>CAWUFW010007617.1:0-600000 GCA_963921515.1 Calotriton arnoldi
CCTGGCATATGCTGTCCACTAATTATAGTGGGCACCTTGCACCAGTCCAAATCGACTCTTATGGTAGGTAGGTTAAAGACAACCTTATTGAAAGCTATCCTAGTGGTAGCTGTGGAGAGCAGCCTTCAGGCTAAGTCTTGAAGGAATGTAAAGCAGCTTGTTTTACCAGTCTATAATCTCTTGAGTGACCAAATGAAAGAGCACCACACCAGGTATATATTCAAAATATATGTATTTATTACTAAACACACCCCTCTAGTCTCTTTATGAGGCTAGAGTTCGAAGTACATAGGTTATAAGATCTTAAATCACAGTAATAGCACAAATACACGTTTGGGCCCTAGGGGCGTACCAAACCATATACCAATAAAGTGGTATGCGAACCACGACTGAACTAGACACTAGGCCTAGAGCCTCTAGAAGTGCTTGGACCACAAGGAACCACCCAAGGTAGTGACACAGGGGACCCACGGGAGACGCGTGCAGTGTAAATACACAACCGCGATACGCCGTTAACTTCTATGGAGAAAGTCGGGATCGGGAAAATAGAGGAAAGGGACACTTAAAAGAGGACTAGGACAAAACCCTTTGAGATCTAGGACTTTGAAGAGTCTCTACCCACGGGAGCACCGGAGTACTCGTGTTACCTCACCCAGGGAAGCCGGGTGCATAGGTGCCTTTCGGGGTCGGGTTTCGTCGTCGGTTCTTATGGCGATCTGCTGCAAAGTGCTGCTGGCGACCAGGAGAAAAGTGTCCGGGTGGATCCAAGAGTGGATCGGAGTTCTGAAGAACCTGAAAGCAGAGGGGACAGAGTCTGGGTCACTAGCCAGTGACCAGGGAGGCGATGGACAGATGCCCACCGATGTCGAGTGCTTCAGGTGCGTTGACGGTCGTCTCGTTTCTGCAGCCACGAGGTCCAGGAGGCGTTGTCGGCGACCAGGAGCAGGATTCGGGCTGGTACACGATGTCTGTCGAGTGCTGCGGTGTCGGCGACCAGATTGGACCCAACAAGCCTTGGCAACGGCAAGTCTCGATGTAGCTGAAGATCGTCGATGGTGCAGACCAGCAAGGTCTGGGGAACTCACCCAGCAAGGGTAAGTGAGGGCAGGCCTGGAGCAACCAGACTGCCAAGTAAAGAAAAGATTGGCCTTCGGTAAGGGCTACTAGCCAACGGGCTAGCGACCGCGAAGGAGCCTCGTGACGCCGCACGTGGAGCTGGCTTACAGGACACTCGTGGAGTGGGGGCCAGTGATCTTCAGTGCAGGTGGTGCTGGAGGCTAGGGCTACTCGGAGCCCAAAGCACGACTTCTTGGGAGACCCAGAAGATGGTGCACTTGCAAGTGTGCTCGGTGTCCAGGGGTCACGGTCTCACGTTACCCACGATAGCCACGGGCCTCAGCTTTGCTGGGGACTCAGGGTAGCCTCGGGGAAGTCTGAGAATCCACCTCTGGTGATGCGATGACTTCGGCGTCCGACGGGAGCTTCAGTGATGCGAACCGGACAGATGCTTCTTTGGTGCCTGCCAAGCAGGGGAGTCACTCCTTGACCCCAAGGGAGATTCTTCAGTCCTCTAATCGTGAGTAGAGCGTCGAAGGTCCAGGATTCTGTTTCAGAGTTTCGTCCAGGTATAATCTAAAGTCCTAAGGACTGGGTTCCTACCTTTATTCCAAAAATAGGGGATGGACTACTCTGTGGCCCCACCTATGGGTGGGTCAGGGCAGAGGGGTGGCTACACCCCTTTCCCTTTGTCCAGTTCGCGCCAAAGCAGGGGCTGCAAGCCCCTGATCCGGTTTGAACTGGGGTATGCACAGGGACACCAAATGTGCCCCCAGTGCAGGACTTCAAAGCACCCGAAAGTGCTCCCGCCCAGCCCCAATACACATTGTCCTGTCTGGGGAGGTGGTCACACCTCCCTGGGACAGGAAACCTATTGTCCAGGCCTCCCCTGCCGGAGTTTCGTCCAGCAGCAGGAGGCCAGACTCGTGTCTGTGGCAGCAGCATCCATTTTGTGATGCCAGGGCTCTGGAAAGAAGTTACCGGACTCGTCAGAGTTAACATGCCTTTCCCTCTAGAAGGGTGGAATGCTACCCCCGCCGCCAGAATTGGCGGGGGGTAGTATTCCAAGATGTTTGACACCAAACACGACATGTTTCGGTGCAGCCATTCCATAGTTAGCATTTTACCGCGAGGATATAATGCGTTTAAGAGTATATGGTCAGGCTGCACTACAAACAGCATCAGAGATGGTCTCCGAACGCTGCAGAGGGGCCCTGCTCATGCAGGGGCACCCTCTCACATAGGAACCATGCACTCTGCCTTCAGGATTGATAAGGCCTGCCTTAGGAGTGACTTATAGGTTTATATGTGTGTATGCATTTAGTGATATAGGTAACCTATACCACAGCAAGGGGTGCATGCACCACCTTACCCAGGCTGCAGTAGCAGACCTGTGGTGTCAGTTTGGATGGCCTACCAGGGGTGGCATAATATATGCTGCAGCCCCTGGCAGGCCTCTGAGGTACCTATGCCCTTGGTACATAGTATACCATATACTAGGGACTTACAAGGGCACTCCAGATCCCAATCAGAGATGTGCCTAAGGCACATGGAGACCCTTTTAAAGAGGAAACAGCTAGGCTGGGGTTCTGAATAGCAGGGCCCCAGCCAGACTAATGTCGAAAACCAGTGAAGTATCAGCAAAAAGTGGGGGTACCCCTGTGAAGCAGATCCTACTCTCCTACACAACCCCCCCCAAACGTAGGGACATTAAACTAACCTTGCCCAGTTAAGTCTTCATGTTCTAAGTGGAAATACCTAGAGAGTCCATCTGCATTCGCATGGTTACTCCCAGGCCTATGTTCCACTGTAAAGTCCATCCCCTGTAGGGAAATGGACCACCTAAGCAGTTTGGGGTTTTCACCCTTCATTTGTTTTAGCCATAAGAGGGGCTTATGGTCTGTCTGAACCAGGAAGTGTGTACCAAACAAGTATGGCCTCA
Organism: Calotriton arnoldi; assembly: GCA_963921515.1. NCBI lineage: Eukaryota > Metazoa > Chordata > Amphibia > Caudata > Salamandridae > Calotriton > Calotriton arnoldi. Next base: position 2,999 of record CAWUFW010007617.1, read on the forward strand.
ACTTCTTCAGAGCCCAGACCACAGCAAAGGCCTCCCTCTCTATGGCTGACCAACGTTTCTCTCTAGGGGTCAGCCTTCTGCTAATAAAAGCTACTGGCTGATCCTGACCTTCTTCATTCAATTGTGACAGTACAGCCCCTACCCCCAATTCAGATGCATCAGTTTGAACAATGAACTTCTTGGAGTAATCAGGACTCTGCAGAATTGGAGCAGTGCACATGGCCTGCTTGAGGTCATCAAATGCCTTTTGACAGCTAACTGTCCACTGAACCTTTTTGGGCATTTTCTTAGAAGTTAAGTCATTCAAGGGTGTCACTATTGATCCATACCCCTTGACAAATCTCCTATAGTACCCAGTCAGGCCTAAGAAGGCTCTCACCTGAGTCTGGGTAGTGGGAGCAGTCCAGTCCATGATGGTCTGGATCTTGCTCTGCAAAGGTTGAACCTGGCCTCCACCCACAAGGTGGCCCAGGTACACAACCTGACTCTGCCCTATCTGGCACTTAGTGGCCTTGATAGTCAGGCCTGCCTTTTGCAGGGCCTGTAAAACATTCCTGAGGTGGACCAGGTGATCCTCCCAGGTGGAGCTAAAGACAGCAATATCATCTAGATAAGCTGCACTATAGGCCTCCAGTCCTGTGAGAACTGTGTTCACCAACCTCTGGAAAGTGGCAGGTGCATTTTTCAGACCAAAGGGCATCACCACAAATTGATAATGCCCACTAGGGGTTGAAAATGCTGTTTTGGGCTTTGCAGCATCAGCTAGTCTGATCTGCCAGTAGCCAGCTGTTAGGTCAAATGTGCTGAGATATTTGGCAGAGGCCAAAGTATCTATGAGCTCATCTGCCCTGGGTATTGGATGGGCATCAGTCCTAGTGACTGCATTGAGGCCCCTGTAGTCTACACAAAACCTCATCTCTCTTTTCCCACCACTGGTGTGAGGTTTAGGTACTAGGACTACTGGACTAGCCCAAGGGCTATCTGAGGGCTCAATCACTCCCAATTCCAACATCTTCTGGACTTCAGTCCTGATACAGTCCCTGACATGGTCAGGTTGCCTATAAATCTTGTTTTTAATAGGCAGACTGTCCCCAGTGTCCACTTCATGAGTGCACCAGGTGGTCTGACTGGGTGTCAGAGAAAACATATGTCTAAACTGATTGAGGACTTGCCTGCAATCAGTTTGTTGCTGGGTAGTGAGGCTGCCTGCCAAGGCTACACCATCAACTGACCCATCGTCAGGGTTCTGTGAGAGCAGGTCAGGGAGTGGGTCACTCTCTTCCTCCTGCCCTTCATCAGTAGCCATGAGCAAGCCCATGTCTGCCCTGTCCACATATGGCTTAAGTCTGTTGACATGGAGAACCCTGTGGGGACTCCTGGGTGTTCCCAGGTCTACTAAGTAAGTGACCTCACCCTTCTGCTCAACAATAGTGTGGGGTCCACTCCATTTGTCTTGGAGAGCTGCTGGGGCCACTGGCTCCAACACCCACACCTTCTGTCCTGGCTGGTAAACAGTTAGGACAGCCTTTTGGTCATGCCAGGCCTTTTGAAGTTCCTGGCTAGCCTCAAGGTTTTTGGTTGCCTTTTTCATGTACTCAGCCATCCTGGAGCGGAGACCAAGTACATAGTCCACTATATCTTGCTTTGGGGGCTTGAGAGGTAACTCCCATCCTTCCTTCACCAAGCACAGTGGACCCCTCACAGGGTGGCCAAACAGAAGTTCAAAAGGGCTGTAACCAACCCCCTTCTGAGGCACCTCCCTATATGCGAATAAAAGGCAGGGCAAGAGTATGTCCCATCTACGCCTAAGCTTTTCTGGGAGCCCTTTAATCATGCCCTTCAAGGTTTTGTTGAATCTCTCAACTAAACCATTGCATTGTGGGTGATAGGGTGTGGTGAACTTATAAGTAACTCCACACTCCTTCCACATTGCCTTTAAGTACCCAGACATGAAGTTTGCACCCCTGTCTGATACCACCTCCTTAGGAAAGCCCACTCTTGAGAAAATTCCCAGGAGGGCCCTTGCCACCACAGGTGCTGTAGTGGTCCTAAGGGGTATAGCCTCTGGATACCTGGTGGCATGATCCACTACCACCAGTATAAATCTGTGCCCAGATGCTGTTTGGGGATCCATGGGACCAACAATGTCAATCCCTACCCTCTCAAAGGGCACCCCCACCACAGGTAGTGGTATCAGGGGGCCTTTGTAGTGCCACCTGCTTTGCCACTGGCTTGGCAGGTTACACAGGAGCGACAAAACTCCTTACTGTCTTCAGACATGTGGGGCCAGTGAAAGTGAGGGACAATTCTGTCCCAAGTCTTGTTCTGGCCCAGGTGTCCTGCTAAGGGAATATCATGGGCTAGGGTCAATAGGAAGCCCCTGAACTTCAAAGGTATTACCAACCTCCTGGTAGCACCAGGCTTGGGGTCTCTACTCTCTGAGTACAGGAGTCCATCATCCCAATACACTGTATGGGGACCACTAGCTTTCCCAGCAGCCTCAGCAGCAGCTTGCTGTCTGAGGGGTTCAAGGGAGGGGCAGCTCTGCTGCTCCTGGCTCAGATCTGCCCTAGAAGGTCCCCCTGTCCCCAAGAACTCAACCTGGTCAGGCTCAAGTTCCTCTGGGACAGTTCCTTCTTCAGGGCTGAGATCATCCCCCTCAAGGGACTGATCTTCCTCCTGAGCCAAGGGGGAAGGCACTGCCTTAACCCTACTACTCCTCCTCTTGGAAGGCACTTGGTCCATTCTTTCAGAATCCAAGGCCTGTTCAGTTTTAGACAGTTTAGCTTGTGACCTGGTCACAGCAAACACATCTGCAGGGATCCCCAGCATTTCTGCATGGGTCCTGAGCTCCACTTCTGCCCAAGCAGAAGTCTCTAAGTCATTGCCAAGCAAGCATTCGACTGGTAGGTTTGCACTCACCACAACCTTCTTAAGGCCAGTTACCCCTCCCCAGGAGAAGTTAACAACTGCCAGAGTATGGTCTGTTCTGACATTGCTAGCATTGGTCACTTGGTACATTTCACCAAGTATAACTTGCCCAGGTAGCACAAGGTCTTGTGTCACCATTGTGACACTTGCCCCTGTGTCCCTAAATGCCAAAGCCTCTCGTCCATTGATTAAAGGCTGTTGTCTGTACTTGCCCAGATTACTGGGACTCACAGTGGAGGTCACATCCATGCCTCCATCACAGACTAACACAGCCTGAGTCAGCTCCCTGACTAAGTCAGAGCCCAACTCAGTTCCCAGGGTGAACCCTACTAAACCCTTGGCTGGAGCACTTCCACCAACTGTACTAGGGGGAACAGGTGCCTTAGGGGCATTGGTGGAGGCTGGACTGGAGTCTTTGGACTTGGTGCAATCACTGGTCCAGTGGGTCTTTTGCTTACAGACCTTGCACCATGGTTTTCTTTGGCCTTTACCCTTGGTAGACTGGGAATCCCCACCAGAAGAAGATTTTTGGGGGCCTGATGAAGACTTTTGATCTTTACCCTTCTCCCCACCCTTGTCAGAGTTCTTAGCATCTTGCTTCTTGGTTTCCCCACCTTGGTTCTGTACCTTCTGCTTCACCCTGGTTCTGACCCATTTGTCTGCCTTCTTTCCCAATTCTTGGGGAGAGGTCAGATCAGAGTCAACCAGGTACTGATGCAACAGCTGGTTTTGACAGTTATTAAGAATCTGCTCCCTCATTATCAGATTATACAATCCTGAGAAGTCACACACCTTACTGCCCATCAACCAGCCTTCCAGAGCCTTGGCAGAACAATCCACATAGTCTACCCAGTCTTGAGTCTGTGCTTTTTGGGTGTCTCTGAACTTCAACCTGTACTGTTCAGTGGTTAGGCCAAACCCATCAATAAGAGCACTCTTCAAGACCTTGTAATTGTCAGCATCCTCCTCTCTAACAGTGAGGAGCTTGTCTCTACCTTTGTCAGCAAAGGAGAGCCACAAGATTGCTGCCCACTGCTCCTGAGGGACCTTCTGTACTTTACAGGCCCTCTCTAAAGCAGTTATCCATTTGTGGATATCATCCCCACTCTGGTAGGGAGGGACAATCTTGCTCAGGTTCCTATGGTCATAGGACCTTTCCCTATCTCTAGGGATATGGCTGCCACCATGGGACTCTAGTCCCAACTTTCTTCTCTCTTTAAGGAGATCTAGGGATTCTCTATCTAAAGCCAATTGCTTCTTCCTGATCTCCAGTTGAGTTTCCTCATACTGGACCAGTCTCTTTCTTCTCTCATGAGAGGATTCCCTCCTGTGAGAAGAAACAGAGCTCCCTATTGAGGTGCCAGAGTGGTTAGACTCCTGAGAAGGAGACCTAGACTTTCTGAGCACACTCATAATCCTTCCTGGGGGGACAAAGGTGTGGTTCTCCAGATCCTCATCTTCATCTTCCCCAGAAGGGATTGGGTTTTCCAGGTCAGGGTCATTGTCACCCTCCTGGTCAGTTTCAGAGGGGGGCTGGGGGTAGTAGTACCCCTGGCCCCTTCCTCATCTGCTGGCCCACCCTCTGCTCCTACCCCTTCAGTCTCTGAGGACTTACTAAGATCATAAGCCACCAACATCTCCTGGAGGTGTTGGGTGGTGGGACTTTGGCCTGTCCTTAATTTCCTCACGTTACACAAAGCTCTCAGTTCCAAGAATGGGAGTGTGTCATACTTGGAGGGGGAAGCTCCATGGCTTCCTGCAGGGTATCTCTAGATCCTGCTTTTAAAGACATTACTAGTGTGGTGTGGTGTATGCACTACCTACTCTAGTGTGGCCTACTAAACTCTCTTGAGTTGTAGAAAGGGTTGTGCTATCCCTTAACACACAACTCTAAGTTCAGTAGAACTTACTGATATTCTAAGCTTAAATTATATGTACCTTAGGTACCTTTAGTGGTTTTCAGTTGATCAATTCAATTGAGATTATCTGGTAAAACAATAGCAAGCTGGAATCCCACACGCTGCACACCAATGTGAGAAGTTGGCCTGGCATATGCTGTCCACTAATTATAGTGGGCACCTTGCACCAGTCCAAATCGACTCTTATGGTAGGTAGGTTAAAGACAACCTTATTGAAAGCTATCCTAGTGGTAGCTGTGGAGAGCAGCCTTCAGGCTAAGTCTTGAAGGAATGTAAAGCAGCTTGTTTTACCAGTCTATAATCTCTTGAGTGACCAAATGAAAGAGCACCACACCAGGTATATATTCAAAATATATGTATTTATTACTAAACACACCCCTCTAGTCTCTTTATGAGGCTAGAGTTCGAAGTACATAGGTTATAAGATCTTAAATCACAGTAATAGCACAAATACACGTTTGGGCCCTAGGGGCGTACCAAACCATATACCAATAAAGTGGTATGCGAACCACGACTGAACTAGACACTAGGCCTAGAGCCTCTAGAAGTGCTTGGACCACAAGGAACCACCCAAGGTAGTGACACAGGGGACCCACGGGAGACGCGTGCAGTGTAAATACACAACCGCGATACGCCGTTAACTTCTATGGAGAAAGTCGGGATCGGGAAAATAGAGGAAAGGGACACTTAAAAGAGGACTAGGACAAAACCCTTTGAGATCTAGGACTTTGAAGAGTCTCTACCCACGGGAGCACCGGAGTACTCGTGTTACCTCACCCAGGGAAGCCGGGTGCATAGGTGCCTTTCGGGGTCGGGTTTCGTCGTCGGTTCTTATGGCGATCTGCTGCAAAGTGCTGCTGGCGACCAGGAGAAAAGTGTCCGGGTGGATCCAAGAGTGGATCGGAGTTCTGAAGAACCTGAAAGCAGAGGGGACAGAGTCTGGGTCACTAGCCAGTGACCAGGGAGGCGATGGACAGATGCCCACCGATGTCGAGTGCTTCAGGTGCGTTGACGGTCGTCTCGTTTCTGCAGCCACGAGGTCCAGGAGGCGTTGTCGGCGACCAGGAGCAGGATTCGGGCTGGTACACGATGTCTGTCGAGTGCTGCGGTGTCGGCGACCAGATTGGACCCAACAAGCCTTGGCAACGGCAAGTCTCGATGTAGCTGAAGATCGTCGATGGTGCAGACCAGCAAGGTCTGGGGAACTCACCCAGCAAGGGTAAGTGAGGGCAGGCCTGGAGCAACCAGACTGCCAAGTAAAGAAAAGATTGGCCTTCGGTAAGGGCTACTAGCCAACGGGCTAGCGACCGCGAAGGAGCCTCGTGACGCCGCACGTGGAGCTGGCTTACAGGACACTCGTGGAGTGGGGGCCAGTGATCTTCAGTGCAGGTGGTGCTGGAGGCTAGGGCTACTCGGAGCCCAAAGCACGACTTCTTGGGAGACCCAGAAGATGGTGCACTTGCAAGTGTGCTCGGTGTCCAGGGGTCACGGTCTCACGTTACCCACGATAGCCACGGGCCTCAGCTTTGCTGGGGACTCAGGGTAGCCTCGGGGAAGTCTGAGAATCCACCTCTGGTGATGCGATGACTTCGGCGTCCGACGGGAGCTTCAGTGATGCGAACCGGACAGATGCTTCTTTGGTGCCTGCCAAGCAGGGGAGTCACTCCTTGACCCCAAGGGAGATTCTTCAGTCCTCTAATCGTGAGTAGAGCGTCGAAGGTCCAGGATTCTGTTTCAGAGTTTCGTCCAGGTATAATCTAAAGTCCTAAGGACTGGGTTCCTACCTTTATTCCAAAAATAGGGGATGGACTACTCTGTGGCCCCACCTATGGGTGGGTCAGGGCAGAGGGGTGGCTACACCCCTTTCCCTTTGTCCAGTTCGCGCCAAAGCAGGGGCTGCAAGCCCCTGATCCGGTTTGAACTGGGGTATGCACAGGGACACCAAATGTGCCCCCAGTGCAGGACTTCAAAGCACCCGAAAGTGCTCCCGCCCAGCCCCAATACACATTGTCCTGTCTGGGGAGGTGGTCACACCTCCCTGGGACAGGAAACCTATTGTCCAGGCCTCCCCTGCCGGAGTTTCGTCCAGCAGCAGGAGGCCAGACTCGTGTCTGTGGCAGCAGCATCCATTTTGTGATGCCAGGGCTCTGGAAAGAAGTTACCGGACTCGTCAGAGTTAACATGCCTTTCCCTCTAGAAGGGTGGAATGCTACCCCCGCCGCCAGAATTGGCGGGGGGTAGTATTCCAAGATGTTTGACACCAAACACGACATGTTTCGGTGCAGCCATTCCATAGTTAGCATTTTACCGCGAGGATATAATGCGTTTAAGAGTATATGGTCAGGCTGCACTACAAACAGCATCAGAGATGGTCTCCGAACGCTGCAGAGGGGCCCTGCTCATGCAGGGGCACCCTCTCACATAGGAACCATGCACTCTGCCTTCAGGATTGATAAGGCCTGCCTTAGGAGTGACTTATAGGTTTATATGTGTGTATGCATTTAGTGATATAGGTAACCTATACCACAGCAAGGGGTGCATGCACCACCTTACCCAGGCTGCAGTAGCAGACCTGTGGTGTCAGTTTGGATGGCCTACCAGGGGTGGCATAATATATGCTGCAGCCCCTGGCAGGCCTCTGAGGTACCTATGCCCTTGGTACATAGTATACCATATACTAGGGACTTACAAGGGCACTCCAGATCCCAATCAGAGATGTGCCTAAGGCACATGGAGACCCTTTTAAAGAGGAAACAGCTAGGCTGGGGTTCTGAATAGCAGGGCCCCAGCCAGACTAATGTCGAAAACCAGTGAAGTATCAGCAAAAAGTGGGGGTACCCCTGTGAAGCAGATCCTACTCTCCTACAGGAAGGGTATGCCCAGACGTGGGTCCCGTGCTCACTACGCCTCTGGAGTCAAGCTATCCTGGCTGATGAGGGCTGAAAGCCCGAAACCGGTCCTAGGATGCTTGATTCCGGTCCAGGGAAGACATGGCTTGGCAGTTCGGTCTGGACTGTTCCCCTGAGGCACAGGGTCAAGACTGATTTGCATATGGCTATGTCTGAACTGGGGTGGCGTGGTGAAGCAAAATAACGATGGATTAAACCCAGATCTGTGACTGGGGGTGAATGTTTGCCATTGTGCAACATTCCGTCCATCATCTTGTGTGTTTTGCATTTCGCCCTAAGTGGGAAGGGTATGCCCAGACGTGGGTCCCGTGCTCACTACGCCACTGGAGTCAAGCTATCCTGGCTGATGAGGGCTGAAAGCCCGAAACCGGTCCTAGGATGCTTGATTCCGGTCCAGGGAAGACATGGCTTGGCAGTTCGGTCTGGACTGTTCCCATGAGGCACAGGGTCAAGACTGATTTGCATATGGCTATGTCTGAACTGGGGTGGCGTGGTGAAGCAAAATAACGATGGATTAAACCCAGATCTGTGACTGGGGGTGAATGTTTGCCATTGTGCAACATTCTGACCATCATCTTGTGTATTTTGCATTTCGCCCTAAGTGGGAAGGGTATGCCCAGACGTGGGTCCCGTGCTCACTACGCCACTGGAGTCAAGCTATCCTGGCTGATGAGGGCTGAAAGCCCGAAACCGGTCCTAGGATGCTTGATTCCGGTCCAGGGAAGACATGGCTTGGCAGTTCGGTCTGGACTGTTCCCATGAGGCACAGGGTCAAGACTGATTTGCATATGGCTATGTCTGAACTGGGGTGGCGTGGTGAAGCAAAATAACGATGGATTAAACCCAGATCTGTGACTGGGGGTGAATGTTTGCCATTGTGCAACATTCCGTCCATCATCTTGTGTGTTTTATACTTCCTATGTGGGCATGAAAAATAAGTAAAGCCTGGATCCCCCATTCTTTTACATGCCCACATATCTACCAGACCATAACTTTCTGTAAGAGCTTTTAGAACTTTATAAACCTGAGGCTTCCTCCCTGTATACCCTCCCCTACCCCACTCCCCAGTATCTATATGAATATTCAGGTCCCCACATATAATTAAAGGCGCTGGCCAGGCTGCTAATTCTATCTCCAACTTTACCCACAATTCTGCATCATCAATATTGGAGCCGTATACTGTACAAATAGTGCAATGATTAGGTATAAGAGCAATAGCCCACTGACCCCATTTATCTGCCTTAACTCGGTTGATAGGTAAGAGTCGTGAAGAAACGTGTATGGCCACGCCTCTAGTGTTGGTGGATTGGGCTGAACAAACAACTTGAGAGTACCCTGGTATAATATTAACCCCTCTTTTCTGCCAGGGAATGTGTGTTTCCTGCTGACATATAATATCAGCACCAAGTGCTCGGAGCATTTCCCCGGCCCTGTTTCTTTTACCCATATCATTTAGTCCACCAACATTAATTGTGGATATTGTCATCCTACCCATAATTGCGGCTTCCCTGCTTCCTGATTTGAACCTTCAACCTCTCTCTTGACCTCCTTTTAGTATGGCTGCTACCACTGTACATCTTGTCTTATGTCCAACTAGCTTGCTTTCCTGGATTTTCTGCTTTTTACCCCCTACCCTCCCTCGCCCACCCTCCCTTCCCACCCCTCTCCCCCTGTACCCCCTTCCCTACCCTCCCATCCCCCTCCCTGCTAAGTAAGGCAGCAGACCTCTCTCGGTCTGTAAATGATGAGTGGTGGCCCATTCCCTCCCCATGTGATGGCGTACCATGCCTTTCTGCGTTTTAATTTCACCTAAATGTCAAACCTGGACCGAAATGAAAACCCCACACGTATTACTGTATTTAATCACACTTAGAGAAAAAATAATTTTTAAAGAAGCAACATCTTTTAACCACTCTCTAACCGTTAATTCTGTCAATTAACCAAAAAAAGAATCAACCAAAATTCACCCCCTGTGTTAAAAAAATTCCTTGGCCTTAATTTCTGATACAAAAACCGAGTTTGCTCTTTCCAAATGACTTTCAACCGAGCCGGATTAAGAAGAAAGGCCTGTGCACCCTTCTCCCGGAACTGGGTTATCATTTGCCGCAACCGCCATCTTCGCTCCACGGTAACGTGACAAAATCCGGCTTGGTAAAAAAGTAAATCCATCAGCCGCCCTCTGTGCTTCTGGTCTAGCTTTTTCAAACACGTTCTGTCTCAGCAAAAATTACCGAAATACACCAAAAGAGCTCGAGGTTTGGCATCTGGGCGAACTGGCTGTCGAATGTTAAAGGGAACTCGGTGTGCTCTTTGTATTTCTTGAGCCCAGTTCCATCCTGCCAGTTCCGGAAAAGATTTCTCCAGGAGCTGGACCATGAAAATGCGTGCATCGGAGCCTTCCTTCCCTCCGGAATTCCCAAAAATCGCAGGTTGTTCCTTCTTTGGCAATTTTCGCCTTCCTCAAGTTTCCACTGAATGTCAGTGAGCTGCTCCTCGTGTGCAATGGCTTGACCTCGTGAACCTGCGATATCCTCTTCTAGTGCAACTGTCCTTGTTTCCAGCTCCGTCATCCGGTCACTTATATCATTACAGGTTCTAGCAATTTTTCTAATTGCCCCCTGTAGCTTCCGATTAGCATTCTGGGAGCGCTTACTTTCCATTCGGGCTTCTTCCCTGTGTGCCATAACACACTGCAGTATGGATTCTAAAGTGGGAGAGAGTACCGGTGAGCCGACCGGCCCTTCTTCTAAATTAGGCTGATCCCGAAGCCCCACCAGTTGATCTCCTGTAGAATAATCCCATCTAAGATCATTTTGTTTGGGGTTACCCATTCTCCCGGACCGTAGGTGTGTTTTTCTATTAGATGTAATCCTATCCCTACCTCTCCCTTCCGTATCCATACCCGAGAAGCTGTCTTCCTCACTTGATTCTGAATTAGTCCCATGAGCAGAGCCCAGTCCAGACCAAGTAGCATCGGAGAGTGAATAAAAGTCATTTGCTTCCGAATCCACATCCTTCTCCCTGCCCCCCTGCAGGATCCTGCACGTCTTAGGGGGCCCTTTGCTTTCTTTTACTTTTCCCCTTAGCTTTAAACGGAGTCCTGAGCTTTCCCCCTGTTGTATCACCTTCTCATTTGATACCTCAATATAACTTGCGCCCCCGATGAGACCTGTTTTAGCCACATTCACATCCACATCCTCGTTTCCAATGTTAGACAAAATAATGCCTTGTGTCTGTAGTATGATTGTCTCTATTTCCTCGGATTCCGGTATTTCCCCCTGGCCCAGCGGCGGCTTACCCGTTATATTTGGCCCCTTGGAAGCATCTTCTTCGTTACTGCAGAGCTGCTCCTTCGCGACAACAGAAACTGAGCTGATCCCTGTGCCCCGGAACATGTCAATTATTGTAACGGGCCGGGGTGGCTGGGGCTCTGCACCCGCACCCCTCCCCTTCCCCTCCTGGGCATTCTCCATCCTCACACGCTGCTGCCGGCGGCCCTGCGCCGGAACCGGATCCGGATCTGCCATACACTGCTTCAGGGGCTGTCTTGGAGATTCCCCTGGAGCGGGCTGCACCGGACCTCCTTTTGCTTTTGGGCCCGTCTTCGGAGCCATATCGTCAGCCTCCACACCTACGGTCAGCCGGGTTCCTCCGCTCCTTCTCACGCCCTGAATCCGGGCCAATTACAGCTCCAGACCGCGGCAGCCAGCAATCAGCTGCTCTGCGATCTTTGCAAGCACCAAAGCCCCCCGCCGAATCTCCGGTAAGCAGCGCTCCGTTAATGCAGGCTTCTTTATGGGGGTAATTCTATACGGGCGGAGCGCCATTCAGGTCCTGTAATCCAAACTCGCCATCACTGGGGAGGCCACCAACGACTGACCTCACTCAGTCGCCATCTTGCCCAACCCCAGAGGCGATTAATCCAGTTTTCAATGCCAGCACTGGCCATCACAACATCCGATTCCGGGGTTTCCCGTGTCTCCCTTATATCCCGTGTCTCCCTTATATCTTGTAGACAGAGAGTTCTTGACAAGTCAACAGGTACAAGTTCTTTTTGAATTACACTTTGATGACGTGCACAGTGTTTACACACAGAAGGGTGTTTTTCTACACAGTATTGAAATTATTATTGCAGCTTATTTTGCGGGATAGTAGGGTAGGCAATATTTTGGCAACACCAACTTTAAAACATTCAAATGAAACATAAAGAAATGGCAGTCTACTTTATATGGATATACATTTATGCAAGTCATTAAGAGATCTTTTATTAATGAGAATGCATAGCATGTGGTTGTCTCACAAATAATCACAAAAAGTATACCATTTTGTCACATTTTACGTAGATTTAATGTCTGAACATATGTCTTAAAAATGCGCGTGGGTTGCCACCATAAATTCACCCTGAAAAACAGGAAAATTTGTATTGCAATGCACAAATGTCACTGGTTTGGATGTGCAGATAGTAAGGATGATGAAAGGACACATTACAATGTTGTATGTTCTCTATGTATTTTAGCCCTGATGAAGTCACAGGTTCTATTCCCTGAGAGGATGGAACACGTATTGGCAAAAGACTTAAAGACCAAATAAAGAATGCAAGAACCAAAGAATCTGTGGAAACATTATACTTTATTGTATGGAGATATTAGCGTGTACTGGAGAACAAAAATAAATTGTATTGTTGACCTTGGTCACGTATTGGGGAGTGGGGTGGTCTCCCTACTTCACAGCACCATATTATACTACAAGATATACAAACGAAGGTGTAGAAATCTTTCGAGCGCCATATCCCTTCAATTTTAGTCACCCAAGAAATCAACAAACATGGATATGTGTAGCAGGGTGTGTGGATGTACTGGCCTCTCTGCTGACACCTCTGTCTTGTATGACAGGCACATATAGTAGGGTATGTGAATGAACTGGCTCCTATGCTGAGACTTCTTTCTTGGATGATAGGTGTGCATAGTATGGTGTGAGGTGGGGCTTACCTGTCTGCTCACACCTCTTCCTAGGGTGACAGGTGTACAACTAGGGCGTGGAGAGCAATTGACCTCCATGCTGAGAAGTCTCTCTTGGATGACAAGCATAGAGGCTAGAGTAGTGAGAGAGACTGCTCCCCCATCTCAGGCCTCTCCCCGAGTAACACATGTGTGTAGAACACACTGGATAGAGACTGCTGTCTCTACACATACCTCTCTTCATGGTGATGAATGTGCATAGTAGGGTATATAAATGGACCATCTTCTCTGCTGAGAAGTGTGTCTTGGTCCAGTGGGGTGGATAGTTGAATATGAGGATAGACTCACCTCTCCCTCACAGCTCTCCCCACAGGGGCAGGAGTAGTAGGATATATACAGGGACAGACTTCTCCACTGAAACACCTCTCCAGAGTCAAAACTATATATATTAACATGTGCAAAAGAACTGCCCTCTCCACTATCACATCTCCACCAGGTAATAGCAGTGCATAATAGAGTATGAGAATGCACTGTCCTCTGTGCCAAAACCTCTTTCTTGTATGAGAGGTCTTTATAATACAGTGTGGACAAGGATTGATTTCTACTGACACCTCACTGTTGCATCACAAGTCACCATTGTTTGGTATTCAAAAAAGTGGCTTCTCCATTAACAAGTCTCTGTAGAATAAAAGATGTCCCTTGTTCTGTATAGATACATATATACATACAGGAGCACTTCTGCAGTCCTGGAAGATGGAACTGCCAGTTTTAGTCAACATTGCAATACTCTAATAATTTTGAAATGTATAATAAGTATTAAGCAAACAAATTCACTAGTAACTTTAAACTTTTTTATTACAATAAAATAATTTAACAACAATAAAAAACTGCAACAACTATATTAACAAACTATATAAACAACTGTAAAACAAACATAACAACCAACTTCAATCAATTATAATGTTTTCTTCTGACTCTGCAAAAGGAAAACTCCATCCTTTTGCTTCTTTTATTGTTTTTTGGTGCAGAAACACCTTCGTGGGGGCATATTAACAAGGGCCTTATCTCCACTTTTTTGGCTTTAAAAGCCAAAAAAGCGGAGATAATATTATGGCCCTATCTACAAGGGGATGCTAACATGCATTAGCGCATGTTAGCAGCCTTTCCCCGACGCTCGCTCTGCATCTCTAATGAGATGCAAAGTGGCGTCACTGGGCATACCTCACACAGGGGGACTTGTACAATATCGCTAAGTGCACATCGCGATATTTACAAGGCGGCCCACGCATTTTAGCAGACGTTAGTTTTCGCCAAAAACTAACAACTGCTAAAATCCTGACTAATGTATGTGTAACATGGGATGTGGATTATTGTGTCACGACCACAGGGTCGTATCATCAAGCATATCGCCGTTTTGCAGGGAACATCGCTGAAATACCAGCGATGTTCCCTGCAAAACAGCGATTTCCCCGCTATCGCTGGAATTTATATCGCCATTGCGCTATGCGTTGTTAATACAGCGCAAGCATGGCGATAAATTCCAGCGATAGCCGGCGTTAACAAAAACCGCGCTAAGCGCGGTCAGTGGTAATTAACGCTGACTCTTGTTGATATGCCCCTTAGTTTGCTTTGTTTCCCTATTGTAATTCTTTTTGTTTTGCCATTGAAAAATGTCTTTGTCAGACTGTGATGAGCAGCCTGGTGCAGTTGCAGCACCTCAGCCACCTCAGCCTCTCAAAGCATCTTTTGTACAGTGGTTTTTCTGATATGAGGCCAGGTGGTAAAAAAGACTCAATAAAGTTTGAGATATGCAAAGTTTGTAATAAGGCGTTCAACCAAGGGAGTAACAAGAAGCAGTAGAGTATCAGCACTACAGGCATGTGGAGGGATTAAAAATTAATACATCTACAAAAGCCTAGCTCAAGCAGAGTTACCTCGTGCAGCTGAACTGGAGAGCTCTTCAGATGCTTCCACATCTTTTCAACCTAGAGACACTGTTAGATATGGGATTTCTGGTTGGCTAGGGCATGCGCCTAAGCCAGGCAGAAACCACCACTCTAATCAGGGCAAGGGAGTTACAGACCGAAGATAACCCCTGCTCACCCACTTGGTAGCTTGGCATGAGCAGTCAGGCTTATCCCAGAGGCAATGTGTAAAGCGTTTGCGCAGCACACTAACACAGCAGCGACACACTAGGCACACCACAAAAGAAACTCCACACAAGGTTATATAGAAAAATAGCCTTTGTATTACTCATACAACACATTAGAATGCAATCACATATATACACTGTGCCACCTGGCACTAGGTATTCATTTTCCGGGGGTTATTATATACATTATAGGGCCAATCGGGCCACTGTCATAAACATTTAGCATCACCAGTAAATACTGGCAGGATTGCACTTAGCACCTTATACAAGACATCATTTGCAGTGCACCATAGTAAACACTTATCAGAGTGCACCCATCAGTACAATCACCATAGTGATGCGCAAGGTACCAACCTTGGCATTGTAACCCCAAAGCCTAATCACATTAGGGCATAACATAAGTCATAAATCCCTAGGCCAATCGGGCCATTGTCATCACAGCAAATGCAGGGCACTAAAGGGAACACCTTATTCACATGCTATTAGGACCACACAATCATAACACTGTACATGTGGTGCAAAAACCCTGGCAATATATCACCATGTACATAATAATGTCTGGGCACAAATGTGAGGCCATTAGTGCGAGGCCCATTCCATAAGAATTACCAGCATACACATTATGCCTCAACTACCAGCAACAGTGTACCCCGTAGGTACCCACTCCTGGAGGGCACACCTAATAGTCACCAGGCACGTCCAGAAGTCCTGACTCACTAGGAACCTTCCTGGACGTGCCAGTACTACACCTTAGCGGGTGGCGGTGATCCTTTTGGCCTTCCTTGGCACAAGGCTTCCAAATTTAGCCCCCAGCTGCAGGCGCAGCACAAACAATGCCCCCTACAGGTCCGCCACCTCAACCCGCAGACACGGGCCCAATGTCAGGCGACCCCCCCTTCAAGGGAGGCCTCCCACCCAGGTACCACTAACCCGAGGGGCTGTCTGCTTCGGGCGGCCCGCCTCTCCTTCTACCAGGCGGGAAGGCGGGAAATGGTGGAATGGAGCCCACGAGGCTCCGGTGCAGACATAGCCAACAGGACTCCTCACCGGGGGCTCCACGCCGCTTCTCTGGTCTTCTCGGGCTTGGGGAGGCTCTCTTCTTCCTCCGGGAGCCCCCTTGATGCAGCAGGCCTTCCCCTTCTGCCCAGCCTTCTCCAGCGGCGGCCTCAGTCTCCATTTTGGAATGCGGCCACTCTTAGCAATTGCAGGGATCTCCTCTTCTCATGGAAGCCCCGCCCACAACCAGGCATCCTTCGTCTGGCTTCCTGCTCGGGATTAGTTTCCTGGCCGGCCCCACCCACAGTCAGGCTACAGCCTCGGCCTGACTTCTGGCCTCTCCACTGCAGGGATGGTAGCCAGGTACAGCTCAGCAACGAGCAACCGCTCTTGGACGGCAGCTCTTCTCCTGCGCTCCTTCACATGCTCTTGATGGGCAGGTACAGCGCTTCACATGTTCTCTCGCTGCCTGCAGGAAAAAGGGGCTGCACTTCTCCAGCGCTCCCAGCCCCCCTTGTGGAAAGCGCTTCACCACACTTGGCCTTAAAATGGAAAGGAGTGAAGAGCACAGCGCCCACCATACGCTGTTCCCGATCAGGCAGGACAATGAAATTGAAGGAAAAGCGCTCTGCCTGTCCTCACCATGAAGATTGGAAACAGTGAAGCAGGCAGCAAGCCAGCACACAGGACCCTGGGGCAGGGGGGCAGTCCCTTCAGTGTATCAGCACCCCAGGCAAAGTCACAGTGGCAGTTCCCTGCCCACACAGCAGTCCTCTTTCTCAGTTCCAGTACAAGCAGCACTCTCATGAGGTCACAGCCCCAATACTTATACTAGCTAGAGTCTTTGTCCTCCCCCTGGCACAGGGCTTTGTGCCCGGTCCAAACCACTTCTGGGGGCACTCACACCTTCTTCTAAAGGTGCACGACCACCTCCTTTGTCATTGTAGGCTCAGGCCCCAGACACACCACAGGGGGGCATATCCAGCATTGTGGAAGGCAGGCACAGTCCCATTCAGTCTCAGGTGCTACTCCTCCCACCACTCTAAATGCAGGTGGGCCTATTCAGCCTAGTGCTGACTCACCCAGCCCTTCTGGAGCCACTGCACCTCCCCAGCCCCTGTCACTCCAGAGCCAGACATGCAATACACAACAGGCAGGCACAAAGACACATAGCACACAGAAATGCCCACTTCTAAAAGTGGCATTTCTAAAATAGTGATAATAAATCTGTGCACACCATTACGCAGCATTTATTACCACTATTCCAAACATACCAAACTTGATCCCTCTACTCCTCTCAGGTCAGGAATTACCACTGAAGCACATATCAGGGAATCCCCAATGCATTCCTATGAGAGGGCAGCCTCACAGTAGTGAGAAACCAAAATGGCTGTTTGTCACTACCAGGACATGCCACACAGTTAAGGCACATGTCCTACCTTTTGCCTACATTGCACCCTGCCCATAGGGCTAGCTAGGGCCTACCTTAGGGGTGACTGATATGTAGTAAAAGGGGAGTCACAGACGTGGCACTCACTTTATGTGCAACGTCACAGCGGCAGTAAACTGCACGTGCAGGCCCTGCAATGGCAGAGGCCTGAGACAGGTTTGAAGGGCTACTTTGGTGGGTGGCGCAAGCAGGGCTGCAAGCCCACCAGTAGCATTTAATTTACTGGCCCTGGATATCTGAGATACAACTTTACAAGAGACTGATAGGTAAATTAAATACGCCAAACAGGTGTAGACCAATATTACCATGTTTTACCATAGAGAGCACATGCACTTTACACTCGACAGCAGTGATAAAGTGCCCAGAGCCCTAAAACCACCAACACCAGGTCAGAAAAAATACTAGGAGGAAGGCAAAAAGTTTAGGGATGACCGTGCAAAAAGGCCAAGTCCAACAGACACTATGCTTGCTCAGATACTTAATGCTGAACAAGAAAATAATCCTGTTTACCTTAACAAGGATCTGTTTGCTATTTCTGTAAGCTGATCATTTTTTCATCACAGACAAGCAGAGCTGGAGAGGACAAGCTAATGTAAGACCACGGATGCAACCTAGGCAATAGGAACATAATCACTTGTACAATTAATAGTTTGTTCCTGACTTTCCAAAGAGTTATTGTTTTCTGCGTTTTCAAAAGTGAACACGTTTTGTTTTTCTCTTCCATATATTGCCTCATATGGACAAAAGACAAGATAAACAAAAAAGTTACATACTGGTCAATAAATGATAACAGTGATTCGTCACTATATTCTCAGAACTTTTCTATATTTTTCACCCACAATCACTTAACTATGTCTAGTGTGCCACTAACATGTTATTCCTTTCTCCTGAGCAATTCTGCAGCCTCTACCAGTATATCTTTTCTTTTTACAGTCATAAATTAAAGCATTTAATTAAATCTGTGATTGAGTTAACTTCAATCAATCAATCAATCACAAGATTTGTAAAGCGCACTACTTACCCGCGAGGGTCTCAAGGCGCTGAGGGAGAGGAGGGGGGGTGTTGACGCTACTGGTCGAATAGCCAGGTCTTGAGTCGTCTCCTGAAGGTCAGCAGGTTTTGGGTCTGTCGTAGGTTGAGGGGAAGGGTGTTCCAGATCTTGGCGGCGCGGTGAGAGAAGGATCTGCCTCCGGTGGTGGTTCTCCGGATGCGCGGGACGGTGGCCAGGGAGAGGTCGGCGGAGCGGAGCTGACGGTTGGGAACGTAGAAGGAGAGTCGACTGTTGAGGTAGGCTGGGCAGGTTTTGTGGAGTGCCTTGTGTGCGTGGATCAGGAGTTTGAAGGAGATTCTCTTGTCGACGGGGAGCCAGTGCAGGTTTTTCAGGTGGGGGTGATGTGGCTGTGGCGTGGAATGTCGAGGATCAGGCGTGCAGAGGCATTTTGGATTCTTTGCAGTCGTTTGATGAGCTTGGTCGGGGCTCCTGCGTAGAGGGCGTTTCCGTAGTCGAGTCTGCTGCTGACGAGGGCCTGGGTGACAGTTCTTCTCGTGTCTGTCGGGATCCACCTGTAGATCTTGCGGAGCATGCGGAGGGTGTTGAAGCAGGAGGAGGAGACTGCGTTGACTTGCTTGGTCATGGTGAGCGTTGAGTCGAGGATGACTCCCAGGTTGCGTGCGTGGTCGGTTGGTGTCGGGGGTGCCCCTAGTGACGAGGGCCACCAGGAGTCGTCCCAGGCTGATGGGTTGGAGCCGAGGATGAGGATCTCCGTCTTGTCTGTGTTCAGCTTAAGTCGGCTGCACTTCATCCAGTCGGTGACGGCTTTCATTCCTTCGTGGAGGTTGGATTTGGTGGTGAGGGGTCCTTGGTGAGGGAGAGGATCAGTTTAGTGTCGTCGGCGTAGGAGATTATGTTGAGGTCGTGCTGTCGGGCGATGCGTGCGAGTGGAGCCATGTAGATGTTGAACAGTGTCGGGCTGAGGGAAGATCCCTGGGGTACGCCGCAGATGATCTCGGAGGCTTTGGATCGGAATGGGGGGAGGCGGACGCTCTGTGTTCTGCCGGAAAGGAAGGAGGTGGTCCAATCCAGGGCCTTGTCTCGGATCCCTGCGTCGTGGAGGCATGTGCGTAGTGTGCGGTGGCAGACAGTGTCGAAGGCGGCGGAGAGGTCCAGGAGGATGAGGGCCGCCGTCTCGCCGTTGTCCAGCAGGATCCTGATGTCGTCTGTGACGGCGATGAGGGCTATCTCGGTGCTGTGGTTGCTGCGGAATCCTGACTGGGAGGGGTCCAGGATGCTGTTATCTTCGAGGTACTTCATTTATACAAATGAATGCAACACATTTAATCCGGAGTTTTATAATTCGTACCTGCTATGCTTAAATTATGTGACCTGAGGAACTCATCAACATCATGCAAAACATACTAGACACAGTTCAAACAAAGCAGGAGAATGCACCTACATTGCATAACATGCAGTGTAACTGTTAACACCTCTATGCAAGGTAAAAGCTGATTCCATAAAGAATTATAGAGTAACATATTTCTCTTCACACATATTTCCCAACAGTGAGCAGGGTGTTTCACTTTAGAAAAAGCAATCTCTCCACTAAGACCTTTGATAACGATGAAGGATAAGTGTAGTAGAGTTTAGGAAAACAATACCTCTTCTATTAACACACTCCTGATTACTTTGTTTGCAATTTGAAAAGCAGTGCCTTCTTTACTGACAACTATATACAGAGTGGACACTGTATATTTGTACACACCATGCAATCCCTGCTGACATCTCTCTACATTCTAATAGTACTTGTAAAGGATTCTACTGAGATATCTACACCTCTAAAAACAGCTTTACACTCAGTTAACATGGTGTAGAATAAGTGTATCAACAGTAGGTCACTTACTGACACTTCTCAACAAAGTTCATAAAGTATATTATTATTTACCTGAACTTGGAGCTGTTTTATAAATGCAGCTGAAGATATTACTCTCTTTCAGTTCCAAATGAAATCTTATATGCTCAGCACAAGTGAAAGACACTTTCTTTGCCTCAAAACCACCATGCACAATCTGAGCTATCTCTGGTTGTGCAGCCAATCACGTCACAGCATTTCTTCCACCATGTAATGACAATGTTAACTATTGTTTGACCTTAATATAACCTGCCCCTTTTTTTACTTCTAACAATACGATCTCTCAAGACTCTTGCGACATCATAAAACACCTCAAGGCAAGCTTGGTAATTTTCCATGCGGGTCTTGCGAGATGCCCGCGAGATCACATGAACCTCATGCAACAAGCGTCACTCCCTGAAGCTTGCACACCACTCTTGCGATACTCTTGTGGAATCGCTACATAATTGTAGGGAAATAGTAGTATATGGGAGGGACTAGCCTCTTCACTAAGACTTTTCACTTGGTTAATGGGTGTGCATACCAGGGTGTCAGTAGAGACTGACCTGATGTGCATAGTAGGGTGTGGAGAGAGATGGGCTGCTCCTTTCAGTTCCCACTCTCAAATGACGGGTGTGTGTAGTAGGGTGTAGGGAGGGACTGACTTCTCCTTTCAGACTCCTCTCTCAGATGCCAGTTTTGCATAGTAGGGTGCGGGGAAGGACTGGCCTCTCCTTTTAGACCTCACTCTCAGATGACAGGTGAGTATAGCAGGGTGTGGGTATGGACTGGCCTCTCCTTTCAGACCTGTCTCTCAGATGATGGATATGCATAGTAGGATGGATGGTGGGACTAGCCTCTCCACTGAAACCTCTCTCTGTAATGATGGGTGGGCATAGGAGGGTGTAGGGAGGGACTGGCTTCTCCTTTCAAACCCCTCTCCCAGATTAAGGGTATATGTAATAGGGTCTGAGGAGGGACTGGCCTCTCATTTTAGACCTATCTCTCAGATGACAAGTGTGTATAGTAGGGTGTGGGGAGGTACTGGCTTCTCCTTTGGGATCTCTCTCTCAGATGGCAGGTGTGCATAGTATGGTGTGGTAATGGACTGGACTCTCCTTTCAGATCTCTCTCTCAAATGATGGTGTGCATAGTAGGGTGTTGGAAGGAACTGGCCTCTCCTTTCAGACCTCTCTCAGATGATGAATGAGCTTAGTAGGGTGTGGGGAGGGACTGGCCTGTCTGCTGAGACCTCTCTCTGTAGTGATGGATGTGTGTAGTAGGGTGTGGAGAGGGATGGCTGCTCCTTTCAAATCTATCTCTCATATGATGGGTGTGCATAGTAGGGTGAGGGGAGGGCTTAGCCTTTCCTTTCAGACCTCTCTCTCAGATGACGAGCATGCAGGTGTGGGGAGGGACTGACTTCTCCTTTCAGACCTCTCTCTCAGATGACAGGTGTGTTAGTAGGGTATAGGGAGAGCCTTGTTTTTCCTTTCAGTCCTTTCTCTCAGATGAAGAGTGTGTGTAGTAGGGTGTAGGAAGGGACTGGCCTCTCCTTTCAGACCCCTCTCTCAGATGACAGATTTGGGTACTAGGTTGTAGGGAAGGACTTACCTCTCCTTTTGGACCTCTCTCTCAGATGATGGGTGTGTGTAGTAGGGTGTGGGAATGGACTGGCCTCTCCTTTCAGACCTCTCTCTCAGATGAATGATGTGTGTAGTAAAGGATGGGGAGGGACTGGCCTCTCTTTTCAAACATCTCTCTCAGATTATGGGTGTGCATATTAGGATGTGGGCAGGGACTGGCATCTCCTTTTAGACCTCTCAGATGACAGTTGTGCATAGGAAGGTGTGTGGAAGGAGTGGCCTCTACTTTCTGACGTTTTCTCAGATGACAGGTGTGCATAGTAGTGTGTGAGGAGGGACTGGCTTTTCCTTTCAGACCTATCCCTGAGATGACAGATATGCATAGTAGGGTGTGGGAGGGACTGCCTCTACTTTCATGCCTCTATCTCAGATGACGGATTTGCTTAGTAGGGTGAAGGGAGGGACTGGCCTCTCCCTTCAGACCCCTCTCTCAGATGACGGATGTGCGTAGTAAGGTGTGTGGAGGGACTGGCCTCTCCGCTGAGACCCTTCTCTTGGATAATAGCTGTGCATAGTAGGATGTGGGAAGAGCCTTAACTCTACTCACAACCCTTCCCAAGCCAATGGTCGTAAATAGTAGACTCGGATAAACACCATCTCCAATAAGACTCCTTACTGGAGTAAAAAGTGTGCATACTAGAGTGTATTCAAAGATCTCCTACTCTTTCCTGTTTTTCACAATCCCACAAGAGTCTTGCAAGATGGCAAATTTAAAAACAAATGAATTAACCTTCTACCCTTCATAGTACTTATGTTTTACATTAGGTCTGGGCGGAAAACTACGCTACGCTCGCGTAGTTTGCGTAGTGTGCGCAACTACGCGAATTGCACGCAGCACAGTGCAAAAACGCGTAGCGTAGCGGGCATTTTTTGCTTGCTCGCGGTCCTCGACGTCAAGTTGGCGACCGCGAGCGAGCAAAATGGCATCCCGGCGAGACTTTTTCCTCGTTCGTGATCAGCAACATCAAGTTGCCGATCGCGAGCGTGGAAAATAAACCTCCCGGCGAGATTCTCAACGCGGGGAGGTCAGGTTTCTCATTGCGAGTGGTCGCGTATCCTCACGACCGCTCGCGATGAGAAACTACCAGTCCGCGTTGAGAAAACTGCTGCTCGAGTACAAATCTACTCGAGCGGCAGAAAACAACCGCTTGCACTGTGCAAGCTGCCGTTTGCAATGATTGCACAGGGCGGACAAGCATCTGGCACTGTGCAATCATTGCGAACAGCATTTCCTACCGCACTACACAGTTCGCGTAGTGCTACGCATAGCTCGCGTAGTGCGAAGTGCACTTCGCGTAGCTTCGCGTAGCTACACGTAGCGCTACTACGCGAACTACGCCCAGGGTTATTTTACATACTTCCTCTCAATAACAAGCACCACAATATGCATTTCTACTAGTAGAGTGTATTGAGAACTCACCAACTCCTTTTTTACTATTCACGATCCTGTGAGAGTCCCAAGAGATCGTAATTTTGTTTTTAAACAATATACATCTAGGGTGACAGGATACCTTTCTGCTGCACCCCTATGTAGCTTTTTTACTTTATTACCACAACACCTGCAATCTTTCTTAGTAAACAGAGAAAAGGTGGCTATTTCATTTCCAAAACTCTAACAGAAAGCCTATCAGAGCGTTCACTCTCACGGGATTCGCGGGAGGCTCTTGCCTTTGCGTTGGACCTTTAATGCTGGATCTGGCCTTTAATGGTCAGTATAGCCTGCTGCGGTGGGCTATAAGGCTTATTAATGTGTCCTCTTGCCTTAAGTAGTTTCCAGCTGGGAGAGTTGTGAAAAAGACAGCCAGTAGGTCGAGTTGGCCATAATATATTGTTTACATCCTAGTACACCACGGACATGTGGGTAGCATGTCACAGTGTATAACTGCTATTCATGGTCTTCAGCAACCTGATGTCATACAGTTTCATGCAGGTTTTGAGACAATACTGCAGCTGTTGCAACCATTGAGACAGCCAGCCTTTGGGAAGCCCAATGTGATGCTACAGTTTCCTTTAAACAAGACCAATGGGCAGTGAGAGGAATGCAGAAAGTTTATTGACCCAGACCGTGACAGCATGAGAGCAGGTAGTTTGAGAACTGAGCGCACTCTCGCAATGCTTAGCTATATTCAGGCTCTAGTGGTGGGAAATGATACTTTCCCACCTCTATATCTGTCACACTGAAATGTATGGCTGTTTGTCTTAATGTAAGCTGCCTCTCCTCCTGCTGATCAAGCTAGCCATAGTGTATACTCATGTTCTGCTATTTTAACAAACCTCTCACGATGGTTCATGGTTATCATGTACACTTCTCCTTTGTTGAATTGATGTAAACCATGGAAGTCAGATATCAGCTATTAAAAATCATAATGGTCTGTCATACCTCCAGATTAATGCTGTAGGGTCCATCATCAACATCTTGGTCATGAGCAGATTGAACCTCTGCAGCAGCCTGTTAGCAGTATTTTCTGCCAACACAATTACCATTTTTGCTACTTTTCACCCTTCCTCACTGTAATCACAAATTTCTGGACTGACAACAGACTGGCAGGACAAAAAATAAAAAATCATGGATGAGAGAAGTGGGCAGTCTGGGCAACCCACTGCATCACAAACGGAAACAACAAGAGCTCTACAATATACAGATAAGCCAAGGAAGTCTGAGATACCTTGAAGGGCCACCCGAGGCTCCTGTAGCAGCTCTTGTCCTTCTGGCTGGGGTGGGACTCGGTCCACCAGGCAGTGTTCGTGGCGCAGGATGTGACGTCAATCCTCCTGACGCCTCAAGACCAGCTCCGCTCTCCCGCAGCATGGGATACCTTGAAGGGCCGTCCGAGGCCCCTGCAGCAGCTCCTGTCCTTCTGGCTGGGTTGGGACTCGGTCCCCCAGCAGGTAGTGCTCGCGGGCAGGAGGTGACATCAGTCCTCCCGATGCTTCAAGACCAGCTCCGCTCTCCCGCAGCGTGGGATAGCTTGAAGGGCTGTCTGAGGCCCCTGCAGCAGCTCTTGTCCTTCTGGCTGGGGTGGACCTCGGTCCCCCAGCAGGCAGTGCTCATGGTGCAGGAGGTGATGTCAGTGGGGCATGGGGAAGAGGCTATGCCGAGTACTAAAGAACACCCCCTGGCTGGAACTATTACTAGCTTTCTGACCACTGCGTTGGGGGCGATTAACAGCAAAATTGTGGGCGTGGAAGAGAGGTTGGGGGCCACAAAGAAAGCTATGCAAACTAGTTCTCCTGAAGGAGTCACTAGTGCCTCACAACTCCCGCATTGGGCTGGAAGTGATAGGAACGCTGGGGAAATTGGTAACCCATGCGTTTTTAACAGTGACTTTTAAAAAAAAAAATGTTTTTATTGATTTATAGCCGTTCAAACATAGTACAATACTCTGGGCCAGCATTACATTCCGTAGACAAAAAGGCATAAGAGGTATCCCCTCAAGGATATAATATCATCCTATCAGAAATTAAATGTATATCTTCAACATTTTGTATCGATACATACAGTATTGTACTGGAACGTATATCGGTCAATCTTATCAAGAAAAACATAACGTCATAACTCTAACTTGCCCATCCCCCACCCCCGAGTCACATAAGGAAAAACTCTATCCTGCTACTGCATTACAGGCCAGATACTGAGTGTGTGCAGAGATGTCTCACACTGCGCTCAGGGTATGCGAGGCCTGTGGGCTTGCTACCTCGTCAGGGTTATCCTCTCCATTATTTTGTTCTTCTGTTACTTGTGAGGTAAGGCCCTCCCCCCGTGAACCTCCGTGATCATGACATACCAGGCCATCGCATCGTCTTCTAGTTTATCATGCTTTCGGACCCGTCTCATCTGAATTAGCTCTGCCGTCGCCCATTCCCGCAAATCCCCAGTCCACTGCTTCGCCATGGGGGGCCTCGGACTCATCCAACTAATCGCAATCCTTCTCTTAGCCAAAACCAACCCCAACTGAATGAATCTATGTGTAAGTTTTTTCCCTTTAGGTCTAGGGAGCAATCCCAACAATATCCCTTTAATGAATTGAGGTAGCGTCCACCTCGTCACTCGGCGTAAAGTCTCCAATATTGACCCCCAAAAGAGACCCAGCCCTGGACAATCCCATATCATATGTAGGAACTGGGTGTCGCCATGCCCGCACCTGGGACACTCAGCAGGGCGATCCGGGTATATTTTATGTAGTACACTTGGTGTCAGGTAGGTTTGGTGCACTATATTAAATTGTGTGAGTTTAAATCTGGAATTTGAACTTATACTTTTAACCCCTTCGTGCACTTTTTGCCATTCTGGGGCTGTCAAGGGCTCACCCAGCATTGCATCCCATTTAGCTTGAATAGGGAGCAGGTGCGTATGCAAGTCCCCCCTCAGTGCCTTATAGATGTGTGATAACAGTCTACGGCCCCCGCCAATGTCACGATAGCCTGAAGTGTGGCAGTAGTAGGTGGCTCCTCCGGGAACGTCGACCACACCTCTCGTGCGACCGCTGAAATCTTGGCATACTGAAGATATTGCCCCCTGCCTAGCTTAAACGTTGATACCGCCTCTTCTCTGGTGATGAATTTTTGTCCCAAATATAAATCCCACATTGTGGAGCAGCCCCCCTCCGTCCATCTGAGAATGGACATGGTTTGACTTATTAGTTTAAACGGCACCACCGCCCACAACAGGGCCTCCGGGGCATAGGGTGCTCTTTTCATCGCAGTTTTAATTGCGAGTTCCCAAATTACTGCCACGTGTCTTATTTTATTTTTTTTAAACATGTTTTTATTTATTGTTGAGGGTGCGAACCATCCGGTTCCAGAAAGTCAATACAGAATCAGCGACCTCTCACTTCAGGTCAATCGTATAAAATAACAATAAATGTGCTACAAACTTTTTTGACATGTAGTGAAGATTGGAACGGGAGAAGAAGAAAAAAAAACAAAAAAACAATTCTCTTCCCTTCTCCTTTTTTTAAACTAGGAGCACATACTAATCATAAGCTGCTGTATCTCTACTCTGTACAATGCATATAGCAAGGCTAGCCCTCTCAACAAACAAATTGCAAAGCCAAATGATCATAAACAATCCCACCCCGCCTCCCCCCTGGTCACATACATTAAGAAACCTCCGGACATGGCATAGGTCATTTCACCCTATCTTTCTATACAGCGGTGTGATTACTCTACGTTGATTACGGGAGTGTCTGTATGTTGCTCCCCTGAGTTGTCCCCAATGCGGACCGCTAGTGTGTCCTCCGATCGCTGCGTGTCTGGGGCAGTGTCCAAGGGAACCTCCAACATCAAAGCATACCAGGTACTAGCATCCTCCTCCAACTTATCATCCCTCCTGACCCGCTTCATACGGATCCATTCCGCTGTTGCCCATTCCCTCAAATCTTTGGCCCAACTTTCCACCTTGGGGGGTTGGGAGCTCATCCAGCGGATCGCTATCCGTCTTTTTGCCAGCACTAGTCCCAGTTGGAGAAATCTACGTGTAAGCTTCCTACCCTTAGGACAGGGGAGTAAACCCAACATTATCTCTTTAATAGACTGGGGCAGCGTCCATCCCGTTACTCGGCGCAATCTCTCTAGTATGGAGTCCCAAAAAGAACCCAGTCTCGGGCACTCCCATACCATATGCAAAAATGAGGCATCAGCACAACCACATCTGGGACAACAGGAGGAACGTTCTGGATATATTTTATGCAGCACTCGTGGTGTTAAATAGGTTTGATGTACAATATTAAATTGGATGAGTTTAAATCTGGTATTGGAACTGATTTGTTTTACTCCTTCATGAACCCTCTTCCATTCAGAATCTGTAAGGGGCATCTCCAACACTTCGTCCCATCTAGACTGAATCGGAAGCGGGTGCGCAGCAAGGTCCGCCCGTAACGCTCTATAAATATGAGAGACCAGTCTACGGCCTCCAGCAAGACTCATCAGGGCCTGAAGGGTGGCAGCAATTGGAGGCTCCTCGCGAAACGTCGGCCAAATCTCCCGTGCCACCGCAGCCACCTTTTCATACTGCAGATATTGACCCCTGCCCAGATAAAACGCAGTCATTGCTTCCTCCCTGGTCAGAAAATGCTGATTTAAATACAGATCTCCCATCATTCTACAGCCGCCCTCCACCCATCTTGAGACTGACATAACTCGACCGATCTGTCCAAATGGGACAACTGCCCATAATGGGGCCTCAGGGGCATAAGGTGCCCTCCGTATTGCAACCTTAACTGCAGATTCCCATGTAGAGGCCACATGTCTAATAATATACGGGACATGATCAGGCACATGTGAGCCCATCATCAGCAGGTCCGGGAGTGAAGTATCCCCATAAGTACCCCTCAACAATTGTTTCTCCCAATTATCTTGGTCGTCGAGCCATTGTACAGCATGCTGGAGCTGCGCTGCCATATAATACAATTCCAATTTTGGAACTTCCAGACCTCCACTTTCCCAAGTTCTCTGCAATGTCTGCAACCCCACTTGTTTTCGTTTGTTTCCCCACAGCAGGTCTACCAGCAGGCGGTCTATTCGGAGAAAGCACTCCCGTGGTATCCGGTAAAGGGAGTTCTGCATTACATATAAACATCGGGGGAGGACCACCATTTTTATCAGAGCCACACGCCCCATTAGTGATAAGGGTAAGGTACGCCAAAACTCTACTGACCTACAGACACCCTCTACACATCGTCCCATATTTTGTTCAAAGTAAGCCTCCTGCATGTGAGTTAAGCGGACCCCCAAGTAACGCACCGAGTCCGTGACCCAGCCAATCCCCACAGTGGGCAGATCCCCCTCCTCCTTGTCTCTCAGGCTCCCCATAGGAAATAACTGAGACTTCCCCGGGTTAAGGCAAAGCCCCGATACGGCCCCAAAAGCTGTGAATTCCCGAAGAAGCTCCGGGACCGACTCCCCGGGCCTACGGAGATACACCAAAGTGTCGTCAGCATACATTGACACTACGTGCACTGCCGGGCCTACCGTCATCCCCCACCGTGCCATCCGGTGTCGCAGTGCCATTGCCAGTGGCTCCATCGCCAATGCGAAAAGGAGCGGCAACAGAGGGCACCCCTGACGAGTACCTCTCTGGAGCTCCAAACTGTCGGAGACTTGGCTGCGGAGACGGACTTGAGCCGTTGGTCGAACATAAAGGAGCTTCACCCAACTTATATATTTGTCGCCCACCCCCATTTTAGCGAGTACTGCCCAAACATAGTTCCACTCGACTGTATCAAAGGCCTGTTTAATGTCTAATAGACATAGGGCCCAATCTTTGCCCAGTAGATGCGGATCATGCCATATATGTGCAAGTCGCCGTAAGTTATACATAGTGTTCCGACCTGGAATAAACCCGGCCTGGTCATGATGGACCAGTCTGACCATATAAGGCTGAATTCTTGCTGCCAAAACTCCACTAAGTATCTTCTCATCCACATTTAAAAGAGATATGGGCCTATAAGAAGTCGGGAACAAGGGATCCTTTCCTGGTTTAGGAACCATCGCCACCAGAGCTTCCATCATGGTGGTAGGGAGTGCCCTCCTCTCAAGAGCCTCATTGTACACCTCCAAGAGATGATCTACCAACTGCGGGGCAAATTGTTAATAAAACTCGGTCGGGAGGCCATCACTACCAGGACATTTTGCGGATTGCATGTTCTTAATTACAGTTAACATCTCTACTTTAGTAATCGGAGCTCCTAAGGACTCAGCGTCCGACTCCTTCAGGGTATGGAGCGTCACTTCACCCAAATAATCCGACAGGGCCTGCGAGCGTGCCGGGGGGACCGCTGTGCATGTCTGTTGTAAGTGATCTGCAAATGCTGCAAGTATTGCTGTTTGTGTGTGTAACACCACCCCTCTAGTATTCTGAAGTTGTAGCACCGGAGTCTGTTCATTTTCAGTGCGAATTAATCGCGCTAGAAGTGCTCCTGACCTATCACCCTCCATATAAAGTCGTTGTCTATAAGTGGTGTATCTATGCTTCTCCAATCGAGACCAAGCCTCAAGCAATTCTTCCTTAACACGTGTCCACTCGGCCATATTTGTTGGGGACTTATAGAGTGTGGACTCTATGGTTTGTAGTCGTGCTTCCAAGGAGTCAATATCTGCCTTAAGTTGGTGTTGAACCCCATAGGTAGTCCGCATACAGACTCCCCTGATCACAACTTTTAGCGCTTCCCATTCAGTGGCTCTAGAGGAGGTGGAGCCCCAATTTTCCACAAAATAATGTTGAATAGCCTCCTGCACTGTATACGCATACGGGGGTCCGTGAGGGCCTCCGCCCGAGCTTCCAAAGCGGGATGGGCGGTCGTCCCGGGCCGCTCGACACCGTCAATAACAATGGAGCGTGATCGGATATATAACGTGTCAGATAAGAAATGCTTTCCGTTGCTGCAGAGAGGCCTGCGGAGAGACAACAATGATCAACTCGGGAAAATGTATTAGCCGCCGGAGTAAAACAAGAAAACTCCCTTTTAGTGGGGTTACGGGCTCTCCATTCGTCCCTTAAACACAGACCCTGGAGTATATCAGCCAGGGATGCCACCATACGGGGTTTAGTACGCTCCCTCGGGGGTTCCCTGTCCAAGATCCCATCAAACACACAATTAAAATCTCCAAAAAGGAGAATTTCAGCTCCGATATAGGGAGTCGCCGCCTTCAAAACTGCCGGGTTGAAATCAGCACAGTCCAGGTTGGGGGCATAGACGTTAATAATGCAGATCTCTCTACCCTCCCACCTACCAAACACAATGACATATCGTCCCTCTGGGTCAAACACATGCTGGATATGATGAAATGGAACTCCAGGCGCCACCCAGACAAGCGCCCCACGGGCGAAGCCTGAGTACGATGTGGCGTACAACTGTCCCCTCCACCGTTTACGAAGACTCGGTATGGAATTGCCCCAGACATGTGTTTCCTGCAGCCCTGCTATCGCTACATTATATCTCTTCAGAAATGCATATATCCTGCGGCGCTTATCTAGGGCAACGAGCCCCCGGACATTCCAGCTAAGAAATCGCAATGTCTGTGCTGTCATAGTGTCGTTGTAACAAACAATTGACGTCTACCACCTCTCCTAGTGAATCACCCCCTCGGGGCGGTCCGTATCCATGTACCATGGCATAATATGTCGTGACCAGTAAACCTCCCCAACAAATAAACCAACTTCCAAAAGTCAAACAATGCAATCCCGTCCCCCCACCCCCGGGCAGCAGTAAAAGTTCACATGTGCTATGAAGAATCCACATTAGAGACTGTACACACACGCCCAAACCTCCCCCACCCCCATTTCCCCCTATCTAGTAATGGCTGCACGATGTTCCCAGGGCAGAGGTCCTGGGCAGCCTTTTTCAACATAACAATATAAACAGTAAGTCAAATGCTGTGCAAGAGAACAGGTAACGTCGAGGCGCGAGATCGCTCTCAAGCTACCTCAGCGGACCTGGGCTCTAGAGGGGGCGTCACCATTCCAGTGGCCACTCATGTTATAAGCGTGCAAAATATTCACCTGAATAGCTCCCAACCCATGCATATTTAAAGGGAATAAGAGGAGATCAAGATAAAGAAAAACATTGCAAAACCCTGCCTCCCTATCATCGCAAATCAATGCACTTCCTAGGACCTCATAATATCAGAGACTGGAGGACAACTTATCTGCACAGTTCAATTGTCGATGCTCAGTTCAAGAAGAGGGTCATTCACAACCGCTGCCTGGCCCCCCATTGTCTCGTACAAGCTCTGGTGTTGGCGCCACAGAGTCCGGAACCACCTCAGAATCTGAAGCGTGTAGGGTCCCATCTCGACAAACCGTGACTCGGCCCAAGCTCATTGTTCTTTGTTTTGGTTTCCGACGGGTGAACTGACTACGACTTCCCCGTGTGGACCGCAAGGAGGGAGCCTCCCCCGAACTCGTAGAGGGCACCAACTGTTGTCCTTCCGGGGCCCTGGTATCCAACCAGTCTCTCGCTTCCTCCGCCGAGAAAAAAAACAAGACACGGCCCTCACTCACCACCCGGAGTTTCGCCGGGAACAGAAGACTATATTTCAAATTCCGATCTCGAAGGCGGCGCTTGATGGCCACGAAGGTCTTCCTCTGCTCCTGAACCCGCTGCGTATAATCTGGATACACTGAGATAGAGTGGCCTTCGAAGAAGAATCGTCGGCCGCTGCGAGAGAGCTGGAGCAAAAGGTCCCGGTCCCTAAAATTAAACAACTTTGCAATGATAGCCCGAGGGGGTGCACCAGGCCTCGGTGGGGCCGCCAACGCTCGATGTGCTCTCTCCACACTGAAGAACTTTGATAACTGTGTAGGGGCCATCTCTCGGGTAATCCAATCCTCCAGGAACAGGTCAACTGCAGGACCCTCCGCCTTTTCCGGGAAACCCACAAAGCACAGATTTCCCAGACGGGACCGTCCTTCAGCATCCTCGGCTCGATCATCGAGCTTAATCACCTGACGTTTTAACTCCACTACTGTGGCGCTAAGGCCCCTCACCTCCTCTTTCAGCGCATCGGTATCCTTCTCTGTGACAGTCACTCTGTCGGAAACCTTCTGAAGGTCACTGCGCAGGAGATTAACATCAATAGCCACTGCGTCAATCTTCCGAATCATCTCATCTCTAGTGGACTGGACAGCACGTAGTACATCCATCAGTGTCGGTGCCTCCACAGTTCCACGCTCCGCAGCGCTTCGGTCCACCGCCGGGTCCCCAACAGCTCCGTCAGGGCCATGGGTGACTGGCAGGGCATAATTCAGTATTTTATTCGCTTGCGACTTCACTGGCTTGTCCTTCCCCATGGCTCACAGAAGACTACACAGGAACGCCCCACGAATAACACCCCCCATTGGGGGAACAGTTGAAACGCCGCCACGAGGGGGCAACAAGCTCAGCTCAACCACGAGTGGCCCCCAAAACCAACAGGGTATACTCCCCGTGGAATCTCTGTTGTACAGTGCTTCTCAGCCAATCGTCTCACGGACTCGTGGTTTCACTCTCGCTCCCTAGGTCCCTCTCGGCCGCGCAGACACTCCCTGTTTTCACACAGGATTAGGCCGGTGCGGGCTACAGCAGTGGGCCGTCCAGAATGCCGCAGACCTCCGACAATTGTAGTTCCAATATTTATAGTATTCACAGGTAATTGGTGCTGGATAGATGCAGGATTATCCGGTGGCCGAAGGAGCCTGCTCAGAAAGCGGTCACCTTCTGGCCCGGCTGGCTCCGCCGACCCAATCCTACTTGTTGGATGGGCCGTCGTAGTCCCTTTTCAGCGTGTCCCCTGTGACTCATCCGGGGCCCCTGAACTCCGTCGCAAGGCCAATGTCAGTCCCGCAAGTGTCCCAGTGCACGTGATGCCCCGGAGCTGTGCAACCCCCCGGGGGTAAAGCGCAAGGCCCACCGGTGGTCTCGAAAGCTCCCACTGTTCACTTAGGCAAGAGGTCTTCAGCCCGAAAACCTAGGCCCCTGCTTAGTCCACCGCACTCACTGGGTCGTTGACTCTGCTACGTCCGACACAGGCACCATGTGAACTCGCGCGTGCTGACTCAGCTCACCTCTCCGGCTCCGCTCTCAGTCCCCGCAGCCGCGTGGGCCGACGATGCTCAGCTGTGTCTCCCACTGCTAGTTCGGCCAGCAACAATGCCTGCACCACAGCTACGATGCGCCAGGCGGGCTGCCCTGTCCTGCTGGGTCACCGCTCCTCCGCGCTCACAGGGGGTCGGATTCCGCCCATCCGCCGCAAATGGAACGTCGTGGCCATGCGCCTCGCACCAGAGACAGAAGTGCGCCTCGATGGGGTACACAATCGTCAGGTCGCCCGCCGCATCAGGGCCGATCGAAGCGCCGGGTCTCACTCCTCAGCTTCCGTGTAACTCGTCGGTGCTCAGTCGAGTCAGCACAGCATATCACTACTCCTCCCCCCCATGTCACAGCGAGGCAGGAGGGTCCCCAAACAGGACTTTTTGGTGATAAAAGCCGCCGTTAACACAGGATTACTTAAGGGCCGGGACGGAGCTCCACGCTCACACGTCCGCCATGCTTGGAGTCTTGGCCACGCCCCCCACGTGTCTTATAATATATGGGAGGTTCTCTGGTCCTCGGGATCCCACCATAAGAAGATCCGGGAGAGGGGTCCTTCCGTGAGTACCCTCCAACAACCGCCTCTCCCAGTTATCATTCTCGTCTAGCCACTGGACGGCGTGTTGCAGCTGTGTCGCCATGTAATAAAAGCCCAGTCTAGGAACCTCTAATCCTCCCCTTTCCCATGTCCTCTGTAGTGTATCTAGTTTCACCCTTTTTCTTTTGGACCCCCATAAAAGATCCACCAATAGGTGATCCAGCTTATGGAAGTATGTCCATGGAATACGGTAGAGGGAGTTCTGCATAGTGTATAAGCAACGCGTGAGAATCACCATTTTTATCAAGGCTACTCGCCCCATCAGGGACAGGGGTAAATCCTTCCAGAATTTGATCGATTTACGAATACCCTCCACACAATTCCCCATATTGCGTTACAGGTAGGTCTCCTGTGTGTGAGAAAGCTTAATCCCAAGATAGTGTATCGAGTCTCTGATCCAGGTCATCCCCACCCTAGGTAACTCTCTCTCCTCCTTGCCCACCAGGCTCCCCATTGGGAAGAGCTTAGACTTCCCTGGGTTAAAGCAAAGCCCTGACAATTTGCCAAAGCCATTGAGCTCCTGAAGGAGCTCGGGGACCGCTTCGTTTGGACGCCCGAGGAATACCAAGGTATCAGCAGCATACATTGACACCACATGAAGTGTCGCCCCCAGCCGAATCCCTCGGTGCGCCATCCTACCTCTAAGGGAGACCGCCAAGGGCTCCATCGCAAGAGCAAAAAGGAGCGGCGACAGGGGGCAACCCTGTCGAGTACCTCTCTGGAGTTCCAAGCTATCTGACACCTGATTGCGGAGGCGGATCCGGGCCGTGGGCTTATTATATAGCAGTTTTAGCCACCCCAAATATCTATCTCCCAGCCCGATCTGCCCAAGAACCATCCACATATAGTCCCATTCAACAGAGTCATAGGCCTGTTGAATGTCCAGGATGCACAAAGCCCAGTCCTCTCCCCGCAGGTGTGGCGCGTGCCAGACATGTGCAAGTTAGCGCAGATTATGCGTTGTATTTCAACCGGGAACAAACCCAACCTGGTCTGGGTGGACCAATCGGGTCATATATGGCAAGAGTTGTGCCGCTAACACTCCACTCAGAATTTTTTCAGCAATGTTCAGCAGAGAGATGGGCCTGTAGGAGCCTGGGGAAAGGGGATCCCTATCTGGTTTCAGAATCATGGTCACTAGTGCTTCCATCATGGTGGCAGGAAGGATCCCCGTATCCAGAGCCTCGTTATACACTGCCAGTAAATGATCTTCCAGCTGTGGGGCAAACTTTTTATAAAATTCAGCGGGGAGACCGTCATTTCCTGGGCACTTTTCTGGTTTTAATTTTTTGATTGCTGC
Source organism: Calotriton arnoldi (assembly GCA_963921515.1). NCBI lineage: Eukaryota > Metazoa > Chordata > Amphibia > Caudata > Salamandridae > Calotriton > Calotriton arnoldi. The sequence continues at coordinate 38,310 of CAWUFW010007617.1, forward strand.
TAGTATTTCTTCCCTAGTGAGTGGCGCCCCTAGAGCTTCAGCATCAGCATCCTCAAGGATGGGAAAGGTTATGTTCCCCAAAAAATCCTGCAATGTCTGCGGGTGAGTCTGTGTCACAGTCGAACATGTCTGACATAAATGAGTAGCGAATTCCTGTATAATCGCATCCTGGTTGTATAGCTCATTTCCCATGTTATTGCAAAGTTTCAACACCAGGGTCTGTACCGTCTCTGTATGGATGAGTCATGCTAAGAGCGCTCCTGATCTGTCCCCCTCCATGTACAGTCGTTGCCTGTAAGTGGTATAATTATGTTTCTCCAATCTCGACCAAGTCTCAAGGAGGTCACCATGGAGTCGTGTCCACTCAGTCATGCCAGCGGGAGTCTTGTATAGTGCATGCTCTAGGGTCTGTAGATGTTTTTATAAAGTGTCAATATCAGCACTGAGTTGCTGTCGGACTCCATAAGTAGTTCTCATGCAAACCCTCTAATAACGACCTTCATTGCCTCCCACTCTGTGGATCTAGAGGCTGTGGATCCCCAGTTTTCCCCAAAGTAATGACTAAGTGCCACTGTCACGGTTCGCACATATGGGGGGTCTGTAAGGGCTTCAGCTTGAAGTCGCCACAGCGGAATAGGTGGGCGTCCCGGTCCGCTGGATAGGGTCAACAGTAATGGCGCGTGGTCGGAGAGATATCTCGGTAAGTATGAAATGGTCTGCGTGGCAGCAGACAGGCCCGCAGAAAGACAACAGTGGTCAATGCGGGAGAAGGTCTGAGCTGCAGGGGTATAACAAGAGAACTCGCTTTTTGTGGGATTGCGTGCTCGCCATTCGTCTCGGAGTTGCATACCATGAAGGATACCTGTGAGGGACCTCAGCATGCGAGGCTTGGTAGTATCTCTAGGGGTTCCCTATCCAAATCCCCGTTGAATATGCAATTAAAATCCCCAAAAAGTAGGACCTCAGCCCCCAAATATGGAGTAGCCGCTTTTAGGATTGTTGGGAAGAAATCGGGGCAATCCAAATTGGGGGCATAGACATTGATTATACATATTTCCCTCCCTTCCCACCTACCGAATAGGATAACATATCGCCCTTCCGGGTCTAGAACATGTTGAAGGTGTTGGATCGGGACCCCTGGTGCCACCCATATAAGTGCCCCTCGTGCAAAACCAGAATATGATGTAGCATAGATCTGTCCCCTTTATCTCTTCCGTAGGCTCTGTAGTGTGTTCCCCCATATATGTGTTTCTTGCAGTCCCGCTATTGTTATCCTATATCTCTTCAGGAAGGCGTGTATCCGTTGATGCTTATCTAGGCCTGCCATCCCACGGACGTTCCAGTTAAGGACCTTCAATGTTTGTATTGTCATGACAATAGAACAATAAGCACCTATCACCCGTGCCCCTGAGGTCAGTGCGCCCATCATGTTGGATCCCCAGCCTGTGTATCCAAGTGTAATCCTGTGTGACTCTCTTGATTCCCTCATAACAACAACATCTTATAAGAAATTAACAAACCCTTACCCCTCCTCCCATGGGCAGTAGTACAAATTGGTATTCGCATCTCCTGTTCCCCACATCAATTGATACATACCGCCCCAAACCCCCCTCCACCCCTCCTCCTTTAGATGTTCCAAGATCAGTATATTCTGCTTAAGGCATGGACCCAAGCCTTTGTTATCTAATATGGCAGTAATTGCGTCTACTAAATGCTGTGCAAGAGAGCTGGTGACAACGGGGCGTGAGATTTCTCTCAAGCTTCCCCACGACCCTGGTCTTTAGTGGGGGCGTCGCTGCTCCTGCACCTGCCCGTGATCCCAGCAGATGAAACACGCCATCCGACCCCCAACCTATAACTAATAAATATTAAAGATAGGCCACAGAGGAGAAACTTAATGGAGCAGTCAGGGGTATCACTCCCTCAATCGAGAAATAGAGATCTCCCATGGACCCACAATGTAACAGTTTCGATCAGATATGTCAGATTGCCATCCTATCTGTAATACAAACAGAACTTATCTCTACATTACAGCAGGTAATGTTCAGTGCATGGAGTTCATTCGTGTCCACTGCCGGGTCCTTCGGCCCCCCGCTCAAGGTCTGGAGTCGTGTCCGCCGAATCTGGAACCACCTCCGAGTCGGAGGCCTGCCCCGTGCCGTCGTGTCTGACTGTGACCCGACCCAGGCTCATTGTTCTTTTTTGTGGTTTCTGACGCGTGGGTTGTCTCAGGCCCCTCAAGGAGGACAGCGAAGACGGTGTCCCAATGGAACTCGTAGAAGGGACCAGACGTCTCCCATCTGGGGCTCTGGTATCCAGCCAGTCACTTGCTTCTCCTGCTGAGAAGAAGAACAATGCTCGCCCCTCACTCTCCACCCTGAGGTTCACCGGGAACATGAGGCTGTATTTTAAGTTCAAGTCTCTCAGTCTCCTTTGCACTATGATGAAGGTTTTCCGCTGTTCCTGAACCCTTTGGGTATAACCTGGGAATATTGCTATGGAATGTCCTTCAAAGAAATATTGTTTGCCGCTGCGTGAAAGCTGAAACAAAATATCCCTATCCCGGAAGTTGAATAGTTTCGCAATTATGGCTCGGGGAGGCGCTCCAGGTCTAGGGGGGGCAGCCAGCGCTCTGTGTGCCTGTTCCACACTAAAGAACTTCGACAAGTGTTTGGGAGCCATTTCTCGAGTGATCCAGTCTTCCAAGAACAGACCCACATCTGGCCATTCCGCTTTCTCCGGAAACCCCACAAATTGTAGATTCCCTCTTCTGGAGTGACCTTCTGCGTCCTCTGCCCGGTCATCAAGCTTGTCCATCTGTCGCTTCAACTCCACCACTGTTTCACTACGGTTCTTTACCTCTTTCTTGAGGGCCTCTGTGTCTTTCTCAGTGGTCGTCCCTCTGTCAGAGACTTTTCTGAGATCGCATCCTAATAAATTAACATCTATGGCCACAGCATCGATCTTCTTGATCATATCGTCCCTAGTGGATTGGACGGCCCTGATAGCATCCATCAGTGTTGGTGCGTCCCAGGCAGCTTCATCCATTGTTCCTTTTTCCATTATAGGGTCCTCACTTCTGTTCTCCGGACCATGGGATATGGGTTGAGCATAATTTGAGATCTTATTGGATTGCGATTTTGCTGTTTTATCTTTTCCCATACTGTTCCGCGAGCTGCAGCAAGTTTGCCTATATGGTCCCTCTCCGCGAGAGGTGTAGCCAGTCTGTATCTCTCCCCATTAATACGTATTCCACGAAAGGTCCTGCACTTCCTCACACGAAATACCGCTCTCCTTAACCCATGTAGGCAGGACACCAGTTAGAAGCAAACTTTTCTACCATCCGTAGTTCCGGGGTGAGAGCCTCCCAGTTCCACCGTCATTCAAGGTGGTGAGTCCAATCAGGCCGTCCACGGCCACCGGCATAGGTTCCCTCGGCGGACGTCTCCAGATCTCTCCGTACCGCTTCCAAGCCCCAGGGGTGGGACCCTGAATCATCTCCTTCTCTGTCCAGACCTTCCTCTACCAGACACCATATGATTCAGGCTTCTCTCCTCTCTGTCACCATAGCGCTATGTCTAGTCGTTGTCCCGGGATCACACTTTTCCAGGATGCATCAGTCCTCTAATCTGTATCACATAGTTCTCCACCATATGCAACATCCGTTATTGGGTTCCCCCACTTGTGCTGTGAACGTCCCCTTATTAGACTGTGCAGGTCATATTACTTCAATCCCACTTAGGGGTCTCGCCTTGTGCTAGGTGTAACTTGCCTCCGCTATCAAGATTTAATATGCCCCACTGAGTCTTGCCGGAATGGAGAAATGCATAGTACCTGCAGATCCTCAGCAAAGCCCGCTATATGTTGTTGCCGGGGGAGTCTGATTTATTCCCAGCGCACCTCCCTGATATCCTGTGCTGCACTCGGTTTTCTTCAACTTAAGGACTGGCTGGATCCAGGCGCCAGCCTCCAACCCTCTGTCACCCCAGCCACCGCTCAGGGGATTCACTCACGGTCTAGTTATGCCTTAGGCCCAGGTAGCGTCACCCTTCCCTCCAAGGTCTCGGGCTGGGGCGCACCGCCACCTGGGCACGCACGGGAGGGGCTCCCACCGTTTGTGCCTGCTGGGTCTGGGTCACTCCACAACAGACGTTGGCCCTCAAAAACGGCACCTCGTCCGACAGCTCCGTACAGGGGCAGGATCAGGAGGACTCTTCTGCTTTTTTGTGTAGGGCTCCACCGCTGTACCACGGCGGCCCGCCGGTGTCTCAGCCTCCTCTTCCGCACACCCCCGGGATCGGGACTGGCGCCTCGGAGCCCCGAACCCGCTCTCCTCACTTCGGCGGATTTTAGGGACGAGTCCCAGGATACTTCGGAACTCGACTCTCCTCTTCAAGCCTGCGTCTCAACTCCCTTCAGGACAAGGTGGCGCCGCAAGCAGTGCGGACAGCACCCCTACTCCTGGAGTTACAGCATTATTCTCACCTCCGCAACCTTTGTTGATAGATGTGTGGGGGTCTGCAGTAGACCAGGAAACAGCCTGGGATCGTTTTTGGGCAGGGATTATGCAGGATTCTGACTTACTTCGGGCCGCCACACGGAGCTCGGCTAAAACACGTCTAGGAGGCCATGATGTCAGGCCATGCACCCCTAAATACCTTTTAACGGTGACTTAGTGATTGTGTCCAACGATGACCAGGATACACAGATTGAAGCCAGTTGTTCACCACCCCCAAGAAAGGCTAAAGGTAGCAATAAGCCACCTTCAAAAAGGAAGTTGCCCCCGGCTGCGAAAAAATTAACCCTTAGCAGGGGAAATACTGTTATATCACCTAAGATTGACCTAGTCAAAGAGGTTCTAAATGAGGGCTTGACACATTTCCAACTTACAGATATTTTAGAATAAAACTTTAGAAACTTTCTTTGATCTAGTGCCAGCCATTCTTAATAGTATTGACACATCCCTGAAAATTTTAGGGGCATATTAACAAGGGCCAGCGATAATTATCGCTGGCCCCACATAGCGATAGAAATATTATTGCCGGCTATCGCTGAAAATTATCGCCATGATAACACTATATTTACAATGCATAGCGCTATGGCGATAATATTTCAGCGATAGCGGTGTTTGCCATGGAACATCACTGGTTTTCCAGCGATGTTCCATGGAAAACAGCGATAACATTGCTGATACGACCCTGTGGTCGTATCAGCATAATCCACCTACCATTATTAGTATGCCTTAGTCTGGAATTTAACAGACGTTAAATTCCAGCGTTAAGGCCGAGGTAGCGCAATATTTTTTTATCGCTGCACCTCCTTGTTAATATCGCGAAGCTGCCTTCGCGATATTTTCATGTGTTGTTTTCACAGCCACGCCTTCTTTGCATCTCATTAGCAATGCGAGGCGAGGCTGTGAAAAAACGGGCTCTACATCAAGGAAACACGCGCTAGCGTGTCCTTGATGATATTGCGATATAATTATCGCCGCTTATCGCCCGAAAACGGACGCTAAAGCGGCGATAATTATATCGCCAGCCCTTGCTAATATGCCCCTTAATTGGGTCAAGTTTAAGCAGCCTGTCTAGCAAATCTAAAAAAACAGTGTAACCAACTCCAAGTTTACAGTCACACACTGCTAATCCAAACCAGGGAGGACTACACAAGGGTGGCCAAACAGATAACCCTAAGGAAAATAGTTCCAAAACAAAATAGAAATTAATCCTGCGTGGGGCTGTCCATGGTGCAAACAGGTCCGCAGTGGAGGACTGGTTCAGGGCCCAACTTATTAGTAAAATAAGTATTTGCCTATGCAGGTCAACACCAGCACTTTTAAGCTCACAAAGAATCCGGCAACTCCCACAAGAAGCAATGCTGCTGGTAATGATTAAAAAAAAAAAAAAATCCACCCCAGTCTCAAGTTGAAGATCCACAACAACTAAAAAACAAGGTGGTACACTGGTTTAAAAAATCTACATTCTGTGAGGATCTGTTCAAGAGCATAAACAATGTACAGAGAGTGACTTGGGTTGGTTCCCAACCAAAGGATGACCCTGGAGACTGTATTGTGGTTAATTTCAGAAATAAATACACAGCAGGCTTTCTTCTGGAAAAATTGTCCAGGTCGTGTCTGTCTGGGGGTGGGATTATGGCAGTACCTTTGGGTTAGTTTTAGTTTTATAAACCATCCAAGCAACCCCCCCCCCCCAAAGTCACACTCCATTCTTGGAGGTCTCCCGGAGTTATTTGCCATTCCGACGCAAAACCATTTCTCTCCTCTGGAACAAATTGAGTGACTACACACCCAGAGGATACCCATTGCTCAGGATCTCTCAAGAGTAGACGTGAGGACAACTAACCAGGAAGAAGTGATTCCTCCCCTAGTCTATACCTATATGGATTTAGATGCCATAAACACTCCAGAGAAAGAGAGGGGCAAACAAGCTTTACCTGATTGTGAAAAAAGTGGCTCTGTCGGAGAGATAGGACAGATTGAACAAAGGGCCAACAGTTTTAAGTGCTTGTTTTGGAATTTAGCTGGGTTTCGCTTGTAGGGTGAGAAATGATGATTGGCCTGACTTTATAAAAGGCTATGATATTATCTGCCTCCAGGAAACCTGGGCCAGTGATAAAGTATACATTGATGGATTCATATCCATCCATACGCCAGCTGCTCATTCGCGTGGAGGCCATGATCCTGGTGGTATGCTTACCTTAATGAGAACCACTATGGACAATAAAATCTGTTCCTCTAACTTGGACATTTTCAAATTATTAATATTAGGTTAAATTCAAATCTCACATTTATAATTGTAAATTTTTTACATAATAATTTTATCCCTAAGTAAGCATCTTATGGTGTTGAATACTGATTATATAGGGGCATATTAGCAAGAACCTCGTTAAAATTATCGCCGTTTTAGCGGCAGGAAACTGCCGCTAAAACGGCGATAATGGAGCTTAATAATATGCGTTATAGAATTCAATAGAAGCCCAGGTTAGATGTGCAGGACATCTAACCTGGGCTTCTATTGGAATTCTATAACGCATATTAGCAAGTCCATTATCGCCGCTTTAGCGGCAGTTTCCTGCCGCTAAAGCGGCGATAATTTTAACGAGGTTCTTGCTAATATGCCCCATAATTTTATGGGGCGGGGATTTTAGCTGTAGATTATGTTCACTGTCAAAAGTGTCTGCTTGTACTTACATGGGAGAGTCTTCTGAGGATCTTTGTCACTTTGAACATACCCCTTGTGGTAACGTTATTAACTCTATATTATCCAAATTTTCTCTCTTTTTAACAATAGATTTGATTACTTGGGCAGGACAAGAGGAGATTACACATATCAGCAATGGTGGGGTAGTCTTATTGACTTTATTGCACTTTCTGAATATTATAAACCAAAGTCTGTATGTTTTTCCATCCCAAAAGTACTTTTTAGCGACCACTTCCCTCTGTCCGTCCAGTTTGAAACTCAAAGCAAGAAAGTGACACCAGTAGGGCCACCCATAACCCATAATAAAAACAAGGGCCTTATGTGCAAATGGGCATCTATTATCCCTGAGATGGTTCTTGAGAAATTAGAGAACAAAAACAGGCCTCAATTCTTGACATGCCTGGAAAGCGATTTAAATCCCAAAAACATGCTAGAATCATTTGGTGATATCACCAAAACGGTATTCTACCTTTACTACGCGGTCATTACTTCGTATTACCATTACTACGCATATTTTAGTTCGCAGATGCCATTACTTAGCATGCATTTACTTAGCATGCATTTACTACGCATGTTCCATTACTTAGCATGCACTTACTACGCATAATGGAGTTACTGTGCATTGCAGTATTAATTCTGTTAATGGGTTCAGGGTGCGTTTAAGGTTTTGGGATATTTTTGGGGTTCAGGGTGTGTTTAGGTTTTGGGGTACAGGGGTATTTTTAGGGGTCAGGGTGGGTTAGGGTTTTGGGATGTAGGGGGTATTTTTAGGGTTCAGGGTGCATTTAAGGTTTTGGGGTGCTGGGCTATTTTTGGGGTTCAGGGTGCGTTTAGGTTTTGGGGTGCTGGGGTAATTTTAGGGGTCAGGGTTGGTTAGGGTGTAGGGGGTAATTTTAGGGTTCAGGGTGCATTTAGGTTTTGGGGTACTGGGGTATTTTTAGTGGTCAGGGTGGGTTAGGGTTTTGGGGTGCATGGGGTATTTTGAGGGTTCCGGGTGCGTTTAAGGTTTTGGGGTACAGGGGTATTTTTAGGGGTCAGGGTGGGTTAGGGTTTTGGGGTATAGGGGGTATTTTTAGGGTTCAGAGTGCATTTAAGGTTTTGGGGTGCTGGGGTATTTTTGGCGTTCAGGGTACGTTTAGGTTTTGGGGTGCTGGGATATTTTTAGGGGTCAGGGTGGGATAGGGTTTTGGGGTGTAGGGGGTATTTTTAGGGTTCAGGGTGCGTTTAAGGTTTTGGGGTGCTGGGGTATTTTTGGGGTTCATGGTGCGTTTAGGTTTTGGGGTGCTGGGGTAATTTTAGGGGTCAGGGTTGGTTAGGGTTTGGGGGTGTAATTTTAGGGTTCAGGCTGCATTTAGGTTTTGGGGTACTGGGGTATTTTTAGGGGTCAGGGTGGGATAGGGTTTTGGGGTGCATGGGGTATTTTGAGGGTCCAGGGTGCATTTAAGGATTTGGGGTGCTGATTTTTTTTGGGGGTTCAGGGTGCGTTTAGGTTTTGGGGTACAGGGGTATTTTTAGGGGTCAGGGTGGGTTAGGGTTTTGGGGTGTAGGGGGTATTTTTAGGGTTCAGGGTGCATTTAAGGTTTTGGGGTGCTGGGGTATTTTTGGGGTTCAGGGTGCGTTTAGGTTTTGGGGTGCTGGGGTAATTTTAGGGGTCAGGGTTGGTTAGGGTTTGGGGGTGTAATTTTAGGGTTCAGGGTACATTTAGGTGTTGGGGTACTGGGGTATTTTTAGGTGTCAGGGTGGGTTAGTGTTTTGGGGTGCATGGGGTATTTTGAGGGTTCAGGGTGCGTTTAAGGTTTTGGGGTGCTGGTTTTTTTTGGGGGGTTCAGGGTGCGTTTAGATTTTGGGGTACAGGGGTATTTTTAGGGGTCAGGGTGGGTTAGGGTTTTGGGGTGTAGGGGTGTAGGGTGCATTTAAGGTTTTGGGGTGCTGGGGTAATTTTGGGGTTCAGGGTGCATTTAGGTTTTGGGGTGCTGGGATATTTTTAGGGGTCAGGGTGGGATAGGGTTTTGGGGTGTAGGGGGTATTTTTAGGGTTCAGGGTGCGTTTAAGGTTTTGGGGTGCTGGGGTATTTTTTGGGTTCAGGGTGCGTTTAGGTTTTGGGGTAATTTTAGGGGTCAGGGTTGGTTAGGGTTTGGGGGTGTAATTTTAGGGTTCAGGGTGCATTTAGGTTTTGGGGTACTGGGGTATTTTTAGGGGTCAGGGTGGGTTAGGGTTTTGGGGTGCTGGGGTATTTTGAGGGTTCAGGGTGCGTTTAGGTTTTGGGGTACAGGGGTATTTTTAGGGGTCAGGGTGGGTTAGGGTTTTGGGGTGTAGGGGGTATTTTTAGGGTTCAGGGTGCATTTAAGGTTTTGGGGTGCTGGGGTATTTTTTGGGTTCAGGGTGCATTTAGGTTTTGGGGTGCTGGGATATTTTTAGGGGTCAGGGTGAGATAGGGTTTTGGGGTGAAGGGGGTATTTTTAGGGTTCAGGGTGCCAGGGGATAGGTTACTTTTACTATTCATTTTTTGTTTTAAAGTACCAATAACGCTTTGTAACGGTATGCGTAATAATTAACTGCGAAGTAAAAGCATTTTTAATGTATTTGTAGATATTTGCGAAGTAAAAGCTTGCACACTAAAATCATGCGTAGTAATGGTATTTGCGAAGTAAAACTTCGAAGTAAATACCTGCGGAGTAACGGTATGCTAAGTAACATCATATATTCCACCAAAACATCTACAACCAAATCTCCCATAAATCTTTTAAATGGTTTAATAGCGTTTGCTCAAAGAGTCATAGTAATCTTGTCAAGGCCTTAAAACAGAAGCCCAGAGATATAGCGGCAGTGAGAACCTGTAGACGCCACTATAGACAGGCCCTTTCTGACCGCAGGGAGACTATCAGGAAAGAGGCGTGGGAGAGATTGTATGAAGCTAGTATCACTAAAGACTCTAGCCTTTTTTGGAAGACTACTATTGCCCCCTTTTTCCAGGATAGCCCTAATAGCACTACCAATGTTACACTCCCCCCCCCCCAGATGAATGGGTTGATCACTTTTCTGAAGTTTATAGGAGCGGAGGGCTCTATATCAGCACAATACACTGTGATAAACATACAAATGGGAGTGTGTGAAAGTTAGCCCCACCTACAATTCAGGAAGTTGCAAAGGCACTTAACCAGACCAAGAAGAATAAGGCAGCAGGCCCTGATGGCGTCCCGGTTGATCTTTTTCTGGCAAATCTCGACTTAAGGCTCCCTGTGTTAACCAAATCTTAAGCTATGTCGTAACATCGGGCCCATTAAAATCCATGGTCGAGTGTAATTATTCCCATTTTTAAAAAGGGAGATAGGTCAAACCCCAAATGTTATCGCCCAATTTCATTGATTGACTTCCACATGTAAATTAATGGGCAGGGTTCTACTTGACCCTTTAGAAACATGGATAGCAGACATCCAAAATGGTTTTAGAAGAGGCCTCGGCACTGTCGAGCAGTGCCTTAATCTACATCTGGTGATAAGAAAAAACACGCTGGCAAAAAACAGCAATCTTCATCTGGGATTTATGGATCTGACATTGGTTTTTGATTGGGTGGTGAGAGGGAAACTCTGGGAAAAGATGTTGGGTGTGGGCATAGATGCACCTTTGATCACTTCCTAGCAGAGATGCACCGAGATGTGATGGGTAGAGTCGGATATGGGGCAGATGGCGAATTGTCAGCTCCGATCAAAATGAATTGTGGTGTAAGACAAGGGTGCATGTTAGCCCCTTTCTTGTTTTTCTCAGAAGACTAATGTCTCCTGAGTATCCTATGCCATAAGGAATTGGGGCTAACCCCTTTAATACATCAAATTCAAACAACCCCTATCATGTCATGGTGCTCTATTTGGACAAATGAATAACCAACTCTTAATCAAGCAATAATACAGGATTGCTTAAGCTCTGATTATGCTCACAAAATACTGCAGCTTAGCTATGTTAAAAGTCAGTTGGCACTCATGGGGAGGCAGTACTGTTTAACCCCCAATTTATTACTTTCATTACGAAGCCCCACTTAAAGAAGGAATCTTTAAATGCTCTAATGGAACGCAGAGAGCGCATGGAATTTAGCAAAAAGTGTGTAGGTGATTATTTCCCCCTGGTTAGTACTGAAAGAATTGAGCCATATCTTCTGTTCCCTTTTAGTCATTCTAAAAGATTTTGGGGCATATTAGCAAGGCGATTATCGCCACTTTAGCGGGACTTTTTCCCGCTAAAGCGGCGATAATATTATCGCCTTATCAACAAGCTGTCGCTAACTGCTGTTAGCGACAGCTTGTAGGCGATAGCGACCGGGTTGGGTGCCGCTTGCATGCCAGCGATATTTATCGCTAATGGCATGCAAAGTAGGCGTTCCCCACCTAACAGTGACTGGAAACAGTCGCTAGGTCGCTAACGCCTATCAGCGAGGCAGGGGCGGTGATTAGCGAACCAGCGCTAAACACGTTTAGCGCTGGTTTGCTAACACCTGGTCCCACCCTGACTTAGCCATGTAATCCAATGAGAGGTGGATTACATGGCTAAGTCCCCCTCGCACTATCAGCAAGCTGAAACTGGGGAACAGTGTGAATATCGCCTGTTTTCAGGCGATATTCACACTGTTCTCAAGGTTTCTATCGCTTTGGAGATTAGCATTGCTGATTGCACGCTAACTCCGCGATAGAAACCGGCGATGCCTGGCGATAATTATCCAAGCGCTAATTGCGCTTTGCGATAATTATCGCCAGGCATTGCTAATATGCCCCTTTATCTTATTAGATTTAGATTTAGCATCGCTCACTTATTGGTGTCATATCCCAGCAAAAGCTTATCATGATGCTCACCTGGTCCCCTGCCCATGCGACTGTATTTCAACCCAGAATATGCTGCATTTCCTTTTTTCTGCCATCTATATGATAAACCACAAAGAGAATTTATTTTACCACTTTTGCGGGTGTTGAAAATTAGGAAATGGAGGCCAGCTTTATTCTACCTTCAGCTCCTTCAAACAGAAGATATATGTGAAATGATATACAGATTCATTTCTGCCGCAGTGTGATCACGGAGCTTAGTTGGAAAATGATTGTTTTAACAATTTGTACTGTATCTGATGTTTTGTCATTGCTTAAATAGCTCACACCCACTTCTAGAGGATTTTAAAAATATTGCACTATCAGGTAGCACTGTGCACTTTATTTACTTGCTTTTTATGTTGTATGCTGTGTCTGCAAAACATCGTAATGTGTTATAACTTATACGATTGCATACTTTTTAAATACTAGTTGAACTCTGCAGTCGAGAAATTTGGAAAAATGTTAATGTTTATTTAGAATTTTAAATGATTTGATCTTGCTGGGCATGATGTGTCTTATGAATTTTTTAATTATGTTGAGCTTTTTTATATGCATCTTATGTATTTTTATGTGTGACTTTTATGGTTTGTTAACCGAATAAAGGGGCATATTATCAACGGCCAGCGATAATTATCGCTGGCCGTGCTTAGCGATAGATTTCTTATCGCTGGCTATCTCTGGAAATTATCGCCCTGGTAGCGCGTTATTAACAACACGCTTCGCCAGGGCGATAAAATTCCGGAGATAGCGAGGTTATCGCCGTTTTGCAGGGAACATCGCTGGTTTTCCAGCAATGTTCCCTGCAAAGCAGCGATACCTTGCTGATACGACCCTGTGGTCGTATCAGCACAATCCACCCCTATGTTAGGGATGGCTAAGTCGGGATTATAGCAGACGTTAGATTTTGGCGAAAACGGCCGTTTTCGCCAAAATCTAACGTCTGCTATAGTCCTGTGGGCTGCCTTGTAAATATCGCGATGTGCACATCGGCGATATTTACAACGTAGCCCATCTGGGGTACGCCAGTAACGCCCACTTTGCATCTCATTAGAGATGCAAGGATGGGCGTTGGGGGAAAGGGCGATAGTGCAGGGATTCACGCGATAGCGTGACCTTGCTGATTAGGCGATAGAACTATCGCCGCTTTCCGTCCGAAAACGGACGCTAAAGCGGCGATAATTGACTATCGCCTGGTTGTTAATATGCCCTTCGGGGCATATTATCAACGGCCAGCGATAATTATCACTGGCCGTGCTTAGCGATAGATTTCTTATCGCTGGCTATCTCTGGAAATTATCGCCCTGGTAGCGCGTTATTAACAACACGCTTCGCCAGGGCAATAAAAATTCCGGAGATAGCGAGGTTATCGCCATTTTGCAGGGAACATCGCTGGTTTCCAGCGATGTTCCCTGCAAACGGCGATAACCTTGCTGATACGACCCTGTGGTCGTATCAGCACAATCCACCCCCTATGTTAGGGATGGCTAAGTCGGGATTATAGCAGACGTTAGATTTTGGCGAAAACGGCCGTTTTCGCCAAAATCTAACGTCTGCTATAGTCCTGTGGGCTGCCTTGTAAATATCGCGATCTGCACATCGGCGATATTTACAACGTAGCCCATCTGGGGTACGCCCAGTAACGCCCACTTTGCGTCTCATTAGAGATGCAAGGATGGGCGTTGGGGGAAAGGGCGATAGTGCAGGGATTCACGCGATAGCGTGACCTTGCTGATTAGGCGATAGAATTATCGCCGCTTTCCGTCCGAAAACGGACGCTAAAGCGGCGATAATTGACTATCGCCTGGTTGTTAATATGCCCCAAAGTTTGTTGATGATGATGAAGCCATGGAAGCTGATTGCGACCCAGTTTATGGCTTTGTGATGCAGATAGTGGACAGATTTCCTCCTCTGGAAGGGGGCCATTGTTCATTAATTGGAAATGGTGATTTACACCTGATTTTGTGTACGTTAAGAGCACAATACTCCAGTGTAAGTGTTTCAAAGTACACCAATTCCATAACGTATTTTAAAGCTTCAAAAAAGCTTGAGTTAATCTAGGGTCTCAGAAGTACTCTACAACAACAACAAAAAGTGATAAGAAATCTGGAAAATGAGTGGCAGAAAACAACATTTTTGTTATTTGTCACTAAGCTAGAAAGGCTTAAAAGAGAGTATAAATTGTGTGCATGTACTGACAAAGCAGACTTCTGGCCTGATTAAGAGTTTGACGAACAGGTTACTCTGCCACAACATGATGGATAATTCATCCACCTTATTACAAGTGCATTAAAATATAATGCACTTATTATAAGATGGACAGGATATCCATCACCCTTGGTCCCAAAAACTAAATTGATACCAGTAATTCTGCTTGCAACTTCTGAATAAATATTGTCCTCATTTCCTTCTAAATGCCAAGAATTTTATAACTTCTTTACAAACAAGATAAAAACCAAAAGATATAAACTTAGGGCCTGATTCAGAGTATGGCGAGAGGGTATTCTGGTTAAACAGCACCACTCCACCAAACCCTTGGTGGCATATTATCAAGCCCATTTTCGCCGCTTTTGCAGCCGTTTTCGGCCAAAAAGCGGCGATAATTCCATTGCAGTATTAACAAGGACATGCTAGCGCGTGTTTCCTTGTTTTAGCACCCGTTCCAGTTAAGCCGTGCCACGCATCGCTAATGAGATGCAAAGAGGGCGTTCCCGGGCAACACAACAGGGAAAAACTCGCAAACCGCACATCGCGGTATTAACAAGCCCATGCCCTGACAACCATAGCGATATTGAAACCCGCGCTAACCCCGGTTATCGCTTTAAGTTAACGCCTGATAAATTTCACACTTAGCTATATGTGTAAAGGGGGGTGGATTGTCAGGCTACGACCACCATGGGCTATCAACTAGGAATTCCCTAACGCTGCAGGAATATCGCTGTTTTTCCAGCGATATTCCCGCATTTCGCTGACTATCGCTGGATTTTTATCGCCTGGGTGATGAGCGTTGTTAATAACGCGCTAACCGGGCGATAAAAACCGGCGATAATTAAAATCGCGCTGAGCGTGCATAGCGATATATATCGCATTTTCTTGTTAATATGCCCCTTTGTCCCCTGACCTGATTTACATATACCAACGTCTACTTGATTTAGAGTGGAGGATGGTGTTTTCTGTTTTGTTTTCTGTTTGTCATCACCTAGTAAAACCTGGCACTGAGAGATACTCAAAAAATATATAAAATGATCCCGACACCATATGAGACAACGCCTATTGTTTGGGGTCATCACTTTTTGCTTATTCAAAAACAAAATCGTGCTATGGGATTTTATCTTTAAAAAGCAAAAACTTGTTAATTGTTTGAAGGGCAGCTGTCATGTTTAACAGAGCCGCCCATCAAACTTTTAACACACTGACAGGAACCGCAATAACAGCGGTTTGTGCCAATGACTAGAGATGTCTGCAGGCCCAGCGGACATCTTTAAATGCAGAGCACAGGTACTCCATCAAAGCAAAGGAGCATTTTACTGAGTATTTTACTTTGTTGTCCTGATGGGGCACAAATCGTACTCTAAAAACACAATCAGACAACATTAAGAAACAAAACTAACACTTTTCCTACTTTACCCATGCATCATGAAACACAAATTCAATATTTTAAAAAATCCTAGTGTTCATTAATAAATACATTCATATCCCGCTGATTTTTTTTCCAGATACCTTAAACTCTGGCCAATACTGTCCAATCCTTCCAAAACCTTAAGGGCATATTTATGTGAGGATTGCGTGGTACATGCGTGATGCAAACCTCTAAGTCTGATTTTTGAAGTCATGCAAAGCCACATTGCATGGCTCTAAGTGGCTTAAAAAATCTGGAGTAACACAGCGCAAGTCACAAGTCTCTAGAGCTCTTTCCTACCGCTTGTCGAGACCTCAAATCACTCTCTAACTGTTCAAGTAGGAAGTTATCCAGTTTTCCAGTGCATTGATGAGGTACTAGTCTTAGTTGCTGTGTTCTCTATTATTCTGGAGTTTTGGTGCCACATATGTATAATGTTTTCCAGATGTGATACAGGGTCAAATAGAGCATCTTGTGTATGTTGTGAAATGATAATACAGTGAGAGAGATAGCTTTGCAGGCAGTGTATGCAACTCAGTATGATTTGAGGTCAGCTGTGTCAGATTCTGGGAGCATCCAAGTCTTTATTCCTATTTTGAATTCAAAATGTCTTTAGGTGATTCTTATACATGTCAGCCTTAGGTGGTTCCCCCAAACCTTTTTGCCTTCACCCCTCCTATTTATTTCTGTTTTTGTTGACCACAGGAATCTGTGCACTTTACCACAGCTAACCAGTGTTAAAGTGCTTGTACACTCTCCCCTAAAAATGCTAAAATTGGCTTATACCCAATTGGTAGATTTAATTTACTTGTAGGTCCCTATTAAAGTGGTGCCCCCGGCTCCCAGAGTCTGTACATTAAATGCTACTAGTGGGCCTGCAGGATTGATTTTGCCACCCGCTTAAGTAGCCCTGTAAAACATGTCTCAGACCTACCATTGCAGCCTTTGTGTTCAGTTTTAAACTGCCATTTCAACATGGAAAATCAACCTTTTACCAGGCCCAAACCTTCCTTTTTATTACATATGAGCCACCCCTAGAGTAGGCCCTGAGCAGCTCAGGGGGTAGGGTGCAGTGTATTTAAAAAGGTGAACATGTACTTTTAACATTTACATGTCCTGGTAGTAAAAAGCACCTACATTTTTGTAGCAAGGTCTACCTCTCCCATAGGATAACATTGGGCTTTCTCTTGACATTTAATACGTGATAAGAGTGCTCTTAAATGGTAAAGTCGGATTTTAAGTCACAATTCTGAAAATGCCACATTTAGAAAGTAAGCACTTACTTGTCCTAACCATTTGGTGCCTTCAGCCTGTCCCTGGGTCATATCACTAGGTGTAGCTAGCAGTTGGTCCTTCTGTATTGCTCTCAGACAGTGAGACAAAGGGAAGAAAGGTGCTGGCAGGATGGACCACTCAGACTTAATGAGGGGGCAGAACTGTCACCTCCCACACTTGCACATCACAAATACCTTGCCTGAACATACAAAGGGTTTGTCACTAGTCATTTGTGACCCCAGACAAGTTGGGGCCAGGGCAGGGAGGAAGAGAATGCCTGGCACCTCAGAGGGGTGGAAACATCCAGAAACTTTGCCTACTTCATATTGTGCCCCAGGTATAAATAATGGACCCTCAGACCCAGCTCTTCATCACACATCTGGACCAGTGGAAACTGCTGTGCTACTTTGCTGCAAGAAGGACTACCACTTTGTTGCCCTGCTGTGCTGTCCTGCTGCCCACCTGTCTGAGTGAGAAGGACTGGACTTGCATCTTAGACCCAGGACCACCACAATGATTCCAAGGGCTTGTTGGCTGGCCTTCTGATCAGAGCCTCATGGACAGAACAGGCTCCAACAACCTTGCACGCAGCACCTGGACTCAGCCCTCCCAAGTGGAGCCACCGCAGTCCTAGACCCTTGGTAGAGGGCCTGAAAGAGCTCCTCCAGCCCAGCAGTGGCCCCAGCAGAACCAACGCAACCCAATGCATCGCCTTGCAAGACTCTGCATCTGAGCTGCTGTGCAACACATCCCTGACGCAGGACCTCGCATCGCCCACCAAAGCTCCTTGGAACTGCTACTGCATGACTCATCTCCACACAAGGACCTTTTAATCGCCCATCACAGCTCCTCAAGCCACTGCTGCATGACACATCTCCACTGAAGGACCTCACATCAGGCACTGTAGCTGCTCAGAACCGCGGAGGCACGGCGCATCTCCACACAAGAACTTCACATTGCCTCTGCTTCTTAATGCATCCTCAATGCGAGACTCCACACCGCTCCACAACCAGCATTTAAGGTACTTTGTTCAGTGGGTCTTATGGGGTCCCTGCAGTCGATCCACACTCCATTATGGTTAGACTTAACTTGTGACTTTGCCCCAGTCTAAAGCGTACCGATAACCACAGTTGGCATTTGGTGCTTGTTGATGCTACTTTCACTTAGATCTTTAAAACTGCATATCTCTGGTTCTACTGATTACATTTTTTTTAGTTTTGGTCCTAAATTATTAAATACATTTCAAACAATGTTTCTAAGTAGGTGTGAGATGTGTTGTGTTTCACTTTATTACTGTTTGATTTGCTGCATAAATACTTTACACTTTGACTCTAAGTTAAGCCTGGCTGCTCTGTGTCAAACTACTAGAGGGTTGAGCACAGGTTAATTTGAGGTTTGCATGTGACTACACCCTGACAAGGACTGTGGTTGCTGCTTGAGAAGGGTTTTTACCCCCTCAACCAGTAACCCAATTTCTTACAGTGATCATTATTCACAACAGAGGCATGTTCCAGACTTGATGTCTGGACGGTAAAAAAATTCCCAGAGAAGTTGTTTTGAGAGGGAGTCCATCCAGGCTCAAGAGAAAACGCTTGGCCACGCTGTTAAGACTCCAGTAAATCACTATTTGGAATTTGTCCACTTTCAATAGTGACCCAGATCTCAGGAGACACTGCTAAGTCCAGAGTAAAACATTGTATGGACCCAGGAGTAATTGTTCCATTAAGTACCGGATGTTTTTCCCTGATGAATATCAGCAGACTAGACCTGCCAATATTTATCACAAAACCCATAACAGCGATATGCACTTTAATAGAAGTAACCACACTTATTGCAATTAACCTGGCCACTCGTAATGAGGGTCTACATGGAAACTGCCCAAAATCAATAGACAAATAAACCCCTGAAGACACTGTATAAGTAAAATTTTATTGCACACCAGTGCATAATCTTAGCAGAGCTAATTAGGATTTGGCTCATTTGCGTGCACATCACATTTGAGGTTTGACTTAAATAACCTATAGGAGGAAGGTGTTAGTTTAAGAGAAAAGGTAAACGGTAGGCGGGGGAGGGTGGGCAGATGAAGACCCAGAGGTCTGGGTGCAGGGGCAGATTTCCAAGCTCAAAGCACTTTACAGGACATAATAAGTGCACACATGGAACACACTGTAGAAAGAGGCCCTTAACACTTCCAGTTTAGTTGGATGCCAATACGGATGTCCTGGGGGCCTTAACAATAGAAGAGGTAAAAGGAGGGGCTATTTTCCAGCCAGGAAGGTCTGTGACATGCAGACTTATGGGACTGCATCCCTGGTCCTATAAATTAGGTCACCATGGGTGGGCAGGCGGAACCGGCAACAAGTATAAGTCACCAAAGGGAAAAATAAAAAGAATAATGAGTACTACAACTATCACACTAAGGGGCCGATTCCGATCTCGGTCGGAGGCGCACCCAATACCATTCGGTCGGGAAAAAAGCCATGCGAAAGCCTGTTTCCCGACCGAACCGTACGCGGGTCCGGCCGAGCGAGTACGATGCGAATTCGCCGACCGACTCGTCCGGGCGACCCGACCGCTCCGACCGACTCGTACCCGGATCGTACCGCTCCGACCGACTCGCTCGGACCCGATTCGCACCGCGCAATGGAGACGTTTTCCGGCCGGGTAAGTACGATGCGCACCTCGACCGCTCCGACCGACTCGCGCCGTCCGACTCGAACTCGCTGTCGGAGCCGTACTTCTGGGGGTCCATGTCGGACCCCCTTGTACGCGTAGCCGTGCGAGTCGCACACAGGGGGACCCATGGGTCCCCCTACCTGTGCGTGTACGCCGCGTGAGCGCTCCGCGGCGTACTCGCTGTAGAGGGCGCCCTTGTCCGCCTCGCACCCATTGAGGCAATGGGAGCCCGCGTACGCGTTGTGACGACCGGCTCCCATTGAGTTCAATGGGAGTCCGACCGACTCGTGTCCGATAACATACGGACGCATCGGACTCGTTCGGTCGGACTGCACGGGTCCGATTCGGTCGGAAATCTCTCCGGGTCCGGCTCGGTCGGAGAAATTTCCGGCCCGAATCGGAATCGACCCCTAAGTGCAGAAACAACCCTACTTTATTTTCCAATTTTAAAAATGGCGCCTAAAACAGATCCTAAACACTGTCTTGCCATGATACCCAAGCTGGGGTCACACCTTCAAGTTTCTAATGCAATGAGTTTTTACTACACAATTGCAAATCATTTTCAGACAGTTCTCTAGTTCAAGTAATCACAGGAAAATTCACCTCTGCAGTGCGTATGTGTGGGGTAGGAGTTACCAGGAGGAAGGCAATGTAGAGAGTCACCGGCAGTTCATGCATGTGCCTAGCAAATTCATTCCAAGCAAGGTGGTCTTTTTTGTGCCACAGGAAAAACATGCCCAGCTGAAAAATTGGGCTACACCACAAACTTGTATTTAAGATAAGTTCCAGGAGAAATAACAACCACTTCCTATCCTTTGTCAAAGGACATGTTGGCTATTACTGAGTCAGGAAGTGTCCAACAGAATTCTTCAATTCATGGAAAAGAGAGTATGGCAATCAGATTTCACGTGCCAGGAGAACAGGCAGCTCAGAATTAATGTATGGGATTGCTGTGCCAATAAAATTCCGAACTCATTCTCTAGGGGTATATTTTTGTTAGAACTCTCATGACAAGAATATATATCTCTCAGAATTCATGTGGCGAAAAAAATAGTAATATAACATAATATGGTAAAAGCATATTTTTGATGGAAGTCCTATACTTGAGAAATATGTCCACCATCATTCATGTGCTAAGAGGTCATCCATATTTCAGGATGAATATGATCAGTAATGCTCATTTCAAGAGACTTTGTCAATCTAAATGCATGGGTCTGAAGAAGACCCATCAGAATTCATTACCCAAGAGATTATACCCATCAGAATCCATGTGAAAAATGTGTCCATCAGAGTTAACATGTCTGAAAGAAAATGTCTTTTAGAGTTGATGTGCAAGAGAATGTCCCTCTAGGGGATTCTATTTTACTTGTATTATACACCGGTGCATTGTCACTGCCAAGGCATGGGAACTTTTATTGTGTAGGTAAAACTGCATTTTCAACTGCATTTTTCTGAAACATGCCTAATCGTGAATAAAATGTTCTAGAAACAATGGTTCAGGGAATACGTTTTAACAAAAATACTGAAGGTACAACATATACAACTAATATAAGACAATAAGTTGAAGAAAAATTCAAGAAAATAAATTGAGGCACCCACAACAGTTATATGAAAAAGCATTTGTTATTGAAAAATATTCATAAAAGTACAGATTACAGTGTAAACAAAAGACAATGGGAGAGGGAAAATAAACTTAGAGATAAGTCAGTCAAACGACAGGAACAGAATGCAATATATGCTTCTTCTTAATTTGCCACAGTAAGGCATTGTCTTTAATTACAGACTGAATTTGGTGGTTGCTCCCAACGTTTACTTTTTATCCTGATGATTACCTAATGAATTAACAAGGTCGAAACACTGTTGACACCTTCCTTTGGCAAATTAAGAGGAAGGATTGTTGTTGCTAAGGGATTCATCCCTTTCAATCAGTAACCGAATTTCTTACACCAAGCAGGAGGGGTGTGGAACTTGAACAGTCTCTGCTGGTCCTAGGATTCGATATCTGAAATCCTCTCAGTAGACACTATCAATCAGCAAGGCGACTAATACGTTTCATTGAGACACACTCCCATCGTCTCTATGTATTTCTTTCTCTCATTCAGCATGCTAAATGCTACATCTGGATCTTAGATTTATGAGATGCTTGCTTGATGCAATTTCAGCTTGATGCTGAAATTGGTGTCAATACTAAGCAGATATGGATTCAAGGTGACCTTACATATGTTTTTTGTATTTCATTTACAATTCTACCCATCTAGGTAATTAAGTTATATCCGGCATAGTTTATTTTGATTAACAGTTATTACTAAAAATCTTATTCAAATTATAGACTGATGCTTCATTCATAGGGACAATCTCACATTCTGACAACTCTGCATCTTAATTGTAAGAAGTGACTACATTTTTGTCCCCCTCCACCCCCCAAGGTTTTTGCCCTATCTGCTTTGCTGGCTTTGTAACTCTGCACACTTTACCCATGCTAACCAGGGTTAATGCGCTTGTGTGTTAATTTTAAGCATAGTTAAACTGGTATTCCTAATTTAACTTGTATGTAAGTCCCTAGTATATGGTAGAGAAAGTACACCAGGGGCCTGGAAGATAAATGACACTTGTGGACTGCAGCTCCTATTGTATCTACTACAGTGGTAGTGCAAACATGACTTCAGGCCTAGCATGTGTAGCCTGCCTGCTGCTCAGTCAAAATAAGCAATGCAACCTGTCACAATAACCCTTTTTCACAGGAGATATCCTTCCTATAAAGTATTAATGTCAACCGTATGTAGGCCTTCAATCCTACAAGGCAAAGTGCATGGTTTGCAAAAGTAGGACATGTAGAATTTTAAAGTTAACATATCCTTACATTGACTAGCACCCAAAAGCTATTTTTGCTGTGAGAAGGATCTTGCTGGCTCATAGGAAACAATGGGAACCAGGGTTAACTATCAATTCTGCTATCTCTGGATTGGGACTAGCTAGACATATGATTAAACCAATCTTTGTAATTTTAATAAAAGCCCAATTTAATAGTGAAGTTGGATTTTTAATAAATATTAAGGAATGGTAATTTTACAAAGTTTTCTTTTCCCTGCCTGAAGCTCATGGAGGTTAATCTGCATTATCTGTCCAGCAGTAGCCCAGTGAGCAATTATCTCTGATGAGGTGTGAAAACTGCTTGGGTGTGGTGAGGTGTTTTTTCTTCCCCTGGAAGGATGATCCATTGAGGTGTACCCCGAAACCTAGTTCATTGTAAAGGGCTCTCACCTGTTACAAGCAAATTATAGGTGCTACCTGGAAAAGCCCCAGCTTTTGTTCACACACCTAATGTAGCAGAAGGAAAGCTGACCCCAGAACTGGTTTCCAACTGCCACAGTGATAGAACTGCTCATTTCCCAGGCCACAGCTCTGGGAGAGCACAGACTCTGAACAAGGGGAGAAGGGTTTCACAATCTTGGATTTTAGGAGTGAGGGACACTTTTGGACTCTTTGCAGTATTCTCTCCTTTACAGACAAGACACCCAGGACCATATTAATGAAGAAGTGGTGCAGCTCAGCAAGTCACCTTGCTGTGTTGTGCATGTCACTGGGAAAGGGGAAGAATGCGCCATTTCTAAGACAATACAGTGCATTCCTGTACTTTCCCCTGCTCTGGTGCACAATGGGCTGCTTAATGCCAATGTAGGCACCTTTGCACCATGGTGCAAGGGTGCCTCCATTGCATGCAGGATAGTTTTTGTGCCAGAAGGTGCACCTTCCTACACAAAAACTATACTGAGAGGCGTTTTCATCATTCTATGTGTGCTGCAGAAAAAAAGGAGAAATAAAACATATTTCTTCTTGTTGCTCCTCTCCTGGGGTGGTGTATGTTTTTTACGCATTCCCAGGTTTACAAGTTCTTGTATATCTGGGCATGCATCAAAATCCATTGATGTTGCAAGGGAATGCCCACGGAATAAAGACATCTGATGCTGAACACCAACAAGACCAAAATTGAGATCTTCAAGAAGAACACTTCACTGTGGGACGCCATCTAGTGGCTATCCTGCTGCCACATGGTGGCCAGCAGAGCTAGGACCAATATTGCCTAAAACCTCGGGATCGTCATCGAAGTAAACTCAACATGACTGCCCAAGTCAACGCTGTCACCACCTAATGTTTCTATACCCTGAAGATGTTGAGGAAGATTTTCAAACGGCCCTCAATCAGTACAGGGAAAACTGTCATGCATTCACTTGTCGCAAGCAAGACTACGAGAACACCCTCTATTCTGCAGATTATTCAGAACTCAGTGGCCAGAATAACTCTCAACCTCCCATGCTGCACTCACATCACACCATACCATATACAAATCAGCACAATTCATAACCCTCACCCACACTTTCAAGTCACTCCATAACAATGGTGCAGCATACCTCAACAATCACATCTGTTTTCACAAACCTTCCAGACACCTACGCTTATTTGGTTTGTTGCTTGCATACATCACATGCCCGACCAGACCCGGTGGTCGAACCTTCTCCTACATCGCTCCTAAAGCATAGAATGGCCTGCTGCTACACATAAAATCCTCCTCCTCACTTCTTGAATTCCACTACAAGCTGAAGACCTGACTTTTCAAATAGTCCCACTTGGCCCTAGGTTTGGATAGATTCACAAATGTTCAGTGCCAGAATGCTCTCCTGTGTGATAGGGCCTTATACAAAGCTGTGTGATATAACAGAACATTGAAAAGGCATTTTTTGATTTGTTTATAACTTTTGACCCCAAGGATGCATGTGCACGATATTAGGCATCTCTTAATTTTATGAAGATCTGTCTATGGGAAAAAAAGTCAAGTGGGTAAACAAGTGTATCATTTCCCATTTTATTTCAATTTGAGACTTTGCTGAAAGTTAGAACAAAAACCTCTGAACAAAGAATATTACATAGAAAGCTTACTTTTTCGTGATTTTGTGTAAATCCTTTCAGTAATTTTAATGGGCTGACATTTTGATTTCTTTTACATAATGGCTGGAAGCATTAATAGACTTAACCAGAGATTTGGGGAGGTGCTCTGCTGGCATCAACTTGTGATGAGTGATGCAATATGTGAGATCATAAACAGTGCAAGGATGGGTGCTCAAGTTAGAGTTAGTTTACTGTTTCTCCTTTTTATAATTGGTGTACTTCTGTGTTTTTTAAGTTTGTTTAACATTAGCTCATGTTTCATTCCAGCACGCAACTGTAACGTCACTTTAATGATTGGTTATTTCAGTGAATTTCATTTTTTTTTTGGTCTTAACACCAAACCTAATGATAAAGTCACTTTAACCTTTGTATAGATATATTTAGGGAATGCAGAAATAACCTTTATGTGTGTGTGTGTTTATATATATATATATATATGTATGTATATGTATATATATCTATATATATATACATATATATATATATTCACTGAAAAAACCACAGGTTTTCGGGTCGTTATAGTTAGTTGGACATTTCACTTGTACAAAACCAGAGAAATTCGGCCGTTATAGTTAGTTGAGATAACTATAACTCACGCCCCCGCAATGCACTGCTGATGACGTCACATATTACATCACTCATGACATGGTCAGTGACATCACTCATGACATCACTGATGACATCTCAAATGACATCACTGATGACATCATCCACTTAATATCTGATGCAACTTCTCACACCGTAATATAACCTTTCATACACCCACTCTGAAACACAGACTACCATTCTCGAAGCCATAGACACACCAATACCAATTAGTACATACAAACTCACTGATTCATAGGTCTACACACATCCACTCACTCACCGATATAGTCACTGATACACGCAGTCATGCATCAATACAGCCTCTGATATATGCACTCATACACCCATACAGACACTCACATACTGCCACTCATCCACAGAGATGCTCACACACCTAGTCAGTCACCCAAAGACTCAATCACACTGCCATTTACTCACCAATACAGTTATACACACACCAGCTCACTTATTCATACAGATACTAACACATACAATCACTGACACAAGCACACATTCATCCATACAGCCACTCTCACAATCACTCACTCTCACATATAGTCAGTTATATACTCCAACACTCACATATACTGCCTTTCACATATGTAGTTACCCACACATATACCACTGAGACATCCATTCACTCACCAACACAGCCATACCACACTCCCCAGGGCCGAAATCAGTCCAGGAGTGGGGCCGCGCAGCATCCCTCCCTTTTATTTTATAAAAAAAAATTAAATAGCCAGGCCCCGGGGGGATGGGTCCCCGGAAATAAATCAGTGTGCGGTGGCTCCCCTCCCCATTCTAAAGTAGCCTGGTCAGGGGGAGGGGGTCCCTGGGCTACAATTGGCTCAGAGAAGGGGGGCCATTTGGCCCCCTCTCCAAATAAAGAAAAAACATTTTACACCCCATTTTCTTACCACTCTGCAAACATGCTTCCTGGTGCACTACTGGTTGGGGGATGATGTCCCCTTGGGTCCAGAGGGTCCTCGGGGACCAACAAGCCCTCCTGTTTCCTCCAGTAAGTCCCACACAGTGGGATTGCTGAGAGGTCTTCGTAGGCCATGTCCCCTTTCTCCATCACTCTGCATACTCACCACCTGGAACACTGCTGGTTGGGGGTTGAAGTCACCTTGGATGCTGAGGGTCCTTGGAGGCCAACTACTCCTCCTGTTCCCTCCAATAAGTCCCACAGAGCACGATAGCTGGAAGGACTTCGGAGGCCATGCTCCGTTTCTCCACCACTCTGAAAACATGCCCCCTGGTGCACTACTGCTTGGGAAAGAAGTCCACTTGGCTGCTAGGGACCTTGGGGGCCAAGAAGCCCTTCTGTTACCTCCAGTAAGTCCCTTACAGTGGGATTCCTGAGAGCTGGTGGGAGGCTCTGCCCCCTTCCTCCACCACTCTGCAAACGCCACTACTAGTTAAAAAAAAAAAAAACATAGAAATTCACTTAAATAAATCAAAGGTTACAGGGACGTTATAGTTAGGAAATAGAATTTGAAAAATCTTAGAAATTCACTGAAAAAACCAAAGGTTACAGGGATGTTATAATTAGGAAATGGAATTTAAAAAACCTTAGAAATTCACTGTAAAAACCAAAGGTTACAGGGATGTTATAGTTAGGCTGAGATTTCACTCACACAATGCAGTGAAATTCAGCAGTTATAGTTACCTGAGCTAACTATAACTTATGCCCCTGCAATGCACTGCTTATGACCTCACATATTACATCACTCATGACATGGTCAGTGACATCACTGATGACATCACTCATGACATCATATTTTTAGTTCAAAATATTTTATTTGTTTTATCTTTAGGAAAAATGGGAACATGTACATGTAATGGATACAATGCAATTGTCTTTTTTCTGGCTTATAGCAATCATTATTAGGTGAAGATATACAAGAACAGTTGAAGAGCATTGTTAGTTGCTATGTCAGGCTGGGCAAAAACTAGAGAGAAAGAAAGAGGGGTAAGTAGGGTAGAGATAGTGGGAGCGATGAGCCACTCTATGCTATGATTTATATATATGTAGGGGAATATTTGTGTCAGTCAATCTGAGATCAAGTTATCATGATATGTGTGTGTACATAGCCTGTAGGTTATATTCATGCAGGGTTTATCTTCTGAATATATTGGTTCATTTCATTCCACAGTCTGTGTAAGGATAGAGGGCTAACATTTTTGTTGGTTACTGAGTTGTCTGCGTTTCTGACCAAGCAAACCCAGGCCCACCAGGTTTGGTGTGGGATATTCTGGTACGATTTCCATTCACAAAGAATATTTTTAATCTTTACAGTTAGCAATAGGTCAGGAGGCATAGTTCACTAGAACTTAGCTCTGAGAAATACAAAAGAAAATAGCAAAGAAAGAACGAGGTCAAAGAAAACATTTTTAATGATGGTGTATAGCTCTCTTGTTCAGGATTGGTTTACACTTGCTATTTCCTCATAATATTATTACACTGTCAGGTTTGCTGCACGCAAAGTGGCAGCGAAGTATAAAGTGACCTCGCTTCCGACGCTGAACGCTTCACGTTGTAGCATTTTGGGTGTTCGGCCGCTTCCGTTTCACTCATCCGAGCTCTTACGGTCAATCTGGCGGGATCCTGGTGCTCCACTCACCTTGGTGTTCTCGTTCCTACGGCGGTTTCTGGCTCTCTCCTCCGCTTATGGCGGTGGGTTCCTGGCGCTCTTACTGGTTGCGTCCTGACATCCCCGTGTGCGTTTCTGAATCCCTGTATTCATCTGGGCTGTGGCTGGGGCTCTGATCTGCACAATCCGGAAGATTCATGGTCCTACAAAAGTAAACAGAAACAAAGGCAACCAGTCTTTCTGTGTTACGGTAACAGCGTGTACATGCTACCAAAGTCTTATTTTAAAAGTGTTAGCGGAAATTTACTTATCTGAAGTTGTTGTCCTCCTCTGTGGAGATTTGCTTCTTTCCTTTTTCTTTTCTTTTCTTTGCCTCATGGTTCCTGTGAAAGAAAAAGGGGCTATATTAGTTTTGTCTTATTCCTGGACGTAAGGAAGTTCTACATATAACTTATTGCTCTAGATTCCCGCCTAATACAAGGTAGTCACTAGGAAGAAGGACATTATATTGTGCTGCAGCTCTTCAGATACCACAGAATACTGATAGAAAGGTATAGGTGGGTGTCTTTAACTACTCTTTTATTTATTTACTTATACATAGCAGTACACTGTCTCTAACACTGCTGCTTTCTCTTTCCTCTAGACACAATCATAAATTCCACCTCCCATCCAGTCTTGCGATGGAAAATTGAAGAAGGGAAACATTGAGGTATTCAGTGAGGGATGGTTTTACTTGGATAAACTTACACTACCCACATACATTTTCTTAGATTTTCATACTCTCTCTCTTTCTCATTTTTAGGGGAATTCTCTTGCTACGGGGTCCTGTGTTTGAACCAGGGAACATCGGTGGACACTCTCCCGCTGTCTTCTTCCCTGCCCTGCTTCCCCTAGTTCCCACTGACACTTTGACGTAGTTGGGTGCAGTGAGTGACTAGAGGGGCGTAGGGACTTTTCTTCCAATATCGCTTCTGCGGAAATTGTAAGTAGCCTTGACATACAGAGAATCAAAGTATATCACATATGTTATTAAAACTATAGTACATTCTCATCATTTCCTTAGTTATTAATTCACAGTATTAATATTCAAATTCCAGCATATACATTCCAACATTCACCATCAAAATACATTTTTGCATGGTATCTCGATTCCTTATTCTTTTTATTCCTTCTACGATCTTTCATTCAATTCCCCAAGTTTGGCTTCAAATGTCCTCCTTCTCTCCTGTACAACTTACATTATTCTAACCCATTCCGTGATCACGTTTTATCTATTTGTAAAATCATAGCTCCTCAAGAGGATAAACAATATGAACATTCCCCACTGTTTGTTCCATCAGTGGCAATATTTTCCTCTTTTCCTGTGTTTAATTAATTTATTTTATTTTATATTCTATACATTTGTTAATTATCTTTTTTTCATTGTTTTTGTTCTTTCCTTTCTTTTCTTCCACATGATAATTATTGAAATATGAGACGTTCCTTACATTAACAATGAAAAAATTCAGTAAGGGCGATACCACTTTCACCATAAAAAGAAACATAAGTATGATACTGAAAATCAGTCGAGTTGTATGGCATGTTCACTTTTTCCCCTTGAAACACATATTGGCTGTGTGTTTTTGGATTCTATTTTGTGACTTCGTGCAATTGGTTAGTTTCGAATGGATTAGACTTCATGATTTCAGACACAAATTAGAGAACGATTTTACATGAGGCAAAGCTGTTTACGTCACAAATTCTGTGCATCACTGTTACTAGATGACGGAAATGTATTTATTTTTATCTGTTTATTTTTATTTTTCCTCTAGCATTGCGGTTCTGCAGATCTCTAGTTCTTATGGCTACACATGCAGCACTCTTTATTTATAGTGATGTGTGTGTTTCTCGGTGGGAGTATTTTTATTGAGTCATTATTTATGCACATTTAATTTGGCCTCCATTATGAAACTTAGTTGATACAACTAAGGTTAATGAGGCAATTATCTTTATCCTGAAAACAATTTATGAGAGCTGTTATTTTGTTTACTATACGCAATAATTACAGTTATTATACCATGACATTATTGTTTCTATCTTAGAATACATTTATTAAGAGTGGTATACAAATAGCTGTACAGACGAAGTGTCCTGTAAAATGTGGTAGTTTTTCCGCAGCTTGAAACATCAGAGGAAGGATACACAAATTGCAATAATAATATGTAATTAAGACTGTCCACGCAATCAACCTATCCAAATGAACTGACCTATATTGCCTCAGCTGTGTACATGTTTCATCCAATTTCATGTTGTTTCTTAGATAGTAATTTCATGCTCACTTTTACAAAACATATTTAGGAAATCTGAATTCCCTGAATAGACATGGAAGCCAGATAACAAACCGTTTTTACTGGAGCTATTATATGTCCTGGTGGCAGAAAGGCAATTCTTGCAACTTACACCTTCTTTTGCCACAATATTTTGAAACCAGACTTGTCGGGGAGGTAATGTGTGACCAGCATATTTGTACATGTTTGTTGTGCTGCATTTTGTTTTAGTGGTTTGGTGTTGTGTTGTTATTCTCCTGTCATTTTTTGTGCTTCAGTATAGGATTGTGTCATTGTAGCATTGTCGTAATGTGGCGTGGGGTGCCGCTCTGTTTTGTTGTGTTGTGCCCTGTTGTGTTTGTGTTGTGTTTTGCTTTGTAATGTGCTACTGTGTGTTCTGTTGTGCTATGTAGTTGCTTTAGAGATGTAAAATCAGCAGTGGCTCCACTGCTAAGGCAGAGGAGTGCCCACCCATTGGAAACGGAAACACAAAATGATAATAACACAATGTTATCATCATTTTATTTTTCCGAACTGAGGCAGATTTATGGGGGGGCTGGGCTGTCGTCACAAAGCCAGCAGGGGAGGAGAAGTTGGGACACCTAAGTGTGCAGGTCAGTTTGTCCGGCCGTCTTGGGCTGTCCCAATCGTCATGCGCACTTAGCATGTTCTCCACCCGGCTGTACTGCACACCTGGCTGTACTGCACAGCCTTGGTGGAGAACATGCACAGGCTCCCACTCCCTGTCTGAGCGATGAACCATGGCACTCAAACCAATCATGACGCTGCTGTCATGCTTGTGACAGCAGTGTCGTGATTGGCTTAGGGGAACCTGTGTGAGCTTTCTGCTTCCGGCAGGAACAGAAGAGGACGGAGGTGAGGCGGCGGCTGGCAGTCAGGTAAGTCACCTTTTTTTTTCCCCACCCGTACTACTAGGTGGCAGCACTACTGGTAAAAATGCTGCTACATTTCAATCCAGAAGTAGCACATTCATTTAAAGTTTGCGTGGCAACCACCATTTACCACAGTGGAAGTTAGTAAAAGGCGGCTGCACCAGCTGCTCAACTACTTAAGACACCAGCCAACCCAAAACCGTGGCAGACTGTGTCTTAACTCAGCGCTCTCTGTGCTCACTTTATGTGCTAAGGCTCCAGTTAACCAAAAACTGTGACAAAACCTTTCTAAAATTAGCACTTTCAGTGCTCACTTTGTATGAGAAGACTCTTTATTACTCATATTTTAGGCCAGAGAGTTATATTATAATTATAATACAGATTGCTTAAAATATTTCCTCAAGCTATCACTGGTTTTGTTGCGACATGTATAAGCCTTCATCTGGCTTGTAAAGGAGGGAATAACATCTGGGTCACTGAATTTAGAGCTGTATATACCTTTGTTACTTTGTTACAAAGAGCAAACCTGCATAAAGTCTCTCTGATTTTTGGCCTTGAACAGCAGTGTAAGACAGTAACAGCGTATTTGCAAATTATGTGAAGGTTTCTGTTGCAGACAACTTGTCCTTTTTAGCTCATCCAAATGATTTGTCATATATTTTTGGTATAATATTTCCAAAGGACACAAAGGGGCCTATTCACAAACTGCATTTTGTAGTATGTTGAGTAATACTACAATAGTACTACTCACATATTACAAAATTCTATTCACAAACCTCAATGTGGAGGTCTCCGCCTCTTATCTTTTCTCTTCAGAGATCTCCTCCCCAAGTGTGGGGATTTCCACACATGTACACATATGTTTTTGTGTACATGTGTAGTAATGTGGGAGGGGCGGAGGCGTGGCAGGAAAATGAGGACTACTTACTACAAAATGGGAGAGGTTTAGGAAAGGATAAGGGGGAATTAAGTGAGGCTAGGTAGGAGCTTGGGGCGGGATAAAGCGCAACCCATATATTTTTATATAGTAAATGTACTCCAGCTCAGTATTGGTGTAAGTTGAGCAACACACATGGCCAACCACTTCTACTGCAAAACACTACCATAGTAAATTATGGAGGCAACAAATAACTCTTAATAACTCTAGAAATACACAGTAAAATATACAAACTATTTATTTGGCATCTTGAAGATTCAAATTAGGGAAACTTTGTGTGAAATTATGTGCAATGCAAAATTGTTTTGTTTTCATCATCCAATATTTTTGATAGCACATCGTGTTGAATTTTATAAAAAGGCAATTTCTATTTGAGATCATATTTTTCTCAAAAATTCAAATCCTGTTGACTATTAGAACATGGGTAGTTTTTTTTATTTTTTTTTATTTTCCCCCTCTTAAATACAAATGCTGGGGAATTATATAACATGAATTACCACACTTGCAACACACCTGGTAATGGAAGGAGTGATTGTTCTTAAATTCACCAGCCATCTCCAGTTGAAAGAACATTTCAACACTGATCAATCACAACCAGACACAGCAAACAACTTACTTTCCCTTCACTATGTTGGTGAACATGTTTTTTGGATTGCCCCTCATTTTGAGGATTAATTATTTGAGGAGGAAGGGAAACAGGATGTAGGAAATTGGCTACGAGGTTTTTTGGCTTTTACTGTCAGTGAGTGTCTCATCACCTAAGTTTTACTCCCAGTAAATACATGAAAAACGGACTGCGAATGCTGCCAGTGTCTGCCTTTCAAGATAACACTTCTGCTGCGCAACTAGGGTAGGAAGCTCTGGGCTGGTAATGCATGAACATGTGAGCACACGTGTGTGCATATGTACAAGTTGAATGTATGAGAATACCGACTTGTGCAGCATTGTATTTGTACACTGGTAACCTGTTACAGATGGGACCCCTCAGGGATTGGCACTGACCTGAATTAGGCCTTATGGTGTGAGTGGGCATTCATAGTGTAGGTCTGCAGTGCTTAAACTTTATAACACATTACAGGTGAGATCTGCTCTTAAGTACGGTTTTACCCTACTTAGGCCTTCAGAGCAGAATCAAGGTTTCAATCTAGGGGTAAACTACATTCTAAGGGGCATATTCTCAAGGAGCTATCGCCGAGTTATCGGCACTTTAACGCATCCAAAGTCGCGCTAAATTTATCGCCCCATTCACAAGCTGGTGCTAACAGCCCATAACACCACTTTTCCTGCGAAAGCAGTCGCAAAAAACAGCGCCACAGATGACCCTGGCAACTAACGCTAATGAGATGCAGAGTAGGCGTTCCCTAGCAAAAAGCCGCGACAACACCACAACGCAACATTCTCAACGACCAGCCACATCGGCGATAGGAACACAAAACAGGCAATACGGCGCGTTACCAGCAGGAAATTAACACCTGCTCTGACCTGGTGCAAAGTCGGACGTCAACCTGCACAAGAAAAGGGAGCCCAGCCCACAGCCACACCTGAAGAACAACAGATGCCATGGAGCCACTCACCATGCACCCCGGAGCCCCGAGAGGGCAACAACACCCACCGCCACCACCCCCGGGACCGCCACCCACCCAACGGACCCCCCACCCCCCTCCCCCGGACCACCACAGAGGCAGCGCAGACAAAGACAGCGGACCTTCAGGAAATGCACCAGCCCCACAGACCTAACACCAGACAATGCCAATGCCCACTACAGGCCCAAAAGGACAACCATCCTCCGCATCCTGGCCATTATTGCCCACAGGCTAACGGTACCAACACAGCAGACAACCAACATCCCTCCGTGGACAAAGCTACTGGCAGTGCTGCACCTGTTGGCCTCTGGTATCCTCCCAAACAACAACCGCCCCAGTCAGAGGAGTCTCAAAGCCAGCCCCATCCAAGTTCCTCACACCTGTCCTGGATGCCCTCACCAGCTAGGGACCCCAGCACCCATACGTCCCCCACAATGCACAGGAACAGCTGGAGACCAAGCAAGGACTATACGCCATAGCTGGATCCCTGCACGTGTCGGGGGCAATCGACTGCACACTTGTCCCACTTGTGCCCCCCTGCCAACACCGCACACAATACCCCAACAGAAAGCACACGCATCCCATCAACGTGCAGGCAATAGTGGACCACAGGTGACTCTTCACCAATGTCGTAGCCAACTACCCAGGCAGTGTGCATGATCCCTTCCAATCCAGTCCAACATCAACCAGCGCTTCCAGGATGGCACCTATGGGAATGCACTGCTCGTTGGCAAGTACCAAATGAACACACCACACACCTCAACTCCACAATCATGCAACTCACAACTCTGGCACTGCACACGTCACAAAATCACATACAACATGCCAAACAACATGCCCACCCACCAGACACGACAGCACAACTTACTGTGGCAACCTTGGTTAGCCATGTACATGAGCCTTCAACGGCATTGCACCTCAGCCAAACAATAGCGGAATGTGGAGAGAGGTGGGAACCAGGCATGTGGGAAGGAGGCAAGTGACCCATGAATGAGAATGTACACAATGCCAAGTGTGGCAGAGATGTGCTGGACAGATTGCAGTATGCAGACCACAGACATATCCATGTCTACATGCACTGCTGGTGTTTGAAGTGTAGTGGACAGTGGACGCAGCCATGTCACCCCAGCCAGTGGGGAAGCTCACGGAAATGTAGCTTGTGACGTCCCCCCCTGTAAGCGTGTGCAGAGTGGGCTGGTCCGGAGGACGCTAGGCCAGCGTAGGGGTGTGAATAAAAAGCACGTAACTCTGGGCGTGGTTCTCCTTCGGAATGCCCAACGTGTCTGCCAAGGCGGCGCCTCCCACCCAGCCACGAGGACGACGCCGTCGCCGTGAGCGGTGTGGCCTGCCATCCTGTGCGCTGCTGGTCCCGAACCCGTCATGCCCGCCCCTGTGCAGCCAGGCCTCACTGCTCACCTGCTGACACCGACGTGTGTCAAGGAGGGCCCACCACGTGCCGGCGCAAGCTCCAAGCCCGAAGCCCGCGACCTTGGCAGCCTCCTCAGACCATCACGGCCTCCGCGACACAGGCCCGCTTTACTCCTTTCTCGTTGACGTACTCTACCGTCGCCTCCGGCCTACACTACGGTCAAGAATGTCACACATTTGGAACTGAGTCTTGATTATGCAATGGCAGAGTACACACTTTATGGCTGAGTTTAAATCACTGTACTCCCTTCGATGTGGTGCCACCAACTCTGTGCATAGCATTCGAACTACACCTGTCTGTGGTCCCTTGCTGACTACTGCCTTTTGCCTACACTGCGGTCGAGTAGGTAACACATGTGGAACTGAGTCTTGGTTTCTGCATGGCGGAGTTCATCTCATTGTACACAAGGAGACGAGTAAGAGGAAGAAGCGGTTCAGTCCGGGGAGAAAAGGATCATCGCTATGGAGGTGATCGAACACTGCCGACAACTGCTCTGGTGTCACTAACTCTGTGCATCGCGGGCCAATGACACGTGGCTGTGGGCCCCTGCTGACCGCTGCCTCGGGCCTACACTGCGGTAAAGTAGGCCACACATTTGGAACTGAGTCTTGATTACACGATGGCCGAGTACACATATCAATGTAGAGTTTAAATCACTATACTCCCTTCGATGTGGTGACACAAAGTATGTGCATGGCATCCCAACCACACGTGTCTGTGGGCCCTTGATGACTACGCCTTCGGCCTACACTGCGGGCGAGTAGGTCACACATTGGGAATTCAGTCATGATTAATTTATGGCAGACTTGATATCATTGTACTGGCCTCATCGCAGACTGCATCCTCTTTCAGCTCCGGTGCCACTAAGTCTGTTCCCCGACATCCATGGACACTTTCCGGTTGAACTTTGGTGGCGACTGAGTCTATGGACTGGGGGTTGTCTTCATCATCTATTCGGTGATACTGACTTTGTGGCAAAAACGAGGCTGTAGCATTCCACTCCTCTATTTGCCACTTCCGGCCGGCTTCTGCCCTCTGCATCATGCCCTGGAGGACACCTTCCACTGTCCCCCGCAAACCTCCGCTACATTCACCTTCGACATCGACGAGGACCCGCTCACCTCGTGTTGCCCTATCTCACTGCACCACAAGTCACCGTCCCATGGCGGTGTGCCTGTGCCGGCCGCAGTGCATCCGGGGCCACTAACTCTGTGCAGCTCAAGTCATGACCCCTGTCTGATGGCATATTGGATGGCCTCTGGGTCGACGGACTGGGGGTCATCAAGGTCATGTGTCTGTGGTCCTGCGCTGTCCGCTGCCTCCGGCCTCAACTGCGGTCCACCTGGGCTCACACATCAAATCGAGTCCTGACCTGCCCGGATGTCGCATCACCGCAGGATGCACACGCCACCACCGCCAAGACCAACTCCAAACAACAGGTGCCAGAGTCGGAAGTGTCTTACTGCCAGACTGTCAGAGTTGCTCACACCTGTCGTGGGTGCCATCATCAGCTTGATACCCTGCTCAGCTCTTCAGGTGCCACTGACTCAGTGCACCACAAATCATGGACCATTCTGCTTGCATGTTGGGTGAACACTGTACTTTCTCTGGCTACCACCATGAATGCTTCACAGTTGTTTCTGTTATGCTGGTGTTTTCTGTTTCCGCTTTAATTGTGTTCACTGTTCAAGTTGTTGCTAGCACCAACGACCCCATGTGGGCTGGCTTACACTCACCCCACACACATCCAGCACATGCGTCACTGTACATGTGACCATGCCAATAAAGATGTCGAGCGCACGTGCCTGTAGCCATTTCAACGAACTATCTGAGTGTGTCCGTGTGCTCATGATGTATACATTAGGGCCCCGGGCCCTACAACATTACATTGTGCCGTGTACAGAGGACGCAGCCATGTCACCGCAGGCAGCGGGTGAGACATTGCAGATTCAGCTTTGTCGTCCCCCACTCAATACGTAAGAGGAGTGAACTGGGCCGGCGTACGCCAGTCCAGCATGGGGGTGTGGATGATTATCCCGTGGCTTTGGATGTGGTTCAGTACTGGAAATGTGCAAAGGCATGTGTCTCTGTCGCAGTGTGGGTCTCCGTTGGGGAGTGTAGGTGGTCCCTGATGGGACCTAGACACCCACGTATGTGATCTAGTTCGGATTCCATGAGGTAGTACCCCACCCGCACATGTTCGGCCACCCCCTTCTGGCAGTCTGACACCTGGCCTTGGAATGCAATGTGTGCTTTGGTGGGCTGCTGGGAGCCAGCCGGGGTGGTGGGTGCGTCCAGCTGTGTTTTCTGTGCAGGGGGTGGGGTATCCTCGATGCAGGGGTGCTGCCCTGCTCCTGGAGGTCGATTGTCTAAGATGTCCATGGACTGTTGTAGGGTGTCGGTGTCGGGAGTGTGGAGGTCCTCTTCAGCATCACTGTAGAGTTGTCTGGTCTGCCCTGCTGGATGTGGTGTGTGTCCCTCTGCAATGTAAAGGGGAGATGCTTGTTGACATTGTGTTGGCATGTATGTTGCCACATTGTTCAAGTTTACATACAGATTGCATGACAATGTACATTGTGACTGTTTGGGAGGGGCGGACTATTTGATGCGGGATAGTGGACATTTGGACTACATGACGTAGGTGAGGTTGTACACGTACATTTGCATCTCACAGTTTCCTGCTATGTCAGATGTGATTGGCCATTTTCTATGGACAGGCGGACCCAGTTGTGTCCTCTGTTCTGCAGTGTAAGCGTTGCACTGTGTACCACATTGTCGTCCATGTGGATGTGCTGTCATTGCTATGTGTGTGTGCTGCAATGTGTGAGAGTCGCACCTGCAGCTGTGATTTTGCTGCCCCTTATCTCTTGGAGGCGGTGTGCCTTTGGATTTTGTGCTTTTAAGGTGCTGTGATGTTGGCGACTTAGGTCATTTGTGCTCTTGGACGGTTTTTGTACTCTTGTGCATTGTTTGTCTGCAGATGTATTGTTGACGTCAGTGGTTGTTTGTGCATGTGGATGTGTCAGAGTGTGACCTGCTCCTTTCCGGATGTGGTCCACACTCAGCCACCTCAGTCTCGTGGTGTGCACAATGTCATGGTGATTGTACTCCAGCCATGCTGCTGGTCATGTGGTGTCACTTGCATTGTCAGTGTGGCTCTCACATACGCATCTTTGCTGTGTTTCGCACGGGTGCATGTGTGTGTTGTGTAATTGGTGATGTGTTGGGTGGGACCCCTTTGGGCACATGGTGGACAGGGGCCTACTTAATGTTTGTATGTGTGCTGCAGTGTGCCACGGGATCAGGGACATGACCCAGGGTCATTGTGGGTGTGCGGTGTGCTACACGTCGTTGTGCATGTGTGCCATTGTGCCCGTCCCCCCAGTCCCCACAGTCCCTGTTCGTTACTCACCCTGTTGATGTTGTGTCAGGTCATGTCAAGCAGTGTCCGGACTCCCGACTCCTTGCACCGTCTCCACACTGATGACTGTGGCCACCATTTGCTCCAGCTCCTCCTGTGGCACAGGACTCCCACCTCCATTTGCCGTTGCTGCCTTCCTGTTGGCAGTGGGTTTCTGCTTGGTTTGGCTTTTCACATCGTGCTAGCGCATCTTGGCCTCCTCGACAATCCGGCTGCATTCACGATGGAATGCCATTTTTCCATCTGTGTTGCCAATGACACGGTGGAGGTGACGGACAGTTGTTGTTAGTGCTCTGTCACCTCCGTGACGACGATCCGGTTGTCATGCGGACTGTACCCCGTCTTCCTCTTCCTCTTCTCCTTGGCCTTCCCCGTCCCCGAGGTTCCTTGCTGGTGGTCTGTGTGGCTTGTGAGGTTCAAGTTGACCTGGGCTCTCGTTCCGGGTGCATCCATGTTGCTACGCAGTTTATTTTGTTTATGGTGTGTTTTTCTTGTTCAGCTTTTATGGTGCATTTTCCTGCATGACGCGTGGGAATTGCAGGCCTGTCGCTGGTTATCGCTGATTTTTGTATCGCGGTTGGCCTCATCGCAACTTTATTCGCGTTCGTGTTTCGCATTTTTGCGGCGTCGAGTTGAATTTAACGCGGTCATTTGACGCGTTATCGTCGGACTATCGCATGGTGCCGCCAGGTTGGGAATACTATGTTAACACGGCGTTGTTTTCCTGCGATGGACTGCGATGTGAGAAGTTGTGTTAAGCTTAACTTGCGGTGGTTATCACATGTTCTTGTGAATATGCCCCTAAGTGTAGAGCCACAATTACTTACATCATATCTACACTTCTAACGAGACTGTAAGTATTGTCCTATTTCCCTGGCTTAGTTCCCTTTCAGATTCCAGGCCTTTGTCTCCCCTAGTGTGCCAAGGAATATAGCAAGTTACATCGCATGCTATAACATTGCGTTCTATTACAACGAGGTCGTTACAACAACCGCGTTGTTAGAACACAATACCTTTACATCGCAAGTCATTAGATCGACTTGCTGTAGGGGGTGCGCTGGACTTAGGAATAGTATAATTTACTATTCCAAGTCCAGCCTGCGCAACAGTAGGGAAGGTGTTGGAATAGTAAATTATACTATTCCTTAGGTTAGAGCGCCCCCTATAGCAAATCGATCTAATGACTTGTGATGTAAAAGCATTGCGTTCTAACAACGCGGTCGTTGTAACGACCACGTTGTAATAGTTACGCGATGTGATGACAGCGTTGTAAACGCTGTTTCCCGTGCCAAGTACATTTTTCTTCTGTCCAGCAGGAGGATCAATGGCCTCCCCACATAAAAGAACCATTAAGAGTACTTGATCCAGTTCCTGGAAAAGGAAGAAGCGGGGAGAAATTCTGCATATTTTAATTAGTTTGTCACACCGCACCTGGGCTGGGACAGCCGAGGCCCAGAGAAACAAAGGAGGAGAGCCAGACCTCTGGAGCCAAACACAGGAGGGGCTGGTCTTTGAAGCTTTGGAGGGAAGGGATCAGCCAGCTGTGCAAGCTAGGGGCAGAACCAAAGCTCTCAGGGAAGGTTTTTCCATAGAAACTTTAGGTTTTCATATTGAGATGTCCCAGAATGCTATGTATGACTTTTAGTATCGTGCTGAAGTGATAATGTGGCCCTCTAGGATTTAACAGGGGTACTTGGCTTCCAGAACCTTTCACCCCTGAATAAATGAGAGATTGATGAGAAGACACCGGCCCGGGGAGCGACGATAGC
The DNA here is from genome assembly GCA_963921515.1 of Calotriton arnoldi. NCBI lineage: Eukaryota > Metazoa > Chordata > Amphibia > Caudata > Salamandridae > Calotriton > Calotriton arnoldi. Next base: position 78,414 of record CAWUFW010007617.1, read on the forward strand.
AGAAGAATGCTTAGCTGGAAAAAGAAGCCACCTGTAGCCACTGCAAGGATGGACTGAAGGACATTAAGTTCAGCTGACCCCAAGGACTGGGATGGGTCTCGCCAGTGGTGCTGTCTCTTTATGTCCCCAGAGGAAGAGTTAGACTAATGAAACAGCGGGGGACCTTGAAGGGTTCACCTGAGGTGTCTGTGGGCTGGCCTTGACTTCTCTTCAGACACATATGTACCCAGCAAGATGGCCAGGAGGTTATAGGGCCTGAGAAGTGGAGTGCAGAAGGGAGGTTGTTCTGCTTGTTGGCTGTGAAGCGGCTATGAAAGAAGCCTTCCAATCAGGCAAGAGCCTCGGGAGCGCAGGCAGAGGATAGGCCTGGCACAGAGAGCACTGAAATCAAGCTCTGCCATTAAAAGTGCCCTTTTAAAGGCCTGGAGGTATAAAGAAAAGGCTCCTGGGGGGCAGGGCTGGCTACCAGGTGTAGAATGAGCACAGGATCATAAAAAGCAATCCTACAGGACTGAAATTACAAGCATTTAAAGCTTGTTTTCTCAGGGGATCGAGCATGAAATGAAGCATGTAGTGCTATGCTCTAAACCTAAATATACCCCTAGTGGGCCTTCACCTTGGGTCAATGAGGAAAAAATCTGCCACACTCTCCCAGACCAGTTCCAATACCCCCAGACGCCCCTATCTCCCCAGGGGTGACTGCAAAAGTAAAGGGCCCAGGTGCTTCACCCGAGAATGGATGCTTGGCCAGGCATGTCCCTCAGCCACATGCCCATGTTTGGGGGGTGGAATGCACTATCCTTTCGTCTCCGCGACTCCTCCTTCTCATGGGTAGGGGAAGTGCACACCTCCTGCTTATGGACAGGAGCAGAATAGAAACTGCTCCTGCCAAACAGGAATAGAAGAAAAGATGTGCTGGTTCCTGTGCACCACACTAGTGGTGCATGCATGTGCGAGAGCTGGCTTAGGCAACTCAGGAATGAGTTCCCCAGGCCAGCTGAACCACATGGCAGCACCTGGGGCCCAATGTGCTTTTGGGGAGCCGGCTAAGGAAGCTCAGGAATGAGTTACCCATGTCAACCCTACCACAAGCAAGAAAACAACAATGGGTCTTGGCTCAAATCAGTAAGGCTGAGCCCATAGAAGAGGCAATAATCCCCAACAGCAACTCCCTCTTCCTTTTTTAGGAAGAGGCCAACAGAAACAAAGAGGACGCAATCGGTTCAACAACCAACCATGGGAAATGACCACACGGAGACAATATTACAAGAACTAAGACCTTTTCCCATTTTTAATCTTTCGCAACGTGTGTTAACTAAAGCTGAAACAACTATTTTGGAGAGAGGATTAACTTTTGTCCCTTCAAGATCTACGGACTTTATTAAAATGAAAACAGAGGCAATAGAGTTTTGCCGCAAAATTCGCTTAAAAACTTTTTTCACAGAATTTCCGCTTCCAAATTCTTCAGAGGTAACAGGACTCCGGAAAAAATCTCTGTTTTGTCCACCATCTATCAAAATTCCTAAAGAAGTTCTTACCATTGAAAGAACGCTGCTCTCTGCTATTTCCAATATGGAGAAAAATAAAAAGTATGTGAAATACAATACTTCGAAAGAACAAAAAGAAGCCATTCTCTGTTTGAAAAATGATGCATCTATAGTCATCAAGCAGGCAGACAAAGGGGGCTCAATTGTTGTTTGGGATACCCCTAGTTACACAGACGAAGTCATGAGACAACTAGGCGACACTGAATGTTATAAAAGAATCACAAAAAATCCAACATAAGAACTACAAGGCCAGTTGTTCGAGATTCTAAAAGCAGGACATGACCAAGGGTTCCTAGGCCAAAAGGAGTTTGAATACCTACAAAACAAACACCCGAGAGTTCCAGTGTTTTACATCCTCCCTAAAGTCCATAAAAGTGAGACCAGCCCGCCAGGCAGGCCCATAGTCTCAGGCTGTGATTCTCTAATCGAACCAATTTCAAAATATGTTGATTATTTTTTAAAACCTTTTCTAAACGATGTTCCATCCCATCTTCAGGACACAACAGCCTTCATCAACAGATTGACATCTATTAAGTTTGAAGAGAACAAAGATATCTTGGTTACCTTAGATGTTGTGTCGTTGTACACTCAGATTCCTCAGGACGACGGCATAGCGATGTTAACCCATTTTTTGGAAAAAAGAACTAAACCAGTGAGGGTTCCCACAAACTTCATTATCCTATTGGCAAGCTTTGCACTAAAGAAGAATTTTTTCAGCTTTGCAAGTGACTTCTTTTTTCAAATAAAAGGAGTCGCTATGGGCTTTCCATTTGCCCCGGAGCTAGCTGTATTGGTTATGGCTATGTATGAAGAAAGATTCATATATAATAACAACCCTTTCCAGCAGTACATTTCAAATTGGATGGGGTATATAGACAACATTTTTTTGATATGGACAGGACCGCATGAACAACTGAACAAATTTTTCCATTGGCTCAATGCAAGCACTGAAGACATTAAATTCAGTCTCAATCAGTCGAAGCAGCGAATGACTTTTCTAGATGTGGAAGTATATCCATCGGAAGGAGGTTTGGTGACAACTTTATTTAAAAACCGACGGACAGAAATAAGGCCTTTCATTACACCAGTAATCATCCTAGAAGTCTAAAACAGAATCTGCCGTTTGGACAATTCTTAAGGGTTCGACGCAATTGATTCTTCAAAGATGAGTATTTCTTGCATGCAAACAATTTGCTAAGTAGGTTACTTGACCGGGGTTATCCTAAAAGACTTTTGAAGAATGCAATGAAGAGGGCATGGTGGACACCACGTGAGTCACTTCTACAAAAGAAGGAACGACCGCCTATGGATAGATTGGTATGTGTCACCACATTTTGCCCTAATTCTAACCAACTGAAAAAAATAATTCACCAAAACTGGCATCTGGTGAAAAATCTTGACGAAACCCTTCTAAATGCCCCTTTGTTCGCCTTTAAAAAGGATAAAAATATTGCCAATCATGTTGTCCGCGCAGAGTTACCAAAACCTCCTAAACCAACCCTTAGAGATTATATGGGTTTAGCACCAGTAAGTGGACACCATAAGTGTGGTTCATGTTCTTGCTGTGAGCAAACAATTGAAGGATCTTTGTTCACACATGATGGCATTCACTGAAAGCATGAAACATTTACCAACTGTAAATCTAAGTTTGTCGTCTATGGAATATTATGTCCATGTCCGAAGCTTTATGTTGGTAAGACTAATCAAGAAATCCGCCAGAGAATCACGCAACATAAATCCAGAATCAAGAAAAATGTTGAAACTGCTCCGCTAGTAAATCATTGGAAGGCAAAGGGACATACAGAGAGAGACCTCAAATGGACAGTCATCTCTAAAGTCGAAACTGACTTAAGAGGTGGAAACCTGGATCAGAAATTAATTCAACGGAAGCCATGCTCATTGTTAAATTTAACACTGCGGTGAACGGTCTGAATGAACTTTCGGAATTGTATAAATTATAATCTGCAAATAGCCGAATTTGTGCTCTCGGTTAAGCTGGCAATGCCGCTCGTGTGAATGTATTTCTTTGTCAGCTGACATTGAGTAATGAGGTTCAATAGCCCGTTTTAATCCATTCAAACTTCCCATGACGGATATGGGATTGGTTTCGACCAATTATAAGCTGTAGGAATCGAAAATCAAGCAAATGCGAGGCGTCGTCTCTCGACGCTGGTAGCAACGGGAAGAATGTATTTTCGGAATTTGTTTTCTACATCGGCAACTAGAAATGGGAAATCTGCTATTGCAGTTGGTTTGGAGTGATTTAACAGATTGGCTTATACTATAAGAAAATCCACTCCAGGCTTTCGCACACAGACATGTGGTCTGAGCAAACAACTACAAGTCCCATGACCTCTGTGATTTCTCCCAGAATTCTCGGAGAACTTTTTTGTATTAACCGCAGGAAGCTTTAACGTGGGCTTACGTGCACTCTCTCCACCGTGGGTGATAGATGCACTACGGACGGAGCGCTGACCTCCGCTAGGAGAGCAAAACCGCGAGGTATGTTTGGAATACAACCGTTGGTCCTGTGGGTCAATTAAGATGCTATTTAGTTGGCACTATGTTGTCTATTTCACAACACGAAGGTTCAGCGTTCTCATGGAGACGTTGTTCTTTGTTTGCAAACAGATGCGGCGAAGCCGGTGGTGAAAAGTATACGAATTTTCTAAATTAAACAAGCATTGTAATCAGACAAGGTAAATATCATCAGTATTCACTCCGTCACTGTTGTCGGTTTGAATTAGTAATTTCGGAGCCACCATAGATTTTAACATTAGTTTGTTCTTAAACAGATATGCACAACTAAAGAAGAGTCAGCCGCCAACGAAGTAACTACTGGTGCTTAGTCCCACCATTCGAAAGGTATGCCCATATGCAAAAGAGATGACATTTCTTTCAAGTTGTATTTGACGTAGGACTTATATGTTGCTTTACCGCCAACAGCAAGAAGAATCACGGTGGAGTCAGCCGTCATTAGAACAGTTACTGCAGCTTTGTCGGAACATAAAAGGACAGTTAAGATCTTGGACACCTCTATCATTGTAAGTTTATGTGGATAATGACCGATGACAGTATTAATTTCCTTGGATTCTTCCGGACAGTATTTTATATTATTTTTGCATATGTTTTACAGACCACTTGCCCTTAAGACATAGAGAGCAGTAGGGTCCTCTACGATAAGTTAAGGTAAGCAGAGCTTCACGGGGGTGCCAAAGTGTGAAGCTTTTTTGTTGTTTTGACTAGTAAGTAAGAGATGGTGTCTCTGTTTTTATTTCAGCTGTTGTGGTCCTGAAGAGAACCCCCAAAAGAAGTGGGTTCGAAACGCGTCGACCTTGCGTTGTTGTACCAGACAAACGATTTGTAATAATTTAGCTTCTGTGCACTTTAAATATTTTGCCACTTTTGCAAATTTATTGTAAATTCTGTCCTATAGTGCACTAGGAAGTGTGGTGTATAATACTTTTTTCGTTGTTTGGTGGTCCCTTCTGGTTGTAAAATTTCAAATAAGTCTGTCGAACCAGGAAGGGTTTGGTGTGTATGGCTGGAATGTAGTGTGGGTTATAAATGGTTGTGAATGATGGTTACTGTATGTGAGAAATAGATGATGAAGTGAGAGTATGGTGTCTGTAGATATATTTTGTATAGTATATTCATAAAACTTTATCCTGAATTGTTAAAAAACGTTGTCTAGCTAAAAAAGAAAAAAGAGAAAAGAATTTTAAAATAAATTGAAGAGTTAAACGAAGAATTTAAGTTGTCATAGATTTATTTCTATGGGCTTTCTAAAAATAATCTTTAATTGTTTATCAATATTGGCATGGTTGTTTGGTTTTGTAACCCTACCACAAGGCAGCCAAGGGGGCACAGTGGGCATGAGCACCCAGGATTTCAAAAATAAAAAAAAGAGAAAGAGGGTTGAGATTTTCTGCCTTTAGTAAGTGGTTAGCCACTCATTTAATATTCACTGCCTCAGGGCTTTGGAGTACCTCATAAGCCCCTAGGAGGGCTATAAATCTGCCTATTTTAGTTCTGTGGTGACCCATGATGGCCAGAGGCACCACTAACATCTTTCAAAATGTGTTTGGGAGTTGCAGCGATTGTAGCAGACCCCAGAAAAGCTGCCCTAATTCTTCTGTGGGGAGGGGATCACTGCCCCTTGCAGAGGTTTTGCTGATTTTTAAAGCTCTCCCTGAGCCTATGCTTTTGCACATGGTTTGGGTAAGGCAATGACCTTTATTGATGGGTACTCGAGCTACTGTAGCAGCCTGTCAAATGTGGAAATCAGAAAGCATGTCACATGTTATTCATTTTAAAATGTTTTATTAATCATGTTGATGCCTGACAGTGTAAAACATTATATTATAATGAATGGTATTCAGTGTTGGTATTATTCCTATTTATTTCAATGATGCTAAGTAAAACTAATTTAAACTAAGTAAAACTAAAATAAACTAAATAGAACTAGATGTTCTACATTATGGTAACTTTGGCCCAGATTTAGATGTTGGTGTTCCAGCCATTGTCATGCCAGGGCGATGGAGCAAATGCCTCTTTCGCCCTGGCAGAGGTCCTAACCACCAGATTTATAAATGACCACCAAGCTGGCAGTCATTTATAAAGCACTGGCATTGTCAATGCATTTCATGGTTTAGTACAGGGCTCCTTCAACATGACGGAGCCTTGCACCAAACATTTTTCTTTTTTAATTTTCAAAAAGAAAATCCCGAAGCAGGATTTTCTTTTCCAAATTAAAACAGAAAATGCCCCCTCTCTCCATGCCATGGCGAGTTGAGCCTTTTTTGTTTTTTACTGTCCCTACTGTTTTACTGTATGCCTGGTGGTGACAGATAGTTTAAAAAAGCTATATGTCTGCCCATCCTAATTGGATGGAGGACAAATAGCCATCTCTCCTATGGCTTTTACTCTGTTAGGCTGTCGGAGGGGTCTAACCATGGCAGGGATGGCGTAATCTCCGCCATGGTTTCACCAATGCACCACACACATACAAATCGGGTGGGTGGACCATTAGCTTGGCGTTAAGGATAATCTGTGACCGTTGCAACGGAGTATGTTTACTGCTAAGATATAAATCTGCCCCTATATCTAGTATCTCATTTTCTTACAGATGTATCCAGTATACTCCCACAATCTTTATTCTACTTATTTTAACCTTCCTAAAGTTGCTAATATAGCTAGCTAAAATAAATAATTAACAAAAGAAATTGCACTTAGGATAAGAAATGGTAAACAATCATTCAGTCAGTGGTCTACAAGCTTGTATGGTCTGAGTCTGTGTGCCTCGGTTATAGAATCTTTAAGAGTACTAGTTGAAAGTCTTGAATGTTCAGACTGCAACACATCTATCCTGGAAAAGTACATACATGGTCCAAAAATGAATACATTAATACAGGATTATGAGAGGCACTCAAGAAAAGGATTCAGGATTCTTGCAAATGTAACCATTTGATCATTAAGGCTGCAGATGCTTTCTCAAAAGCAGCTAGAGCAGTCATGTATTCTGACCATCCCATTTTAGGTGGCGCGGTATGAGATTTCCATTTCTGCAGTGTGCATATTTTAGCTGTTGCCAAAGCAGAGTCTAACCATATTTTGCAGTGTGTATTGATTTCCTCGACATTTCCTGTATCAAGAAGCATTGCTAGCTCCATAGATGGTTTTATGTTACATATTCAGTGCATTTTAGTCTCTCCCATATTTGTTTCCAGTATAAGGCAATGTCTCAGCAGGACCAAAGAATGTTTATCAGATTTCCCCCTGGCTGACCACATCTCTAACAGTCTGTGTTCGGGGTCAAACGAGAATTATAGAGTTAGGATGGTGCCCTGCGCCATTGCTGTCTGATTTTGAAAAAGTAGAATTTCAACATGACTTCTCTCAATCCTCTGCCATGAATGGCTAAAAGGAACAAAAACTCTTCAGCTGTGTATGAATTAGGGATGGTGCTGTCTTGTGAGCTCCGAGTAGAGCTGTTCAATGATTAGAATATATAGGGGCCGATTCCGATTTCGGCCGGAAGGGCACCGAACGATGGTCGGAGCCCTTCCGACCGAATCGGAACGTGCCGGCCGGATTCCTTTCCGACCGAGCCATTCCGATGGGCTCGGTCGGAAAGGAATCCGACTCGGATTTCCGGATGGCTTCCGACGGGCTCGGAGAGCCCGTCCGCCGTCCGGAAATCCTTCAGTACTCCCCCGGCCGCCTTTTCACGACCGAGGAGTACGATGGCAGTATTTCACTGCCTTTTCGTGCCTGTCTTTCCGGCACGAAGAGGCAGTCGGTAACTGTCTTTGGGGGCCCCCAGTAGGGCCCCCATGGGTGCGAGGCCGCCGAATCGAGCAGCCTGGGGGCACCTATGGTGCCCTTCTGTTGATCCCTGCACCCGGTGGCACGCACCTTGGGGTGCCGGCCACAGGGTGCAGGGATGAACTGCACTCCTGCTTTTCACAATGCAAGCATGCATTCCGCCCAGAATGCATGCTCCCATTGTGAAGTATACGAGTGCGACCGAACAGGGTTCGGTCGCATCGTACTTGCAGGGCCGTAACCGACGACAGCAGGTCGGTCGGTTACGGCTCCTGGACGATGTCGGACGGACCTGAGTCCGTCCGACATCGGAATCGACCCCTTAGTTGGGAGATTAGCTTTTTGTATGTTACCCACTTAAAGAAGTGTCATGAATCAAAGAAAATCCTAGTTCTTGTGGTGCATTGCCTACTTTTTTAACTGAACATCTGTGTTTCAAGGCAATATTCTTCTTGGTAGTTGGAGAAAGTGTTGCATTTTACATTAGAAATCATATTTTGTATACTTTTGATCACTTTTAAGTACCATCCCTTCCAGAAAAAGGGTGAGTTCTCAATACATAGTTCCACATTGTGCCAGATGGAGGCAGCCAGATGTAGAAATCCATGTTGTTTAAGGGAGCAATGAAGAGCCTTCCATGTAAAAGCTGACATTGCGGCATTGAATTGTGTGGGACTCTGGTATCAATGAGTTTCCTCTCGAGGATACTATGATTCTTAGTGTCACTTTGAAGATGAATCTCTATGACTGCCAACTCTGGTATTTCCAGTTCACTAAGAAAATAATATTGGAGTTGGGACAATTGATGTGCCACATAATAGTCTTCAATTTTGGGGAGCTTTAGTCCTCCTTAGAACATGTCTGCATAGAGTTTTGATATCTGAATCCTGGGTCAGTTGCCACCCCTTTTTACTTCTACTTCTATGAATTTAAGCAGCATGCATGGAATGAGCAAGGGGGCGTGGCTACGCGGGCGAAGATGGCGGACGCTAGTTACTAGAACTCCGCCATTCATCCCCCATCATCCGTGAATTTATCCTTAACGGAGCACACCAGAAGACAGGAAAATAGCCCTGCGGTTGCGCAAGACAACTGGGATCGAGGAAGAAAGCTTTGCGGCGACCCGGATCTGCAGGAAACTAGATTAACTGACCGGGCAAAGCTATACAAGACCGAGGCCACGTGTTGGACCAGGCGGGCCTAGGACAGCTGCTGCGCAGCGAGGGTGATAACATCCCCTCTGGGCACACGTTCGCTGCTGACGGACTGCAGAGGTGAGCGGTGGTCTAGCGGATGCGACATGGAGGTGGCGCTGCCCTGAATTAACCCCCGCGCCTCAGGGGCACTGGGATTCGATCGGCCCTGTGTGCTAGTCGAACACCACCACAAACTCAGAGCTGAAGGGGCCTATCAAGCAAGGAAAGGCACACAACATAAAAACAATAAGAAAGGGGAAAGCGCGCCACTTGCAGGTGTGCTCTGTCAAAAGACGGCGAGGCGTACACAGGCTGAGGCGGCTCGAGGCTTGCGCAGCGTGGGGGATGGTTGCCTTGCCCCCGGAGGCCCTCTGATTGGAGAGATGCAGGGAAGACCACCGCTGAAGCTGAGCGTGGTTGACTGAAGAGGAGCAGAAGTGGCAGGCAGAAACAGGAGAAGTGGGTCCCGGGTGCATCGAGCGAAGCCGAGGCCTGTACAATACAGATAGGAGCGACACTACATGACTCACGCACTCAACAATAAGAGACCACCCAGTCAGCGACCTGCCGGTGGAATGGAGGAAAGGGAGAGCAGCACCAATAACGCAGTGGTGAGTAGCTCCATGCCTTAGCAAGGCAGAATGACTCTGGTAATCACGGCGCAGTCCCAGCAAAGATGAACGACAGACACTGCCCAGTGAAGAAGAGCCGGCGCAGTCTCCTCATGGTGCACACGTACAACTAGCACTAAAGCCACACTGAGAGCAAAAGTAACCCGTGGGAAGTGCAGGATTCCATTGCAGCGCCGGCTGACGCCATATGTCGGACATGGGCCGCCTGCGCTCCGGCGCTGGGGGCTTGGCTGGCCAGCCTTTACCGCCCCAGTCCCAACCAGATAAATCATCAGGCGAGCCGCCCATAGACTCAATGTCCAGCAAATTAGACGCAATATTGGTGGCAGTGGAGAAACTGGGGTTCGCAATGGAGCAAACATGAACCTCACTTGAAAATAAGATCGACAAAGTGACTCTGTACCTAACCTTTCTGCATGCGGATCATCAAAAACTCACAGAAAGAACTTGCACGCTGGAGGTGTCCATGGAGGAAATATCCCCCAAGATGCAGGAAGCCGATAAACGATTGAAAGAACTGTCGGACAGGGTGAGGCTACTTGAACGCAGAGCGGAGGACTCTGAAGGCCGCTCTAGACGAAACAATGTGCGTGTCATAGGCCTTCCAGAAAAAGAAGAAGGACGGGACGCCACCACCTACATGGAACACTGGATACGTGGACTGCTCCCAACAGGTACATTGTCACAACACTTCGATATAGAAAGGGCACACAGGGTGCCGGCGCGACCTCCCCCGCCGGGGATGGGCCCCAGACCATTACTGTTCCGAGTCCTCAATTACAAAGATAGAGACTCAATATTGCAAGAAGTTAGGAAGCTGCATAAAATTCAAGTCACAAACAGCACAGTGATGTTATTCCCAGACTACACAGCATCAGTGCAAAAGCAGAGGCACTGCTTCCTGGAGGTAAAACTGCTGTTCCCCGCACGGCTATGAGAGGTAGTAAAAGACAAGATCTACTTTTGTGGCACTGCTTCTGCTGCCTGAGAATGGATAGATGCCACAAGCCCAGGGGAAGCCAACCAAGCCGATAATACAAACTCACGATCGCAGCTGTCAATCGAGTCAGGACAACGCAGGGGAAGAAGAGGCAGATGGCAGTCCTCGCTGAAAAGCCATGGCCATAACCTGGAGCAAATGAGGTAAGATCAACGCAATGCACTACAGGCGGAAGCTGAAACTGGAAGTCACATAGATGACTCGCAATCGGAAGAAAGTGACCGTGACGTACAAGTGATGCAGAATCGGTAGATGAGATCCCGATTTCCCAGGACTCAGGAACCCTGCCGGAAGTTACGCCCCAAACCGCCGGTTGCATTATATAGCAAACAAACCGCTACTTGAATGAACGGAACAATACAGCTGCAGCAACACTCATGCAAGTACTCTATGACCTGGCATATACAGTAACTGTTAGTTAAGTGCTTTACTGTAGTAATGGCATGATCCCACTTTAGTCACTGTCACTACACGCACGGGGTGAGTCGCCCGATGCAGACGTCACTCCTACACGAGCCTACTTCTGGGCTCGTCCCTTTGCACCTCTGCCACCAGATGGTCAACTCTGGTCCCTGCTTGATACCTGGCCAAAGTGGGGACCCTAAATCCACCTATTCTCCTTGAAACACAACACCCGTGTAACTTGACCTACTAGCCAAAGTTGGCATGTTCTTTTGCTCGATGGTTTGGACGACTGCATGTTGCAATCTCGCCCTACTAGTATTTTATAATATTGTTTATAATAGTTCAGTTAGTCAAAGCACGCTGATGCAGCCAAACGGAAGTAAAGATGTCAGAGTGGGGTGCCAGGTGCCCAGCCTCTGCACCCCCACGCATGAGATGCGGCCGCACCGAGACCTCGGGTTCCTCCATGGTCCGCGACACCCCCCACAATATGGCAGTCACTACAATATGCACCTGGAATGTTAGGGGCATTCACTCTCCTTCTTGTAGATATCTGATATATTCCTACCTCAAACGACACCAGATACAAATAGCCTTACTTCGGGAAACACACCTCACGACACCAGAAACGCTAGCTCTGCAAAGGAGGTGGAGGGGGCAGTTATATGCAACTGGTTACTCAGCATTTGCTAGGGGTGCACTAATATGGATCAGGCCGGGCACTCCCTTTCAAGTAGGTGAATCAATAGTAGACACAGTGGGATGCTATGTGCTAGTGAAGGGACATCTAGATGGCAGACCAACTGTACTGGGCTCCATGTACGCCCCTAATGCAGACCAGCCAACCTTTTTGGAGGCTTTATCTGGCACGCTGTCAAATTGACATGGAATGCCTTGGCTGCTTGGAGGTGACTTCAACTGTGTCCTGGATGTGTCCCTCGACCATTCCTTCCCTCCCCTACCAGGGGCACCCACAACAGTTGCCATGAAAGCCTTAAACACCTGGGCAGAGCAGTGGCGCCTAGCAGACATATGGAGACACAGAAATGCCACAGAACAGGTCTATTCCTACTACTCAATATCACATGATCTGCATGTCCGATTAGATAGAATTTTAGCTACGGAAGACCTGCTACCTATGGTACTTACATCTGAATATCATGGGAGAACACACTCTGATCATAACCCACACACATTGCAAATATCTTGGGACACTGACACAGCACCAAGCCCCAGATGGCGAATGCAACCCGAGTTGCGGGAGGATAAACTATTTTGTGAGCCCCTAAACACGACCATAGTAAACTACTTTGATGAGAATGCAAATACCGCAACATCAGCCCTTACAGAGTGGGACGCTTTTAAGTCAGTTATATGGGGGCACTGTTTTGGTACACAGATCGGCATGCGCAGAACCCTTGAGGCAGACATCATGAAAATAGAAAACAGGTTAGCACACCTCGAACAATGTGCACACGCTGGTTTGCTAAACAAATTGAGACTACAGGAGAGTAGGACAGAACACAGTCAACTATTAGAAAGACTTAGGTGTCTTAATCACAAAGCGCATTGAGCACGAACCCACTGCACTGCGGATAAGGCTGGTCGACTGCTTGCATGGCTCATTAGACAGGAGGATGCCAGATCCCCCATCACATCGATCCGCTTCCCGCAAGGCACACTACTATATACCCAAAAGGATATTCACCATGAGTTTACACGACACTACAGTACCTTATATGCATCCACAGGCACGTCAGAACCAGGCAAGATTTATCATTTTCTTGCAGGAATCACCCTTTCCAAAATAACCCCAGAACAAAGATTGGAACTTGATGACCCACTTAGCCAGGAAGAAATCCTGGCAAGCATACGCACCCTAGCTACAGGAAAAACCCCAGGTCCTGATGGGCTACCAACCAAATTCTTTAAGGCTAATGCTATGATTCTAGTGCCTCAGCTGCAAAAGGTATATGACAGTGCACTGTCAGATGGTACGCTTACAGACACGCAACGAGAAGCCCTTTTAATATCCCTCCTGAAGCCAGATCGAGACCGGACTCAACTGGACTCCTACAGACCGCTGGCACTCCTCAATAGGATTATAAAATCTTTGCTTCTGCACTGGCGGCTAGGCTAGCACCGCTGGGGAAGTCACTGGTGGACCCAGATCAGAATGGGTTTGTGCCGACCTGAAACACCTCGCTAAATATCCAAAGGTTCTTTAAGGTTCAAGAGTAGGCTGCGCACACCTGGCCTAATTCTGGATGTATGTTCCTTGACCTAGAGAAGACTTTTGACTCTCTTGAGTGGCCTTACCTCTTTGCGGTGTTACGCCAATATGGTTTTGTGGACAACTTTCTTAAACTGATTGAGCTACTTTACGCACAGCCCCTTGTTTGGGTAAGCATGAGCGGCTCTGTGTCGGCGAATGTAGCTATTAACAGAGGAACTAGGCAGGGATGCCCCCTATCCCCCTTGCTGTACTCATTACCATTCAACCTCTGGCAGTATACATGCAAAAAGGAGGAGAGCAATGGGGCATACCACTAGGAGATGGACTGCAAGCGATTTCATTGTATGCAAACGACCTCTTACTATTCCTCAGAGAACTGCACAACATACCAGTAGCTATAGCAGAAACCTTGCAGCAATTTGCAGCACTATCAGGCTTGAGGGTAAACTGGACTAAATCCTGCCTTTATCCCTTCAAGGCTGAGACCCAGAACCCTGGCCTCCGGGTCAATGACACGCTCATCAGCTGGCAACCCATCTCCTTTAGATACCTGGGAATTTACATATACCATAACCCAGTTGATATATTTGAAGGTAATTTGATTAGAGCCATCTCGTCTATTAGATCAAAAATCAAATTTTAGAAAACACTGCCCCCAAACATAATGGGTAGGATAGCACTAACCAAAATGGTAATACTACCAAGGCTGCTGTACTATTTTGCAAATCTCCCTGTCTATGTGTGGGCCAAGACGTTCAGTGAGCTGGAGCAAATGACTCGCGACTTTATCTGGAACAGGGGCTGACACAAGGTGGCTCTCTGGAAGCTATATGAGCCCACGAACAGGGGGGATTGGTTGCCCCAAATATGGAGCTCTATTACCTAGCTACACAGCTACACTGGGTAATGAAGTGGCTAGCTGAACTAAATCTAGCGGAAACAGCCACTGTGCAGCCAGCATGGACGTTGGTCCAGATTTACTATCTGTTTCACCCGGCAGCGAGATCTCCCACACCATCACCAACATGCTTGGCCCTCACCTATCGATGTCATAGACGTAGTGCAATGCAGCGCGCGCAACGAAATTCGTTTTATTTATTTATATGTGTACTTACCTGTAATTGGCTTAATCCGTAGTTTACTACCCCCCACCCTGCCCCTCCCCCGCCCCACGTCAGCGCCCGGTGGCACTCCCACCACCGACCGCTACTGGAGGTGGGTTGCCTCCAGATCAATTCCAGTAGTACCAGCACCTCCAGGGCCAGACTGGGAACAGCAACCAGCCCTGGCAGATTGCTGCTTGACTGGCCCTTGGAGGGGGGCAGGGGTGTGCTACTAAAATGCACTGCTACCACTTTTGTTACGGGGGGACGATATTGCAATGGCCGGGGGAGCAGAGGTACAAAGGTGATCAAGTATCGCTTCTTGTACTGCTTGAAATTGGTGACTTTCTTCAGATCATCGTGCTTCTCCAGTGCTATGTATCTGCAAATCTCCTTTCCACACTAATCCAATGTTTCCTCAATTCAGCCTGAAGCCAGTGACCAATGCTATTTATTTTTCACCTAGGATGTGCTGAGACCGCTGCTTCTCCTTACCTATAATGTGGAAGATGGGAATCACCATATTACAGAGTTAGTTTCCTTGTGTAGTAGGTGACTGGGCATGGGAGCTCTTTAAGAGTCGGCCATCATGCTTGTGGCGTAACCCCCTCCCATGTAATGATGCCTTTTATCATGTTTGCTGTTTTTTTAGTAATGTGGTGACACCCGAACAAAGTCAAAAGGCCTGCCTTTTTTAATATGACCCCTGACTAAGCCAATAGGCCTGCTTTATTGATAATTACACCCCTTCGCATAATGACATTGTGCCTAGTATATGTGGAAGGTATTGTGACTATGAGATTCAGGACTCCCTAGGGATGTAATGTTTTTTGAGGGTGTCACCAAAGTCTTCCCATCAACTTGATTGTACATAGTTGTAATGTAATGCAAAGTAATTAGTAATATGTATGTAATAAACATATGTTTTCTTTTCAAAAGAAAAAGCAATGGCTGGACAATGATTTATTGAGAGTTGTTGTGTATCAGTGAGCCGGGGTTACTAGCCCACACTACCGCCCCTGAACAGACCTTGGAATGCTCTGCTTCACTACTCTGAGAGAGTGCTATATGTGCTAAATGGAAACTTGGGGGCATATTAGCAAGGGCAGTATCGCCACTTTAGCGGCACTTTTTGCCGCTAAAGCGGCGATATTTTTATCGCCCTATCAGCAAGCTGTCGCTAGCAGGCGTTAGCGACAGCTTTCTGGCGATAGCGACCGGTTTTCCTATCGCCTTGCATGCCAGCGATAATTATCGCTAATGACATTCAAGGTAGGCGTTCCCAACTAAAAGCGACTGAAAACAGTCGCTAACACAACTTCCCCCTATTAGCAACGCACGCGAAGCGATAAAAAAACTTGCGCTAAGCGCGATTATCGCTAGAATTTAAGACCTGCTAAAAACATGACTTACCTGTTTGTTCAATGGGAGGTGGATTGTCAGGCTAAGTCCCCCATGGCGTTAATGCGTGAATATCGCTGGATTTCCAGCGATATTCACGCATTTCGCCGCTATCGCTGGATATTTTATCGCATTGGAGATAAACGTTGCTAATAACGTGTTATCTCCGTGATAAAATCCAGCGATACGCGGCGATAAAAAAAATGCGCTAAGCGCGGTTTGCGATAATTATCGCAAGTTGTTGCTAATATCCCCCTTGGTTTTTAGTAGAGAGGCAGTTATGGACTTATCACTTGTGAAGGACTCAAATCCTTCACAATTACTGAACCAATTTCTTACAGAGAGTTTACAGGCAAAGAATCACAACACCTTACTTCTCATCCTGCTGCTGCTCGGCATATTCTAATGCCCAACATGGCTATGGGACTGTATGAGAAGCCCGCTGCCCCCAATTCAAAGATGATGAATTGGGAATTATTAGTAAGGGCATCCTCAAAATCATACCCTCAACTTTATGGGGGTCAGCAGATGAGTAATGCAGCATGGGTCTAAATCTGATGTAAAGATTGTCACGCACTGCAATGCGATGAGAGTCAACATCCAGTGCTGGGGGACCTTTGTTACTAGGCCAGAATAAAGTCCCAGAACATTATGAGATTGTCATCTCAGCCACGTTCTCCATGACACCACTGGACAGGAGACTTCTGAGAGAAACCTGACCAACCCTTCATGCTCGGTTGGAAGAGTTTGAGCAGCACCTATATGGTAAGTGTATATTTTTTAAATTCCTCTAAGAGCACATGGTTTTTTAGACTGGTGCCTTTTCGTGTTCAGTATGAGATTTGTTCTTTCCTTCAGTGTTGTATTTAACCTGTATTATTTGTGTGTTATGAAAGAATTCAAAGTTTAAAATTACTAAAATGCATGTACAGTTGTAGTTTTGTTTGCATCAACTAATCATCTGATCCTGACCTTATGGAAATGATTTCAAAGTTCTATGTTTTGTGACAACATAACAGTTAAATCACTATGTCCACATTTCTGAACTATTACATTTCCATGTTGCCAAACTTAGTTTGTGTGAAGCAGACATTGTGCATCTTTACCTTACCACTAACCACCATTTATGTAACACCCATTACATTCATATTTCATGCAATTAATATTTTGGCAAATATGTTACACAAAAATCTACAATAAGACATAGGGGGATATTCTCAAGAACGTGCGATAATCATCGCCAAAATAGGTTAACGCAAGTCATCATATCGCCGTCTAGTGCGGGAAAAAAACCCCGTGTTAACGTGGCATTCACAACACGGCGGTAACATGTGATAGTACCCCGATAACGCGGCAAATGTCCGCGATAACACTACCGGGACGGGGATAAAAATCTCAACCCGAACGTGAAAAAAGTTGCGATGTGCCCAACCGCGATAGAAAAATCGGCGACAAGCAGCGGCAGGCTTGCAATTCCCACGTCAGGCGGGTAAAATCACCATAAGAGCAGCAAAAAAACCAGAAAGAAATAAAAAAGACATAACAACTGCGAAGCACAATGGAGGGAGCTGGAGCAAGTACAGAGGACAACCTGAACCCCACAAGCCCCACGGAGGACCAGCCTGGGACCTCGGGGCCAGAGAAGAAGAAGAGGAAGACGCGGTTCAGTCCGCAGGATAACAGGATCCCGATAACGGAGGTGACACTCCCACCATCCAATTGCCATTGGTGAAATTGTCAGCACTAAATGTTGCACGTACACTTGTCCGAGCGATGTGCCAATGCAGACAGGGAATGTGTCTAGGAATTAATTTATTTGCACATGCTGTGCCTGTGGTCACTCTGACCTGTCCCATGACTGCAAAGGACAGTCCCCATGTGACGTGCCTATGTGAAGAAATTGTGAATGATAGTGTCCCTTCAGGCTATTCCAGCTGCTGCTGCACTTGGGTGTGGTTCACCTGCCTCATCTGCATCATCATCGTCCGGTGCATCAGGCACTTGGATCCATGGGGATTGGTGCGTACACATATGTTGTGCAACACACAACATGCAATGATCATCTTGCACACTATTTGCGGGCTGTACAGGAGTCTTCTACCTGTGATGTCCAGGCACCTGAAACGTGACTTCAACACGCCAAATGAGCACTCCACAATGCCCCTGGTGCGTATGTGGGCCGCATTGTACTGCCTCTGGGCCTGGGTGTTCGGGGCTCGGAGGGGTGTCATCATCCACGGGCAGAGTGCATATCCTTGATCACCTGTGACAGGGGAGAGAGATGTGTCAATCGGTGGTTCGGCATTTTGTGTTGGCAGGCTTATTAGTATATTGGTGTGTGACGCATGGGACTTTGGGATACATGTCTGACATGTCCTGCATGTGACAAATGAGCAGCATCCATGTGTAGTACGTTGCCTCACAGCTGCTCCTCAGTCCCCCCGAGCAAATTACATGTGTGCGCTGCACGGTTGCAACACTTGCACTCCTAGGACACACCATTGTCATGACTGTCTGCGCATGTCTACAAGCCTGACAACGACACTGTGATATTGGCCGTTGAAGGTGGTCGGCCACGTGGGTGTAAGCCTATGGTCAGGATATGGCGGGAACAGAGACACACGCAGTAGTTGCCTTGGTGGCCATCCCGGAAGTGAACCACGCCCTGAGCCCCGGGCTATTGATTGCCACTCCTACGCTGGCCCAGCCCACTCCGCTTACGCTTACACGGGGGACGACATGGCTACATGTCCAGGGTCTACCCCACTGCCTGAGGAAACATGGTAGCGCCCACTGTCTACGACACTACAAACACCAGCAGCATATGTCCACATGGACATGTCTGTGCTCTGCATACTTAAGTCTGTCCAGCACATCCCCTCCACACTTGGCATTGTGTACATTCTGATTCATGGGTCACTTGCATCCCTCGCACATACTTGGTTCCCGCCTCTCACCACATCCTGCTATTGTGTGGCAGAGGTGCCATTACGTGGATGGCTTGTCTGGATGTCTGGCCCCTGTTACCACATTTCCATGTGTTGTCATGTCTGGTAGGTGGGCATGTTGTTGGCATGTCGTATGTGATGTTGTAACGTGTGCATTCCCACAGTTGTGAGTTGTCTGATTGTGGAGTTGAGGTGTGTGGTGTGTTCCGTTGGTACTTACCGACGAGCAGTGCATTTCCGTAGGTGCCATCCTGGAAGCGCTGGTTGATGATGGACTGTCGGAAGATGTAGGAATCATGCACACTGCCTGGGTAGTTGGCGACGACGTTGGTGAAGAGTCCCCGGTGGTCCACTATTGCCTGCACATTGATGGAATGCGTGTGCTTCCTGTTGCGGTAATTGTGTGCAGTGTCGGCAGGGGGCACAAGTAGGACATGTGTGCAGTCAATTGCCCCCAACACATGAGGGAAGCCAGCTATGGCGTAGAAGCCTTGCTTGGTCTCCAGCTGTTCCTGCGCAGTGTGGGGGAAGTGAAGGTACTGGGGTACCAAGCTGATGATGGCATCCAAGACAGGTGTGAGTAACTTTAATAGGGCTGGCTGTGAGACTCCTCCGACTCTGGCAGTTGTTGGTTGGAAGGTACCAGAGGCCAACAGGTGCAGCACAGCCAGCAGCTTTGTCTGCGGAGGGATGTTGGTTCTCCGCTGTGTTGGTACAGTCAGCCTGTGGGCAATGTGGGTCATAATGCGGAGGATGGTCGTCCTTTTGAGCCTGTAGTGAGCAATGACTTCCTCTGGCGTTAAGTATCCGAGGCTGGTGCGTTTTCGGAAGGACCGCTGTCTCATTCTGTGCTGCCTCGGTGGTAGTCAGGGGTGGTGGTCCTGGGAGGGGTGGGGGGCCTGTGGGGGTGGCGGTGGGTGTTGTGGGCCTCTTGGGGCTCCGAGCTGCTGAAGCCATTCATAGATTTTCAGGAAGCAATTTATTGAGATTTCCAGGACTTATTTCGAGAGGTCCAGCGACTATGGGAGAGAGTCACTGAACAAATGTGAACTTTATGTGGCGTCATGACCTCCTTGATAGCAGGTATTACGTCACATCTGCCTCCAAAACCTGATCCACCTCTTGCTGTCCCGTCCCTCAGTTTATCTGTGAAATCTGTTTCCCCAATTTTTCTTATGTTTACTTGTTTCAGTGGGGTGTCTTGTCCTGCCACAGCCAGCCGTTTAACATCTACGTCTGAGGAGGGCTTCACCATCGTTGTGGTGAAGACAGAGAAAACAATGGCCAACTACATTTGCCCCAAAGCCGGGAACATAATTCAAACACCCACTGCAGCTTGGAGAAATGATTTAGTAGATTTTGGTCAGTGAGCTTATTTTGTGGACTATTTATGGACTTTTGACTTTGCTTTTCTCTTTTCGTTATCTAGACTTCTTCCCTTGACATTTACTAAAGTGTTTTTATTGTTTGCCCATCCCCTCCAAGTTATCATTTCTCATCCAACCTAACACCCCGTTTTATTTGATTTTGCCTATTCCCAAGGATAGTTTTTAGTTTCCTCCAAATTAATATATTTTTTAAAAGAATTTAATTTTCATTATCTATATAAAAATACTTACATCTCAAACATTATTGCTTTTCTTGCTGTTTACAAATTTTGCAGATTAATGCAGTGCATATCAGCCTAAAGAAATATTTAGTTAACTCGACGATGCTTTCAATATCACAATTGATTTTTTTAATGCATTACACTTTGAAGGTAAACAAAGAACAGAACATATATAACACTTTGATATGTAATAAATAGGACATCAAACAATCAACATAAATAAACAATATTTTTGCTGTGAAAAAAGATTTCAGATTTTTATTAGTGAAAATGTCTTCAGTGGTGCATCTGTGCATTGTCTTGGAAAGATTTGACAATGGTACCCACGGCACAGATCAGTCTGTCAATCATCTGAGGGAGTGCTTTAAGGGAGGCATCTATCGCATGGAAAGTAGCCTTCATTGTGTGAATATCCTCCCACACATTAGATTGCTGTTGGTAAAACTGATTCTCCCAGAGAACACCATAAGACTACCATGCCAACCCACCACAGCATGTGTTGCCATCGGTATGATTTATTCTTGGCGACTGACCTTTTGCCGCCTGGACAGTAGCACCTTATTAAACAGAACTACAGTTGTATGTGGGCAAATGCCCATGGATCAGGTGGAAAGAGGAACAGGGGTTCTCGGGCGGGGGTATCTCACCCTGTAAAATAAAAACATCTGATTTCACCGCAGGGCAAACACTCGCATTGAGAGAGAGCCGTTGTTTGCCTTCTGGTGAAATGTCCACAAATAATTGCAATCTGACATGGCCAGCAAGTTGTCAGCACAGACAGAGGTACCATGTGGGCAGTTTTGAGGGGTGGGGGAGTTGAGAATGCAAATACCTGCTCTTCACCACGGGAGTTCTCTCCTACAGATGATTAAGAGAAGACTGGAAATGTACCATCATGGGAGCAGTATTTGAGGACAACAAAGCCCTTCTCTTTGTGCAGGTCATCCTCCTCAACCTCAACCAACTCTGGCTTCTCTTCCTTCCCATTTTGTCCTGCAGTGCTGACTGATGACGCTATTAATGGAGGAGGATTGCATTCTCTCCTCGGATTGTACACCATCTTCCTTTTGTAGAAGGTTCATCATCATCCAGCACAATGTCCCCTGTATTTGAAAGAAGAAGATCTCAACAGGTGAATGACATCAAATCCAGTTTTGTCTCTACATTTTAACAATAAACTTTAAAAATTGGGGAGAGGAGTTGGCCTAACGGCTAGGGCAGTCGACCTCAAATCTGGGGAACCGGGTTCGAGTCTTGGCGAGGACGCGCAACATCCTGTGATTCTGGACAAATCACTTAATCTCCCTGTGCCTAACAAAAATTAATGTGTCCTCTTGTAACGTAACTGGTGCTCGTGTAAAGCGCTCTGATACCCTCGGGTCAAGTTTGCGCTATATAAAACTCTGTAAAAAAAAAAAAAACATTGTTCTGCAAATAAATAATAAAGTTAGTACCATGTGAGGATAAAGAAACTAAGGATTTATCCGTGGGCAGAACTATTTATACCACAACAATGCGAACTCACCAGCTCCAGTCACAGAGATTTGACTTCTGGAAATCCCCCGTGAAGTTAGCTGCTGAACCTGTGTCCTTGTTGTTGGTATTTTCAAAGTATCTCGAAATCAAGCAGCTATAGATATAAGAATTATGTTCATTGGATATTGTCAAACTATAAAAGTCATAATGACCACAAAGGCTAACACATTAGAGATACATACAAGAAAACAAAGCAAAAAAAAACAAAAACAATCTAAACACTTTTATTATTTGATATACTTAAAAATGAGATACATGAATTATTGAAAGAACAAATTATTCCAAAGATAAGATCAGAGATTCTCAGACTAACCTGACTGATGAATGGTAGAGGGCCGAACAACTTCTGCTAGGAAGTCTCCTGATGTCATTGGTGTTGTTGTTCTCAAGGTGGACACCAAGGGCTGTTCTATGAGAGGAACTGATAGGAGAAAGACATACGTAGGGGATTAAGTATTGTAAATCATTCAAGAAAATGCCATTCAAGTGGTTTCATTACTAATTATGAGACCCACAAAATTTCTGTCCTGAAAGTTAAGACAAGGTCTAATAAATACCTTATAGTGCTATTCCTACATTGGCAAATCTAAGGTAATTTGTGTAAGCAATATATAATATCTAAAACAATTGCATTACATATTGAGCATGGTGCTAAAACTGATATGTGACAAACCATATACAGCTACCTTTTCAGTAATAAAATAAGAGGTTAAATGTAAAGTAGGGGTTTTCCCAATTTGAGTAATTTGCTTTTGTGTAATTACATGAAACATCCGCAAAATTGTGCAAAATTATGTTTAAATATGCAAAATCGGAATCCATCATTTCATGCTATATTTTAGCACAAAATGTTTCCTTGCATTAATTTTTGACGTAACGATGTATTTCACGCGAAACAATTAGTACAAAAAACAAAAGCAATGTGAGAACAACTGCTCACGTTCTGTTGTTTCTATGTGTTTGTGGTAAATTTTAACTGCAAATGTTGCATAATTTCAGGAGTTAACAAGCGTGACATCAAATTCCCCAAATTGTTTGCATTATGCCAGCTTAATCTAAATTTCACCCAGGCCTATTCCAAATGCAAAAAAGCAGACATTTAATTTACCACTGTCTACCATCCGATTGCTGAGTAATGCCAGTCGGGTTTTAGTGCACTGCTAGGAGCACAAGTGGATATTGTGGCAGGTGTTGGATAAGACAACAATATAGGGTCCTAACATTATAAGTGTAGATGACAATCTGTTTATGTTTCTGTACTACCTGTAATGTGGACGATGTCAACGTGTTGTCCTCCAAATCTGAAAAGAAAATGCATCTAGTGAAAACACCAGAAGCATTTTATTATCAGAAATCAAACTCGGGATGAGAGAGAGCTGCTTCCGTTGTGTTCTGAGTTTTTTTTTTTTTATTGATGTAACACCTGCTCATACAACATTCTGACATCTCAGCAAAACAAAAGTGAAAGCACACAGCGCTAATGGCACGGTCTGTTTTCACTTTTGATCGGTGCCGGGGGCATAACACTGCCCCTCAAACACTGCTCAACATGGGAGATGCAGCATTGGAAAGGGGACAATGTCCCCTTTCCAGCACTGTCTCTCCCTAGTGGATCCCTAACCAGAGTTACACGTCACTAGACACCCAGGAGGATTATTATGAGATGGGCGCAGTCCTTGGGCAATGACCAGTGGTCCCACCAACCAAGGGAAAGACAGCTTTTTATACCCCCCCCCCCCCACTTGGTGGGCAGATCTTAGGATTTGGCCCCAAACTACCCCGGGAGCTGGAAAGCCCACTGGACAACAGGGATTGCTTTTGCTTTGGAGAAGAGGCCCCTTGAGCAACGTCTAGTGCCTCCCATTATGGGGTTTGCCCAAATCTGCCTACCCCAGGGGATACAATGTCCATGAGATACCAGAGATTTCTTTTTCTGGGGGAAGAAGAGGCCCCTTGGGCAAGCATCAGGGCCCCTCCTCAATGACAAGACAGTATTACTGCCCCTCTTAGAGGGCAGATTGTGGGTTTTGGCCGAAATCTGCCTCCATGAGGAGGGTAGATAAGCTGCTAGACCCCAGATATTTGGAACAAAAGGGGTGGAGGCAGCATGTACTGACATACAGCCAGGCTCTAACCCCAGAGGGAGCAATTAGTCTTTCTATCCCTCCTGGAGGCAGATGGGGGGAAGCCCCCAATCTGCACCCCTTGGGAGTTAGAAAACCCACTAGACACCAGGGATTTCTGGTTCCTGGGGGTGGGAGCCTGCTTGGTGAAGTGTCCTCCACCAAGGGCAAAGCAGTACTTTTTTCTCCGCTGGGGCAGACTGAGGAGTTTGCCCCCAATTTTCTTCCCAGGTACTAGGGATTATAAACAAAAAGGGTAGAACAGTCTGCCTTGGGATAGGGCCATGCCCACACCCCAAAGTGGGTAAGACTAGTCTTTCTGTTCACCAGGCAGCAGATTGGGGGTTTGCCCCAATCTGCCACTGGGGAGGTCGAAAGCTCACTAAGCACCAGGTAAACTTTTTGTTTAAAAAAAAAAAGGAAGGGATGGGGGTGTTCCATGTTAGGAAAGGGCAATTTCCCCAGCACAAATCCGAGAATATACTCTGTTGCCCCCAGGAGGAAGTCTGGGGAGGATTTCCCCCAACCTACCTCTCCAGGGGTGGTACAAAGCCCACTAGACACCAGGGACTTTTATTCTGCATATTTTGGAAGGGATAGTGTGGTCCACCCTTTCATGGGGCCCTTCACCCACTACAAAAGGGCCTCCCAGGCTAGATGTTGGTTTGTCCCAAATTGAAGCCCCGGAGACTTCAGGAATTTTAGTGAGCCATACCCACCTCAAAAAAAGCAGTAAGGTTTTTCTGCACTCCTAACTGCAGATAGGAAGTTTGCTCTGATTGAGGGTTCACCCCTAAGCTGTCCACCGTTGGGGAAAAAGCCCAGGAAAAAAGGTCCTAAAAAATACAGGTGGGCCGTCTCCCCAAACACCGGGCTGTGCCCCCACTTCAGAATGATCTTAAACGTCTTTCTGCCTTCATCAGGTTGATTGGAAGTTTACACTAGTTCATACCTTTGGAGAGGCAAAAAGCCCACTAGATATAGGATATATGTTTTGTGTTAATAAAAAAAAAGAATATATGGGATGTCGGCTGGCACCATGGCTTAGGGCCTATCTCTCTTCCCTAAAGCCCTAACAGTCTTCTGCAGTGCATCCAAAGCCCCATGGAAAGCAGAATGAATTTTCTGGTGTAGTTTGACATACAGCCTGGCAGAGTGGGGGTGAATCCAAATGTTATCTTATTTGCCATGCTGAATGGCTGAACTATTCAGGCCTGTACGCAGCTGACACCCAAGAAAACCTACTAAACCCAAACATTTCTGAAACAATAGACACCCAGCTTAGTCCAGGGTGGTGCACTTTGTGTGGATCCTATGACGCTTTTCTACCACCAATGCCCTTCAAACCTGAGATTTTGGCAAAAAGTGCTGACTTTCATTAAATTTCTGTCAGAGAAAATTCCGGTATCTGTAGGGATCCACAAATTTCCAACTACCCAGCATTCACACATTTCTTCCAATGAAAGTACTACCCCACTTGTGTGGCTCAGCCTAGTGCCTGAGTCACAAAAAGCCCCAAACGCCACATGGCAATATATGCAATAGGGGTAGCTGTGGTATTTGAGCCCGGATTCAGCTGGCCCCTAGGGAAATCTATCAAACCCAGACATTTTTTAAACTAGACAGCCAGGACAGATCAGGGTGGTGTGCTTCGCCTCGATACCACAATGTTTTCCTATCATGTAGGCCCAATAAACCTCAAACTTTGCCTAAAATCACAAATTTTACTCACTTTTCTGAAGCAGAAGCTTCCGGGATCTGGGGGGATCCAAAACGTTCCAACCACCCAGTGTTCCCACACTTGTCCAGATAAAAACAACACTACCCTACTTGTGTTACTGGACCTAGTACCAGGGACTGGAATAGATCAAACCGTGGACAATGTGAGCCTGTCGTGTACAGCTCTCTTAGAGGCGTGTAAAGCATTATGTTCTCAAAGTATCCACATCACATTTCTAAAAGTTGTGTGGTATAACAGAGCTTTCAAAATGTAAGTGTGACTTTCATATCTCTCTAGGAAAATTTATTTACCAGTGCTATAGTTATCTGCTTTTCCCATAGGAATGTAGATGCTTAAAGTACTGTTTAGTTGCATGTATTATGTGAATTGGTGCAAGTTTATTAAGACTTTGCTCTTATGTTTGTAAAAAGAGGATGAAAGATTGTCTATCAACCAGTTTGCATTAGTCCTGTAAACAGCATCACTTACCAGTCATAAAAAGGGACATAACTGTAAGGTACATGTGTGTGATGAGGGGATATCATGAGATAGTGCCTGTAGAGAGTGCTGAAAAGTTGTATCAGTATATATAGTTGACCTTGGGGTGGAGGTGGAGACTAGAAAGGAACTCCTTGCTGCAAAGAAGTACTCAACCATATTGGGTTCTTACATAAAAAGGACCCTCGGAGGGTTTTGGTCCTACTCAGTATATCCTCTGAACAGGAATCTCTCCACACTGTAG
Source organism: Calotriton arnoldi (assembly GCA_963921515.1). Taxonomy (NCBI): domain Eukaryota; kingdom Metazoa; phylum Chordata; class Amphibia; order Caudata; family Salamandridae; genus Calotriton; species Calotriton arnoldi. Next base: position 104,939 of record CAWUFW010007617.1, read on the forward strand.
TAATTGTGGGAGAGTGGAGTGTTAGAACTTTCTAGGACTGGAATTGGGATCACTTATTGTGTCATGCTAGTCCTTCTTCAAAATCAATGCTAGGCCCACTAGCACTTGAAAAGCAAAATTAATGCCTGCAAATAAGGGGAACTAAAACCTGCCTTTGAACTAGAAGTTTCCCAAATACCTGGTATGGGTCTCTGAAAGTGAAGTTCTGCCTCTATCTGAATCTTTGCCCTCTAAGAGCTAATGCTGAGCACAGACGGAGACAATCCCGATGACCAAGTTCACATCTCTATTTAAGGCAATTTTGTTGAGGACAGCTTGCACATGCTAGGGGTACATGCCTCTAGATAGTCTGGGGTGAAAAATGTTTGTTTACTTTAAGATGAAGTTCACCAATAAAAAGAGCTACTGGTGTGATGGTGGGAGATCTGCACCAGCTATGGAGTGTTGAAAAAATTTAATTTAAAAGGAAAGTAACACCTCCAAACACTCTTCAGAAAGTCAATTTCGCCCAACGAAATGTGTTTAATGGAACATTTCTTTGAAATTTGGAACAAAAGTACCATGCCTTTTAGTTTTGGTAGACTGTGCTGATGCAAAAGTGTTCAAGCTTCCAGGGCAGCTGCCTTTCATCCATTAAGCTTAATATGCTGATGTCAAGCAGTGCACCAAACATTTACAATAAGTAGTATAGGGCACAGACATAGAAGCCACAGACATAGCTCAAACAGTTAATGCACACTTTTGAATATCTGTATTTGTTAGCTCAAGTTCAGGATCCACTGGTCTTCAGTTATGTGGACCTTGGGAATGAATTCGAGCTCCTTTCTGCCATGTTGCAACTTTCACGTCTCTTGTTAGGCAAACCCATTGTTTGAGTTCTCAATCATATTTTCTGAATTTTTAGAAGATTTGTACAGCTCTTTCTAATGGTTGAAAGACTGCCCCCTAGTCATTTTTGATGTTTAATTCCAATAAAATCCTCTGCTTACGTACTCCACAGTTCCTTTCCAACCAGTATTGTGAGTGACACAAGTGGCTGGTGTTTATTGAAGGGTCTTTTGTGACATATGGGAAATTTACCTTAAACAAATCCTTGGCCAGCTTCATCTAACAGGTCTGATATCAAGGTAAAACAAAGAAGGCTCCAGAAAAGAGAAAGCAGAATTGTAAATCTGAGGAAATACTTTAGAAAGAGGTACTGAACCCAAATGCACACCTCTTCAAATATTTGAAATAGCCACACTGCAAGACTGGTTGGGCACTCACTAGTGTACTGCATGGGGCCAGTTAAAAAACAGTAGGATGCAAATATGAAACAAAAGAATCATTGATGATCTCAACACATGCAAGTACTTACATGACATGTGCGAATTTTCAATTTGTTGAGCCTACCTTGCTAAAAATAAAAAATACCTGTACAGACCTCCTGTTCTAAACCTGTGTCTAGGGATAAAATCTAACAGTCTTCCATCATTACATGCTCTTAACTCCAGTTTAGGAAAGAGGAGAGCCAACTAACCTAAAGCTAAGGCTATGCATTTTAAGTGGCTTCTATTGTGTCGACGAACACCCCTTACATCAACTTCCTCTATACCTACATCACACTCTTACCTAGTCAACTCAAGGGAATCATCAAAAGGCTCAAATTAGGTGATGCAAATGAATCTCCTAATATTAAAAAAATTCTCTTTATCTACATTTCTTTCCATTTCTGGATCAAATCATCAAGCAAACTCAAGGTGGAAGAGTCTTTGTTCATTTTAAGCATCCTTTGCAAGCATTACATTTGATGACATCCCTGCCCATGGGAAAGCTTACTAAAATATCTTGGATGTGCAGAGTAGGAGCTGTGACAAATGTTACAAAACAATTCAGTCCATGTAATTGTAATTGTAAAACATTTGTAAAGCGCATGGTTACCAAAGGCATCCCAGCGCTAGAGGCCGAAGTTCATGAACTACATATCAGTTTATGGAAACAGGAAGGTTTTTATACGTTTCCGGAAGACCAGATGGTTAGTTTCACACCGAATGGCAAGGGGGAGGGAGTTCCATAGCCTTGCTGCGTTATATGAAAAAAGGCGACCCCCCATGTGCCCCCACAGCCCGCAGTGAGTCACTGGGGCTTTCTGCAAGCTCTTCACAAAGTATATAAATACTTTGGACTTTTATTACCTGAAGCATTTGAAGGGGGCCGAACAATTTCAGGCCATGTATTCGTTTCTAATTTAAGTCAGAAAGCATACTTTGAAATTACTAGACTGACCACTTAGAGAACATCCTGAAAATTCTGTAATGTGTCGCCTAGAAGGATCGCATTTTACATAACACCTTTCCAACACGTTAAGCAAGTCGGGAAATAAATAAATGTTTATCTGCAATTTACATGTTACTGTCACTAATGTAAACTGTTTCTTCTTCTCATTACAATTCGAGGACTATTATGGTAATGCTTTTGATTGTAATTTCTACACTCATTACCAGAATCTTATTTTTTTTTTCTTCACATGAATGTGAACCTAGAAAAGAATAGGGGTATTACAAGCATATTGTGTTGCCTCAATTACCAGATTATTGTGAAACCTGTCATAATAGGAAAATAAATTGAGCAATCGAGCACAGTGACGAGCTGGACGCTCGAAGAACCAAAGGCATGTCTTCTTTTCATGGGTATAGCTATAACTGTGACAAGAACTAAAATAACTCATTGTTTTAACATTCAACGGAATGTACCATGCTCTTTCTAAGCCATCATGTTGTCCTAACTAAAGCTTGGGGGCTGATAGTTGAGTCTTCCTAAATATGAGTTTATGCACTTGCAGGCCCATTTTAGGAAAAGAAGCCTAGTTGTACATCTTTTGTCAGGAATTTATAACAAACGAGAAAACGTGAAACAATTCGTAATTGACATTTAATTCTTAGCTATAGCCGGTAGGCGAGAGTATGTCTCGGAATATGCGATCATATTGGTTTTCATACAAAGAATGTGTTTTGAAAAACCAGAACTAATGTATACCATTCTACCACAAACAATTCAACCGGTCCCTTATTTTTTCATTATGAAAATTATAGACAAAGAAATTCTACATTTATGCGGGCTAACCATAGATTTAGCAGGATTCTCTTGAAGCATACCGAAAAAAACATGACAGCACTGTGTTCCCATTCTCCAGAAAACAATGGGTCAATTCACAAAAGGATGTATGAGTGCTGAAAGTTGTACTACTGGAGTACTATTTTATGCACTGCGTGCCTTTGTGAATTTGCCAACTACCATTACTAAAAACGCCAACTGTATATGAATATTCCTCTATCAGAGTCCCAGGCCCAGATCCTCGTAGCTGTCAGTGCAGAACCCAAAGAGGCTGCGCTGCATTGCGTGATAGGGACAGAGCCATATTTACAGCGATACGGCACTCTTCTTCCCTCACACTAGTGCCAGCACTGATTTCAGCTGCCGTGCGCCAGGCACACACCTTAGCGCCATAGCGCTAGGGTGCTTGTCTGAGTCTACCATAGGTTTTGTACCGGAAAGATAGCCTTCCAGTACAAAATACTATCCGTAGACACACTTCAACATTTTTCCGACTTTTTATGTGTGCTGCATGCAAAGCGGCTTTAATTTTTGGCGATAAACCATGTCTGCCAATGTTAGTAGATAGGGTTTAGCTTAAAAAAACATGGGTGGTTGCATGGGAATACCCATATACCATTTATGTAACGCCCCGGTTACTCAAAGTAATGCAAAGCAGTGTTTCATGCTGCTTTGCGTTACTTTTCCATCCAATCCAACGCAGATACCAATTTGTGTTGGTTTGTTAGTCCAAAAACAGGTTTAGCATTGTGTTTGCATTAAAAAAGTAACTCTAACCCGATGCTAAACCTTTGAGAATCTGGGCCCCAGTATGTTTATATTGTAATTTTAATTGTAATTATATAGTGCTTACTACCCTGTATGTTGCGTTGAATCGCTTTATAAATGGTTTTATGTTTCCTCTATATTACATCTCTCTATCCCTACCTTTGAGATTGGCAATATTTCCTTTAGTTTCAGGTGCAAGTTTCATTTCAACCTTTCATTGTCTCACAAAAGGACATGGTTTGCACCCCAAACACCGTCTTGGAGCTTGATTCACAACCACGAAAAACATTCTGTAAGAGAGAACTGTGTTTAAATTTCAGGGACAAGGAAATATGCAAATCTTGGCATTTACACTTCGTCGAAGTTCAACAGCGTGTTAACGCATTTGGGCGTCGCGCTGCTTTTTGGTTAGGTTATAGCCAACTACAACATTTGGGCCCAGATTCTCAAAGATGTCATGGAATGCAGTGCAGCAGCCAAAAATGCTACAAACAGTTGCGTGACAGGGAGAGAGCAGGAGAGCACCATATTCACAGAGATATGGCTCTCTCTTCCCCCCTCCCAAACGGCAGTGCTGTTTTCAGGCACACACCTTAGCGCCACAGAGTCTACTATAGGTTTTGTACTGGAAGTGTACCCTTCCTGTACATAATAATATGGCAAGAGAAGTCAAAAACCTTTTCCTACTGTACAGCACACATGCAAAGTCGGAAAAGAAAGGAGAAATGAAAACATTTCTCTTTTTAACGCCTGCTTCTCAGCAGCATTTTTGGCTCTGAACCCTGTCTACTAATGTTAGTAGATAGGGTTTAGCATCAAAACGCAATGCACCACCCATGTAACGCCCCCTTGATGCAAAGTAATGCAAAGCAGCGTTTCACACTGCTCCATATTACTTTTGTGTACTTTCCAGTGCAAAACAGGTCTTGCACTGGAAAGTGGAAAAAAACATTTTGTGCTGGTTAGCATCACTTTTGTAGCGCTAACCCACCGCATAATGTTTGAGAATCTCCCCCACACTCCCTAACATAATAATACAACTAAATTCATGACTGAAGAAAGTAATAAACAAGGACTCCTGTTATGGATGGGATATATCTATTGAAAATTAGTTTAGAATTAACTGTGAGCTGTGAGCATGTAGAAAATAGGTGTAAAAGGAGTAGCACCTTGGTGAGCACAGTAAGAAACCAGCGGTGCCTCCTCCGCCATGGCGGAGGAGAGTCACCCCCCACCCAAAACGGCAGGAAAGGAAAAATAAAACAACACTTGTTTTATTTCTCCTTTTCTGCTGAGTCTTGGGGACAGTGCCCGTGGGGTGACAGCATTGGTTTTTTTTCTCCCTTTTTGTGCAAGGAATCTTATACAATCACAAATAAGATAATCAAACATAATACAAATACAGATAAAGCAGCAGAAGCAGGCATCAGAGAAAAAAAACATTAAAATAAAACAGAAAAAATTATAATCAATAAATATTCACATATCAAGAAGCCAAGTCATCTAGACATACAAAATAAGTAAGAGTAAATGAATAAATAAGTGCATAAACGAATTTTTTCAGCCAAAACAAAAAAAAAACAATAGCTGTCCATTATTGGGTGTTAGATCTAGTCAGTGACAGCAGCCCAAATCTTAGCTCCCATTGCACTCTTCCTTCTCCCCTTAGTTTTATATATGGCAGGTTCCAAATTATACATAGCTAATAATTTTGCCCGCCAACTCGAGAAAGACGGAGGATCAGAGCTTATCCAATTCTTCGTAATACAGGCACGTACCACTGCCATACAGATAAACAAAAAAGATATCATTGCATTGGATCTTGTATAGGCCAAGGTGTCCGAATTAAGGCCAATCAATACAAATTCCCCAGTTATGCATACAGATGATCCCATTATTAGCCCCAAAAATTGCTCAATGGACCAAAATAATTCAGCAAGTTTGGGACATGAAAAAAACATATGAACTGCATCTGCGGCAAATAAGCCACACCTATTACATTTGGTCCCAGCAGATGTCCCCCATTTAGAAATCTTTCTTGGTGTATAATACAAATCAAATATAGCCATATAGTGCTGAGTACGCATCCTCCCAGTCATCAGAACTTGGTTCGCAAAATTTAAAGACTCTAAAACATTAATTCCCTCTTGACCTAGCTTCGTTACCCACTTATCTTGACATTCATCAACATCTGGAAGTACATCAATCAATTGAGAATAGAATTGACCGATTGGTGTTTTTCGACTCATCTTTTCAATAAGAGGGAACTTTCTCAATTGAAATTCCAAACCCGGGCCTAAAGAACTCAAATAGCTACGAATTTGAAGATATTTAAAAAATTTGTGTTTAGCCAAACCATATTTTGTTTGTAACTCGGCAAATGATAACAGCTGTCCATCATCACACAAATCTCCTAAACATTGAATTCCTTTTAAACGCCATCTATTAGAAGTTTGGTCTCGGAAAATCAGTGGGAGTAACCCGGTGGCTGAGAATGGGGTATACGCATTTAATTTTGAAACCCCAAGTTGCCGTTTGACTGATCGCCAGACAGAATATGCGGCTTTGAGAATTTTGAATTTAGTTTTCTTAAAGTAGCTGGGTTCTAATACTTTAACCAAACAGCCTTTCGCCTCATCACCCAGCCCAAACTCATAAATTGAAGGGCTATGACAAGGCAAAATCTTAGCCCGATCTCCCACTACCAAAGGGCTAATAAATTGCAAAGCCGCAGCCCAATAATAAAAGATGAAATAAGGCATACCCCAGCCACCACGATTTTTCGGCAATACCATCTTTTTATAGGCCCTTCTCTGACGTCTATAGCCCCACAAGAATCTAGAGCTGATCCTCTCTAATCTCTTAAAACACAAAACTGGAAATTCAAGTGGGATTGTTCTAAACATATAAAGAAACTTAGGCAAAACTAACATTTTTAAAACATTAGATCTTCCATAAAGGGATAAGTGCAAATGATCCATCCTCTCCAACATTGAATTCACTTGGGAGAGCACAGGATTCATGTTTAGCTCTGGGATCTTACTAATTGGTAAAGAAATCTTAATTCCTAAATAGGTGATTTCAGACACAGTTGTTATTTTATCCGGAGGTTCCCCACCAATGAAAAGAATCTGTGTTTTGGAGATATTTAACTTGTAGCCCGAAAAGAGCCCAAACTTAAATGCCAATCCATCAATAGCCGGTATTACCATGACAATATCTCTGGTAACAACCACAATATCATCCGTGTATGCCAGAGCTCTATAATCAATATGCCCCAATTGGACCGGTTTAATGTCAATAGCCTGATTTAGCTTATCCACAAAAAAATCAATATATAAAGCAAATAATAAAGGTGAGCACGGGCATCCTTGCCGTGTGCCGCGATCAATTGAAAACAAGTCCGACTCTTGGCCAGCTATTCGAATACAGGCTACTGGGAGCACATATAATGACTTCAGCGCCTGCCGAATCGCAGGGCCAAAGCCCTTCAGCCTTAAAACCTCCCACATATAAGGCCAAGAAACCCTGTTGAATGCCTTCTCGGCATCCAACAGGGTTATCCCCATTGTAGAGTTGCTTGCTTGAGCCCAATCCACAAATGATATTAAGTGCCTAACATGATCTGCGGTATCGCGCCCAGGAATAAATCCATGTTGGAATCGTGAAACCAACGTAGAAATAATCCCCGATAAACGTACTGCTAGTATTTTAGAATATACTTTGCTATCGGAGTTTATTAGCGAGATTGGTCTATAGGATGACGGCAGTAAGATCTTTTTTTTTTAAAAACGTGATGGTAGATTTCCGCCAGGACAGTGGCGAAATCCCCTTTTGTGCAAACAAAAAGGTTGACATAACTTCCTGTTTCAGCACATGCCGGAAAGTTCTATAAAATTCAAGCAGAATGCCATCCGGCCCCACCGCCTTGCCAACAGCCAATGATGTAATTGCTGCCTCCACTTCCTCCCAGGTAATATCGAGGTCTAATTTTTCCATTTGCTCCTGTGTCACCTTAGGAAATACGATATCGCCACAGAACTCCGCTACTTTATCTTCAACTCCCAAAATATCCTCATGCATATACAATTGGCTATAAAATTTGCCGAATACCTCTAACACTTCGGCTGACTTATCCCGAATTTGCCCCTGCTCATCCTGAATATTATTTATCCTTTTAGCGACCTCTTTTTAGTGCAATCTTTTGGCCAGTATCCGGCCTGAATTTTCACCCACCTCGTATATCTCAGACCTATATACTAAGATTTGCACTGCCAACTTTGTAGCAAAATTTTGATAGAGCCTCATTTTTTGAATAGCCAGGTCACTTAAAATCTGCTCAGTATCCAGACCCTTACTAACTGCTACCATAAAGTCATTTTCTAACAGCCGCAGTTTATTCATTTCATCCAAAAATTCAACCCGTAATTTACGTTGTTTATTGATGGAATAGCTTAACGTCTCCCCACGAACTCCTGACTTAAAAGCATCCCAAACCATATGGACGGGGGCAGACCCACGATTATTATTAAAAAATTCGACTATCCATTTACACATTTGTTCACAGTAGGCAGAATCAGCCAATAGCTTACGTTCAACAGTCCAGGCCCTTGTGGGAGATCTGTAGCTAATTTCTACTAACATAATAGGATTATGATCAGAAATTATTTTAGGTTGAATATCAATCCTGGCTTTACTAGCAAGGTCAGCCGTTACAAAGAAATAATCTAGACGGACGTGCTTTCGATGTGGTGCAGAATAAAAAGAATTTCCAGGGGCGCCCTTTCCTTTCAACCACCATACATCTACCAACCCAAATTCCTTAACAAGGCCCCTAGTAGCATTAAAAACTTTATTTTTCTTCCCATCATAAAGATAGTTGCCTGAAATATCGACATTCCCTGCTAAATGGAGATTAAAATCCCCACATAAGATCAAAGGAGATGGCCAATCAGCTAACTCAATGCTAAGCTCATTCATCATGTCAGGGTCATCCAAATTCGGACCATAAATTGAACAAATGGTCATAAAAAGACCCTCTATCATTAACTCAATAATCACCCATCGGCCACAAAGATCTTCTTTCACACGGTTACACACCCCCCACCCAAATCTTTTCAAGATTGCCACCCCTCTCGTTGTTGACCCTTGAAGAGTACAGCCCACGAGGTCCAAGCCCAAATCCTTTAACCACCTCCTGTTATTCCATGCAATATGAGTCTCCTGTACGCAAAGCAAATCCACCCTCATTGATTTAAGAATCTGAGCCATAATCCCTCTTTTGTTCCTATCATTCAAACCACATATATTCCATGTGCAAACAGAAAATTTACCCATCCTCAAACAAAGAACATTTTAACATAGCGGAGTCTCTTGGCCATTCCCTGACCACCAGACTTCCTACTAAAAGTCATACCGATAGTACACTAATACAACCATCATTCGCCCACTCCTTGCTGCAATTCAAATACAAAAGCCCATCAATTCTATTCCTTGCCCCCCCACCCCACCCACCCTCTCCTCCCTTATCACCCCCACAAACCACCCTCCCCACCCATACACCCACCCAAATGAGGAAGAGGGACTGAATAGTCCCTATTAGCGATGGAGAGAAAGGGAAAAAAAATGCCCTCCACCAGCCCCCCCAGTCTCCCGGTAGATGGAAAAAAGGGAGAAAAGAAAAGGAGAGCTGTCTAAGTTACCTAAATTGCCAGTACAGAAGCCACCCCACTAAATTGTGCCCAGAAAATCCTTTGCAGAAATTTCAGAAATGAAAAAAAGCGTTTTATCCTTATAGATAATTTTAAGCTTTGAAGGGTTTAGTAAGTAGGCCTGTGCCCCTTTTGCTTGAAACAACGGAATCAATTGACGCAAGTGCCACCTTTGCTGAACTGTGGCTTGGCAATAATCAGGGCGTACAAAGAAATCACATCCCTTCCCCCTTCTCTTGCGGTCTGGCCATGCTAGATCGTACAAAGATTCACGGAGTAAGAAATTATTTAAGCAGATCAATATAGCTCTAGGTTTATCATCCACCCCCCTGGTACCCCCGCATATGAAAAGGAAATCTATGAACCCGCTGCAGCTCAAATTCCCACTTCCATTGATGTAATTCAGGAAAGGCTTCCGAAAACAAGTCGATAATAAACTGACGAATATCTTTCCCTTCCATTCCTTCCGGAATGCCTAGTACACGCAGATTGTTCCTCCTTGATCTGTTTTCCAAATCAATTAGTTTCCAGTTTATATCGTCCCGCAAAGAATGTAAGGAGGAGACTTCCGTTTTCTGCTGCACAATTTCGTCTTCAATTAGGGAGATTCTACCCTCCGCTTCCCCAATCCTAGCCGACATCTCTGTGCAAGTCTTAACAACGCGACGAACCGTATTCTGGAGCTTGCGGACTGCGCCCTGCATCCGCAGACCTTCTGCTTTTGTCTCCTCACGATGTGACATTATAGCTTGATATATAGTGGCTAAAGTAACCTCGTTCTCTATTAATTCTCCAGGGCACATAGCTCCTCCATGTACTGCAGCCGAGCCCCCCCAGCTATCACTCAGCCCTGGGAGAAGTGGTAGATCAGCATGATTCAGCGTAGGAGACCTATCGTTGCCAAGTCCGTCCCTGGGCAGGGAATTAGATAGATCCTTTACTTCCTTTACCTTTCACACAGTACTTCTTTCCCCAGAAGTTAGTAAAGTGTTTTCCTCTTCATCCGGTGGAGCTGAGCTGGGCAGACTTCTATCATCAGCCCAATCACCTTCAACACTCTATACTCTCAATCTCTGAGGTGTTAGATACATCTGACATGGAATAAAAATTTCCACCTGAATCCCCGGAGTCCGCCTCTATTATCGCGTCTGTGGAAGATCTTTCCCCACTGGTCACAGACCCCAGATATATTTTACCAAGACTCAGATTATTAGCAGTTGTTACAGATAAAGCACTCTGGGTATTGATTAGACCCCCTAATGTCAGCTAGGGGGAAGCAGCATTCTCTACGGCGGTTTCTAACAGTTCCTCCTCACACATATCACCCGCCTGAGCTTCTCCCAATTCTTGCCCAGTTTCCAATTCTTTAACCACAGCAGAAGTATTCTGGAATGTCAAAGGCACAAGAGTGTTAGTTACTAGGTCGGATATGCCACAGACCTGATCATGCGAGTTTTCCACTTGCAGGGTGACTGTACCGGTCTTCACTTGCTCAGCTGCCAAGGTCTTGCCTTTAACTAACGTTTTTTTTTTAAATATCCCGGGAATCCTTACGTTGGCCCCAACAACTTCGTTAATCCGAATAGCCCCTGGAGAAGAAATCAAACTCTTCGAGAAAGCACCAGGAGTTCCATGGGCATCAGGAACCGTCACAGTTGCAGCAGCGGCGGCTGCTGCCTGAGTCTTGGAGCCCTTCACGTTGGCGCTGGCGTTCTTGGACCCATCCTACTCCGGCCCCGGTTTTCCAGAAGGCCCGCAGTTCTCTCTCCTTGATACCGGGCGCCGACCGCAGCCCAGCTCCGCCAGTCTCCACGGTGAGGTAAGAAATCCCACACACGCCGGCGATCTTGTTGATACAAATGTATCAAGAATATAAACATCACCAAATGCTTTCAGCCACGTTCCGTAAAAGGCTTTCCTTAGACAGCATCGACAGCTACCGGAGAAGAAAGGAGGCTGGATAAGCGGAGAGCATTCTTGGCCGACCTCACTCGGACACGGCTGTGTCCGCCATCTTGCCTGAGGGGTGACAGCATTGAGGGGAGTGGTACTGCACTCTCTTCACTGTACTTGACGGTTTGGCCAGCCGTCTCAGGCTGGCCAAACCGTCATGGGCAGTGAAGCTCTCTCCAACCCCAGCTGCATTTCTGGGATTGGTGAGAGCAGGCACAGACTACCAGTCTGTCTTGTAGTGCTAATCAAGGGCGCTCAGGTCAATCCTGAAGCTGCTATTATGTGTGAAAGCAGCTTCAGAATTGGCTGCTGGGCATTCTGGGAGCCTGTGCCTGAAGAAGAGGAGCAGGGGGGCGTGATGCAGCCGGCTGAAGGTAATTGAAAAAGAAATATTATTATTTTTTATTTTGCCCCCTATCTTCATGACCCCTATGCCCTCCCTCACCCCCCTACCCACCCGTCCCGCACTGCCACTTGTCCCAAACACCGGCCACTACTGTAAGAAACCATGGTGAAGACAAAAGGTCTTGTCATGTTCAAATAAGCATTGTCAGAAACAGGATGTCACGCTGTTACTCAAAATGCAAGCCATACCTATTGGCTTTAGCGATGATTGTTCCTATTGCACACTCATTCCAATTAGTTACAGTTTTGTGCTCTGAACCAGGCAAAAACAGCAGAATAAAATCACCAGAAAACACTCAAAACCCTGAGCCACATGTGGTGTTCTCATGCTCTCCAAGCTTTGAGATGCATCAATCAGCACTTTCCTGGTGCAGGTTGCTAAACTTATTTCATTACTAGAGGTTCCCCAAGTCAGTCATGCCCTTTGTTTAGCAAGCTACAGAACTCAAGACTGTAGCTAGCGGTCTTTTGAGTGAGGCTCAAGTTCTTGCTATAAGGCTGAAGTGCCATAGGCTGTTATTAGACGTCCCACGGATATTCACCACTGCCCCCTAAATCTTAGGATAACACAGTGAATGTCTTACTTTGCTGGGAGTGGATCGAAAAAATGATTAAAATGTGTTTTTTTCAGCATGTAAGATTCTATTTCTTTCTTTTTATATAGTGCTCAATCACAACTGTGAGTTAATAGTAAGTTTGCGACTTCAGAGACTCCACAGTCAGAGCGGAAAACTCATAAAAAGATAGGACGTCTTTTTTTATGTGCAGAGTTCTCCTTCCAGACTGCGAAGTCTCCTGAGTCGTAAACTTGCTATGAATTCATATTTTGTGAATACCCAACAAAAACATAAAGTTACACAAAAACGTAAATCTGGCCTTAAGAGATTATTTCAATGGAAATGTTGTTCTAAGTAGATGCTCCAAGAGGTAGCCTCTTCGTTCGGGACTCTATTTGTTTCCCGGTCAAGTCCAGGAGAGGAGAGGACACAACACCCACAAGCCCCGGACAACGGACATGCCGCCTTCACGCTCTTAAGCACGGCGTGCACCCGTGGCTGGTGTATCCCGTTCGTTTGGGACTCTGCTTGTTTCCCGGTCCTGTCCAGGAGAGGAGAGGACCACAACACCCACAAGCCCTGGAGCAAGGACACGCCCCCTTCATGCTCCTAAGCACGGTGTGCTCCCAGGGCTGGTGTAGCCCCTTCATTTGGGACTCTGCTTGTTTCCCAGTCCGGTCCAGGAGAGGAGAGGACCGCAACACCCACAAGCCCCGGAGCAAGGACACGACCCCTTCGCACTCCTAAGTGCGGCGTGCAGTTGTAGGAAAGTGCCCCTTTTTGCATGGTTCCCCCACTTTTTGCCTAAATGTTAATGTACTTTGAGTGAGCGTGCCCTGGGTTCCTGCCAACCAGGTACCCAGGGCCTATGGTCTTTTCTTAAAACTCTACTGTTGCAAAACCCAATTGGCAACTCTCTGGCCACATGTAAGCCCCATGTAGTAATGCCATAAAGAGTATATGGTATGGGAGTTTGTCATTACGAACTCCAAAGCACCATAATGGCTTTGCTGAAAACTGGGAAGTTTGGTATCAAACGTATCAGCACATTATACCCACATTTATTGTAAAATGCACGCAGAGGGCATCCTGGAGATGCCCCCTGAAAAAACGACCTAACACTAGTGTCCCGACTGAGTGGCTGCTCTCCAGCTGCCACCACGAGAAATTTTTCTGGACCCCTGGGTCGAGAGCCTGCCGCTCTCGGGGTCCTGAAACAAAGCACATCCTGGGACGAGGTGCCAAGCCTCCTCCCCAGAATGGGCAGGGTCCACGAAGGGGAATCTTCAAAGGCCTGTCACCTTTGTGAGCTACTCCAGCCATTTGCTGCTCCCAGCAACTGCACCCACCGGTTCTGACCCACCCTTTGGGTGGGAGAATCGGCAGGAAAACCAAGTTAGGAAGAGACGTGTGCCCACCTTTGCCAACCCCACCCCTCAGGTGGGGGAGGCGAGGTGAGGTGAAGCACAACTCTCAGTCCCCGCTATCTTGCAGAAGGGGGGACCCAGCCAACCAGAGTGAGGCTTAAGTCCCCCTCCAACTGTAGAGTGGCATAATAGGGGGTGTACCCACCCCAAGGAAGGGACCTATTGGTCCTGACCTGTACCTACCGGTAACACCCCTAAATTTAATATTTAGGGGCAACCCAGAACCCCTTGCCTCCTCAGATCAGAGCCGAAAAGAAGAAGCAAGAAGAAGAAGGACCGAACAGCCTTGCGGATAGAAGAAGAAGAGTACACCAACATATTTGGCCCCAGTCCTTCTGGCCTCTCCCAACCTCAGACTCCTCCAACAGAACGTCGGTGTTTCCTGCAGCTAGCAGTCCTTGAAAACACGGAGAACCTGCCCTGCCTTTGCAACCAAACAGACACTGTCTCCCGGACTTACTCAAGACCAACCAACACTGACTCCGGCCGATTCCGTGAGTCTCCAGCGCACCACTCCCGGCGCCTGAGCCCGAGTGACCCAATACCCTCAGGAGGTCATCCCAGCGATCCTAGCCTGGATTCCAGTGACCCCGGAGCCTCCACAAGCTCCCAAACTAAACCTGCAGTCAACAACTAGAACGTCCCCTCAACCTCGACCGAAGGCGACACCCTGACCCACTCTGTAACCAAACCGGTCCAGAAAGAGCAACAGCAACTGTCCGACTGACTCTATCACCGGATGCTTGCGGTCAGAAGACGACAACTCCCAAAGACCCCATTCGTCTCGACAGCAGCTGACTGATTCCGAGGGAACCTCGACCGAATCTGCAGCATTAGCCAAGACCGCATCCTACACCCGGCCGCCCCTGTGCCACTGGTGGTGTGGTTCTTGTGTTGGCCATTTGGGCCCTACAATGCTGACCTCGACCCCAGGAGCTTTTGTTCCCCAATTTGGTGGCCTGCTCGCCACAGTCCCCAAGCCCACGACTGTGCTTAGCCCATTGGCTAACATGTGGTCCCTGCACTCTGCACCTGGCTGACTCTGTGCCGCTGGCGGTGCGACTCAAGTGCCCATTTGACTGAATCTTACCCACGACCCGTAAACCAGTTCTGCCTTCTCAGGACTAAATGTGGCATGTGAGTAGTACTGTAAACCTGTATTAAGTTTGCAAAACGCATTGTCTAATTTTTCCTTCTCTCAGGAATTGCACCAGCCTTGCATCTAGAGACACCTGGCTGTGTAGGAAAAGTAATTGCAAAGTAATTCTGACCATCTGCAAATACAAAGTAATTCTACTGTAAACTCATTCATTGCATCCGAACTGTATTTAAATTGCATATGCTTGCAAAGTATTATTATACTTACCTGTACCAGGCCTGGCTTGGTTCTAGAAAATAAATATACCTAAATAATATTTTCATACAAAACCAATTGGTCAGTGTTCAGTCCTTGAGTGTGTGAAATATTTTCTTGTCTGAATGTGTACAATAAATGCTTAGCACTACCCTCTGATAAGGCCTTACTGCTCGCCCACACTACAACAAATAGAGTGTAAGGTATGATCTATTTTTACCTCTGCCTACCTTTGGGGATCCACTGGACTCTGTGCAGACTATACCCTACTTTGGTATAGTATAGACAGAGCCAGCTTCCTACAGCGGGCCCGTCCACACCCGTCATTGCCCAGACGAGGCTGAGCTGGGCCCCCTCGCTAGGCTGGGTATCTTGGGGGCAGACTACGACTTCAACCAGCTCAGAAGGTGATCATCCACAATGGGTCGTCAAAAGGTGCCTACCCAACAGCCAGGCTGAGAGATAGTCAATACCCTTGATTTGTTCCTGTCAAGGGCAGCTAACGTCCTGTCACAAGAGATTGAGCTAGTACCCCTCTCTGAGGTTCGGCCTGTGCTGGCTGGGAGGGAAGACTCATGTGTACTCTCTACTTGCCCCTCAGCAAGTTTGCATGAAGCTGGTTTCCCTCTACTATCAGACTCAATAATAAAGCCAGTGGTTAGGAGGAAAAGAGGTTGTAGGAGACCGTAATTGAAGATTTTGAGGCCCACGAGGACGCCCAGAATTACTGAAGGGGCAAAGACCATGGACCCTACCTCACTGATAAAAAATGAGGATTTATGTATAGGATTAGAAAATATGGTCTCTACTTTCCTCCAGCCGTTATTGCATAGACTAACGAGGATTGAAGAAAGATTAGATACCCTCATTAAAGGTGGGACCTTACGAGAAAGGAGTTTGAACATACCATCACATCCAGTACCAGTGAGAGCCCCTCAAGTACAAGGGAATGGCACGAGGGAAATTGTGCCTGATTTACCTAATCTCTCCAGCCCGCAGATGCCCCAGTTTTGTCTAACCAAATCCACCAACCCTCCACAACCCTCGTTCACCCTGAAAAAACTGTGGCAAGGGATAACATAACAGTCATTAAAACCTCATCTTAACCCAAGCGACAATGAAAATGGGAGGTACAATGGGGGGTGTGGTTTCGATGACAGCTATAGAAGTTGCAGGGCAAAGTAGGAAACGGTATCAAACATTAGATCTCACCACAGTTGCCTCACAGTTTGTCTTGATTCTGGCAAATATTCCAGAGCTGAGAGAGAGACAAAGAGAAGTGACAGAACAGCTTATGGCGAAAGCACTTCACTGGCTGACTACCTATACAAGAAACCATGTAAGAAGGGGCAGTGGCCTGGATAGATACATCATCATAGCAAGGAGAGTGGGTTGGGTGGGCCGCACCACAAAAGATCTAATGGGTGATTGTGTAGTAGTTAATCCTAACGACCAATATGTGACCACGAACTTGGGAATTCTCAAATGGCTTTTTTTCTAGTACCCAGATCTCTGTACTCCCACTGGATTATTTTTACAGATCCACTTTACCATTATCTCTTGAAACCATGAGAGGTCTTACTGGTATGATCTGCCCTACCCGCTTCGCCATCTTAGGTCCTATTAGTCCTGTTCTGTTAGAAGAAGGTGTTCGGGATTGGCTTCTGATAAACTTGTATAACAATAACTTTGGTTTGAATATGCCAACAGTGGTGGTTTTATTGGAAAAAGAGATTAACAAAATCAGTGGAGCATTGCCAAAAAAATGTATTAATATGTTGTGGGTAGGTGACTTTAATGTCCTTCCATGTAAACCCTCAATGGATCGTGGACATGATGGGCGATGCAATCTACCCAGGTCCAGATGAGGTTCCTATTGATCTTTTTTTAGAGCACCAAGACCTGTAGGCCTCAGTGCTAATAAATGAATTTAAGGCTATATCTAAGTTTGGTCCCTTAGCATCCTGGAAAAGCAGCATAACTGCCCCAATTTATAAAAAGGGAGACAAAGCGAAACCCCAAAACTATAGGCCTATCTCCCTTTTGGATAGCACCTCGAAGTTGATGGGCCGCCTACTGTTAAATAGGCTGAAAGAGTGGGCAAAGGAGAAAAACATCCTGATTCCAGCCCAGTAAGCTTCCAAAGGGGTAGAGGGATGATAGACCAGTGCCAGAATTTGAGCCTGGACATCGCAAAATACACTACAGCTAAGAGCCGTCAGACCTTCATGGCCTTGATGGATCTAACAGCCGCATTCGATTGTGTGAGCCATTCTAAACTGTGGAGAATAATGGAGACGATGGGTATTGATTCAGTAATAATTAATTTTATCCACCTGTTGTATTCCCAAGCCATGGCATGTGTGCGTTATGGTTAAAATGGGGAATGCACATGGACCTTGCAGACTATGAGGGGCGTTAGACAAGGTTGCGCCCTTGCCCCTTTTTTATTTTCGAACTATACAAATGGGGTTGAGGCCGCACTTACAGGATCTACACCGGATGTCCCCTCTTTTAACACAGTTACACTTCCGAATGGCTAACGAAGACAATGCAGTTTTAATAGCTAGACCTGCGGTGGCCTTACAACACCTTATTGTGGCCTATGTGGACTTTATGAATACACTGGACTTGAGGGTAAATGAATCTAAATATTTTGTATAAGTAACAGGGGCACCACCCTCCAAAAGAATGGCATCCTTTTATATATGGAATCGAAGATTGGATGTGGTGGACACATTTCCCTATCTAGGGTATCGTTCGATAAAAAGTTGTCCTGGTCAAATATGGTGGAAAACAGGGCCCTAGTAATGGAGAGAAGTATGGCAGCCATTTTCAGCTTCATTAAAAAACTGGGATCAAAACCAATTGACCCCATAAAAAAGGTTTATAGTGCCAAGACCATTTCCACTGCTACATATGGGGCAAGGGTTTGGGGTATGGCGCCTATAGACTCTCTCAAAAAGTTAGAGGATGGATTCTTCAAGAGGGCCGTGTCCCTTCCTGGTTCTTGCTCTAATTACATCTGCCATCTAGAGCTTGGTTTACCATATGTGCCTGATACTATTAGGCTTGCTCCCAATTTGTTATGGCATTCAATTTGGAGAAGGGGCACTGTCAACTTAACCCAAACTATAATAAAAAACTGTTTGTCATTGGATAATGCACAGAAAATCACATGGTTGCAGTATGTAAGGACCACATTGATATCATTAGCACTAGCCAAACTATTCACTAACCCTAGTTCTTGATTGAAATATTCCAAAATGAGAGTAAAGTCTATGGGGCATATTAGCAAGGGCTTTATCGCCGCTTTAGCGGCACTTTTTGCCGCCAAAGCGGCGATTTTTTTTATTGCCCTATCAGCAAGCTGTCGCTAACAGGCGTTAGCGACAGCTTTCTGACGATAGCGGCTGGTTTTCCCATCGCCTTGCATGCCAGCGATAATTATCGCTAATGACATGCAAGGTAGGCGTTCCCAACTAAAAGCGACTTAAAACAGTCGCTAACACAACTTCCCCCTATTAGCAACACAGGCGAAGCGATAAAAAAAGTCGCGCTAAGCGCGATTATCGCTAGAATTTAACACCTGCTAAAAACATGACTTACCTGTTTCTTCAATGGGAGGTGGATTGTCAGGCTAAGTCCACCATGGCGTTAATGCGTGAATATCGCTGGATTTCCAGCGATATTCACGCATTTCGCCGCTATCGCTGGATATTTTATCGCATTGGAGACAAACGTTGCTAATAGCGTGTTATCTCCGCGATAATATCCAGCGATAGGCGGCGATAAAAAAAAACGCGCTAAGCGCGGTTTGCGATAATTATCGCAAGTTGTTGCTAATATCCCCCTATATTCTTATCTAAGGCAGATTATGAGAGAAGAGAAAAATATTATGCAAAAGCTTCCGTAATACTATATCAAAGGACCCCGCCTCTTACAGAGGGAGAGTTCTCGTACCTAGAAAGGGTTAGGAATCCACAACACAGATTCATCCTGATGAGGCTCTGAATTAATTTAATCCCCCTGATGTTGGGTTTCCCCCCGAAGAGGTACAGTTTCACTGAATTAATAGCTTGCCCGTGTAATAATAGCTCTGAGCAGTCTGATAATCACTTATTTTTCTTTTGTGGCTTTTACAAGGAACAAAGATCAAGATATATTTACCTCTTTCATGACATTATAATTTTAGCCAATTCAGTCCCACTCTTTATTTTTTCAAAAAACTTAATGGCCCATTTATATTTTTTTCGTTAGCCATATTCCTTTGGGCCTGTATGACAAGGACAAAGTTGTGTTTAGCTGAGAAATCACAAACGCTTTCAGAGGCCAATCGATTTACATAACTTATTACTCAGCTCTTTAGGAAACTAACAAGATGGATCTCTGAGGGGGGATTTGTCATAACTTTTAAATGAAATGTTTTAATGTGATGGCTGTATTGTTTATAATTAATTTTAGATACCCTATGTGTTATACACCCTTTGGGAACACATTGATAGAAAGGAAAATTTAAACATGGATATGTTAATTGTACTGTGAATAGGTAAGTAGGTAAATGCATACCTTGGAGGACCTTGCATGAAGTTTATAGTGTTTATACCACCTACTTGTTGTATTAATTAATGATCTATCTTTATATTGTTATGCTTGAAGTGTTACCGATATGGCCTCCACAATGCTTTTTAACTCTGTAAATTTGCACTGAGATTTTATGTACTGTTATTTTTAATCTGTATTGTACTTTTCTGATCTATGTTTTAATTAGATCAAATTCGTTACTAAAGAAAGAAAATATGCTCCGAGATTTAGAAGGCTCCGCCTCCTCATTATACTTGCAGCATAGTACAATGAAATTTAATTTGTCTGCAGATCTAAGATTTCGAGATGGACAATATTTTTCAGTATTTCCTAGTGAGAAAATGAGAGGGGCATCTTTGTAGTCTTTGTACATTATGCAGGATGTTTTGAAGAAGATCCATTGCTTATGGGCAGCGAGTGCAGTAATTTAATATGGTTAGCTACAGATTCAATTCATTTTAGTCCACACATGGTTCTCACTATAGTATTTGGATTCTTTTGCAGTTGGTTGCGCAATTTATTAGCAATCCTAGATGAATTACATTAGAGTAGTGCAACTGGCAGTGGCAGCTGGCATGGATAGGGGGTGGCACAGCGGGGGGAAGTGGGAGAGTGTGTAAAAAAAATCAACTTACCTTATCGCCACCTCTCTCCTTCATCGTCTCTCATGTCAGGCCAGAAACAGAAAGCACCCAGGCTCCCCTAAGCCAATCTCAATGCTGCAATGCGCGTTGTGATTGGTCTGAGCGCCGTGGTTCATGCCATGGATTGGGAGCCGTGGCATGTTCTCCACCCAGGCTGTAATGCAGCCTGGGTGAAGAACATGCAAAGCGCGCATTACTGCTAGGCTGGCAAAAATGTATGCGCACTTAGAGCGTGCCCACCACTCCCCCCCTTGCTCTGAGAGCAGAGCAGCACTGTCCCGCCCTGCAAAGCTGCAGCAGCAGGAAAAAATAAAATGATAATAACTTCGAGTTAGTATCATTTTATTTTTCCTTTTTTTAAACTGCGAAATGCAGTGGGGCGATGCTCCTCCGCCTTAGCAGAGGAGCCGCCACTGGCAACTGGGATTGTACAAATGCACTGGCGATCGTAAACTTGTGTGCAAATCACAGAAAAGGGAAAATGAGTCTCAAGAGGTGAATGTAGAAAAAGCAAGATTGAGTCACTTTCGCAATTTGATGGTCTAGATTCATGTTAGTTTCAAGAAAGATTCCAACATTATTTACTGATGTCACAGGATGAGGACATTCTCGTAGTTCAGGAGTCTACAGAATATTTTCCCTTGAGCTTGAATTGTTGGCTTTGGCATGATCTCTGATTTGAATGGATTACCCTTTAGGCAATTCATTTTCCACCCATTCAGAGATTGACATCAGAATGGAAACGTAGCCGGGTAACCGAAATCGAGAAAGGGCTTGATTGAGCTTGCTGGGTCTGTTGCTAAGGGTAGTGTTGAGCCAGGAGAGACCTTGATTTTTTACCTGTCAGTAACAAAACTTCCAGAGCAGTTCTTCTTGATCTATAGTGTCAAAAGCAGCAGCAAGACCAAGGAAAATAATTTTCCCATATCCTTCATTATCCATGATAATTCTTAGATTTTCAGTTGCTGATGTTATGACTGGCTGTTCCACATTCTGTGCAGAATCCTGATTGGGTAAATTCTAGTAAATTATGCTTTTCAACATAGGTTTGAAGTTGTTGAGTAACATCTTTCTCCATTAACTTAGAAATGTAGGGTAGAAAAGAGAGTGGTCTCCAGTCAGAGGAGTCACTGGGGTTCAGATTGGCTTTATTCAGAATTGACCAAAATATTGCCTCTTGAGCTTTCACAGGAGTTTGCCTTTCAAAAAGGAGTTTTCAATAATGTGACTGATGTCACCTGTAATGGTAGGCCTCAAAGGGTTGAGTTTTCCTGTGAAATAGGAATGAAGGTAAGTATTTAAAAATGTTCTTAATAAGGGGTCACAGACTGTCCTATTATCAGTCCGTTCCTTATAGGCAGTCTAGTTTTGAGTTCTTCTCTAATGATGCAAATGTTATCATGGAAATAGCATCTTAAATAAGTACAAAAGCTTGGTTATGATGCTGATAGTCATTATCGAGGCTCTAAGCGCAACTCCTATATGTGGGTGAAGTCACCCTACCATTGATAAATACTAACAATAATTTTTATGTGAAAAGTGCCTCTGTTTTGTACCTTGACAGGTTTGTGGTTTTCTAGAAGGTATGTGTGCAAGGGTCACCTGTGAGCTATGATTAAAGCAACCAACATTGTGTAGGACAAGGAAGCAAGTGAGTGCAGAGAGAAAGAGTCTGGGGGGCCTATTTATGAGAGCCCTGCATCACTTTTGCACCACATAAAGTGGTACATGCGTGACGCAGGGCTATCAATCCGATTTATGAAGTCATGCAAAGCCACCCTGTGTGGTTTTGAGTGACCTCATAAATCTTGTGTAAGGCAGCACAGAGCGGACTTACTCTGTGCCGGAGAAACATTCTGTGGGCGTTGCAATGGGTTTTCCCATGCAACACCCATAAACTTTGATGCTATCACAGATTTACTAAATACTGTAAACCTGGAAAAGAACCAAATCCATATGTGTCCTGCGGTGAGGCATAACAAGGAGAAATATGTTTATTTCTCCTCATTTCTTCCTCTTTCTATGTGTGCTGCATTGTGCAGAAAGGTGCCTTGCTGCACTGCCATTTGCCAAAATCCCATAAATGAGGGACTGGGAGTGTAGCATTGAGAAATGAATTTAGACATGGGAGAGCAGGAAGGGAACATAAGTGAAGACAGGCAGGACAATGTGGAGAGGAAAAGCAAAGGGCCATTGTTGTGGAGGGAAAGCATGTGAACAATGTTTGTCTTTATATGATGTGTATTTGTAAAGTGTACTATCACTCGCAGGGGTATCCTTGTGCTTAGCAGGTGTGTGTGTCTGGGCCCTGTCTATGGTAGGTTGGTGAATTGAAAAGCCAGGTTTTCAGCTTCTTGCGCAATTCAAGAAGAGAGGAGGAGGCTCTGATGTTGAGTTGAAGATTGTTCCATGCTTTAGGAGCAATGGAATGGAATGCCTGTCCTCCTAACCATGTTCTTTGTATGCATGGGATGTGTGCACGCTGGAGTCATGCGTAGCTGAGGTGTCTGGGTGGTTGGTGGAAGAAGATGCATCTGTTCAGGTAGGTGGGGCCTGACTTGTGTAGTGCCTTGAATGCGAGTGTGTGTGAGGAATTTAAATTTAGCGCAATTGTGTTTCAGGAGCCAGTATAGTTTCCTGAGGTGTGGTGTGATGTGATGTGAGTTAGTTTGGGAGGTTGAGGATGAGTCTGGCTGCAGAGTTCTGGATGGTCTGTTGTCTTCTAGTGGGTAGCTTGGTGATTTTGACGTAGAGGGTATTGCCATAGTCTAACTTGCTGGTGACTAGGGCATGAGTGGCAGTTTTTCTAGTGTTGCTTGAGAGCCATTTGAAGATCTTCCTCAGCATCTTCAGGGTGTTGAAGAAGGATGCAGTGACAGCATTGATGTGTGCTTTCATATCCAGTTTGCTGTTAATTATTATTTTTAGGCTCCTAGCATGGGTTCTGGGAGTGGGTTTAGGTCCGAGTTCGCCCAGCCACCTGTTGGAGTCCCATGGTGAGTTCTTGCTGAAGATCACTACTTCCATCTTGTCAGGGTTGAGCTTGAGACAGTTGGCTTTCATCTATTTAGAAACTTTGGTCATACAGGTGGTGAACTTGTTTCTGGTGTTGAGGTTTTGTCTGAGAGGGAGAGTTGCATGTTGTCTCCCTAGGAAAGGATGTTGATGGTGTGTGCACAGATGAAATTGTCCAGAGGGATCATGTAAGCATAGAAGAGAGTGGGGCTGAGCGATGAACATTGAGGCACTCAGCAGATGAGTTTGCCAGCTTTTGAGGAGTTAGGTGCCAGGCTGATGGCTTGTGTTCTATCTGTTAAGAAGGAGCAAGTCAAGTAGAGAATTGGTCCTTGGATGCTAATCCTGTGCAGATGCCTAATGGGGATGGGGTGTGACACCATGTGAAATTCTGCAGAGATGTCCAGGAGAATGAGGGCTGTCATGTCTCCTCTGTCATGGATCATGTGGATGTTGTTTGTGGTAGGGACGAGTGCAGTTTCTGTTCTGCGGTTGGGCTTGAATCTGGACTGCATGGTGTCAGAGAGCTGGTAGTTGCTGAGGTGGTCGATGAGATGTTGGTTGATTAGTTTCTCTGATCACAGTGAAGAATGAATTCCCTACTCCAAATTAATTTTTGTAAAAGCACTAACCCCCAAATGCAAGCAAGAGTTTCTCTATCGATCAAGTATTTCCTTTTAGTGGGGGATCATGAGCTTTATGTGAATATTATCACTGCCTGTTTTCCTGATCTTTCTACATGAGATAATGCTACACCTAAACTATTCCCACTATCATCAGTGGTGGTAATAGTTTTCACCTGAGGATCAAACTCCTGCAATTGGGGATCCTCGTGTGTGGCATTTTTTATTCCCACAAAATATTCCTGACATTTTTGGGTCCATTAAAATTGCGATTTGTTTCTCAGTAAATGGCATAAAGCACAATTTTCTCAGAAATCTTCTGTACAAATTTCAAGTAAATCTCCAGAAAATATAATACATTAGCCTTCCTGATAGCTTGTAACAACTTTGACTTGGGCTTAATATGCTGTTCACCCAACAGACGGCTTAAATAGGTTACCTCAAGCTCAGTAAACTTGCATTTACTGAAATCTGCAATTAAGCTTTCGACTCTTAGGATGCATGACCCCTTGGATAGTAACTCGTCATGTTCGAACTTGCTCTTGCACATCACCTGTGCATTGTTGTGAAAACATAAAACGTCTTGTATATAGCAAAATGATTCCAACATTAGCCTTTTAACTACAGCTTTGGCCAATGCTAGGCTGAACAACACCCTGTGAAAGTAATAACAGCCAAAAGTTTAAAGAAAGTTGTAAAGTTTTTGCAATTTGAATGTAAGAGTCAAAAAGCACTAGCCTGAACTCTAGATCTAATTGTTGCAATATATTTCCAAACTTTATCGTGTCCACAGCCTATAAGCAATGGTGATATGTTGGTTAGCAGTAAACCAAAGGAAAGGGGAATGAAATAAGAGAGAGAGAGATTGGATATCACCACTTTTACTCTTTACTCTGCTGGGTGCTAAGGTCTACTCTGTGGGTGTTGTGTCTACTGGTTCACAGTGGATATTGTAAGAAAAGATTGAGACGACATGCCTATCTTTTTATGAGCGGAGTTCTCCGCCCCGACTGTGGAGTCTCTACAGGTGTACACTTAATATTAAATTGGCATTTGTGAATTGCAAAACAAACAAAAACCTTCACAAGAATTTAAGTTTACCTTTGTGAATCAGGCCCTACATCTTCATGGCCTGGGCCAATTTAAAACACCTGTATTTATAATCTGTTAAATGGGAAATGGACCCACAATCCTTGGTTGCAGCTTAGAAGGTCTTATCAAAATATATATTTTTTAAGCAGCCATACCCACCATATATTTGGGTGCAGGTTTTTTTTATGTTCAGCATATACTGTCTATTTAGCTTTAACTCTTTCTAGGACCTCCTGTGCTGAATTTTGCTTAACTCAGTTAACAGTTCCCATGCCAATAAGGACAGATCCATTGGCAATATTCTTGGATGATGTCTATACATACATTGAAAGGTGGCAAGCCAGTAGCAGAATTTTCAACATGGTTCTATATTAATTCTGTTAACCATAATGCCTTACTCCTGTCCTTACAAAGATTGATATCTTAAATGTTGTTGAAACATTATTTCTCTCTATCAGTCGGTCTGGAGATGATAGCAGATAGACAGACAGACTTACATATCAAATTCCTTACACAAGCTAGACTAAACTCTTGAAGTATATTAAGACCTCCCCCTGTCAGTAATTAAAACTTGTTCAATACCATGTGGTCAAATACTATGTAATGCAAAGATTTGTGCTAACGTCTTTAAAGTCTGTAATCCAGGTAATGAGATAAAATGACCCATCTTACTAAAATGTTCTAAAACCACCACAAATTACAATGCATTATTGACCATTAGACAATTCTACTATAAAATCCATTAACAAGGGATGCCAAGGTTGGGGTGGAACATGTAACAGTCTCAAAAGGCCCAAAGGTATACTATGAATGCATATACCAAACATCAGAACATACTGTTACACATAGATCAATAGACGTGGCCACCAAAAATACCTCCTAACTACTGCTAACGTTTTAGCTATTCTAGGATATTCATTTGTTTTAGAGTCATGAAGCCAATTTATAGCCTCCTGTCTTAGCTGAACCAATGGCAAGTGCATAGTATTTCCTTGATGGAGTAATCCATCCTCCTAATTTCTAACTTTCTATTCTTTAACACAGTCTTCTTTATCTATATGCTGTGTTTCTGTACACAGTTTTGTTTAGAATAGTTCTGCTTTATTTTTTTTTAGAATAGTTCTGCATTTATTACTGCTATAAATTGATTGTTCAAATATTTGAATGACAAAGCTAATGATGCATCATTCATCAGTTGATTATCATTTTCTGATTGATTATGTCACACCAAGGCACCTGTTTTTCTATTATTAGGATCTGGTGTGTAATAAACTTCAAAATCATAATCAGAAAAAAAACTAGGTCCATCTAAGATTCAGTGCCCTAGACGATTTAAAAAATTGCAAATGTAACTGGTCTGCATATTGCCTCCCTTCTTCTAAGACCTTCTTAATGGCCAAAAGCTCTCTGCTGTAGGATGTTATAAAGGAGGGGCACTAGAAGATCAGTCTTTCTTTGGTGTCAGTTATTAACTCTAATTCTCTTGCATGCTCTATAGTGTAGGCACATTCATAATTCGCCTCCTTTCTCTAGGACAAAAAATAATGGAGAGTAGACTCATGACTGGGATGGTTTAATAAACCAATCGTGCATATTTTCACCTAATTGATGAAGATGTTTAAAGACAAGATTGAGAATTTTAATCCATATTACTACATATAATAATATACGCTACATATATCAAATTATAGTCCTCCAGAATATCTCTACTCCTCAACCTAATTATGGAGGGAAGTTCTGGTGCACCTTCAGCTACACACAACAAATAACCTTGTTTGCACCGTCTCATAGTCCATGTTTATTTCAAAGGTTCATATTCACTTTTAAAAGTACAAGGGGATAAATCCTTCAGCTTACATTATTTAAAATACTGCAATGCAGTGGTTCAACACTAACTTGTGATTCATCATGCACAGTTATTATATCACTTTCTAGTGTTTGACCACTTTAGTTTCACATATTCCTCATTGTATTCAGAATATTAAATGCTCATTAGGACGAGGCAGAATTTCAATTAAACAGGAGTAATCACAGACAGTTATTTCTGTAACTATGCATTACTCTTTAACGTAGAATTACCGATAAGAACGAGATGCCGCCCACTAGTGAGATTAAGACTAATTTGAAGGGAAAATCCTACTGCAAGAGCACATTTAGCGAGGTACAAGTGGTTGCTGGCACTGCTGTTTATGTTCTGTTGCAGTTATTGCTATTTCTTAGCACAAAATGCATCCTTGCATATATTTGGATGCAAGGGGGCATTTTGTGCAAGACAATAACCCAAATGCTGAATTAATCTTGTGTAATTCTGAGTAATCTCGCTGAATTTTTTGGGTAATTCCTTGTGATTATCCTACACAGAATTACATGAGTTACACCCACCCCTAATGATCATAATCCTTCTCTTTTATAACAATTTTGTTCTAGTTTATTCTATAACTATTTCAGAAAATCACAAAGTATTTCAATACACACTTTGGTATGTCTCAGTTCATTTTGAGGTGGGCTACTCATCAAAGGTTATGTTGTGTAAATCAATTTTCAAAGCAATAAATCTTGCAGCACGTACTGTAAGGGGATTTATCTCATATAATTTAAACTGAATCAATGAAATGTCTTTCCTAACTATATATTACTACCTTAAGTACAATATATATGGACATAATGAGACACAACAACAATTTTTAAAGATAATGAGTATTCTTCCTATTCCTCTCATAACTTAGTATGCAAAGTGCCACTAAAATGTAATTTGTTCTCTTTTACAGTTTAACTCAGAAATAGTACTTTATTTATCAAGCTTGTTTTTAAGATGCAGTTTAATTCCTGAGAATACTTCTCTGTATTCAAAGTCAAATTGTACTATCAAAAGCAAATAAACAGTCAGCAAGGTTGTCACATCGTCTGTCAATAAGGTTCTGGCTCAGCAACAAAGTAGACTGATTACCTGGCAAAGATTCTCTGAACCATGGGGACATTGATATTCAAATAATTCCACAATGGCCACCATGATTTCCAAATATTGTGCGAGTTCAGTAGGAAATGCAGTTTATGTTTGGTTGCTGATGCCTAGAATTCTCCAGAGCTGGGAAGCCCTTTCTCTAGGTCCACTGCTAGCCTTCCCTTCCCCGGAAAGATCTCAGTGCCAGCGAGTACTGTGCTTGTGTGACCACCAAATGCAGAAAGGTGAGACGAGGCCACAGATCATTACAATAAACAAACGTGTTATGCTATACCAATTTATAGCACAGAGTGCCTGATGAATAGGCGGTAATTTGTCAAAGATGTATGTAGGGTGGAAAACATGACACTTTTTAACCTATACATCATCTCACCAGTCTCGGGGAGGGAAACCTGATCTACGCATGTGTAGTCATTTAATTCTCTTTGGTCCACACATAATCTCACCCTTTGATTGACACATTTTGCCACAAACAAAGACAAAACCCATTTGAAGGATTCTAATAAGGGGTGTGCAAAACTTGCTAAATTTGCCGTAGTGTAATTATGATAAATTACTGCAAAATTATGTTTCATCTCACATTCAGGAAATTATCCAAATTGTATGTTTGGGTAAAAATTCAACACAAAAATTTAATTTTTTATTAATTTCTGGTTACTCACATTCAAAACATTGGCGCTGGCATCTAGATTTATAATTTTGCTCTCAAAATTACCCAAATTGTCCAATCGGGTAAAAAATCAGCCTGAAGATTTTTTTGACTGCCCTTGTTAAATGAACTACATCTCGCATTCAAAACACTGCTGGTCACATTTGAATTTGTAGTTTGTGCTAAAAATTACCCATTTGGTCCTCTAAGGTAAAAAAAATCTACCTGGAATGCTGTTTGCATTCAATAATTATTGAAACGATGCATCTTGCATTAACATTTCTCCCCGAAATTACACAATGCTGTATAATTGCATAACCTCAGTAATTTTGTCAAAAGATTATTACCAAATTACTCCAACACGCCAGTGTAATTACAAGTTCATCCAGGCCTAATTCTATTTGATCAATGATTTAATGATTTAATACATTTTTCTAGTTCTTTCTTCACTTCATCTCTACAATTAAGGAAGTGCTCCTAATATTATGGACCTTATGCTTACCATTGCCTTTCACAACAATTCTATGCGCAAAGGACTTCAACTTTCCAATATGGCCCACTATTACTTAAGGACATTTTTCTAATGCTAACCACCTCAGTGCATCACTGTCTCTTACCACCCATTCACCACTGTGTAGATCCAACATATAGAGGTCTTTCATCTCTCTATCACAACACTATTCTACTCTATTCCCAAGATTTGTAAAGCACATGGCTACCCAGAAAGGCCTCCCAGCGCAAAAACTAGCCACAGGTCTCCTATCACGCAACAAATTATTCAAACTGCCTGGTTTTTAACAGTTTCCTGAATTTGGATTCAGACTCAATTTGCCTCATCTGTAGCGGGAGAGAGTTCCAAAGCTTTGGGTAAATGTACACAAAGGAATTACCCCTGGCTTTGGCTTTTTTAATCCTAGGGACTGTGAGAAATTTGAGCGTAACAGCCATACTGGATTGTAAGTTGTGAGAAGTCCATGGATCGATTTAGATCCTTTTTAATACATCACTTTGTGTACAAGGCAGAGCGTCTTGAACTAGATTCTTTTGGGCACTGTCAGTCAATGCAAGGCTGCCAGTGCTGTCCTTGCTGACTGGTGTTTAAGTACTTTTAAAAAAACGCGAGCTGCAGCATTCTGTATGACCTGCATCCTATTTAAAACTGACTTGGGGCTTCCAAGATATAAGGAGCTACCATAGTCAAGTTTCAACTTTACCAGGCCTTGTACCACCACTCTATGTGTTGAATCTGGTAGCCATCTCAGTAATCTCCTTGGAGTTCAGAGTGACCCAAAACAGGTGGCCATCAGTTTCTTGACCTGGATTTCCATTGTTAGATTAATGTCCAGCCAGACTCCTAGGCTTTTTGGGGTGCGGTGACTGTTCAAAAAATTTGGCCAGTTCATTTCCATCCATTGTTACCCACTATCATCACCTCTGTCTTATCTTCTTTTTGTCTGAGACTGCTAGCTGCAATCCAGTCCAATAAATGTTTAAGGCAGAAGTTAGGAAGAGTGGGGGTGTTTTCCGTTTGATTGGACACATTAATAATAATTTACGTGTCATCCGCATAGGTGATTGAAGAAAGATTGTCGGGCTAAGAGACGAGCCCTGCATTACTCCACACTTGAGGGAAAAATGTTTGACTGCATATCTTCTTCTTGTACTTGAAAGGTTTTATTGTGGAGAAAAGATGTTAACCATTTCAGTGCTATGCCCCCAATGCTCACTTCAGCTAGTCTTTTAATCATTGTCGGATGTGTGACGTTGTCAAGCACAGCCTTTATATCTAGTAAGATCAAGGCTGCGGAACCACCTTTATCTAGAATTCTCCTCAATTCTTCATTAGCTGCTTGGAGGGCAGTGTCTGTACTACTACATTTCTGAATCCTGTTTGGGAGGAGTGCAGGATTCCGTTAGACTCCATACATGAAGATAATAGTTTATTTATAAACTTCTTCAGGATTTTACTTGGGCCTGTTAAGAGAGAATTTGGGTGGTAGTTTTCGCACAGTGGCGGGTCAGCCGCTGTTTTTTGTAAAAGTAGTCGGACTATGGCATGCCTTCAAATTGATGGGACTGTACCTGTTTTTATTGAACAATTGGACATATTAGTCAATGTGGTGACAACTGGCATCCCCTCTTTTAACATAATATCAGGGAGTTCAGGGTCCAGGGTCCAGGGTCCAGAGGGGAACCTGCTTTAAGAGACAAAATTATTTGTGTATCTTCTGTAGTCATATCAGGGAAGGTACTTGTTAGAAAGGAAAGGTGTGCAGTTACTTTATGAGGAGAAAAGGAGGCTAGGGCCGTCAACACCCTCACCCTGAGGTGGAAATGGGGTGTCCCCCAATTTGGTAAGTAGGGCCCTCACACACTCGGTTGGGTGTCATGCTCCATCATAGGGCAGCTGCAATGCCTGATGGGCTCCCTATGAGGGGCTCTTTGTCGGAGATCGTTTTCCCAAGCCATATAGGTGAAGTGCGGGTATGGGGGCCTAAAAGTGTAGATGTGGATACAGTGTAAAGTGAGGTGTAGTTTGGTGGGATAAAATGAGGCACAGAGGTACTCCAAATGAATTTAATCTGTGAGCCCACTGCTCTCAATTAAAAACAGTTAAGGTGCCGCCGCTGGTATAATGGTCAGAGGTGGCTAGATATGAGTGGTCGACATGTTTCTCGCCTAATGTGTAGGAGATCACGTGGCGATTCTTCAGGACTGGTAATATTGCACTATCTACACAGTGGTTGGTTACTCAGTTGAACCAAGCACTTTATGACCTAACAATGAGGTGCCTTTTATATATAGAGAATGGGTCGACCTATATAGAGAATAAAACATAAGGACAACAGAACAGAGATCACAAATAATGAAATCATATGAAACTAGACAAAGCAGCCTCCAAATTAAAAACATTGCTAATCACATGCAAGGGTGGTTAGTGCAACTCACAAATGAGTAGCCACATGGTAGCAAAATGAGGAAAATGTGAGAACATGTGACAAACAAAAGGATACTCATGTGAGTGAAGTGGTAACCAACCACAGTCAGATGAATGAAGCCAAAGACTCACCCGAGTTGGGTTGCGGTCAGGCTCCATCGAGAAACTGGCAGAGGATATACGTTACCGAAGTTAACGTTCTGCCAGTCAATGTTAAAATAGAAATAATGCCAGAATTAGAGAGAGCGATAGCAGTAGCAGGGAAGTGGGTTGATGCCGAGCGGACGTATGACAGAGCCCCCAAGGGGGCGGTGGTACTCACAGTTTAACCAGGGGCCTGGTGCAGAGAGCCTACCCCTCACTTCGCTAGCTTGGAGGAGTGAGGGGGTATGTGTGGCCAGATTTTTAGAGCTTTCTCTAGCCCAAAACCAACCAAAAAGTAGCCCAAAGTAGCCCAATATTGCTCCTTTAGGGAAGGAGGGGCAGGGACAGCATCAAGCAGGCAGTAAATGGAGTTTTGTGGCCGGATCGATGGTTCAAGAAGGGGGAAATGGCCCCTTTTACCGCTATTATATAGAATTTTATAAAATAGCCTAACCCGCACAACCAAAATATTACAGCACAACCGGAAAAAATGTAGCCCAATTGGGCGTGATCTAGCCCAATCTGGCAACACTGATTTGTGTGCATGTCCGGTATAAGTATCCCAAGACTGCCTGGACCCCGCCCAGGGCCTGGAAGGATTTCCGACATGCACGCTGGAAAGCGTGTAAGCGTGCAAATGTGGAATGCTCGTGGTAGGGTGTGAGCATCGGCCATCTTAGGTGAGGGGAAATGTATCGCCCCCCCATGATATTGGAAATGGAGAATGCAAAGGAATAGTATAATGCACATCCGTGATTACTTTGCAATCACCGGAACTGAATAGATAGCAGTAGTGTGAGTATGCAAGATTTGACCTGTATTGCAGCCCGTGGTGCAGCGATGTAAAAAAATATATATAAAAAAATATATATAAAAGTGAAACAAAGGGCTAATATGTCTATTAGAGGGTCTCGGGAGAAGGGAAAAGAGAGCCCTCATGTTTACTGGTGCGGAGTACGGACCATGAGAGATACTGGGCCGTCAGGGATTTTGTGATGCACAACCAAGCCTCCTGCTCTGCAACAGTGGCAGGATAGGTGGATTTTGCAGGAATGTGCAGGTTGTGTCCTGTGTAGCGGTGCGCAGTCCATTGAGCCAGAGAACTGGTGCCGAGAGAATGAGGCAAGCAGTGTCCTATGGTAGTTCTATGTGACTAGGGAATTAGTCAGTTTTTGACAGGTGGCCAAAAGGACATTTTGGAGGACAGGTATGAGACCTGTGTCTGAATTAAGCTAAACCCTCTCAAGATAAGCTTCAAGTTGAACATTGTGTGGCCACTAAGATATTGATGGAGTGAGGCCAGAGTTATCTATTGACTTCACTCATCAGGATGTCCTCATTGAGTCCATCCCTGTCACAGGAAAGGCAGATAATTCAACGTTGTTGCTTCCTGAAGAGTGCCTGTTTGTTTAGATGTGGGTGTGCCTCAATGACGGTCCATCTCAAACTATCTGGAGGGTTGCCTTTTTCAGAGAAGTGGCGGCAGAGTTTAGTTTGGATGTTATAATAATGGATTTTGCTTCAGTGTTCCATAATCCTAATCTTTGCTACTCTCCTAGTCATGCCAATGTAACGCATGTTGCAGGGGCAGGTGATGGTGTAAATGCAATTACATGTGTTGCAGTTTGTCTGCCTCCTTCGAACCCATTTGAAGGGGGTTGACTGCCCTAGCCTCCTTTTCCCCTCATACAGGAACTGCATACCTTTCCTTTCATGTCATATATTATGGGGCTCGTATGCTGGACCTATAAGCGCCCCTGATCCCCCTTTGCTACTATAAGGTACTTGTTAGACCTGGCATCTTTTGGCATGTTTCCCCTATTTTTTTGCTTTCTGACCTCCCGGTTTTGCTGGTTTAGTGTCACTGCACACTTTTCACTGCTGTCCAGTGTTAAAGTGCAATTGCTCCTGATGTAAATTTTGTTATGGATGGGTGTTTCCATAATTGCCATATTTGATTTACTAATAAGTCCCTAGTAAAGTGCACTGAGAGTGCCAGGGCCTGTAAATCAAATGCTGCTGGTGGGCCTGCAGCACTGGTTGTGCCACCCACACAAGCAGCCCTGAAAAGGGTTCTCGGACCTGCCTCTGCAGTGTCCGTGTGCATTTTGTAACTGCTATGTCGACCTGGCAAATGCACCCACTTGCCAGGCCCCAATCATCCCTTTTCTTACATGTAAGTCACCCCTAAGGTAGGCCCAAGGTACCCCTATGGGCAGGGTGCTATCTAGGTTAAAGGTAGGACATGTACTGGTGTGTGTGACATGTCCTGATAGTGAAATACAGTTCAATTCATTTCACTATTGAAAGGCTATCTGTCCCATAGGCTAGAATGGGAGTTTACTTATAACATCTTATAAGCATATCTTCCCATTGGGACAAGATAGACAAATAAAGTTTAGTATGCCTGAACTCAGAATGTAGAAATGTATCTTTTAGTAAAGATTACTTTTATATTCTGCGTTCGAAAATACCACTTTTAGAAAGTAGGTATTTTCTTGCTTAGCCATCCTGTGTGTCTCTGCTGGGTTTGAGAATTGACTGTCTGGCTTTGGAGTGGCAGAGGCTGGGGATGTGCATTCTCTTCAGACAGTCACTCGGGGGGTCAAGGAGTATCTTGCCTTTCCTGTATAAGTCAGGGCTGGGCTGAAAAGACCTGGGTTGCATTTAGAGTAGTGGGAGGAGACTTCCTTGCACCTGAATTGGCCTGGTCTTCTTTAGACAATGCTGTTTCCACCTCCTGCCAGGAAGCTGGGCCAGTGAGGACCAAACTGGTTTGAATTAGTTACAGACACTCTCTGCCTAAGAGAACAAAGAGAAACTGAGTATAAATATGGGGCCCAGACCCAAGAACTTTAGAACTTGCTGGAATCAAGGAACCTGCCAGGAAGAAGAGCTGGAAGAGCTGCCAGGAGGAGTACTGCCCCTTTACTGTGTTGTGGCTTTGTTGGGTTAGCCTACAGTTGCTGCTTTGCCCTGGGCAGTTAAAGGACTAGACTGAACTTTCTTTACTTGTGCTGAGTATCTCCAAGGCCTTGAAGTAGAGCTTGCCACCTGTTCTGAAGTCTCAGGGACCGCAAAGACTTCAAAGACATCTGGGTACCACCTCTGGAACCGTGGCTTCAGTTGCCACAAAGGGGGAAAAGCAACTGACTTCATCACCGACTCCGTGTCCTGAAGGCACTCCAGAGGGCACCGTTGCATCTCGCACCACAAACATGGTTTCACCGATGACGACGAACGACGCGGTCGCCACTGAGCCACTGCTTTCACCGTGACCTGTGGGCACCACACTCTGCACCACCTCGATTCACTATGCCACCGTGGCCTCACCTATGCCGTCGCTGCTTGCTGACTTTGACACCTGTGACCGCATCGTCGCTGGGGGCACCGCTCGTAAGTCTCACGACACACCGCCTCGTCCCACACTGCTGTATGGGCCGACTGATACCAGCTCCCGCTAAGCGGCTCTGTCGCTTGCACCGTGACCTGTCAGCACCGCAACGAGCACCACCTCACTCCGCATTGCAGCCCTGGTCTCACCGATGCTGCTGGACGACCGGCACCGAGCTGCTGCCTGCACCCCACCTTGAGGGCACTGCATGCCGCACCGCTACTCTTCGCATCGCAATGCTACGGTTGCCACGACCGACTCACATCAACATGTCGGCCGCAATGAAAAGGTACAAGTCTGCTGACACCCCGACCGACGCGGTCAGACGGAACTGTTGGATTCTGTTGTTTCCAGTATCGCGTTAGCATTCAACGGAGCTACCGACTCCAAGGAACTGCATTTTTAAGGTCATTCTTGCAAAGTGCCTATTTTTAAGTAATGTATGTAGGATTCTTATCGTTTTGGTCTTGTTTTAAATATATAAAGTATTGGATATTTTTCTAAACTGGTGTGGTGTCCTTTTGTAGTGTTTTCACTGTATTACTGTTGGTTAAGTGCAAATGCTTTACACACTGCCTCTGAGATAAGCCTAACTGCTCATGCCAAGCTACCAGGGGGGTGAGCAGGGGTTATTTCAGTAATGTATCCCCCTTATCCTGACTAGAAGGAAGGGTCCCTACTTGGACAAAGGTGCAAACCGTTGCCAACTAGAGACCCCCATTTCTAACAGTACTCATTTTTTCATCCCCCTGTTCCAGGAGTGTGATAGCCTCAGTTTCTCCTCGTTGGGGCCGATTCACAGAACTAATCTGAGATAAAATCCTAATCTTACTACTTTTGGTATTCACAGAAGGCATTTAGTAGTAGTAAAGTTAGGACTCCTAACTTTACTACTACTAAACTGAGACAAAATCCTAACTTTATGAGTTTCGGTATTCACAAAAGGCATTTAGTAATAGTAAAGTTAGGAGTCCTAACTTTACTACTACTAAATGCCTTCTGTGAATACCAAAAGTAGTAAGTTTAGGATTTTATCTCAGATTAGTTCTGTGAATCGGCCCCCTAGTGTTTGGAGGATGTTCTTAACTTTTCCTAAAATGAAATTAGCCAATTGATTACAGCGTTCTTCTGAGGAGGGTGGTCCTGATTTCATGTTAGTGGATTTCATTAAGCTGCTTACCAGGTTATAAGTCTATTTTGAGGAATTTGACCCATTTTGTTTTTTTATTAGCAAAGTAACTGACACTTGCTTCCCTGATGGCATAGTGGTATCTCTTTGCTGCTTTTTCATAGTTATTTTTGCTTGTGCTGTCTTAGTGTTTCCTCCATAATCTTTCTGCCGGTTTGGATTTTCTTTTTTAATTCCTGGACCTCAGTCGAAAACCATGGTGCTATTCCTCCGTGGCATGAGGTCTTTTGTTGTTTCAAATGCACCAGGAAATTTAAAGCCTTCAGAACCCATGCTTTAAAACTATTGTATCTATTAGTTATGTCCCCAATCCTTTCAGGAATCGAATTGGGGAGCATATTTTCCCAGTCTCTTATATCCAATTTTGCCCAGTTCTCACAAAGTCTAGAATTGGTATGTGCCTCAGCTATGTGGTTGGATTTAGTCAGCTGGAACGGAATCATTTTATGATCTGCCCATTTAATGTCTGTGGGCTTTCCAGAGATAAGGTCGGGTATATTGGAGAAAAGAGGGTCGAGTAAATGCCCATGGTTGTAAGTAGGGCCATTAACTCACTGTGTTAACTGGATCGCTTCAAGATCCTTTAAAAAATTAATGATTCGTTCACAATTTTTTTTTCCAAATGAAGATTAAAATCTCCTAAAACAGAGAAATTAGCTGTTATAAGATTGTGTTCTGCCACGACATCAGGGAGCGCTTGTATGAAATGAGTAGCGAGTCCTGGTGGTCGGTATTGCCTTTTTCTGCTTGTTTCTTCCTGCTGTTTCCCTCCTCCCACCACCCAGCACTTTGTCCTCCACCCAGGATCTGCTTAATGGAGGTCGCAGCATGACCACACCAAAGGCGCACCAAAAGCAGGCCCATCTGCACCCATCCATACCTAGACTGCGCCCAGCGCCAGCACTCCTGGCCCTCTTGCCACCCACCACTACACCAACAAGAAGCTCTTGGCCCTTGATCCCGGACACCGAAACAACTTCTGTTGCACTTCCTCCCCGCGATCAACCAAAGGACATTTCACCTGCCGCTATTCCACTTTTCAAGTAACACAGGGCCACCAGCCCACCCTGGATTCCTTGCCAATTTTACCCAGAAAAGCATGAACAACCCGGAACCATTCCAATGCATCCTGCTCAACGCGCATTCCCTCTGCAAGCATGCCACAGAAATCTGAGACACCATCAACACCCTCTTCCCTGACGTTGCCTTCATCACTGAACCATGGCTCAGCTCCTCCTTGGACCCCAAGATTGCCAAAGCAACACCCGGCGGCTGCAAGACGATACACCAAGACTGCACCAACAAACACGGCGAGGGCACCACCATCATCTTCAAGGAAACCATCCGATACATCATCCCCAATGATGACCCAACACCCCTCATTGAACACCTCAACGTCCAACTACAGACCGTTACCAAAAACACAATAAGATGCACCCTCATATACAGACCCCCAGAACCCCTACTGGCTTTCTGTGATACAATCTCCAACCTCATTGCTCCCCTAGCCATCGACTCCTATCACTACGTCCTAATCGACAACCTCAAATTCCATGTCGACAACCCCAATGGCACCAACTCCACCGCCCTCCTGGAAAACCTGAACAATATTGGCCTCACCCAACTGGTTACTGAGCCCACGCACAACGCAGGACACACACTCAACTCCATTTTCACCTCCAGTGACAAAATCAAATTCAGACACATCACAAAACTCTCCTGGACTGACCACACCATCATTCACTTTTACTATCTCTGACACTCAGCACACCATCCCCAAGCATCACAGCTCCTCACACCACAGCTGGGACAAGTTAACGGAGACATGGGAGACACAGGCCCTCAGCACCACCCAATCCAAAGCTTCATCAGACCTTGACCACGCCATCAAGAACTTCTCTGGATGGATCACCAAGTGCGTCGACAGAGTTGCTCCGATGAAACCAGCAAAAACCAACAAAACCTCAAAACAAGCCAGCTGGTACACCCAAGAGCTCAGAACCACCAAGCATAACTGTTACTAACTCAAGAAACAGTGATGCTCCACAAGGAACCCCTACGACAGAGCCACTCACAAAGCAGCCCTCAGCAACTACCATGGAGCATCAAGGATGCCAAGAGAACAGCCATAAAAGCCCACATTGATACAGTGGCCAACCACACAAAAGAACTCTTCAAAATAGTCAAGAAATTCTCCAACCCAGGAGCCACAGACAACACAATCCACCCCTCTCAAGAACTCTGTAACACCCTCTCGGACTACTTCCACAGCAAGATTGCCACCATCTACAACAACTTCCACCCCCAACCCACTGCTCTCAACCTCATCAGCTTCCACTAACCAGCACAAACCAGCCAAATGATCACCACTTGGTCTCTGCTCACCACTCAGACCACCATGGCAATCATGTCATCCATTCTTTCTGGGGCACCCACCGACCCTTGGCCCCACTGGCTTTTCAACCTCAGAACCGACTCTATCAGTACGTAACTCAGCAGCATCATCAACACCTCCATCACCACAGCAGCCTTCCTGGACAGATGGAAACAACCAGAGGTCAGACCCCTCCTAAAGAAACCCTTTGCCGAGCCAGTGAGCTCAAAATGTTTTGACCAATCTCCCTGCCCCCCTACCCGACCAAAGTACTTGAGAAGGCCATCAACAAACACCTTACTGAATACCTGGAACAAAACCACCTACTTGACCCCTCCCAATCAGGATTCTATGCCAACCACAGCACTGATACTGCTCTGATCGGTGCAACAGATTAATTCAGAACTCTTCTCGACCATGGAGAGAATGTGGCCCTAATCCTACTCAACCTCTCTGCTGATTACAATGGTTTCCCTAATTTTCCTATACATTTCTTCTTCCAAACATCATCTGATATGATGGAATACAGTGAACACTAATCAGCTATGGTATGTATAGAGATCCTACCAGTAGCCATAAATCAAATAGGCTTGTTCCTGCTTCTTTTTGTTTCATTCATATTCAGAACAATCAAGTTGTTATTGTTAAGAATTTTGCTTCATTCATCAACTTCTCTCTCATAAGAAAAAATAGCAACTTTGTTTAGATATTTAATTTTACTCTTTTTCTTTTTACATACTTGTGAAAAATTTCTGCATTGTTACCAATATTCATTGTGAGCAGGATACGTTTTTTGACCGGAAGCCAGTTGCTAATTTTTTCAATGCAGATAAATAAGCTTTAAATATTTTTGATTGCCCTTGCTTGTAGAGATAACATTTGAACTTGTTTATGGCTACACAAATTGCTAAGAGACAGTGCATGACAGAACCTCATTAGGGGGCCACAGGGCAGGTGGAGGTTGAGGCCTTTTACTCCTGATGCCCTGGGGCCTGACCTAAGGACTCATTTATGATGCCGCACTTTTGCGCTGCCAGAAAGTCACTTTTTTGAAGTTCTGGTGGCGCAATGTGCTGTGGCATATTTACAAGGCCACGTAAAGCCACTTTACATGGCTTTTCATAGCCTTATAAATATGTGCCCCTTTCATGCAGAAAACTGAGTGAAAGGGGCATTCCATGGATGTTGCTGTGGGTGTTCCCATGCAACACCCATGGAATCTGAAGCTTTCCCAGATTTACGAGAAATCGTAAACCTGGGAATGTGTCA
Organism: Calotriton arnoldi; assembly: GCA_963921515.1. NCBI lineage: Eukaryota > Metazoa > Chordata > Amphibia > Caudata > Salamandridae > Calotriton > Calotriton arnoldi. Next base: position 145,084 of record CAWUFW010007617.1, read on the forward strand.
GAATCTGACAGGAGGCGCAACTAGGTTAAATGTTTTAATTTCTCCTAGTTTATTCCTTTTTCTATGTGTTCTGCATGAAATCACCTAGATTTATTGATTTTGTGCAGGAAGGTGTCCCTTCCTGCACAAAATCAATAAGCCCGGCAACGCAGGCATGGTGCATGGCTGCCCATTGTACACTGGCACAAGGAAAAAGGACAGGAATGTGCAATATCATAAATTCGGCACATTCCTGCCCTTTTGTTTTGACGCAGGGCAGCGCAGCAAGATTCCTTGCAGTGCTACCCTGCGCCAAAGCCTCATAAATGAGGACCCTAGTATGGATCCTGGACAATTCGACCAGGTACCTCTTCAGCTCTAGATTCTCACTGATAGTGCAGGTTAAGAAGTACAAGGCTTCTTGGGGGGAGGAAAACACAGGGAGGTGAACATCGGCTCACAACTCAAAATACATTCAATAACAGCAATAAATGGTTGACAAGTCTAAGCATGGCAGTAATATTCATGGCAGCCCGACTTGGCATATGGCGTCACCAGCTACCCTCTGCACAAGGGATATGACCTGATCAATGCATAAGCTGTCTCTTCACATCTCACTTTAGAGATGCAATTGCCAGGATCTTCCACTGCACCTCGCTCCCCGAGTGCTCTCCTCTTCCTCACGGGGCACTCTTATTTTGGCAAGCAAGAAGGCATTGGTGCTCCAGGGGGTGCGCGTGCCTGTGCAGTTTTCACAAGGATTACCGATAGGGCGAAGAAGAGGAGGAGGGCAGCCCGGAGATGCCGCACGCCAGGTAAGTGGTTTTAAATTTATTTTTTAATAATGCTTAATTACTTTTTATAATGGGTGGGGTGGAGGTGGGTGCTGGCCAACTCCGCTCCGCTGCGGAGTGTGCAGAGATTTGCCTTCTCCGCGTTCTCCATGGAACGCAGAGAAGGCAAATCTCCGCACACTCCGTGGGCGAAGCGGAGGTCTCCGCCCGGAGTTAGATCTGAAGAAATATATGAGCATTGCAATATCCATCTACTACACTCAAAAGAGACTATGGGGGTACCATTGAACTGTATCAGATACATAAGTTAAAAGAAATCCAATAAGTGTCTGAAGAAAAGGTTCCTCAAGTTGCTTTTTTCAATTCTATTTGAAAAAAAAGAAAAAGTATACAACTGTTACAAACACCTTCTTAAAACAGCAGTACTTTTAACAAACATTTGAAAACTACCTCGCAAATCCTCCCAGTAGTAGTCACACAGTTTCTGACTAACACTGAATTTCAACCTGCACTCCTCTGGGATTAATTCATACTTACTGACAAGGACCTCCTTTATAGTGGGATCCCTCAACCTCTTCCCCTTCTCTAGAGTCAGCATGTGTCTATCCCATCACCACAAATATGACCTCAAAGGCATCTCTACACTCCTCCTAAGCCTAAGATATCCTCTGTACCACTACAGTTACTTCTTATGCCAGAAATAGCATTTCTAAATCAACCCCCTCCTTAAAGCCAGGCACCAAATCTCTCAATATATGAACTATTTCTTCTCCAATGGACACAGTAGTGGTGCTCACACCTTTTTTGCTTGACTCTAACAGCTATTTCACCTTGAAGTAAACCTCCTGAACACTGCAGTCAGCCAGACCCTTTACTCCTCCAACGGTCTCTTAGCCTCAACATTGTTCTCCTCTGCAGCCAGCTGGGCCAGCTGCAGCTGCAGCTCCCACTCAGCCTGTCTGTCCTTGAGGTCCTCAGGGGACTGGGTTTGGGAGGAAACCATACTTCCTATACCATATCCAATAGAGAAGTCTATTTCTGGGCGATCCCCTCTCTTCTCTGGAGACTTTACCCACTCATTTCTCCACTCTTCTCCCTCTCTCTGAAACCCACTACCCTTTGGGGCCCTTTTTGCTATGGTCAACTACGATCGGGGTTCTCCCTTTTCAAGAGTGCTGAAATAGTCCTCTTCATACTCCTATTGTGGTGCAGATTGCTTTCTGCGCATGTCCTCCCAGGTTCTAAGGGTGAGCTAGTATTCAAACGTGGATGTATAGGTGAGTAAAGAATGTGTGAATTATTTTATGGATGTGTGACTGAGTGTTGCAGTCACTGTCTGGATATATGCATGGTGTGTACATAAGTGCTTTTGTGAGAGTGTAACTGGATATGTAAGTGCCTGCCTGACTGTGAGAATGTGCAAATTACATACTAATAAAAAGCATACTATAAGCATACACCCAAATCTAATTTCAAACAGATTCATTCATACCAACTTAATGAAATTACTATACTTTCAGTATACTATTTCTCATTCTCCTTTCCTAATCGCTGTATTTTTAGTTAATGTTTTCATCTAAGCTCCCTTCTATTTTCCCTTATAGTATAGTGTCTAGAAGGTACACATTTTCTTTCAGCTTACATACATTCACAATGTTGTATCTAATTATACTTTTATATACTACAAGCTAATTAACATACCCGTAAAAGGTCTTTGCTGTTCTCTCAGTTATATTTTTATGTCTAGTAACATCTGTTTTCATTCCAAATCTCCAACTGCAAACTACTTCCTCTCGGAGGGAAAGTAGGTAAAATGGCTACCCCTCACATGTGTTCTTACTTATGCTACTCTAGTTAACAAGTCACAGTATTCCTTTCATCTTTCTTTCTTGTTACACTACTTCTTAATGGTCAGCATTTCTTTAACCCTTTCCATCCTTCCTGCGAAGAAGCCCAATTTGGTTGGGTTTTTCGGCGAATCCTCTGTGATGCTCAGAGCAGCCCTCATGTAACTTTGTGGCGTATTTCACAGATTTGCATGGAGGCCACGCTGAGCCCCAGGATGGTACAGTGGATTTTGCAAGTGACCAAATAAAACATCTTCTGGCATTTTACTGTCCATTAAACGTGCATTCACATAATTTTTAAGAAACCCATAGTGTCAGAGCATCTCTACCGTGACCCCCTCATCAGTTACATGCTTCTTTTCGGCCCCAGGGACCGTTAACCAACACATAAAGAGGCAGTCTCAACTTTTAAATCAGGGCCCTGCTGTGGCATGTGGGGCCGCAAATCCACCGCGAGTAGATCCGGGGAGGGTTCCCACCCCACAAGTTGGATTTTGGTTAATATCTCTTAAACTACTAAATGGATTTATACCAAATCACAAAAAGGCCTCTTTCTGCACCAAGAGCTAGCTTTCTATCAAATTTGGTGTAATTCAGTCCAATGGTTCGGGCTGTAGTCGTGGTCAAAATCCCTATGCGAATTAACATGGGGAAAATGTTTTTGGGACTCCCTTTTTATTGGTCCCCACTTAACGGATCACCCCAAAAATTTCCAGGCAGCAGATGAACTCAGGTGCTTACTAGTTTTCAAAATATTTATTTATTTGAGTTTTATATAGTGCTGGCTAGACCCGGAGGTATCAGAACGCTTTACATGAGGTTCCACAATGTTACAAAGTTACATCAGTTACAAGTTACATCTTGTTGCTAGAAACATTTAAAGAGCATAGAAGGCGAGAGAAGGGGAGAGTAGAAGGGTAAGGGGGTGAGGAAGAAGGGTAGGAGGGAGATAGGGCGGAGAGACGAAGGAAAGGGGAGGAAGGAGCCATAGCAGGGAGAGGAAGAGGAAACTGTGCCCAATGTCTAGCTGGGTAGGTGACGGTCGAGGGGGAAACCCGGGACAATCTCCTCTATAGCTGTCTAGCAGCTCCACCGGGCATCAGCCATGTTGCTCAGGTCTAGTGTTCAGAAAAGCAGATTAGAATCAAAACATGGGCTACAGTTGCAAAGTCAGGAAGCGGAGGAACATGTCCCCACTAGGGGGCATAGGTAAAAAGGAACGGGGGAGGGGGAGTAATCATGAGAAGGAGCAGGGGCTGTCTTTCGGCTGCCGAGGGAACGAAGGCAGAAGCGGCCGCCATTTTAAAGTCAGGCACCTCATGTCCAGGCCTTTGTAGAATCCTGTGTAGGCCCTGCTCGTGCCCACCTTGAATCAGATGTGGTGACTGTTGGAGCTTGCAGCGGTTGGAGACAGAGTCAGGGCCCTCATAGGGGTGCTGGGCAGAGAAGAGAGAACAGTCGGGTGCTACTGAAGTGCATGGGGGATCATGGACAATGGACGACGCCTGACCTGGGTAGATCCCACATACCTTGACTCAGCGGCATGGCAGTGTGCGGTGCTGTCACGCTTCAACAGTCACTGAGGTATTCTCAAAGGACCAATGTTCCGGTGCTGGCCACCAGGGCTCTGGTCGGGTCCTCCGGGATGTGGAAAGACAGCAGCAGGGAGCAGTGCTAGAGGTAGCAAAATGGCACCAGAGGGTGGATGGGCCCGGAGAAAATTGCCCCCTTGCTGAGACAAGGCGGAGGAATGCCTAACAGGCCCACATCGGGCTGTCAGCTAACGGGCCAGGTCTAGGAGTAGCAGAGAGAGAGGCTGCGAGGAAGGTTGCACTGGGTGGTGCCGGAAATCCAATGGCGCTGCCTACCACTGCCGGGCAGCCGGGCTCCGTACGCAATGCCAGAGACTGCAGAATGACGCCGGAGGACAAGTGGGGGCAGAGAGTACTTCCCCCCTGCTGAAATCAGGTGGTTCCAGTCAGGTCCTCCAGGATGCGGGATGAAGCCAGCAAAGAGGAGAGCAAATGGTGCCGGAGAGTTTTGCCCCCCTGATGAGAATGGGTGAGACGTTGGTCCTCTAGCGGTGGAGGAGAAAGGCCCACCGTTCAGGAGTTGGCCACCTGGGTTCCGGTTGGGTCCACCAGGATGCGGAATGGCGGCAGCAGGCATCCGTGCCAGGGGCAGCAAAATGGCGACGGGTAGCAAATGGACCCGGTGAAAATTGCCCCCCTAGCTGATGTCAGACGAGACAATGATCCTCCGGGGGGGAGGGGGAAGACCCACCCTTCAGGAGCAGGTCGCCGGGGCTCCCGTCGGGTCCTCCGGGATGTGGATCAAAAGTAGCGGGCTGGGTCTCGTCGCCTAACTCCTCTGGCCAGCAGGAGAGACCTAACAAATGGCGCCTCCATACGGGGTCTCCAGTGGTGCCAGGAGACCTCGATCCTCGAACACCAGGAGGTCGGCAGGCACAGGATCGGAGGAGCCCCCAGCGTTGAATTCCATGGCTCGTCGCAGTGGATATCTGCCTTCCCACAGCAGATTGGCCACGGAGCGGGTGATCAGCAGAGTGGTGCCGAAATCTGGGCAGCGTAGGACTGGAGCAGCCGCGGTGGTCGATCCAGCGGTAAGATAGATGTACGGAACCACTTCAGCGGTATGTTTCAGTAGTGGTGCGCAGTGCGGTCCTGGGGCAGGTGAGGGAGGGCTGGTGTGGTGGTTTTTTCAGGGTTAAACTACCGAATTGGTAATCCCTAAACCGGGAGCCTCTTCGGGAGGCTCCTACACGGCGGCCATCTTGCTGTTAAAATATCATGAATATTCATCAACAGCAGCAGAGATATTGGCAAAATCAATTGTTTTAGTATAAAAACTAGGTCTAAACTATAACTACCAACTGGCGATCACGAGTAGGATATATATAGATATATATATATATATATACATATATATATATATATATATGTATATATATATATATATATATATACATACATATATATATTATCTACTGGCGGTCGCCAGTAGATAGTTATAGTTAGGACCTATTTTCCATAGGAAATCCGCAACATTCTATTTGAAATAACTCTTGCGTCGGTTGACGAATCTTTGCGAAATTTTCAAACTTTATGGCCCGCTCCGGTCCGCTCCTACCCTGAAAGTTTCGGGGTGATTCGTCAAGCGGGGGCCGAGAAAAAGGGGGTCCCAAAACGTGTTTTCCCCATTCATTTTCCCATAGGAAACTTTAGCCACGGCTACAGCTCGAACTGCTGAACGGAATTACACAAAATTTAGCAAAGAGGTAGTTCTTGGTTCAGAAAGAACCCTTTTGTTAAATGGTGTAAATCCGTTCAGTAGTTGCGGAGAAATTAAAAATAAGAGTCAAAAATCAATTTCCCATAGGAAACTTTATGCAAGGCTACAGCCCGAACTGCTAAACGGAATTACACCAAATTTGGCAAAGAGGTAGTTCTTGGTTCAGAAAGAACCCTTTTGTTAAATGGTGTAAATCCGCTCAGTAGTTGCTGAGAAAATCAAAAGTAAAAACACATATATATCTGGGCGGAGCCTAACCACACATGTCATCGTGAGATCTGATTGGCTGTCAGCACTTCATCCTGGAATTGCTGGCAGCCATCTTGGGACCAATATAAATGATAGTACCCCATTGAAATGCATTGTAGTGAATCGAAGATTTTGAGGGTTACCAAAAGGAGAACTATAAAGGGTGATAACAGACTTTAGTTACATTAGAATTCATTTGTTGATGGTACCATACTAATTTCAGGAATTGTGGTGTGTTCTAAGGTGATTTTACCCTGTGAAAAAGCTTCTGCTGGGATATCATGAATCATGTTTGAGAGAAAACTATTTTCACATGCTTGTCCCATACAGTTTTGGAAGGTGCTCCAGAAGCTAAAATGAGAGCATAGTTTCTGTAAATTCACATTATCTTTCTCAGTCATGTGAGAATGAAGTCTGACATTCTCAGTAAAACATGTACATCCAACAATGGCAGAGACTGTCAGTTGATTCCTTTGTGTTCTACTGCAGCTTCCCAGAGTGTTCTAAAGAACAACTAGAGTGCTAACAGCCTTACTTATGACAAAAGTATGGCACACCTGAAGCCATCTTGATTGGAATAAACTGGTAACACTTAAAACATTTAATTTAAAAAGGAACAAAATGAGGGGGTTCATTTTGCCATAGAAATTATGGTTAGTGCTGTAGAAAGAAAAATTAGGACATGTTTTAAGTGAGATCTCAAATATCTTCCTGTTATATTTCAACAGGAGCAGCCTGTCAGTTGATGCCTTTGTGTTCTACTGCAGCTTCCCAGAGTGTTCTAAAGAACAACTAGAGTGCTAACAGCCTTACTTATGACAAAAGTATGGCACACCTGAAGCCATCTTGATTGGAATAAACTGGTAACACTTAAAACATTTAATTTAAAAAGGAACAAAATGAGGGGATTCATTTTGCCATAGAAATTATGGTTAGTGCTGCAAAAAGAAAATTTAGGGCATGTTTTAAGTGAGATCTCAAATCCTCTTCTCTTTCATTAGAAAATTCTGACATGCAGACTGAAACAATCACTTTCAATACCAGCAGTAGACTTCCAGTTAACTCCTTGGTGAGCAGTAGCTTTACTACAGTGATCTAATGAACAACTAGAGTGCTAACATTCTGAATTTATGGCAAATGTGTGACACATCTGAATACCTTCTTGATGGAATCAAAGTAAAAACTGAAAGCATTTCCTACTGAGGAGACTGTAGTAAATGAGGAAATTAGGAAACTTCATAACAAATAAGTCTCCCAAGATGGCCACCAGAGAAAAAAGAGCCCAAATGTAGCACAAATATCACCCAGAGGTAGCCCACGTATAGCCCAATGACAGAAGTGTGCAAAACACTTTTTATTTTTAGTTTTTTTGCAGTTTTATATAGTGCAGACTGGTCAGGTATTGGAGTGCTTTACATGAGCATTGGTTACATCACACAAGGACAAATTCATGTTGGTTGACCCCTACACTACCCAAACACCACTGCACTACCCTAAACCCTAAAACACTACCCCCAGCACGACCCCTTCACTACCCAAACACAACTGCACTACCCTAAACTCAAAAACACTACCCCCAGCACGACCCCCTACACTACCCAAACACCACTGCACTACCCTAAACCCTAAATCTACCCCCTACACTACACAAATACCACTGCACTACCCTAAACCCTAAAACACTACCCCTACACTACACAAACACCACTGCACTACCCTAAACCCTAAACACTACCCCCAGCGTGACCCCCTACACTACACAAATACCACTGCACTACCCTAAACCCTAAAACACTAACCCAGCATGACCCCCTACACTACCCAAACACCACTGCACTACCCTAAACCCTAAAACACTACCCCCAGCACGACTCCCTACACTACACAAACACCACTGGACTACCCTAAACCCTAAAACACTACCCCAGCACGACTCCCTACACTACCTAAACACCACTGCACTACACTAAACCCTAAATCTACCCCCAGCATGACCTCCTACACTACACAAACACCACTGCACTACCCTAAACCCTAAAACACTACCCCCAGCACGACCCCCTACACTACCCAAACACCACTGCACTACCCTAAACCCTAAAACACTAACCCCAGCATGACTCCATACACTACCCAAACACCACTGCACTACCCTATACCCTAAAACACGACCCACGTACATTACACAAACACAACTGCACTACCCTAAACCCTAACACACTACCCACAGCATGACCCCTTACACTACACAAACACCACTGCACTACCCTAAACCCTAAAACACTACCCCTATACTACACAAACACCACTGCCCTACCCTAAACCCTAAAACACAACCCCCAGCATGACCCCTACACTACACAAACACCACTGCACTACCCTAAACCCCCTACACTATACAAACACCGCTGCATTACTCTAAACCCTAAAACACTACCCCCAGCACGACCCCTCACAACACAAACACCACTGCACTACCCTAAACCCTAAATCGACCCCCAGCACGACCCCTACACTACCCAAACACCACTGCCATACCCTAAACCCTAAAACACTACCCCCAGCATGAACCCCTACACTACCGAAACACCACTGCACTACCCTAAACCTTAAAACACTACCCCCAGCACTACCCCTACACTACACAAACACCACTGCACTACCCTAAACCCTAAAACACTACCCCAGCACTACCCCCTACACTACCCAAACACCACTGCACTAACATAAACCCTAAAACACTACCTCCAGCACAACCCCTACACTACACAAACACCACTGCACTACCCTAAACCCTAAAACACTACCCCAGCACGACTCCCTACACTACCCAAACACCACTGCACTACCCTAAACCCTAAATCTACCCCCAGCACGACCCCCTACACTACCCAAACACCACTGCACTACCATAAACCATAAAACACTACCCCCAGCATGACCCCTACACTACACAAACACCACTGCACTACCCTAAACCCTAAAACACTACCACCAGCATGACCCCTACACTACTCAAACACCACTACACTACCCTAAACCCTAAAACACTAACCCAGCACGACCCCCTACACTACCCATACACCACTGCACTACCCTAAAGCCTAAAACACTACCCCGAGCATGACCCCTACACTACTGCACTACCCTAAACTCTAAAACACTACCCCCAGCACGACCCCCTACACTACCCAAACACCACTGCACTACCCTAAACCCTAAAACACTACCCCCAGCACGACCCCCTACACCACCCAAACACCACTGCACTACCCTAAACCCTAGAAAAGAAACCCCCACCCCATGCCCAATCCCCCTTACCTCTCACTCCTCGTGGTTCCTCTCTCCTCGTGGTTCCTGCTTCACGTTGTCTCTGAGGGGCGGTGCACGTTGTTGTGAGGAAACGGAACAGCCTCTGTTTCCTTACAACGACATGGATCGTCTACATGTTTTTAGAACGCATGGTCATTTACTATACATACCTTTACAACAAAATTTGTTGTAAAGGCATGCGTGGTAAATGACCATGCATTCTAAAAAATGCGTAGTAATGACTTTGTGATGTACAACTCATGCGTGGTAATGCATGCGTTGTAATGGTATTGCAAAGTAAAAAAGTCGTTGTAACGGCTGTTTACCGATCGAAGCTGGCCCCTGTTCTTCAGTGAGACGTTTATTTGAATAATTAGGAGGAAGGAATGTGTTTTTTTACTGAAAAGTGCATTCCCGGCTGTTGTATTGTGAAAGTGTCCGCGTGGCCTGGTTTCACTTCCGGTGAGAGAGTGGAAGAGTCTGTTTGGATCTAAAGGAGTTCTGTTGTTGGACGGGGCCGGCGCGACATGTCATCAGAAAACATAGCTAATGGAAAGCGTCCTCCCTGAAGTGTGGAGCAGTGCCAATAGAGGTCAACGAGTGTGCGTCCCACCGCAGTATGACCGTACCGCGTGACCCATGTGCCACCTCCAGGGTACGGGAGGCAGAAGCGGCATCGCAGGTCCTCTTGAAGACCGTTGTAGCACTAATTCTACATTTTGGTACTAGGGCATTTTAACTTCGTTGTTCCTGCCAGATACAAAGAGAAGATCCTGTGTTATTCAGTGCCCTCAGTTACCTTTTTGTGGGTTGTGGTGCTTGTCACTTCGCTGCCCCGCCGGTGCACACGACTGGGCACCCCACCTCGTGTGCCATGTGCAGGGCCTCTGCCCTCGGATCACTGGTTTCGGTTTCTGGAGTGGCAACATAAACAGTTGCTCCCAAAGGACTAGCCTGAACAATTAGGTGAATATCCCTTGCACCAGCATCCACGGAAATTCTTTCCTAGCTCTCCCACGTCAACGAGGACGTCATAATAGCACGGCTCCGCTCGCGACACCGTATGATGTCACCGGAGCCATAAGAGAACCTCGTCGGCGTGCTGACGTCAGTTCCACCCATTTTTTCCGTGTCACCGAGGCAAACAGGGGACCGAGACATTTTCACATGTATACATAGTATAATAAATATATATATATTCACTGAAAAACCATAGGTTTCAGGCACGTTATAATTAGAAATGAGCATTTAAAAACCTTAGAAATTCACTGAAAAACCATAGGTTTCAGGGCGTTATAGTTAGTTGGACATTTCACTCGTACAAAACCATAGAAATTCCCTCGTTATAGTTAGTTCAGCTAACTATAACTCGCGCGCCCGCAATGCACTGCTGATGACGTCACATATTACATCACTGATGACATGGTCAGTGACATCACTCATGACATCACTGATGACATCTCAAATGACATCACTGATGACATCACTGATGACATCATCCTTGTGATAGAGTGGCAGACCTCCTCTCACCCTAATATAACCTTTGATACACACACTCAAAAATACAAACTAACATTTTCAAAACAATGGACATACCAATACCAGTTACAACACACCTATTCAAATGCTCATTTCTAACTATAACGTGCCTGAAACCTATGGTTTTTTCAGTGAATATATATTACCTACTAGGTAGTTATAGTTAGGACCTTGTTTCCATTAAAAAAAGTATTTATTCTTTTGCCAATATCTTTGGGACCGTTTGACGAATCTTCGCGAAATGTTCAAAACTAATGGTTCACTCAGGTCAGCTCCTGTCTTGAAAGTTTCGGGGTGATTCGTCAAGCAGGGGCAGAGAAAAAGGGGGTCCCAAAACACGTTTTCTCCATGTTAATTTCCATAGGAAGTTTAGATAGGGCTACAGACCGAACTGCTGAATGGAATTACACCAAATTTGGCAAAAAGGTAGGTCTAGGTCCAGAAAGTGACTTTTTTTTAAATGGTGTAAATCCGTTCAGTAGTTGCTGAGAAATTAAAAAAATAATAATTTATATATCTGAGCACCGAGGAGGAGCCGCAAATCCTCCCGAGCACGAGCTTCATTCTAATTGGCTGCCAACACTCCAAACCAGAATGTGTTGGCAGCCATTTTGTGACTCGGTTGAATCGAGTCACATCAAAAAGGTAAAAAAAGATAGTTCATGTAGGAAAGGGGTCAGGGTAGAAACACCCTGACCCCCTAGGGCTGGTCAGGAGGTCGCACAGGGACCCCCAGGGCCAAAAAAAGCATTTTTTGTTTTCTTTTTTCGGCGGAAGTTGCGCTGGGTACATGAATCCCACAGAGTATATAAAAAAATGAAGCGCAGTCTCCCGCGCTTCGTTTTCTATAAGCCTCTGGGTGGGCCAGGTCCCGGGGGCAATGCTCAAATAATTTGCGGGGACCCACGGGTGCCCCCGCAGCCCCGGGGACCACCACCTCCCTGGGGCATTTTTATCTTTGTGTGGTGCGGCCTCGTGGGCCCCCCAAGCCCCAGGGACCGCCACCTCCCCGAGGCATTTTTATCTTTGTGCGGGGGGCCTCACGAGCCCCCCCAAGCCCTGGGGACTGCCACCTCCCCAGGGCTTTCATTATTTATTTTTGGGGGGGCCTCGCAGGCCTCCCCAAGCCCCGGGGACCTCCACCTCCCTGGGGCTTTATTGATTATTGAAGGGGGGCCTCGCGGGCCCCCTGAAGCCCCCGGGATCACCACCTCCCCGGGGATTCAAACATGATGGGAGTGGGGCTGCGCGGCCCCCCTCCTGGAGCCCTCCATGGCCCTGGGGACTGCCACCCCCCCAGGGCCGGCTCCTGCAATGTCCCGGGGTGCCCACCCCCGGGACATTGCCGTTTGCTATGGCAGGGTGGGAGCACGGCTCCCACCCTGCCATAGCAAACACTGCTTTGCTTCTTGGAAGCGAGAGCAGGAAACCTGCTCTCACTTCCATGAAGCAAAGCAGAATTGCTTTTGGGCAAGGGGAGCTGCGTGTTAGCAGCTCCCCTTGCCCAAAAGCAATGCCGTCTCTCAGGAGGCCGGTAGCCGGCAGGGACCGTGGGGGCATTGGGGCTCCCCTCACGGTCCCAAATGCTGAGGCCAGGCCCTGGGGGATGGGGTCCCCGGGGCCAAAAGTGGCCCTGGGAAGGGGGGCCATGTGGCCCCCCTTCCGTAGTATTTGAAAACAAAAAATGAAAAGAGGCAATGCCCCGGGGGATGGGGTCCCCGGGGCCATTATTGGCCTTAGGAGGGGGACCACACGGTCCCCCTCCATAATTTTTTAAACAAAAATAAATGGTGGCAGGCCTTGGGGGATGGGGTCCCCGGGGCGCATGCCGAATAATGGTAGTGAGGCGTTTTATTTTTCGTTCGAGTTTGGAGTCGCGACGCCAATGCAGCTCTCAGCGCAGCCCAACGTGTAACGATGTGTTGGATTTGCGAATTCACCGTAAATAAATAATTTAGTAGTATATAATTTAGAAGGTAGTGTTGTATTTGTGAAGCTGTTTTAAAGAGGTACTGTTATTGAAGTTAATGACAAGATTACAATTGATAGATTTGATAAAAAATATATAAAATTAAAAATTAATAGTTAAACTTGAAAAGTGTATTGTGTTGTAGTACATTGAACTCATGCTTGTGCAGATTCACGTCGGGTGCGCAAATCCACAAAAAAATATTAAAAAATAATGTATGTGAAAACAAAATTTATATTCACTACTATGTTATAGGGTGACTCTAAAAAGAGCCCTTGTGTTCATTATGAGTTTGTTGTAGCTACATGTAAGTGCGGATGCAAAGCTTTAGGTTGTTGAGAAAGACTCTGTTTCCTTGATCTGTGAAGTGTACTCCATCACTTCTGTAGATGTCATCCATATCAAAACGTAGATTGTTATTGTAGATGGACCCCATTCTATGATCTCTGAGGTATGCAGAAACAGCTTTATTTACATTTTTCCTATCTTTCTCAATCTGTGGACAGAATTGATTTGACCACTTCTATTTCTGTCTTTGGCATATATTAGAGTAAACAAAGACAGTTTGAGGTAAAGGCAACATCAATTGTGCAAAGGTGTCCTTCATGAGCATTTCTAGACCTACCCCAGTCAATGTGCCTAGGTCATTGCCACCACAGTGCACAATCATGAGGTCAGGGGGTTGGACATGCAAAAAGGTTTTAACCAAAGGCATCAATCGGTGCCACTTTAATCCTCTCTGTGCAATCCATTTAATATCCACATTTTGCAAAGCTAGGACTTTGTCGATACCTCTGCGTTCAGCATACCTTTTGCACCAGAAAACATAGCTGTGTCCAACAATCCACACTGTAAGCATCTTGAAGGGATGTCTGGAAGTAATCAAAAGATATCTGTAGCTCAGGTAGTCAGTTGGTAGAGTGAGATGTATCTAAAATGGTGGAGAACATGCTGTTTTTTATAAAGTAGAGAATTGATTGGCTGTTTAAGAAGATTGTACACTCAAAAATAGGGTGCATGTTACTTTCTTTAAAAGCATGTTTCTTATTGGTTAGTAAAACATATTTGAGAGGTTCAGTAGATAGGATAAGGTCATATTTTGCAAGTGTCAACCACACCTGCTGTTTGCATTTGTAAGCTTGTGTGCTGAACTTGAAGATATGATGAACTTGTAACCTGTCAGTTTACTTCAATTTTCCATGAACTGTTGGTATGGAAACTGGCATTGGGCAGAAGGGGGGAAGGGTTGAATGTTATCTGAGGTTTTAAAATGTGGAATTGTAATTCATATAGAAGTGATATGTTATTAAAGTAAGATTTCTCAAGTCAGTACTATCTTTAGAAGTGGTGTGTTATTACAAAATAGTGGTATTTTTATTTGTAATATATTTTTGAACTCCCCTATGGATTAGCGGCTCCATCGCGATGGTGCACGGTGGAATCGCGACTCCAAAAAATGTCAGAGTCAATTTGGGCACTTTTAGAAGTCAGTTGGTAAGGGTTAATATGTCCAACCAATAGAAATGTGTTATACAATTTGAAAATATGTAGGAAACAATGTGATTTGTTACTTACATTTATTTGTCTGGAGAAAGAGAGGGAAAGTTTGCCATTACTGGTTTTACCTTATTGAGAGAGGTGCATTACATTGATTGTGTGCATAAGAAAATCTTTTATGAGTTTCTGATATTTCATATTCTACAAATCAATTTGGATGGTGAGATATATTTCTGAGGTGTATTATGTATAAGCTGTATTTTTAAACTTTAAAAATTATTCAAGAACTGTGATGTTTGAAATATATTATTAAATGTAGAGATGTGTATTGTAGTTTGTTTTATTGTAGTTAAATGTTGTTTGAAATAGATTTTGTATAGTAATATGTGTATATTGGAAGATGGATTAGTGATTATGGTAGTTTGTTTTAGTGTGTGGATATGTACATTTGTAGTATACCACATACTTTTAGGTGTTTGTTTAAAATTTGAAGTGGAGTCTGTTAAGTTTTAAGGTGTACATGGACTTCTGTCACAAGTATGTCTCTATTTGTATATGTATTTTCATATGTCTTATACATTTGAAGGTGCATGATGTATAACAAAGAGGTGTTGTTGCTTTTTATGTGGTAGGCTCAACACTGTGAGTAGTTCTAGAATGGTGAAGATGCAGCATAATAGTGTGGTTTAAAAGATGTTGAGATCAGGTATTAGTGTCTATGCTACTTTTTATTAGTCTCTAGAGAGGTGCAGTTGAAATATGCCACATAATTGTTGGTGTTTGCTTTAAATTTGAAGTTTGTTTTGTGAATTTTTGAGGTGTGCATAGTGTTGTGGTAGAGACATATGCATGCATGCTTTCAGGATGCTGCACTTTTTTCCACTCATTCAGGCACTACCACAGTACTACTTCAATGTCCCAGGCAGTACCCATGCACTTATAAAATCATCCAGGCAGTTCCTGTGTACTCGTGTAATCCCCCATATATTATCCCTCAACTTATGCAAACACCCAGGCATTATGTATGAACTCCTTAATCCCCCAGACATTATCTTTGCACTCATGTAATCACCAATGCAATAGCTATACAATGTTTCAATCACCCAGGCACTACCCTTGCACTCCTCCAATCACTCAGGCACTACTGCAGTACTACTTCAATCACCCAGGCACTACATATACAATTATAAAATTACCTAGGCACTTCCTATGTACACCTGTAATCTCCAAGATATTACCCCTGCAATCATGGAATCACCAGGCATTACCTATGTACTCCTCTAATCCCCCAGACATAACTTCTGCAATCATGCAATCACCAATGCATTAGCTATACACTGGTTCAATCACCCAGGCAATACCCTTGCACTCCTCCAATCACCCTCTCAAGATCGACGCACTCTTCCAATCACTTAGCCAATGCCAATGCACTTATAAAATCACCCAGGCACTACCTCTACACTCTTCCAATCACTGAGGCACAGCCACAGTTTTACTCCTATCACCCAGGCAGTACCAATGCACTTATAAAATCACCCAGGCACTTTCTATGTACTCCTGTAGTCCCCAGATATTACCTCTGAACTCATGCAATCACCAATGCATTAGCTACACATTGGTTCAATCACCCAGGCAATACCCTTGCACTCCTCCAATTACCTTTTCATAATCTATGCACTTGTCCAATCACTTAGCCAGTGCCCATGCACTTATAAAATCACCCTGGCACTACTTTTACACTCCTCCAATCACTGAGGCACTACTACAATAGTACTCTAATGCCCTAGGCAGTATCGATGCACTTATAAAATCACCCATGTACTTCCTATGTACTCTTATAATGTCCCAGATATTGGGCCAGATGTACAACCGTGGAAATAGCGCCTCTTCCTAACAGCGAGTCGCAAAACCCTATTTTGCGACTCGCAAAATAGGCTTTGTACATTCCCCATGCTGTTTTTGCATGCGCAAACGGGTTCGCAAACCAATTTGCGCATGCAAAAATTATCGTACATCTGGCCCATTATCCCTTAACTCATGAATCACCCAGACATTACCTATGTACTCCTGTAATCCCTTAGACATTACCTCTGCACTCAGGCAATCGCCAGTGCATTAGCTATACAGTGGTTCAATCACCCAGGCACTACCCTTACACTCCTCCAATCAGCCTCTCAGGATCTATGCACTCGTCCAAACATTTAACCAGTGCCCATGCATTTATAAAATCACCCAGGCAGTACCTTTACAGTCCTCCAATCACTGAGGTAGTACCACAATAGTACTCTAATCACCTAGACAGTATCGATGCACTTATAAAACCACCCAGGCACTTTCTATGTACTCATGTAGTCCACCAGATATTACCCCTGAACTCATGCAATCACCAATGTATTAGCTATACACTGGTTCTATCACTCAGGCACTACCCTTGCACTCCTCCAATCACCCTGTCAGTATCTATGCACTCCTTCAATCACTCAGCCAGTACCTATATTCTTATAAAATCACTCAGGCACTACCTATGCACTTATGCAATCACACAGGGACTACCTTACTACACCTGCAATCACCAAGGCACTACTCTTGTTCTCATAGAATCACACAGGCACTATCTCTGCAGTAATGTATTCACTTAGATACTACCTCTGCACTCATGCAATTACCCAGGCATTATCCCTACACTCATGCAATCACCTAGGCATTATCCCTGCACGCATGCAATCAGACAGGCATTACGAAAGCAGTGCTTCAATCATCCAGCCACTACACATGCACTTATGTAATGACCCAGGCAGAACTCTTGCACTATGCAATCACTAAGGTACTATCTATGCATTGTTCCAATCAGTCAGGCACATCCATGCATTCTTCGATGAACCAAGGCAGCATCTGTGTATTAGTCTAATCATGCTGGCATTGTCTTTGCACTCATATAATCACCCAGGTATTACCTATGCAGTTCTTCAATCACTCAGACAGTACCCACGCACTCCTCCAATCACCCAGGCACTACCCATGCAGTTATGGAATCACGCAAGCATTACCTATGCAGTTTTTAATCACTCAGGTAGTACTCATGCAGTCCTCTAATTTCATAGACACTACCCCTACACTCATGTAATTACTCAGGCATTATGACTACATAGGGTGTTGGACCTAGTGAAAGATATAGCAGCAACCTTTCATATGTCTCTGTTATAAGTCTCACAATGTTCTTAAAAACATGCATGCATATGTCTGTACTTTCTGTTGGTTGTATCATATATCGAAGAAACATACAAATAGATGTTTAGTTGTGTTTTATATGTGTACTATGTTCAGATGTATAAGACATATCACAATATATGTACAAGTTCAGACATATCTTAAACAGAAGACCATGAAGATGTTAAAAGTTGAGAGAGTGCACTTCATATTTCAAAGAGACACTTAGATTTATTTAGTGCACTTCAAGTGAAGTTTTCCAGAGAGTCTTACAAAGTATGATAATCACTAATTTGTCACCTAACATATGTTAAACATTACTTTTCTGCTGCTGCTGCTTTACTATTGTACTAGTAGTTAGGTATTGAACATAGTCAAAATAAATAAGTAAGAAGCAAGAGAAGAGTAGACAGAAGCAACAGAGGTACAGAAGGAGGCAAGAGAAGTGCACAAACAGGCAAAAGAAATGCAGAAAGATCCAAGAGCAGTGGAGAAGGAACCAACAGAGGTGTAGAAGAAGGCAAGAGAGGTGCAGAAGGAGCCAAGAGAGGTGTAGAAATTTGCAAGAGAGGTGTAGAAAGAAGCAACAGAGGTGCAGAAGAAGACAAGACATCTGCAGGAAGAGGCAAGCCAGTTGCAGAAATAGTCAACATAGGTGCAGAAAAAGGGAACAGGGGTGCAGAAAAAGGCAAGATAAGTGCAGAAAGAGGGAAGAAGGATGTAGAAAGAGGTAAGAGGGGTGCAGAAAGGGTAACAGAAGCACAGAAAGAAGCAAGAGTAGTGGAGAAAAAAATAAGAGAGGTGTAGAAAGAGGGAAGTGGGATAGAGAAAGAGCAAGAGAAGTGCAGAAAGAAGCAAGAGAGGTGTAGAAAGAGATAAGAGAGGTACAGAAAGAGGGGAGAGGGGTGCAGAAAGAGGCAACAGGGATGCAGAAAGATGGAAGAAGGGTGCAGAAAGAGGTAACAGGAGTACAGAAAGAGGCAACAGGGATGCAGAAAGAAACAAGAAAAGTACAGAAAGAAGCAACAGAGGTGCACAAAGAGGCACAAGGGGTGCACAAAGAGGCAAGAGAGTTGTAGAAACAGATAAAAGTAGTGCAGAAACATTCAAGAGAGGTGTAGAAAGAGTGAAGAAAAGTGCAGAAAGAGAGAACAGGGGTGAAGAAAGAGAAGAGAGGTGTAGAAAGAAAGAAGAAGGATATAGAAAGGAGTAATAGTTAGGCATTGAGTATAGGTAAAAACAAAGCAGCAACCCTTCACATGTTTGTGCTGTAAGTTTCATTATCTTTTTGAAACCATGCATGTATGAGTCTGTGCTTTTGCTAGTGTACTATATATAAAAAAAGCATACAAATATATGTATACTGATGTTTTATATGTAAAGCATCTTCAAATGTATGACACATATGAGAATACATGTGCAAGTAGAGACATACCCCAATCACAACATAATGCAGCCCTTAAAAGTTGACAGACTGCACTTTAGATTTGATTTGGGTAGCAGTAGAGAAATCCTTTAGTTGTGCTTTGTGATTCTGTTGTATAGCTTGTGATTTCTTCTAATTGTAGGAATTATGCAGTGCCTGATATAGGTTTGAAGTGCAATTAAAAATAGCTATTTATTTATACATAAGTATATTTGTATATAATTATTTTAATAATAGTAAATTATTTAGCAAAACTATTTAAACTTTTCTTTTTTTTCAGATATTCTCCATAATTATTAAGAAAAATTCAGTATGACATGAAAAGTGCAAAAGAAAGACAACAAAAAAACAGTACTATTTAAAGGAGAGAGAAAAGCAGAAATTAGATGAAGTACAACATGTGACATTGAATAAAAAAACGTCTGGTAAGAGAACTAAAGAATTTGTTGAAAGACTTTTAAAGAATGTAATGAATGTTCAAAATGGGGAAAAGAGAAAGAACAGTTGTACAACCAATCAGAAGGAAACGAAAAAAGGACAAATTAATGGAAAATCAGGTTATGGGAAAACAATCTATATTGAAAGAAGGATGAAAGAATATAAAGACATTAGGAAGAGAATGTATAAAAGTAGAGTACTACAAAATTTATTGAAAGATTGCAAAAAATATAAAAGAAGATCAGCATTCTGCAAGAAAAAACGATAGATTGAAAGTGTAGTCGAAAAGGCTTTTGAATTGAAAAGAAGATTGCTTAAATTAGTATTGAAGAGAATGAAGACATTGAATAAAACAATGCACTTTATGAAGGAGAAAAGTAAAACAAAAGACTGGTTAATAGAACTAACTTTTGCAAAAGATTTTCGGGTGAATGGAAGCACGCCTCTAGTACTGAACCTTTTTTTAATGAAGAAAGCTATTTTCAACAAAATACATTAGTTCATGCAGTTGATACCAGTGGTCGTTCTTATGAGGTTAAAAACAGTTGTCCAATTGAAATAGAAAAGATGGTTCCTAGAAATGTGGAACAAGTAATAGCTGAAGAAGTTCAAGGGAGACGTACACAAGCTCCAGTGTATAAGTGGGATTGTAGTAGTATGTGTAGTATACAACAGGAATCTATTGATATATTATGAAATTTCTTATGAGATTATGGTAAAAAAGTGTTAAACAAAAGATTAAGATGTTGCAAGGACTAGATCTTTGTAAAGTGAGAAAATATACTAACTTGCAGGGTCCTTCTATGGCTTGTCTTTCTAGAAAAGTGTGTTGAAGTACGTTTCATCATTTAAGAATGTTAGCAGTACATCACTCAGAAATGCGGACGCTAGTAAGAAGATTGTACTATGTAAAAAGTCCTGCATTATCTTTAAGTGAGATGAAAACAGCTCTTTTGCATGGTTCAGTATTGGATTAAAAAAAGTTTCTGATGATATAGAGTTTCGTTTCTTTGGTCCTCAAGAGGAGTGTAGAGAAAGTGAGAGTTTGATAAGTGTAGGTGTTGAAGAAGAGGTGGAAGATAGTACTACTGAGAAATTTGCAGAAGAAATTACAAAGTTTAAGATATTTTCTTGTGAAAAACCAAACTATGTTTGTATTTGTTGTCCACGTACTCACTATAGAAGTCAAACTAGGAATGTTGATGTGTATTTAAAAAGTGAAAAGGAAAACAATGATAAGTGGGAGCAATTTGGTGCTTATTTGTTGGTAGAAGGTCGTTTTGAGTTGGGTAGTGTTCAACGTATTTGTAAATATTGTTACAGCAAATTAGAAGAGAACAAAATGCCAGCTAGAGCTGTACATAACAACATAGAGTTGGTAGCTATTCCTCCGGAACTGGTAGATTTAAATACTTATGAGTCCATTCTTGTTCAATCTGTGCATCTGTTTCAGGCTATAGTTTGTATGCCACTGGAGTCAAGCTATCCTGGCTGATGAAGGCTGATAGCCTGAAACCGGTCCTAGGATGCTTGATTCCGGTCCAGGAAGACATGGCTTGGCAGTTCGGTCTGGACTGTTCCCATGAGGCACAGGGTCAAGACTGATTTGCATATGGCTATGTCTGAACTGGGGTGGCGTGGTGAAGCAAAATAACGATGGATTAAACCCAGATCTGTGACTGGGGTGAATGTTTGCCAATCTGCAACATTCCGTCCATCATCTTGGGTGTTTTGCATTTCGCCTAAGTGGGAAGGGTATGCCCAGACGTGGGTCCCGTGCTCACTACGCCACTGGAGTCAAGCTATCCTGGCTGATGAAGGCTGATAGCCTGAAACCGGTCCTAGGATGCTTGATTCCGGTCCAGGGAAGACATGGCTTGGCAGTTCGGTCTGGACTGTTCCCATGAGGCACAGGGTCAAGACTGATTTGCATATGGCTATGTCTGAACTGGGGTGGCGTGGTGAAGCAAAATAACGATGGATTAAACCCAGATCTGTGACTGGGGGTGAATGTTTGCCAATGTGCAACATTCCGTCCATCATCTTGTGTGTTTTGCATTTCGCCCTAAGTGGGAAGGGTATGCCCAGACGTGGGTCCCGTGCTCACTACGCCACTGGAGTCAAGCTATCCTGGCTGATGAAGGCTGATAGCCTGAAACCGGTCCTAGGATGCTTGATTCCGGTCCAGGGAAGACATGGCTTGGCAGTTCGGTCTGGACTGTTCCCATGAGGCACAGGGTCAAGACTGATTTGCATATGGCTATGTCTGAACTGGGGTGGCGTGGTGAAGCAAAATAACGATGGATTAAACCCAGATCTGTGACTGGGGGTGAATGTTTGCCAATGTGCAACATTCCGTCCATCATCTTGTGTGTTTTGCATTTCGCCTAAGTGGGAAGGGTATGCCCAGACGTGGGTCCCGTGCTCACTATGCCACTGGAGTCAAGCTATCCTGGCTGATGAAGGCTGATAGCCTGAAACCGGTCCTAGGATGCTTGATTCCGGTCCAGGAAAGACATGGCTTGGCAGTTCGGTCTGGACTGTTCCCATGAGGCACAGGGTCAAGACTGATTTGCATATGGCTATGTCTGAACTGGGGTGGCGTGGTGAAGCAAAATAACGATGGATTAAACCCAGATCTGTGACTGGGGGTGAATGTTTGCCAATGTGCAACATTCCGTCCATCATCTTGTGTGTTTTGCATTTCGCCCTAAGTGGGAAGGGTATGCCCAGACGTGGGTCCCGTGCTCACTACGCCACTGGAGTCAAGCTATCCTGGCTGATGAAGGCTGATAGCCTGAAACCGGTCCTAGGATGCTTGATTCCGGTCCAGGGAAGACATGGCTTGGCAGTTCGGTCTGGACTGTTCCCATGAGGCACAGGGTCAAGACTGATTTGCATATGGCTATGTCTGAACTGGGGTGGCGTGGTGAAGCAAAATAACGATGGATTAAACCCAGATCTGTGACTGGGGTGAATGTTTGCCAATGTGCAACATTCCGTCCATCATCTTGTGTGTTTTGCATTTCGCCCTAAGTGGGAAGGGTATGCCCAGACGTGGGTCCGTGCTCACTACGCCACTGGAGTCAAGCTATCCTGGCTGATGAAGGCTGATAGCCTGAAACCGGTCCTAGGATGCTTGATTCCGGTTCAGGGAAGACATGGCTTGGCAGTTCGGTCTGGACTGTTCCCATGAGGCACAGGATCAAGACTGATTTGCATATGGCTATGTCTGAACTGGGGTGGCGTGGTGAAGCAAAATAACGATGGATTAAACCCAGATCTGTGACTGGGGGTGAATGTTTGCCAATGTGCAACATTCCGTCCATCATCTTGTGTGTTTTGCATTTCGCCCTAAGTGGGAAGGGTATGCCCAGACGTGGGTCCTGTGCTCACTATGCCACTGGAGTCAAGCTATCCTGGCTGATGAAGGCTGATAGCCTGAAACCGGTCCTAGGATGCTTGATTCCGGTCCAGGGAAGACATGGCTTGGCAGTTCGGTCTGGACTGTTCCCATGAGGCACAGGATCAAGACTGATTTGCATATGGCTATGTCTGAACTGGGGTGGCGTGGTGAAGCAAAATAACGATGGATTAAACCCAGATCTGTGACTGGGGGTGAATGTTTGCCAATGTGCAACATTCCGTCCATCATCTTGTGTGTTTGCATTTCGCCCTAAGTGGGAAGGGTATGCCCAGACGTGGGTCCTGTGCTCACTATGCCACTGGAGTCAAGCTATCCTGGCTGATGAAGGCTGATAGCCTGAAACCGGTCCTAGGATGCTTGATTCCGGTCCAGGGAAGACATGGCTTGGCAGTTCGGTCTGGACTGTTCCCATGAGGCACAGGGTCAAGACTGATTTGCATATGGCTATGTCTGAACTGGGGTGGTGTGGTGAAGCAAAATAACGATGGATTAAACCCAGATCTGTGACTGGGGGTGAATGTTTGCCAATGTGCAACATTCCGTCCATCATCTTGTGTGTTTGCATTTCGCCCTAAGTGGGAAGGGTATGCCCAGACGTGGGTCCCGTGCTCACTACGCCACTGGAGTCAAGCTATCCTGGCTGATGAAGGCTGATAGCCTGAAACCGGTCCTAGGATGCTTGATTCCGGTCCAGGGAAGACATGGCTTGGCAGTTCAGTCTGGACTGTTCCCATGAGGCACAGGGTCAAGACTGATTTGCATATGGCCATGTCTGAACTGGGGTGGCGTGGTGAAGCAAAATAACGATGGATTAAACCCAGATCTGTGACTGGGGGTGAATGTTTGCCAATGTGCAACATTCCGTCCATCATCTTGTGTGTTTTGCATTTCGCCCTAAGTGGGAAGGGTATGCCCAGACGTGGGTCCGTGCTCACTACGCCACTGGAGTCAAGCTATCCTGGCTGATGAAGGCTGATAGCCTGAAACCGGTCCTAGGATGCTTTATTCCGGTCCAGGGAAGACATGGCTTGGCAGTTCGGTCTGGACTGTTCCCATGAGGCACAGGGTCAAGACTGATTTGCATATGGCTATGTCTGAACTGGGGTGGCGTGGTGAAGCAAAATAACGATGGATTAAACCCAGATCTGTGACTGGGGGTGAATGTTTGCCAATGTGCAACATTCCGTCCATCATCTTGTGTGTTTTTTATAGTTTGTATGGAGCCTAAAACAGGCAAGCTGCCTCCAACAGATTTGCAAAGAAGTTTAAAAGGGAGAGTTGTGTATTTACCTTTATATTTTAAGAAAAATATTGAAACTGTTGGTATAGCGAGAGAGGAAAGTGAACCTGTAGTTATTCTAGTTAATGGTGTACCAACAAAGAGTTGGAAAATATGGCAAGAGTTAGTAGATGTCACCAAATTTCAAAAGGCTACATTATATCTTGTACAAAACAATGTTTATTATAAAAATGTATATGTGGAAGAACAAGCATTATCTATAGAAAATGAAAGAGAAATTTCAACTGGCCAAATAGAAAAAGTGGACAAATCGAGGAGAGAAGAAATGTATGAACTTTATAGTATACATTCTCTACATTCACAAGAAGTGATAGGAAACACTATTGAATTATTCCAAATGAAGAAAGAGAAGGGAACTCCCATGAGTGTATGGGAAAAAAGTTTAGAAGCTCGTTGTTTTCCACAGCTCTTCCCCACTGGAAAAGGTGGACGATATGATGAACGACCAGTACAGATTCCAGCTTCAGAATATCGTACAACAAGATTGTACTCAGAAGATCCAAGACTTCGACAGTGTATTCCATATTTATTTCATCTTCTGTTTGAAAGTGACTTGTCCGGACTTTCATATCTAGTGAACCACATATTAAAAAAACCGGAGTTCATCTTACACATCTTTCTGCAAAGGAATTTTTGGACAAAGTTCAACAAAGAGACGATCATTTAGAATCTCAGTTAATTAATTTGATGGCGTGTCAACGTGGTACTAACGAGTATTGGTATCATCGTCACGGAGAACTTAAATGTATGTTAAGGAACTTACGAACCCCTACATGGTTTGTTACGCTTAGCTGTGCTGAATACGCATGGGACGATTTACTTGAATTTCTACGAGAACCAAATTCAAATGTAAAAAACATTGAATTGAAGACAGCTGGAGAACTCTGTTCTTTGGATCCTGTAAATGTATGCAGATATTTTAATCATAGGTTTGAAGCTATGATGTATTTTATCTGCAATAAAAATAATCCACCTCTTGGAGAAGTTATTGATTTCTTTTGGAGAAAGGAGTACCAAGCCAGAGATGCTCCTCATATACACATGCTGTTATGGATCAAGAATGCACCTAAATTTGGAACCGATTCTGATGATACAGTTTTGTCTTTCATTGAAGACTATGTTACCTGTGCCCTTCCAAAAAAAGGAGGAGAAAACAGCTTAAGACAACAAGTTTTACAGTTTCAAAGTCATCGATGTGGAAAATATTGTCGACGAAAATACACGTCAAAGGGAAACTTTTATACAAAATGTTGTTTTGGATTCCCACGTCCAGTAATTTCAAAAGGAAGAGTCAACAGTTTCATGTCGGTAGTAAGACATACTATAACTCGAAAATCTCCAAAGAATACTTAGAACATAAAAAGAAGTGAAGGTTCAAAGTATATTAATGACTACAATCCAGTGATTTTGACAATGTGGAATGTAAACATGGATATCCAGTATGTTGCAGATACTTCGATTGCTGTTGCTCGTTATGTTACATCATATTTAACCAAATCTGAAAAGACGGAGTTGAAAGAAATGTGGGAAGAAATTTCACAAGACAAGACTCTTAGTAACAAATTGTACAGCTTTAGTTTGAAGATGCTTTCCCATCAATAGATTGGATCCTACGAATGTTCGGATCGGTTGACCTCTGCAAGTTTATATTCAAAGTCAAGAGGAATCATTTGGGTAAATCTAGGTCTTGCTGCAACACGAAATTGAGTTTTGAAATCTGTACAAGAAATTGAATACTTAGCATTGAATGAACCAGACAGTACAGATATTGTTAAAACAAATATGTTGAATCTGTACTATCCCGAAAGAAGTCCACATCTGGAAAACATATGTCTCTATGAAGTACTACAACATTATAGCTTTAAGAGAAATGTTACAGAAAATATAAATGAAGAAAAATATGCAGTAATTGGATGTGATGGATGTTTGGTAAACATGCCAAAGGAAATCTTATTAATCACAGAAAACTCACTTGTGATACTTGAGATAAAAGGGAATTTTTCTATTTAGCACTTCTGCAACTCTTCAAGCCTTGGCGTACTGAAATGGAATTACTTGGAGATTTTGACTGCTATGAAGATTCTTTTAATGCATGTAAAGATAGCATTCAATGCACAATTTTTCCAAATTATCTACAAATGTTAAATGAAGAGAATGAACAA
The DNA here is from genome assembly GCA_963921515.1 of Calotriton arnoldi. NCBI lineage: Eukaryota > Metazoa > Chordata > Amphibia > Caudata > Salamandridae > Calotriton > Calotriton arnoldi. The sequence goes on from CAWUFW010007617.1 coordinate 171,542, forward strand.
GAAGCTACTATTGCAGCTGAAATAGCTAGAGACAGTTCTCAAGATAGCCAAAGTTATGCTCCTCTAAGTCAAGATCCATTAGGACAACCAATTCTTGATAAATGAAGCAGCAATAGCCATGAATGAAGTAGAAACGGCAATGCAACAAGCACAACCGGATATAATTGAGTTGGGAAACTTGGAAGACCAACTAAATTTTGAACAAAACAAAATATATCAGCAAGTGACACAAAAGATACAGCAAAGTTTACTGCATGAAAAAAAAGAGTGCAACTGCACATCATTTAAACCTATTCAAATGTATATCAGTGGTCAAGCTGGAACAGGAAAAAGTTTCTTAATTTAAGTTTTGACCAGTTATCTACAGAAAACCACTGATTCACATTTATCTTGAGTTGTAACAGCTCCAACTGGGTTAGCGGCACACAACATTAAAGGGATTGCAATACATTGTTTACTCATGCTACAAGTAGAACATGAAAATAAGTTGAAATATCATAAACTATCTGGAGAAGCTTGTTATGAAGTCTCAAGAGTACTAAAGAAAATTAAACTTCTAATCATTGACGAGGTGAGCATGGTCTCAAACTTAATGCTTGCCTTTGTACATTTAAGAATGCAACAGATTTTAAAAACAGATTATGATGTTTTATTTGGAGGAAAACATGTAATTATATTTGGCGATCTACTACAACTGACTCCTGTGAAAGGACAATCAGTTTTTAAAACTCTTGTCCATGAAGATACTAGGAAATCTTTGGGAAGTATTGGAAATGTAAACATTTGGTCTCATTTTGAATATAAAGAGCTTATTAAGAATATGCGACAAGCAAGTGATGAACACTATGGAAACATTCTTCAAGATATAAGAATTGGAGTTTTGACACAAGTAAAACATTTTACAAAGTCGGCTACTAACAAATTTGTTTCCAAATGAAAACATTGCACCTGAAATAATGTACAAACAAATTGGAGAAAAGAAGTCTATAGTTAGCCTAATGCCAACACTGCAAGTGTTCCACATTCAATCATGAACTTTTGAAACTGGAAAAACAACCAATAGTGGAAATGGAAGCCATTGATAAAATGGAACACGAAGGAGTTACTATTCTTCTCTCAGAGAAATTACAGTCAAAATTGGATTGTTTGGAAAAGTCGGTGTCTAAGTCTGATGGTTTAGAAAAGACTTTATATGTATGTGAAAACTGTCGGGTAATTTTACGACGTAATTTGGATGTAGAAAAAGGTTTAGTAAATGGAGCAATGGGAAATGTTGTTGATTTTGTTAATTATCAGAACAGAGGTGGAATTGAATTTTTGAAGATTACATTTGATCAGATTGAAGAGGTAAAACAAATTGGATGGTGTACTGTTCGTTTTTTGCTTGTAAAAGACTTGTATGTTCGTAGAACACAGTTTCCTCTTTCTTTATCATATGCGGTGACCATTCCTAAATCTCAACGTTTAAGTGTAGACAGTGCTTTGGTAAATATTGGAAGTACAGTGTTTAAAGAGGGCATTGCATACGTTGCATTGTCTCGAGTAAGAGCATTGTCTGGTTTGTATTTGATTGATTTTGATGAGAGTACAATCGTTTAAGAGGACTTTATGCTCCTAACTTAGGTGAATATCCTGTATATGAGAAACGTGTAATGTGTCCAAAACGGAAATATGACAAACATTCTACTGAGATTCAAAAAAAGAAAACAATTGAAGAGAATCATGAAGGTGCAAAGAATGTGAAAATGGACCCTGTTGATGATATTGTAGGATACCAGTTAGAAAATAGTTCAGTTATCAACTGCTATGCTAATGTAATTGTGAATGTTGTGTTTTATCTGGAAGATCTTCATCTTGAAATTATGGAAAATCGAGAAAAAATATTCTGTTTTTTACTACATAATGTTTGTCAAAAGTTGGTAACTGATAGCAGTAAAATCCATACACTTCTGGGATTCGGCATCTTTTGGATATATATACTGGTTCTTCACAATTTACACTCAATATACAACAAGATGCACAATAATTTCTTATGTTTATGCTTGGTGTATTGGAAGCTGAAGGAATAGAAAATGAAAATGTATTTGGACTAAGTTACAGATGGGATCATGAATGTGAAGAGTGTTCATTTTCTTCCACCACTGGAATAGACACTGAACGATTCATATACTTGACGAGATCAGATTGCAAATCAGTATCTTTTAACAAATTAGTAAAAACAGCTAATCAAGATATGAAATGCTCTCATTGTCAATCAGAAATGTTGTCAACGTCATATATAGAAAGATTTGGAAAATATGTCATTTTAATGCTACAACGTTGTAGAGCAAATGGAAGAAAATTGGAAACAAAAATAAAAAAAATTGTGGCAAGTCAACTATTAATTTCAGGAAGAACTTTTAAGGCTGTGGCTATTATTTTCCATGATGGACCTACTACAACATCTGGACAGTATACTGTGTATTTAAAGTGCAATAAAGGATGGACACATTGCAATGATGCCCATTTGCAATTCAAATGTAGGTTGCCTTTCGAATTACCAGATTCATATCTGATATTTTTGATGCCAAAGGTTTGAAAACATCATTCGGCCTATTGGGAAGATGTAAACATTAATAAATTAGTTTATTTTGGATATTTTCAATGGAGATTGATTTGGAAACATTATTCGGCATATTGGGAAAATGTGAAAAATTACTGTTTCGATTATTGTTTGAGCTAATTGTTGTTGCATTTGCAAAATTGTGTTTGAAAGAAATAGTTTGTATATTTGATCTTTATATTATATGCGATGTAAATGAGAATGTACATTTCAGAAATGTACTTCAGAGAAATAAATGATTTATTGTAGTGGAAATATATAATTTAGAAACTGTAGATAGGTAAACAGATAGTTGAACTTGTGTAAATATTTTCAACGCAGATTTTTTATTTTTTTTACAATCTCATTGATTGTATTTTTTTCCCCGCTGTTATATGATGATCTACATTGAAATCACTGTTAATGGTGAAATTCAGTAGAATCTGAGAACAGCAAAAGAGGGAAACTGAATATGTTATGTAATTCTAAAATTATGTTCTGTTCTTAAAACTATAATATTATAAGCAATAACAGTTTTTCTTCTTCTTTTTTACAGAAAGTAATTCTAAAGCTTGAAAAGATTTTAAATTCAGTTAACAATAAAACTACTGTAAAATAGTTTCACTGAGTTTGGTATCTACTTCAATAAAGAAGGTAAGATGAAATAATATAATAAGCATAATAATATGAGGTAATGTTTACAGTCACTTTTATTGCAGTCATCCATTTTTTCAGGCACTACCCATGCACTTATGCAATCACTCCGGCACTAGCCATGCACTCATACATGCACTCACGCACTTCTGCTGCACTTATGCAATCACTCAAGCACTACCCACTCAGTCTTCCAATCATCCAGACACTACCCGTACGCTCATGCAATCACCCAAGTACTTCTTATGCACTCCTCCAATCACCCAGAAACTACCCATGCACTCCTCTATGCACCTAGGCACTACCCATGCAGTCTTCCATGCACCCAAGCATTACCCATACACTCCTCCAATTACCTAAACATTACCCCTGCACTCATGCAATCACTCAAGCATTACCAATGTACTCCTTCAATCACTCAGGCAGTACTCATGCACTCGTCCAATTACCCAGACATTAGCCATGCACTCCTCCAATCACCCAGACATTACCTCTGCACTCATAATATCACCCAGGCATTAACAATGCACTCCTCCAATCACCCAGGCACTACTCATGCACTCATGCAATAACCCAAGCACTACCCATGCACTCATGAAATAACCCAGCCACTAACCATGCACTCCTCCAATCACTTAGGCAGTACCCATGCACTCTTCCAATCACCCAGACATTACTCCTGCACTCATGCAATAACCCAGGCATTACTCATGCACTCCTCCAATCACCCAGACATTACCTCTGCACTCATGCAGTCACCCAGGCACTACCCATGCACTTACAAAATCACCCAGGCATTACCCATGCTCTTACAAATTCACCCAGGCATTACCAATGCACACCTTTAATCACTCAGACAGTACCCATGCTCTCCTGCAAACACCTAGACATTACTCCTACACTCTTGCAATCACCCAGGTATTACCCATGCACTCCTTCAATCATTCAGACATTACTCCTATACTTATGGGATCACCCAGGCATTAGCAATGCACTTCTCCAATCACCCAGGCACTACCCATGCAATCACTCAAGCATTACCTATGCATTTCTTCAATCACTCGAGCAGTACCCATACACTCCAACAATCACCCAGACACTACCCATACACTCATGCAATAACCCAGGCACTACCCATGCAGTCCTTCAATCATCCATATATTACTCCTACACTTATGGAATCACCCAGGTATTACCCATACAGTTCTCCAATAACCCAGGCACTACCCATGCACTCATGCAATCACCCAGACATTACTTATGCACTCCTTCAATCACTTAGGCAGTACCCATGCACTCCTCCAGTCACCCAGACATTACCCTTGCCCTCATGCAATCACCCAGGTACTACACATGCACTTACAAAATTACCCAGGCATTACCAAAGCACTCATTTAGTCACTCAGGCAGTACCCATGCGCTCTTCCAATCACCCAGACATTACTCCTGCACTCTTGCAATCACCCAGGCATTACCCATGCACTCCTTCAATCATCCAGATATTACTCGTACACTTATGGAATCACCCAGGCATTAGCCATGCACTACTTCAATCACTCAGGCAGTACCCATGCACTCCTCCAATCACCCAGGCAGTACCCATGCACTGCTCCAATCACCCAGGCATTACCCATGCACTCCTTCAATCATTCAGGCATTACCCATGCACTCCTCCAATCACCCAGACTTTACCTTGGCACTCATGGAATCACCCAGGCATTAGCCATGCACTTACAAAATCATCCAGGCATTACCCAGGCACTTACAAATTCACCCAGGCATTACCAATGCGATCCATTATTCACTCAGGCAGTACGCATGCACTCCTGCAATCACCCAGACATTACTTCTACAGTCTTGCAATCACCCAGGCATTACCCATGCACTCCTTCAATCATCCAGACATTACTCCTACACTAATGGAATAACCCAGGCATTAGCCATGCACTTCTCCAATTACCCAGGCACTACCCATGCAGTCATGCCATCACTCAGGCATTACCCATGTGTTTCTTCAATCACTCAGGCAGTACCCATGCACTCTTCCAATCACCCAGACATTACTCCTGCACTCTTGCAATCACCCAGGCACTACCCTTGCACTCATGCAATCACTCAGGCATTACCCATGCACTCCTCCAATCACCCACAATTTACCTCTGCACTCATGCAATCACCCAGGCGTAACCCATGCACTTACAAAATCACCAAATACTACCCTTGCACTACTCCAATCACCCAGGCACTACCGTTGCACTCATGTAATCACTCAGGCATTACACATGCACTCCTCCAATCACCCACACATTACCTCTGCAGTGATGCAATCACCCAGGCATAACCCATGCACTTACAAAATCATCACGCAAGAGCCTTGCACTCCTCCAATCACCCAGGCACTACCCTTGCACTCATGCAATCACTCAGGTATTACCCATGCACTCATCCAATCACCCAAAAATTACCTCTGCACGCATGTAATCACCCAGGCATAACCCATGCACTTACAAAATCATCCAGGCACTAGCCTTGCACTCCTCAAATCGCCCAGGCACTACCCTTGCACTAATGCAATCATTCAGACATTACCCATGCACTCCTCCAATCACCCACACATTACCTCTTCACTCATGCAATCACTCAGGCACTAGCCATGCACTCCTGCAATCACCCAGACATTAGTCCTGCACTCTTGCAATCACCCAGGCATTACCCATGCACTCCTTCAATCATATATACACTACCTGTACACTTCTCCATATATTCCACTTACCACAATTCGTACAACACTTACAAATCTTTCTTTTTTAAACCAAATAGGCGGTTCTGAAAAGAACCATTTTTTGTCTTCTTTTTTGTTTTATATATTTTTTGAACTTTTTTGTACATTTTTTTGGTGTTTTTTTTAAATGAAAAACTAAACAGAACTAACAGCGAAAATGATAAAAAAATTATGCAATTAGGAACTCATTGCATTAGAAAAGAAAAAAAAATTAACAATAGTGGTTCCTAATAGCAACCAGGATGGCATCCAGTGATTGCTCACCAAAACATAGAATTTTGTGACATTTCACACAATGCTGCTCCACTCTAGCCAACTCAGGGATGATGTTTGGAGTGCTAGTTGTGGTAGAACCAGATGATGTGCTTGGTCCAGCAGTTTTGTCCTAGGTTTTCCGCTTTTCTTCTTCCCGTCAATGCTGTTCTCTTGCGAGACGCAGAGGATGGATAGTCTGCAAATATTTCAACATCGACAATGTCCCGCAGTAATATTTTTTATCTGAACCTCGTGAGAGAACATTCCCATAAATGGTGCAAGTTACTTTTCGGACTGTGACCTTCTTTTCCCCTTGTGGTATCGATAAAAATGCCCACATGATACTTTCAAATCTTTTCTTCACAAGTTCCTCCATGTCTTCTTCCTCTTCAGGTGGAATCTGCTGAGGATCATTTCCTGCTGCCATTTTTAAATCAGTGAAAAACCCCACCAAAAAAAGGCAAAGAAGAGGATCAGAAAACAATAGGTGTGTCTTCTGAGATGCTCTTGAAGGAATGAAAAAAATGGGTGGGGTCCTTCAAGTTCTAGAATCAAAAGGTTCTTAACAAATGAAATTGTTTCTTTTGAAGTCACATGGGATTTGCCCACCCGGCGCGCAAACAGCGCGCACCCGACGCGATTCCCCCAAAAAATATTTAACAGTGATATATCTTTATTACAATTACAAATATATGATATTTATATTTATATTAAATAATCCCTTGCTACAATATACATAATAAAGTTATATACATATACTTTTAAAACAAAAAAATGTACGGTGCATTTGCGCACCCGGCGCGACCCCCGGAAATACGTACGTGACGTTACGCGGGGCCAAGATTCGTGCACCCGTCGCTTACCAAACGTGCATCGTACACGACTTAACCAATATGGCGGGAACATTTTGGGATTCGCGCAACCACCGTGATTGGTACACGATGGGTACGCGACTCCACTTTAAAAAAAAAAAAAACGTACATTTATATTTTAGAAAAGAGAAAACATCACATTATTTTTACAAAATATTAAAAAATAAGAAAAAGTATTTTTGGGATATTATACTTAGATATTAGCATTTAAAAAACCTTTCAAATTCACTGAAAAAACCAAAGGTTTTAGGGACATTATAGTTAGAAATTAGCATTTAAAAAACCTTTGAAATTCACTGAAAAAACCATAGGTTTCAGGGACGTTATAGTTAGAAATTAGCATTTAAAAAACCTTAGAAATTCACTGAAAAAACCACAGGTTTCAGGGACGTTATAGTTAGTTGGACATTTCACTCGTACAAAACTAGAGCAATTCGGCCGTTATAGTTAGTTGAGCTAACTATAACTCGTGCCCCCGCAATGCACCGCTGATGATGTCACATATTACATCACTCATGACATGGTCAGTGACATCACTCATGACACCACTGGTGACATCTCAAATGACATCACTGATGACATCACTGATGACATCATCCACTTCATATCTGACACAACCATTCTTGAAACCATAGACACACCAATACCAGTTGGTACATACCCACTCACTGATTCATAGGTCTACACACATCCACTCATTCACCGATACAGTCACTCATACACGAAGTCACTCATCAATACAGCCACTGATATATGCACTCATACACCCATACAGACACTCACATACTGACACTTACCCATAGAGTTACTCACACACCAAGTCAGTCATCCAAAGACTCAATCACACTGCCATGTACTCACCAATACAGTTATACACACACCACCTCACTTATTCATACAGATACTAACACATAGCTACTCTCTTATACAATCACTGGCACAAGCACACACTCATCCATACAGACACTCTCACAATCACTCCCTCTCACATATAGTCAGTTATATACTCCAACACTCACATATACTGCCTTTCACATATGTAGTTACTCACCCATATATCACTGAGACATCTTTACACTCACTGACACAGCCATACGCACACTCACTCACCCATACAGCCCCTCGCAGACACACTCATAAACCCATACACCCACTGAATCACCCACTCACACATCCATGTGGGGAGTTACACTTCCCCACCCACACACACACACACTCAGGTACCCATATAGGTACTCAGACAACCAATCCTTAACCCATATAGACACTGATGTAGCTACTCACCAACTCATGCAGCGAATTACACAACAACTGACAGACTGATACAGACATTCACACAGATTGGTCATTCACCCATGCATTCACTAAGACACATTTAATCACTCACTTATACAGTCAGTCACGCACCCAATAAATCATCCATTCAGAGACTCATACACCCACTCATTCTTCAATACACCTTGGCGCATATATATATATATATATATATATATATATAAAACATACTTAAACTTTTCAGAAACACTCAGTCACTGGATGATGTCATCAGTGATGTCATTTGAGATATCAAGAATGAGTGGGTGTATAAGTGTCTGAATGGATGATTTACTAGGTGCGTGACTGACTGTATAAGTGAGTGATTAAACGTGTCTTACTGAATGCATGGGTTAGTAACTAAACTGTGTAAATGTCTCTATCAGTCTGTCAGTTGGTATGTAAGTGGCTGCATGGGTTGGTGAGTAGCTACATGAGTGTCTATATGGGTTATTCATTGGTTGTCTGAGTTTTTGTATGGGTGCCTGAGTGTTTGTGTGGGTGGGTGGGGGGTGTGTGACTATGCATAGATGTGTGAGTGGGTGATTCACTGGGTGTATGGGTTCAAGAGTGCACCTGTGAAGGGCTGTATGGGTGGGTGAGTGTGTGTATAGGAGGGTTGGTGAGTGAATGGATGTCTCAGTGGTATATGTGTGAGCAACTACATATGTGAAAGGCAGTATATGTGAGTGTTGGAGTATATAAATGACTATATGTGAGAGTGAGTGATTGTGAGAATGGCTGTATGGATGAGTGTGTGCTTGTGTCAGTGATTGTATAAGTGAGTAAGTATGTGTTAGTATCTGTATGAATAAGTGAGGTGGTGTGTGTATAACTGTATAGGTGAGTAAATGGGAGTGTGATTGATTCTTTGCATGACTGACTAGGTGTGTGAGTAACTCTATGGATGAGTGGCGGTGTGTGAGTGTCTGTATAGGTGTATGAGTGCATATGATAGTGCTGTATTGATGAGTGACTGCAGGCATGAGTGACTGTATGGGTGAATGAGTGGATGTGTGTGTAGATCTAGGAATCAGTGAGTGGGTATGTAGTAACTGGTATTGGTGTGTATGGTTTCGAAAATGGTAGTCTGTATTTTAGGGAGGGTGTATCAAAGGTTATATTAGGCTGTGAGAAGGTGCATCACATGATCACATGGATGATGTCATCAGTGATGTCATCAGTGATGTCATTTGAGATGTCATCAGTGATGTCACTGACCATGTCATGAATTATGTCATATGTGACATCATCAGCAGTGCATTGCGAGGGCGCGAGTTATAGTTAGCTCAACTAACTATAACAGCCGAATTTCTCTGGTTTTGTACGAGTGAGATGTCCAACTAACTATAACGTCACTGAAACCTGTGGTTTTTTCAGTGAATTTCTAAGGTTTTTTAAATGCTAATTTCTAACTATAACGTCCCTGAAACCTATGGTTTTTTCAGTGAATTTCTAAGGTTTTTTAAATGCTAATTACTAACTATAACGTCCCTTAAACGTATGGTTTTTTCAGTGAGTTTCAAAGGTTTTTTAAATGCTGATTTCTAACTGTAACGTCCCTGAATAATGTAAAGTTTTCTCCTTCTGAAATATTCTTTGACTTTTTTTTTTTTTAAAAGTGGATTCGCGTACTGATCGTGTACCAATCACGGTGGTTGCGCGAATCCAAGAATTGTGCTGCCAAATTGTTTAGGTCATGTACAATGCGCGTTGCGTATGCGGAAGGTGCACGGTTCTCGACCCCGCGCAACGTCACGTACGTATTTCCAGGGGTCGCGCCGGGTGCTCAAATCCATCGCAAATCTTTAAGTTTTAAAAGTATATCTATATAACTTTATTATATATATTATACATTATTTAAGATAATTGTAAATATATATTTGTAACTGGAATAAAAATATATTATAGATAAATATATTTTTCCGGAAGCGCGCCGGGTGCGCGCTAGTTGCGCGCTAGGTGCGCGAACCCATGTGACTTCAAAAGAAAGCATTTCATTGGTTAAGAACCTTTTGATTCTAGAACTTGAAGGACCCCACACATTTTTTTTCATTCCTTCAAGTGCATCTTAGCAGACACACCTGTTATCTGCTGCTCCTCTTGCTTGCCTTTTTTGGTGTTCTTTTTTACAGAACTGAAATGTCAGCTGGTGATGCACCTGAACAGCTTCCCCCTGAAGAGGAAGAAGACCTGTAGGAACCTGTAAAGAAGAGGTATGAAAGTGTCGTATGTGCATTTTCCTCTATTCCACCAGGAGAAAAAAAGGTAAATGCCCGGAAAGTCATGTGCACTGTTTGTGACAAAGTCCTCTCACGAGGGTCTGAGAAAAAATATTCCTGTGGGACGTCGTCGATGTTGAAACACCTACAAACAATACATCCTCGATGTCTAGCTAAGGAACAGCTTAGACGGGAACAAGAGAGTCAGGCAAGTGACAACAACGCTGCTGGACATAGCACGTCAAGTGCTTCAATATCATCTAGCACAGCCAACATCTTCCCTGACTTCGCTAGAGTGGAGCAGCATTGCATAAAATGCAAAAAATGCTCTGTTTTGGTGAGCAATAACTGGATGTTGTCCTGGTTGCTATTAGGAACCACCACTGTTATTTTTTTTTTTTTTCTATGCAATGAGTTTACAATTGCATAATTTTTTCAACATGTTCACTGTTGGTTCTGTTTATTTTTTCGTATTTTTAAAAAAAATACCAAAAAAATTAAAACAAGGGTTAAAAAAAATACAAAAAAATTAAACAAAAAAAGAAGAAAAAAATGCTTCTTTTTAGAACCGCCTAATTGGTTAAAAATAGACAAACTTGTATGTGTTCTATGAATGACTGCTATGGTAATGTCTGATGCAAAAACAACAATTGATGGACAGAATGCAGAACAATGTCATACATTCACCCCAGTACAGAGATCTGGGCCTAAATCCATCGTTTTTTTGCACACCATGCCATTCCAGTTTGGACCCAGCCATATGCAAATCAGTCTTGACCCTGCACCCAATGGGAACAGTCCAGCCCGAACTGCCAGGCCAGGTCCTCCCTGGACTGGAAACAAGCATCCTAGGACCGGTTTCGGGCTTTCAGCCCTCATCAGCCAGGATAGCTTGACTCCAGTGGCATGGAGAGCACGGGACCCACGTCTGGGCATACCCGACCCACTCGGGGTTACAAATGCAAAAACAACAATTGATGGACAGAATGCAGAACAATGTCATACATTCACCCCAGTACAGAGATCTGGGCCTAAATCCATCGTTTTTTTGCACACCATGCCATTCCAGTTTGGACCCAGCCATATGCAAATCAGTCTTGACCCTGCACCCAATGGGAACAGTCCAGCCCGAACTGCCAGGCCAGGTCCTCCCTGGACTGGAAACAAGCATCCTAGGACCGGTTTCGGGCTTTGAAACGTTCAGCACTCCGTCCATCATCTCCTTGTGTTTGCTTTGTTCGCCCTAAGTTGGCAGGGTATGCCCAGACGTGGGTCCCTTGCTCACTTTGCCACTGGATTCAAGCTAGCCTGGCTGATGAGGGCTGTTAGCCCGAAACCGGTCCCAGGATGCTTGATTCCGGTCCAGGGAAGACATGGCTTGGCAGTGTGGTCTGGACTGTTCCCATGAGGCACAGGGTCAAGACTGATTTGCATATAGCTATGTCTGAACTGGGGTGGTAAAGTGAGCTAAAGAATGATGATGGATTCAACCCAGATCTGTGACTGGGGGTGAGTGTTTGAAAAGTTTCAGCACTCGGTCCATCATCTCCTTGTGTTTGCTTTGTTCGCCCTAAGTTGGCAGGGTATGCCCAAACGTGGGCCTCTTGCTCACTTTGCCACTGGATTCAAGCTAGCCTGGCTGATGAGGGCTATTAGCCCGAAACCGGTCCCAGGATGCTTGATTCCGGTCCAGGGAAGACATGGCTTGGCAGTTTGGTCTGGACTGTTCCCATGAGGCACAGGGCCAAGACTGATTTGCATATAGCTATGTCTGAACTGGGGTGGCAAAGTGAGCTAACGAATGATGATGGATTCAACCCAGATCTGTGACTGGGGGTGAGTGTTTGAAAAGTTTCAGCACTCCGTCCATCATCTCCTTGTGTTTGCTTTGTACGCCCTAAGTTGGCAGGGTATGCCCAGACGTGGGTCCCTTGCTCACTTTGCCACTGGATTCAAGCTAGCCTGGCTGATGAGGGCTGTTAGCCCGAAACTGGTCCCAGGATGCTTGATTCCGGTCCAGGGAAGACATGGCTTGGCAGTTTGGTCTGGACTGTTCCCATGAGGCACAGGGTCAAGACTGATTTTGCATATAGCTATGTCTGAACTGGGGTGGCAAAGTGAGCTAAAGAATGATGATGGATTCAACCCAGATCTGTGACTGGGGGTGAGTGTTTGAAAAGTTTCAGCACTCCGTCCATCATCTCCTTGTGTTTGCTATGGTAATGTCTGAGTCATTGTATGAGTGAATACTGTCTCAGGGAATGAATGAGTGTAGCAGTATTGAATGAGTCATTGAATGAGTGCATGGATAGTGTTTGAGGGAATGAATGACTGCAGTGGTAGTCCCTGACTGATTGCATGAGTGTATAGGTAGTACCTGGCTTATTGCATGAGTGAATGTATAGTGCCTGGATGACTGGAGGAGTACAAGGGTAGTCCCTGGGTTATGCCATGAGTGCATAAGTAGTGCCTGGGTGATTGCATGACTGCAGGGGTAGTGCCTAAGTGATTGAAGGAGTGCATGGGTAATGCCTGTGTGATTGTATGAGTGCAGGGGTAATGTCTGGGTGATTGAAGGAGTGCATGGGTAATGCCTGGGTGCATGGAAGAGTGCATGGGTAGTGTGTGGGTGCATGTAGGACTGCCTGGGAAGTTCCTGGGTGATAGTGCCAGGATGACTGGAAGAGTGCAAGGGTAGTGCCTGGGTTATTGCATGAGTGCATAGGTAGTGCCTGGGTGATTGTATGACTACATGGGCACTGCCTGAGTTATTGAATGAGTACATGGATGATGCCTAGGTGATTGCATGAATGCAGGGGTAATGTCTAGGTGAATGGAGGAGTGCATGGGTAGTGCCTGAGTGATTAGACGAGTGTATAGGTAGTGCCTTGGTGATTTTTATAAGTGTATAGGTAGTTCCTGGGTGATTGGAGGAGTGCATGGATACTGCCTGGATGACTGGAGGAGTGCATGGGTAGTGCCTGGGTTATTGCATGAGTGCATAAGTAGTGCCTGGGTGATTGCATGACTGCAGGGGTAGTGCTTGAGTGATTGAAGGAGTGCACGTGTAATGCCTGTGTGATTGTACGAGTGCAGGGGTAATATCTGGGTGATTGAAGGAGTGTATAGGTAATGCCTGGGTGCATGGAAGAGTGCATGGGTAGTGCGTGGGTGTATGTAGGACTGCCTGGGTAGTTCCTGGGTGATTGGAGGAGTGCATGAGTAGTAGCAGGGTGATTGCATGAATGCAGGAGTAGTGCATGGATGATTGGAAGACTGCATGGGTAGTGGTTGGATGATTGCATGAGTGCTGCAGAAGTGCCTGGGCACATGTATGACTGCATGGGCACTGCCTGAGTGATTGAAGTAGTGCATGGGTAATGCCTGGGTGATTGTATGACTGCAGGGGTAATGTTTGGGTGAATGGACGAGTGCATGGGTAGTGCCTGAGTGACTACACAAGTGCATAGGTAGTGCCTTGGTGATTTTATAAGTGCATGGGTACTGGCTGGGTGATTGGAGGAGTGCATGGATAGTGCCAGGATGACTGGAGGAGTGCAAGGGTAGTACCTGGGTTATTGCATGAGTGCATAGCAAGTGCCTGGGTGATTGTATGACTACATGGGCACTGCCTGAGTTATTGAAGGCGTACATGGATAATGCCTGGGTTATTGCATGAATGCAGGGGTAGTGTCTAGGTGAATGGAGGAGTGCATGGGTAGTGTCTGAGTGATTAGATGAGTGTATAGCTAGTGCCTTGGTGATTTTATAAGTGCATGGGTAGTGGCTGGGTGATTGGAGGAGTGCATGGATAGTGCCTGGATGACTGGAGGAGTGCAAGGGTAGTGCCTGGGTTATTCCATGAGTGTATAAGTAGTGCCTGGGTGATTGCATGACTGCAGGGGTAGTGCCTCAGTGATTGAAGGAGTGCATGGCTAATGTCTGTGTGATTGTATGAGTGTAGGGGTAATGTCTGGGTGATTGAAGGAGTGCATGGGTAATGCCTGGGTGCGTGGAAGAGTGCATGGGTAGTGGCTGGCTGTATGTAGGACTGTAAACACAAAATGGGCTGCCCCTAGCGTGGGTTCCTACAGTTTCCTACAGAGTTATACTGAGATGCAGCATCAGTGGTGGCATCTCATAAAAAGTTTCGGACTGGCCTCACACACCGCCCGGTGTCATGCTTCATTATAGGCTATCCTCGCCCTCTAAAAACTTCGTTTGATAGAGGGCGGGCATACACCTGGAGACAGGGATGCACTTCTAAAGCTAAGTGGTGGCCGTGTGAAAGTGAAAGGTGATCTAAAAACCATTACATCTGTCACTAAACTGTGTTTATTCAGGGTGCAAATGTATGGTATTAAAATAGGTGAACGGTGATCTGGGACGTTATTCTCCCTTCACCATGTTAAGTGTGGTCAACATGTTTCTGTGTTAGTGTCCCCGTAGGGTACGTCGCATTCGTCAGGACCAAAGGGTTTCTAACTGTGGGCGCTGCCTTTTTGCATCTAATGCAAGAAGGAGCTGCTAATCTGGGGACGGGGGCTAAGAGGGTCAAGCTACCCGTTTGGTGTAGTACCAATGTAAGTGATTCTGTAGGAAAAAGATAAACAAAAAAGACATACAAACCAAACGTGTAAGTATATATATAAATGGCAAATTTTGTCATCCAAACCAAGTCACACCTATAGCGCGCGTGGTGTGGTCTTTATGAGACACGTGGCAGGTGTACGTGTCATCATATAACCAAAAGCATGATGGCAATCCATTTCTTACCCTAAAATACTATCCTCTATATTCCATGGGAGGGCAAGGATGGGAGGGCCTACTTGTGACTTTCTGTAAAGGAGATGTACAGATTAGGAGATAGTAAGAATCTATTTGTGCATCCACAGGGTATTGACACAAATGACTAGCATGCATTACAATGCAATGAACAAGTTGTGTGCCCAGTTTCAGTGATTAACACACAACCTTTCAGCAGAAGCTGAAACCAAGCTTTCACTCTCACTACCATACATGACACTCATTCTCTTACTGTCTGAATTCAGCGCTCCCAGCGGTTATCTCTACAGGCGTCCTCTCGGTCTCCCCGTCGGTGGAGAATGATGATCAACCGGGGGGTTTAAGTACTCTAGTTAATTGGTTGATTGTTTGTCAAAAACACCCTAATTGAAAGTGCATGGAGCGCTTCCTGTGTCCCCACCCGGGCAGGTCTGGACGCCTGGTGCGGGGCGTGTATGATTGTGCGCGCTCCTATTGGGTAAAGAAGGGGTTACCTCTGCCCAGTGGCTAGCGAATCCAAGGCGCGCACGCGCTACTGGCTAAGAAACACATTAAGACTGTTCGACAATGACCACGTGATTAAGAGCGTGGTTGCGCATGCACAGGGGTTAAGTGTTCCTGCTATCCGTCTGCGCCTTTTGCCTCTATGTGACAACATCATATCCTATCAGCAAAACTCGTCAAAGCGGTAAAACGCTCTGGACAATATCCAGGCTATGTGTAAAAACTCTTGGACAGTTAGCCATGACCCCTAAGAAATTAAACGTGCATATACATGCGCGGGGGTTCAGTGTTCCTGCTCTGTGCATGCGTGTTTAGCCTCTATCAGTTGGCAACACCTCCTGTAGGCAAAACTCATCAGTGCGGTTATACACTCTAGGCAGTATTAAGTCTATGCGCAAGCCTGTCACCTCCTCGGCTCTCCTGTTCCACTGGCTATGCGGTGGATTATTGCTCTAAGGTTATGTTTGTGTTACAATCGTGGAGTATACCACTCAGTCTCTCCCTTGATAGGTGTTGGACACAAAGTAGTGGGCTAAGTGTATTGCTCTCAATTCTTAATTTTATGTCCTGGGTATGAGCCAGTGTGCTTGATCTGCGTGGTTACACAGTTAGATATGTCTCACCCACTCATAATCTTTTCAACATAACCCCGAAAGTTTAGACAGTGCAATGGTAGCTACTATCTACCCCTAGTACAACCATAAACCTATACTCGCATAGACAGCCCATGTGTGGCCTTATTTCTTTTTCTTCTTACAATTACATGGTCTCAGAGCCCCTTCTGCAGTGGTGTACATCTACCTCAGTAAATGATTGGTCCGTGCATTGAGGTTGGCCTGGTCACTTTGCCATCTGTAGCCATGGTATATCATCATTAAGGCCTTGCTCCCATGTATGTAACCTGTACACCCACCGTTGTTCCCGGATGTGTAATTGTCTGCCAATGTCGTTTTTCTGTTTTTTCATTACTTCAAGGATGATCCAACGTAGATCGGAGTCACTATGGTTTTTTTCGGTGAAGTGTTTCGTCAATTTTGTGTTTGTTTTCCTGCACCGGATGGTGCTACGGTGTTTGTTGATCCTCGTTTTCACCTTCCTTGTCGTCATCCCGACGTATTTCAGATTGCATGGACAGGTCAGTAGATAAACTACATTTTCCGTATTGCAATTACTGAAGTTTTTTAGTCTCCAGGGATTGTCTGTGCCAATATCTACTTCCTTAGTAGTGGTAGTCAAGGGGCAGCACACACAGTTGCCGCACGGATAGTGGCCTGTTGGTTTTGGTTGGCTCCATAGAGTCATCTGGTTTTCATTGTCATCATTGGTGATCTTCGAGTGTACCAGGTCATCCCTCAAGTTTCTACTCTGTTTGAACGCGAAAAGTGGGGGTTCCCACTTCCGATTTCCGCTGTTCAAGATTGCCCATTTCTTCTTGATGATGTTCTGCACTCTACTTGAAATGGGAGTGTACGTAGTAACGCATACCAACCGGTCCGTTTGTTCCTTCGGTATGGTCTCTAACAGGGCTTCCCGATTATTGTTCTTTGCCCTTTTCTTCGCTCGTTTCACCATCCGGCTCGGGTAGTGTCTCTCCAGAAGCTTGCTCTCTAGTTGTTCCACCTGTGCTCGAAAGGTGTCCACCTCCGAGCAGTTCCTCCGTACTCTGAGGAACTGTCCGACTGGCAGATTATCACGGAGAGCTCTCGGATGGTAGCTCTCATAGAGAAGAAGACTGTTCTTATCTGTCGGCTTAATGTGTACTTTGGTGGAGATTCCTTCCATTGTTAGTGTTATGTCTAGATCCAGGAACACTGCATGGTTCTCCTTCATGGTGTAGGTAAACCTTAGGTGGGGGTCTTTACTGTTGACCCACTCCACAAACTGTGTGGCTTCATCCGTTGTGCCCTTCCAGATGATCAAGACATCGTCTATGTACCGCTTCCATGTTCTCATCTGAGTTGTAAACGGATTGGCAGGGCTGAAAATGTAGTCCTCTTCAAACTGATGGACGTACAGGCACGCCATGCTCGGCGCAAAAGTGCTGCCCAAGGACGTGCCCTTCACCTGGTGGTACAGCGTGTCCTCAAATTCGAAAAAGTTCTCCGTGAGGGCTAGTTCTGCGCACTTCATGATGAAATGTGTCTGTGTCATGTATGTCCAGTCTTGGTCCTGGAGGATACGTTCCACCACTTCCAATGTACGCCTCTGGGGGATGCTCGTGTAGAGCGCTTCGATGTCCATCGTTATGAACATAACCTCATTGATGTTCGTCTCCAGGTCCCTTAGGTGGCAAAGTACGTCCTTGGTGTCTCTCAAATAAGATCGAGATTTTTGCACAATTGGTTTTAAAAACCAATCGCAAAATTGTCAGAGGGGTTCTAGTGCCGAACCTATTCCCGACACTATCGGTCTACCCGGTGGTGGCATCCTGTTTTTGTGGATTTTGGGGAGGGTGTAGAACCTGGGTGTCCTCGGTTCCATGTTGATGAGAAACTCTGCCTCGTGCTTGGTAATCCAATCATTGGTCTCAGCTTCACCGACCATAATCCGACGGGGAGACTGAGAGGACGTCTGCAGAGATAACCGCTTGGAGCGCTGAATTCAGACAGTAAGAGAATGAGTGTCATGTATGGTAGTGAGAGTGAAAGCTTGGTTTCAGCTTCTGCTGAAAGGTTGTGTGTTAATCACTGAAACTGGGCACACAACTTGTTCATTGCATTGTAATGCATGCTAGTCATTTGTGTCAATACCCTGTGGATGCACAAATAGATTCTTACTATCTCCTAATCTGTACATCTCCTTTACAGAAAGTCACAAGTAGGCCCTCCCACCCTCGCCCACCCATGGAGTATAGAGGATAGTATTTTAGGGTAAGAAATGGATTGCCATCATGCTTTTGGTTATATGATGACACGTACACCTGCCACGTGTCTCATAAAGACCACACCACGCGCGCTATAGGTGTGACTTGGTTTGGATGACAAAATTTGCCTTTTATATATATACTTACACGTTTGGTTTGTACGTCTTTTTTGTTTCTCTTTTTCCTACAGAATCACTTACATTGGTACTACACCAAACGGGTAGCTTGACCCTCTTAGCCCCCGTCCCCAGATTGGCAGCTCCTTCTTGCATTAGATGCAAAAAGGCAGCGCCCACAGTTAGAAACCCTTTGGTCCTGACCAATGCGACGTACCCTATGGGGACACTAACGCACAAGCATGTTGACCACACTTAACACGGGGAAGGGAGAATAACGTCCCAGATCACCGTTCACCTATTTTAATACCATACATTTGCTCCCTGAATAAACACAGTTTAGTGACAGATGTAATGGTTTTTAGATCACCTTTCACTTTCACACGGCCACCACTTAGCTTTAGAAGTGCATCCCTTTCTCCAGGTGTATGCCCGCCCTCTATCAAATGAAGTTTTTAGAGGGCGAGGACAGCCTATGATGAAGCATGACACCGGGCGGTGTGTGAGGCCAATCCGAAACTTTTTATGAGATGCCCCCACTGATGCTGCATCTCAGTATAATTCTGTAGGAAACTGTAGGAACCCACGCCATTTTGTGTTTACATTTCAGATTGGAGGCTGGCTAGCCCCTTGGCCCCGTGCCTCTAGTTCCCATCCTCAGCCAAGTCTGAGGTGAGTGTGTGTGGATGTATGTAGGACTGCCTGGGTAGTTCCTGGGTGATTCAAGCAGTGCATGAGTAGTAGCAGGGTGATTGCATGAGTGCAGGAGTAGTGCATGGATGATTGGAAGAATACATGGTTAGTGCTTGGGTGATTGCATGACTGCATAGGTAGTGTCTGCATGTTTTTATAAGTGTATGAATACTGCCTGGGTAATTATATGAGTACAGCAGTAGTGCCTGGATTATTGGAAGACTGCAAGGGTAGTGACTGGCTGATTAAAAGAGTACATGGATAGTGCATGGCTGATTGGAGGAGTGCATAGGTAATGCCTAGGTGGATCGAGGAGTGCATCAGTAGTGCCTGGGTGATTGGAAGAGTACATAGGTAGTGTCTGGGTGATATTATAAGTATATGGAGTTAGTCTAGGTGAATGGAGAAATGCATGGATAGTGCATGGGTGATGGCAGGAGTGTGAGAATAGTGCCTAATTATATAGATCAGAGCATGGGTAGTATTTGAAAAAATAGATGAGTGCAATAAAAGTGACTGTAAACATTGCTTCATATTATTATGCTTATTACATTATTTCATCTTACCTTCTTTATCAAAGTACATACCAAACTCAGTGAAACTATTTTACAGTTGTTTTGTTTTAAACTGAATTTAAAATCTTTTCAAGGTTTACTATTACTTTCTGTAATAAAATAGAAGAAAAACTGTTATTACATATAATATTATGGTTTTAAGAACACAACATAATTTTACAATTACATAACATATTCAGTTTCCTTTTTTGCTGTTTTCAGATTCTACTGAATTTCACCATACACAGTGATTTCAATGTAGATCATCATATAACAGCGGGGAAAAAATACAATCAATGAGATTGTAAAAAAAACAAATCTGCGTAAAAATATTTACAACAAATTCAACTATCTGTTTACCTATCTACAGTTTCTAAATTACATTCTTCAACTACATTAAATCATTTATTTCTCTGAAGTACATTTTCTAAAATATACACTCTCATTTACATCGCGTATAATATAAAGATCAAATATATAAACTAGTTCCTTCAAACAAATTTTGCAAATGCAATAACAAATAGCACAAACAATAATCCAAACTGTCGTGTTGCTCCTATAGTACCCCTGCAGGACCTGCGCGTTTGGATAACATATACTGCGGGCTTGGTGGCAGACTGACTCCGTGCACCCCCACCGTATATGTTAGCCTAGTTTGCATTAGCTAGCTCGCAGTGCCACTAGTGTCTCCTCTTATCTGGGAGAGATTAGTTTCTGGCAACCTTAGATCATGACAACCCTGATTCCCTCAGAATCGTGGAAACAATGTACTACCTTTCGCTCAGTCACTCGTGCTCACTTATTCGGTTTGTCTCAGAGAGTTACACAGAATAAACAGTTGGGCGTTTCAATAAGTATTTATTGAACAGTTGTTATTCTAGTGTAAAATATATGTGCTGCGGTAACCAGCAGACAATAGCAGAGATATATTATCAGCAGTACGATAAAAGCAAAGGGATAGAACAGTTCTACCATATTGCAATAATCATGAATACATACATGAATATAAAAGCATTATGCAAGTGTGCGTACTCCTACGATGCCTAACTAGATGTACCTGAGTGTACCTAGCATATGTGTAGGTCTAAAAGCCTAAGAGTCAAGAATCCTTCTAGGATTTAGTCGAACCCCCATACCTGAATAGAGAGAGTGTGGGACACCGTCCTGGTCTCGAGTTGGACACCCCGTCAGGGCTGTGTCAGACCGTTGTCAGCTGGAGCGACTGCATGCAGGAGCCTCAGCATCTCTGGTCAGTGTGTCAGCATGGAAGTCTCGGTTCCCTCTGGCTTACCGGGGCAAGATGTGGTGTATTTATACCCTAAAGAGTCTCGGTCCTCAGTATGGTTTGTATTGGACATGAGGAAGAAGTCAGGGGTGAACTTTGTACATACATATTATGCACGTGGTGTATTCCTAGAGAGCCATGCATAATTAATGAGTACAGTGTGGGCCTGTGTTGGGGAAAAACCCTGCTGTATTCAAAACCACAGGATAGATAACGTTCAGCCCTCAGAGCTCGTTATGAACTAGCTGGGACCAATGTAGGTGAAAGATCATGCCTATATAAGGACCCATGACTATAATAGGACATGTACAGTTATGACCATAATTGGGCATATGCGGCTATGACCATAATAGGGCAAGTACGAATATGACCATATTAGGGTAAATATGAATACGTCCATTTTAGGGCATGTACGAACGGGTCTACATTAGGGCCTCTATGCGGGATATAACACCCACTCCTCTTCCGAATTGGATAAAAATGACCATACTTAAAATCTGGACAATTTAAAAATATATATATATTTTTTTAAAAGCAAGTAAAAACATGGTTCTAAAATATCGTTAAAATGAGGTGTTTTTAAAAAAAAAGAAAATGTTAACATTCAGCTATTTCTAGTTGCCACTTGAAAAAGTCAATATTGTCTCTCTATAAAAATTGCATTACCATAAGCAGGAGAAGGCCATGCTTTTCTCAAGCGAAAGTGTCAATGTAAGAAAATGTTCCAAATTTAGATCGTTTGTTTTGAAACGAGCAAAGAAGCCGAATTCTTTACCAGGACGCGATGAGCCAATTTGAGATTAAACGTCCTGGCTGGGAAGTTCAGTATTATCTGTGTCAGCTGCTGCAGACGACAAATCCTACGCCTCACAGAGAACGTCAATCGCACATAGATGGAATGTAGCACTGCCAACAGTCGGTGCTGCGGCAGCTTGTGCGGCAGTTGTTACCTGGGTGCCTGTGGAGGAGTCACCTAACCCAGCAGGAGCAAACGGCACCTGTGGATTCTCCAGGAATGCGTTCATCAGAATTGGAAGCCGCTGAGGACAACGCAGAGCGTGGGCCTTTATGGGGTCCAGCATTGCATCCGTGTTCGGAGGCGCATCCGATGGAAACGTTAGACAGAGATCCAGCGTGCATTCTTCTCCGCAGAACAGGCATCGAAGAACAGGTAAGATGTAGTCTACCCAGACTCGTCTAAAGGATAGAAACCAGGAGGCATTGAGTTCTTGCAGGCAAGAAATACCCAGAAGTTGTACCATGTGTTCACGGTATTTCCGTTCAAGGAGCGTGTTCACCATTCCCTCGGGAAGTGGGCCGTCCATTGCTTAGCAGCAATATTACAATCAGGATTCCTGCAATTAGGAACAGGATGAGCGGGAATCCTCCAAATACGCTTCCCAATACGGAGTGTATCAAATTTGGGATTACTCCGAGGACTGTCTGAAAGGTGCTTAACAGTCTGGACCCTATGGTCTTAAATAGGTGTACAATACCGCTCGTATCAGACATGTTGAAGATACGACTAACCATTTCTGCTAAATGAATGGGGCAGTTTGTACGTATGGGTGCCTGTATCTCGGTCGAGGTCCTTGCAACTTGAAGTTCATAGGTTTCTCGAGCGGAGGTTAAGGGCACGGGTTGCTGTAAAAGCATGGCTTTCAATCTGCTCAGAGTATCAAACTGTATGAAAGAAACATTCAGCGAAGGCCATAGCGGCGCCTCCCTGACTGTGTTCAGTGGCGGAAACAATAATTGCATACAGCAAGTAACCCTGGAGTTAACAGTGACTAGATATGCGACGCACAGAAGCATCCCACAGCAACCTTGATCATTTAGCAATAAGTAACTCCCATTCGAGAGCAGCTGGAAAACCAGCGTGATCATGGCCGCTGGGTACCTGACATGTGACAAGATAAGTTCGCCACTGAACCACTGCAGGCTCCATGTAGAGAAATATCCTGGCACATGAGAGAACCGCTTAAAGCGTTCTTGCAGTTTGTACCACTCAGATACACTTCTCGATCCACATTCCGGCATCGGTATCTATATGGTAACTCTCAAGTTTCCTCAATGTATCCCTTACCCATTTTCACATATTATCCCGCCTGCCTTTGCTCAAGGCAATATTGAAACTGAAACGTAGTGACCGGCAGAGTGATTTGGCCATGAATTAGCCATTCTGTTGATGGTGATTCGGATACAGTGAAAGGTAGCCTTTCCAGTTCCTCAATATGCAACATTGTATATTTGGCTCCCCTTTGTGCCATTTCTGTCTGTTTATCAGTTAGATTGTATTCTGAAAACAGAGACGTGGTGTTTATAAAACGCCAAGGCACATAGCCTGCACGCAAAGATTGCAGTGTCCAGCTTAACATCATAATAGAACGTAGCGGAGATTGCCCGTGTTGTAACAAGGCCAGATCTTGTTCTAATATGTCGATCGCCGAAGACACAATGTTGCCCAAGGAGTAAATCCTGGAGGTCAAAGTTGTTAATCCATTATCCACCACAGCTGATGCCTTTTCTAAGTTAATACGGTCTATTTCCTGTATCCTTTCTGCGGCCTCTTGTTGGGATATTTTCCAGTTTTCATTATAGTAGGCATAAAGGCCTGCATATATGAAACGTTTCTGACGTTGTTTCCTGGGACCTAGTAGAAAATCTCTAAGATCCATGTCAGGTGTGAGTAAGGTCAAGTGGTGCTTTACCTCTGTCAGTGTTGAGGTCTCTAGCCAATCAAGGCACAACTTCCCAACACTATACGATGTCACTACCCCTGGGTGTTGTCTTTGTACATACTGTGGATC
Source organism: Calotriton arnoldi (assembly GCA_963921515.1). Classification (NCBI taxonomy): domain Eukaryota; kingdom Metazoa; phylum Chordata; class Amphibia; order Caudata; family Salamandridae; genus Calotriton; species Calotriton arnoldi. The sequence goes on from CAWUFW010007617.1 coordinate 195,832, forward strand.
TGGCCTATGGATACTAAACCCTTCGGTTGTATTCATAAATCTCTGTTGACATTTGTTTGTGTCAATGGGCCAAACCAGCCATTCTGTCCAATCAGGATCTGATCTGTTTTACTGGAAAATGTCATCTAATTTCAACCCATGTGTAGTTGAATTCTGCCCCCCACCCATCTGCGATGGTGTTGGAAACCCCGGTGTGTTCATTTCCTTGCCTTTGGCTAATCCAAGACAGGTTGTTTGTTGCACAGTTTCATTCAGAAATAAAATCTGCTGCGGAATGATGCATGCTCTAAAAAGTGCTTCTATTCCCTGGACTTGCCAGTCCCTAGAACCCCAGATCGATTTGGAATCTATTGTGTCTTTCCATAGATCGAAACCCTGTTTAGACAACTGGTTCAGAAAGGATGCAGAGTAAATATGTTTGGTGTTTGTTAACATAATTTTATGAGCTGAAATTGTCACAACTTTATAATAAAATTACTTCGGGTTGGATGTGTTAAACCCTTAGAAGTATGTGAATTTCTGCGCAAATGCTTGCGAACTACTTTTTGGAGGTGTTGGGCAGTGTTCCCACTGGTGGTACTCAAATACATTTCTACGTGTTATAGATTTGTGTAAGAAATGATGACCATATTGCTGGTAACAGTACAATGTATCATAGTCTGAAGTACCTTCTAACATTTCATTGTTCGGAAATGCTGCAGTTTTTTCTAAATCAGACATCATAGCATTTACAGTTTCAGTCCCAATCATCAGAAAATGTACTGGAGGTAATGATATCACTTAAAGAAATTTGAAATACATGTTTAAGCTTTAAAAGTTCAGTCGGACCGAATACATCATAATCAATCTTGTCCCATACTATACCGTCCGGTATAGGAACTGCTGTGATGTTCACTGAAGACAAGTCTCTTGGTTCACGATGTGAAGGCTGGTGTGATTTTAAAATCAAATTGACTCTATGGGCTGTAGAGCTTTGCTGGAGGTATCGTCCATTAATAAGCATACTAAAAGTTATTATTAAACCGAGCCAGAAAATGAAAAATAAAATCCCAGTGATATACCATAGTTCTATCCAAGGTGACACCAGGTAAGTCTTTCTAAAAAAGTTCAAAAAGTCATTGAGTTTCTGTTGGAGTGATTTTTTGGCTGGCGTCGTTTCCGGTTCGCTTGGATCCAGTGAAAACGTATCAAAGTTCATGAAATAGCCAAAAGCAGTTCGATCAATTGTTGGAATTGCATCGGGATTTGTTAAAATCGGATTTTGCTCTTTATTAGGCATGTTGACGTAGATGTCTGTATTAGGTCTGATTGCAACTTGGTTGTTAAGTTGATTTTCATTTTGGAGATGAATTTCTTGTTGAAGTGGAATGAGTTCCATAGCATCGTTGCTTAGTCCTTCATTCCGTACAGGTGGCTCTTCAAACGTGATGAGTCTTTCAGTTTGAACTTCTTGGATTGTAGCGAGAGGAGGGCGTCTGCTACTGTGGAGTCCACGAGGCCTACTGTTTAGTATCGGCCACATAGTGTGGTTTGATTAAGTCGATTGAGACAAATCTTTTCTCCTTTTTCCCAGCAAGAGGTGGCAGAAGTACAGTTCTTGTGCCTTGGATTGCTAGGACCGGTACAGGCTTTCTGTAGGATGGCCCAAATTCTTTCTTGTCAGCAATCTTCTCTCTGACCAGATCCCCGACTTTTGGGATCCAGACAGGTCTTGCCGTTAATGCCTTGACTTCCCCAGTGGCGGCCTGTTTCTGGAGCACGTTACTTTGTTGTGTTCTGGATTCATTTAGATCCTGTAAAACAGCCAAACGATCATAGATATCAAATGGTTTTTCATCTGCCACTGTGCCTTCACAATCAAGATCAGGTACCCACATTCTCGTCCCAAATAGGACCTCATAAGGAGTGACACTCCCTAGAGAGCTTCTTGGCTGATTATTGATCACGCGCTGTACCCCATAAAGGTGATCGACCCATCTACTGCCCTTGCCTAATACCCTAGCTGTTAAAGATTGCTTTAAGTCTCGGTTTTTCCTCTCCACAACAGAATTTCCCTCGGGATGGTACGGAGAGGAGTACCGCAATGCTATGCCCATTCCTTCCATGGCCTCTTTGTAAGCCCGAGAGCTAAACACCGGACCACAGTCAGAATGTAACGTGCCAACTGCGTATGTGCCGATAAAGACTCGCAAATCTTTTATAACAGTTCGAGCGTCAGCCGAGCGCTGAGGCCAAACCCATAGGAATCTAGAACAGGAATCCACTGCAACCATGATATATTTCTTGGACCCATCAGATTGTAAGGGTCCGCAGTGGTCCAGATATACACATGCAAGAGGTTTGTCTGATTTCAGCAATGGTGTCTGTGCTGGGCGTGTTACGGTGGAGCCTTTCATCTGCTGACAGATGTCGCATTTTAAGACATAGTCTTTGGTCTGCTTTGTTAACCCTGGCCACAAGTAGCGCTGTTTCAATAAAGAAATAGTCGCTGTTCCGCCTGTATGCCCAGAACCCAAACCCTCGTGTGCCGCTAAAATCAAGCTTAGCCTACGATCCATATTTGGTATTACTCTATCCCCCACTCCAGGAATCTGAGCATATGGAATGTTTTGTGCATCTAACTTGTAGGAGTACTTGAGTGGAAATTTCTTTGGTACTGCTGTGCTGCCTTTGCGTGAGGCATTGACAGCTACCATAATCTCGCCGTCTACCCTCGTCTTTGAACGAGTAACTGCAGCTACGGCGGCTGTGCGAACAGCCCACTTTGCGGCATCATCAGCCAATTAATTCCCTTCAACGTGAATGCCATCACGCTGATGACTCAGTGTATGTATCACGTGAGCCCTTGGTAGTTCGTTTCTCAACTCCACTACCTGTTCCCATAGCATTTTATGCTTAATTGTGCCACCTTTTGCATCTTTGAACCCGTTTTGTTCCCAGTGATGTAGATATTCATTGTACGACTGTACACAGTAAAAGGAATCACACACAATTAGTGTGGGGGATTCGTGATCCTTATTTATAAGTGCCAGTATCAGAGCTTTAAGTTCTGCCAACTGAGCCGTGCAATCTCCTAGAGATTGCGTTTTAGTACAGCTTGGATGGAACTTGCCATTGTGCATGCGACCTTTAACAATCGCACATGCCGCTCTGTAAGCTTGCTTACTTCCTGTGGCGGGTTGAGCAGATTCGTCAGTATAGATAATGTATTCATACTGATCGAGAGGCAAAATTTCATTTGGTAGAGGATATTCTTGTTCGTATTGCAGGAATGCCTGTGCTTTTAAACTTGGATCAAATCTGTATTCAACATCTGTTGCAGTAAGAGAATTAGCCCATTGTATCCATCTTGGATGTAAGGCTTTAGCATTTGGAATGCTAGCTTTTGTAACAGCTTCTAAAGCTGGTACTGGGGTCACGACAATTATGCGCTTTCCCTGAGCCAGAGCTCTTTCTCTTGCTACAGTGGTCTGCACTGGTGTCAGGATTTTCTCTGTTGAAGTGAAACGCATTTCTGCGTTTGTGTACAGGTGTGATTTGCATGCGATTGGTACATTTTCACCCTCATTAAAAGTTAAATAAGTGTACCCGCATTGACCCGCTATTACTCGGATCACTAAGTTCTGTGCGTTTACGCGTGTCTGTAAATGTTTAGAAGCTATCATGTCTTCCTGTAGTGGAACGCAGGATATTTGTGTGTTCCTGTGTCCATTGTCTGACTGAAAAATCAGGTTTTATTACATCGTAGAAAGGTTTTACTCTTTCTGCGTAATCCAAAATGTATGTTCGACCAAAATTTAGGAATCCCAGAATCGATTGTAAATTCTTTAATGATTTTGGAGGTTGGAGCAGCCCGCACTTTTCTAAAAAGTTAGTTGCCAGGCTTTTTCCCTCACTTGACAACTCGTATCCCAAAAACAGGACACCGAGGTGGGCAATTTTTGATTTTTTAAAGTTAAATTTATAGCCTTTAGAGGCGAATCCCATAATAATGGTGCTCACCCTGGTCAAGTGCCTCGGCAAGTCCGTCAGATAAATGTCATCTACATAGGACAATGCTTCTTCATCCAAATTTTAGAGTAACTCTGTTACCCATGCTGAAAACAACCCCGGGCTATTCATATACCCTTGGGGGAGTCGGAAAAATTTCCGTTGGGACCCTAACGCACTGAATGCGGTTAGATACCTGCTTTCAGGCGCTATATTTTGGCAGAAAAATCCATTTGAGATATCAAGCGTTGTTTTGTATTTTTGTTGCACAATGTTATTCATTAATGCAGCACTGTGTGCATTTTGAACTGCAAATGTCTTTGTGCAAGTGTTTAAATGTCTGTAATCTAAAACTAGATGATATGCATTGTCAGGTTTGGCTACGGGGAACAAAGGAGTGTTCATAGGTGAAGTGCAATTTTCTATCACCCCCTGATATTCAAGTTGATCTAGAATCTCCCTGACTTGTTTTTTAGCTTCCTGCTTTATAGGGTACTGCCTTTGGGCATTTGGGGAAACTTTTAACGGGATCACGTGGTGGGTTGAATCCTCATTCCAACCAGCATGATTTTTGTACAATGCTGGAGCTAGGGCAACCACCCACTCCTGCGCATATGCATGTTTTAGGTGAATGGGAACAAGGTCGGAAAAGGCTGGCAAAATTACAGTTTCTCCCCTAGGGCACTCCATGACGAATGCTGGCGGCCAGTATTGTTCTGCTAATAGAATGTCATAACCAGATGACAGATTTTTCCAAAAGAGACCTTTACCTTTTCTGGGTTTGTCCCCATCCAGCCGGAGTGTTATCTCATGTAACTTATGTGGGACACTTACCCGAGTATCAGGTGTTTCCTCCATGATATACTCACTCAGCTCTGCTGTCACCAGAAATTCCTTCAGGTTCTGGCGAGCTATCGTTACTTCTGCCGCGCTGTCTAGCATCATCAGAGCCCATTCCCCGTTCAGAAGCTGTGTCCTCAGAATTCTGGGCATGTCTGATCTTGAGACCTGCTACCTTCTTCTTTTTGAACTGAGGTTTTGATTTTTGTTTATCCTCTTTTTTAGGTGCGTAGTCCGCAGCGCATTGCGTGTCTCTGGACTTTGTACGCTCCTCTTGTCTGTGTTCTGACCATCCTTCCCTCTCTGAGTTTCTTGATGAACCCTGAAAGGAACGAGAGGAACAAGTATCAGTATCCTGATACCTGTCAGGTTTTTTAATATTATCCCTATTCCTGAGGTTATACCTTCTTTCAGAGGGCTCCTGTTGAGGAGACCTACCTCTGGACTGAGATCTGCTGTCTTTAGGCTTTTGTTGTTTTTTTATTTTCCCACTCCTTTTTAGAAGAAGTAGGTGTCTGCTTTATAGTGTCCTTTTCAGGACTGCCCACCAGTTGTGGTTTTAATGCTTTCCCACCTAGACTGTCTCTGCCTAATTCTGCATATGCAGTTTCAATTATTTTGGGTAGTTCGTGTTGTTGATCCTCTGGACCGAACTCCCTCAGGCGTTGGCGGATCGCCACTGAAGCTGCTTCCCCCTTAATGTTAGCAAGTATTATGGCTGAGACCTGTTCAAAGTTGTTTAGCAACTTCATCCCTAAGTTCAGGGCAGGCTCTGCTCCTTACTCATTTTGTATCTGTTTTAATACTTCAGGTACTACTGCTATTGACGGGATACCATGTGATCTGGTATATATGGCAGCAAAGACTGAACCCCAAGAGGTGCAGTCCTCTACTTGTGGTGTGGTCCCCATGGGCAAGCAGATTGTTAGAATTCTGTGTTTATCACTGGTGGTAGTATTCGGGAATACTGCTTCAAGCTGAGTTATTTTCTGAGCTATCCAGAATGGGATTTGTGCGCGTTATGCTGGCATTTTGCCCATTATCGCGTGTAATGTTTGTGGAGTTATTTTATTAACTGTACCTTGGACTGGAGTATCTTGTGCTGCAGCCGGTGCAGGTGGAACTGTTAAAGTCCTCATCACAAATTGTGTGAGGTTTCTGTAGATTTTAATTAAATCTCTGTGTTGTACGAGTAAGAGTGGCTGTGGCATTGTGCCAATATCAGGATGTGGTGTGTATGCCACTAATATGGGCATTGTGGCTCCTGCTCCTCCGAGCGGGCCTAATCTTGCTCTTCCATGTACGTGGGGTAGGGTGCCTTTAAACCAGTAATTATGCTCCTGGTAAGTGAGCGGAACCTCTAATTCCTCAAAAGGAGTATAGTCCACTGGTGTTTCACCTTCTAGGTAGTAGTGAAATACATCTGTAACTGCATTGGCTGCTGGGAATGTAACCCATGAATAGAACACCTCTGTTTTATTAGATTCGTGTGCCTCAATCACGAAAATTACTTTACCACCCCTGGCTCTTAAGCCATGTTCTAGAAGTTTTATGGTGACCGCCCTTCTGAAATTTGGTGCAATTTGTATTGCATCTTCAAGCTCTTCTTCTCCTAAACCGAAGAGGTCTGTTGCAACTCTCCTTGTTTTGTCTGCTTCTTCCACCATTTTTAATTGGAAGAAGGGAGGTTAAAGAATTTTTAAGATAAGGTGTAAATGCACAATTGTAGGAACTATATGTCCTTCAAGCTTGAATAACCAACAGCCAATAAATAGTATTCTAATACTACTCAGCTGCGGCGGAGTTTGTGCCCACCCACTCCAGACGTCTCTGGGGTTTTGTGAATAGGTTCTCTGAGAATAGCACGACTGAACTACTCAGATTCTACTGTTAAATAAGTACCCAACCAACGTTGGCGGCGCCATGTCGTGTAGCTTCTATAGTACCCCTGCAGGAACTGCGCGTTTGGATAACATATACTGCGGGCTTGGTGGCAGACTGACTCCATGCACCCTCACCGTATATGTTAGCGTAGTTTGCATTAGCTAGCTCGCAGTGCCACTAGTGTCTCCTCTTATCGGGGAGAGATTAGTTTCTGGCAACCTTAGATCATGACAACCCTGATTCCCTCAGAATCTTGGAAACAATGTACTACCTTTCGCTCAGTCACTCGTGCTCACTTATTCGGTTTGTCTCAGAGAGTTACACAGAATAAACAGTCGGGGCGTTTCAATAAGTATTTATTGAACAGTTGTTCTTCTAGTGTAAAATATATGTGCTGCGGTAACCAGCAGACAATAGCAGAGATATATTATCAGCAGTACAATAAAAGCAAAGGGATAGAACAGTTCTACCATATTGCAATAATCATGAATACATACATGAATATAAAAGCATTATGCAAGTGCGCGTACTCCTACGATGCCTAACTAGATGTACCTGAGTGTACCTAGCATATGTGTAGGTCTAAAAGCCTAAGAGCCAAGAATCCTTCTAGGATTTAGTGAAACCCCCATACCTGAATAGAGAGAGTGTGGGACACCGTCCTGGTCTCAAGTTGGACACCCCGTCAGGGCTGTGTCAGACCGCTGTCAGCTGGAGCGACTGCATGCAGGAGCCTCAGCGTCTCTGGTCAGTGTGTCAGCATGGAAGTCTCGGTTCCCTCTGCCTTACCGGGGCAAGATGTGGTGTATTTATACCCTAAAGAGTCTCGGTCCTCTGTATGGTTTGTATTGGACATGAGGAAGATGTCAGGGGTGAACTTTGTACATACATATTATGCACGTGGTGTATTCCTAGAGAGCCATGCATAATTAATGAGTACAGTGTGGGCCTGTGTTTGGGAAAACACTGCTGTATTCAAAACCACAGGATAGATAATGTTCAGCCCTCAGAGCTCGTTGTGTACTAGCTGGGACCAATGTAGGTGAAAGATCATGCCTATATAAGGACCCATGACTATAATAGGACATGTACAGTTATGACCATAATTGGGCATAGGCGGCTATGACCATAATAGGTCAAGTACGAATATGACCATATTAGGGTAAATATGAATACGTCCATTTTAGGGCATGTACGAACGGGTCTACATTAGGGCCTCTACGCGGGATATAACAAAACAGTAATTGTTCACATCTTCCCAATAGGCCGAATGATGTTTCCAAATCCATTTGCATTGAATATATCCAAAATAAATTTGTTAATTCGCGTTCAAATCTTCCCAATAGGCCGAATGATGTTTTCAAAATTTTGGCATCAAAAATATCAGATATGAATTTGGTAATACGTAAGGCAACCTATATTTGAATTTCAAATGGGCATCATTGCAATGTGTCCATCTTTTATTGCACTTTAAATACACAGTATAGCGTCCAGATGTTGTAGTAGGTCAATCATGGAAAATAATAGCCACTGCTTTAAAAGTTTTCCTGAAATTGACACGTGACTTGCCACAAAAGTTTTAATTTTAGTTTCCAATTTTCTTCCATTTGCTCTACCACGTTGCAGCATTAATATGACATGTTTTCTAAATCTTTCTATATATAATGTTGACAACATTACTGATTTACACTGAGAGCATTTCATATCTTGATTAGCTCTTTTTACTAATTTGTTAAAAGACACTGATTTGCAATCTGGTATTGTCAAATATATGAATCGTTCAGTGTCTATTTCAGTGGTAGAAGAACATGAACACTCTTCACATTTATGATCCCATTGGTAACTTAGTCCAAACAAATTTTCAATTTCTATTCCTTCATCTTCGAATACTGCAAGTATAAACATAAGAAATTCTTGTGCATCTTGTTGTATATTCATTGTAAATTGCGAAGAACCAGTACATATATCCGAAAGATGCCGAATGCAAGAAGCATTATGGATTTTACTTCTATCAGTTACCAACTTTTGGAAAATATAATGTAATAAGTAATAAAGAACAGAATCTTTTTTCTTGATTTTCCATAATTTCATTATGAAGATCTTCTACATAAAAGACAACATACACAATTACATTAGCATAGCAGTTGATACCTGAACTATTTTCTAACTGCTATCCTACAATATCATCAACAGTGTCTATTTTCATTTTCTTTGCAGCTTCATCATTTTCTTGAATTGTTTTCTTTGTTTGAATCTCACTAGAATGCTTCTCATATTTCAGTTTTGGACATACTGCATGTTTCTCATATATGGGATATTCACTTAAGTTAGGAGCATACAGTCTTCTTAACTGATTATACTCTCTTACACAATTTGCATCAGCACTAATCTTTTTCTCATCAAAATCAATCAAATACAAACCAGATAATGTTCTTACTTGAGCCAATGCAAAGTATGCCATGCCCTCTTTAAACACTGTACTTGCAATATTTACCAAAGCACTGTCTACACTTAAACCTCGAGATTTATGAATGGTCACTGCATATGCTAAAGAAAGAGGAAACTGTTTTCTACGAACATACAAGTCTTTTACCAGCAAAAAACGAACAGCACAACGTCCAATCTGTTTTACCTCTTCAATCTGATCAAAATGAATCTTCAAAAATTCAATTCCATATTTCTTCTGATAATTAACAAAATTAACAACTTTTCCCATTGCTCCGTTTACTAAACCGTTTTCTACATCCAAATGATGCCGTAATATTACCCAACAGTTTACACATACATATAAAGTATTTTCTAAACCAGCAGTCTTAGCTACAGACTTCTCCAAAGAATCCAATTTTGACTGCAATTTCTCTGAGAGAAGAATAGTAACTCCTTCATGTTCCATTTTATCAATGGCTTCCATTTTCACTATTGGTTGTTTTTCCAGTTTCAAAAGTTCTTGATTGAATGTAGAACACTCTTGCAGTGTTGGCATTAGGCAAACCATAGACTTCTTTTCTCCAATTTTTTTCTACATTATTTCAGGTGCAATATTTTCATTTGGAAACAAGTTTGTTAGTAGCCGACTTTGTAAAGCTTCTTTACCATGTTTTGTCAAAACACCAATTCTAATATCTTGAAGAATGTTTCCATAATGTTCATCACTTGCTTGTCGCATATTCTTAGTAAGTTCTTTGTATTCAAAATGAGACCAAATGTTTACATTTCCAATACTTCCCAAAGATTTCCTTGTGTCTTCATCGACAAGTGTTTTAAAAACTGGTTGTCCTTTCACAGGAGTAAGTTGTAGTAGATCGCCGAATACAATTACATGTTTTCCTCCTAATAAAACATCATAATCTGTTTTTAAAATCTGTTGCATTCTTAAATGATCAAAGGCAAGCATTAAGTTTGAGACCATGCTCACCTCATCAATGATCAATCGAGCCAAATCTGGCTCGCCTTTCGATCCATGCCCTGTGAGGGTGGTAAAATTGGCCCCCGGTCCGATTGCTCGCTCTCTCACATCCATTTTTAATGGGATGTTTGAAACAGGACAGTTTCCCAAGCTCTGGAAGGTGGCTTCAATACTGCCTCTACTGAAAAAGCCTAACCTGGACACCAAGGATCCCAACAACTTCCTCCCAATTTCTCGGCTTCCTCTCCCCGCAAAAATGGTTGAAAAATTTCTGAATCGTCAACTCAGTGCCTTTCTGGCGGAAGTTGAAAGCACTGGATCCCTCTCAATATGGTTTTAGAGAGGGACATAGCACTGAATCTGCGCTCATTAAGGCCACCGAGGAGATTAGGGAAGCCGTGGATCGAGGAGGCAGGGCAGCCTTGATTTTATTGGATCTGTCCGCGGCCTTTGATACGGTCCATCATAAGATTCTGATGGACCGACTCAGGGCTTGTGGGGTCCAGGGAAAAGCGTGGGATCTGCTTAAATCCTTTTTATCAGACAGGGGACAGATTGTATCCCTAGGTAAATTTCAGTCCAAGCCCTTTGCACTGCCTTGTGGTGTACCGCAGGGGTCATCTTTGAGCCCCACACTCTTTAATGTGTATGTCTCATCATTGGCCCCCGTCATCAGTGCATATGGGTTTGGTCTCACTTCTTATGCCGATGACACACAAATTGTGGTGTCTCTTTTACCTGGACAAGAACTGGGATTAGATAAACGGTTTCAGGACTGTATGGAATCGGTAGGGAGATGGATGGCAGAGAATTGCCTGAAATTGAATTCAGGAAAAACGGAGGTAATGCTGTTTGGGAATGATCTTAATTTTTGGACGCCTAATTGGTGGCCTGCATCCATGGGGTCTCTCCCTACACCCTCAAAAAAGGTGAAAAATTTGGGTATAATCCTGGATGAGAAACTCTCCTTTGGGGCCCAAGTAAATGCAGTAACCTCAACAACAGTGCATGTTCTCAGAACTGTTAAGAAGGTACTGAGGTTTTTACCTTCGGAGACCCGGCAAACGGTAGTCACAGCATTGGTTATGTCAAGACTAGACTACTGCAATAGCCTATACTTAAACATACAACAAAGATTTCTGTATAGGCTTCAGCTGCTACAAAATGCCGCGGCCAGATTACTCACGGGCACCTCCAAGTTTTCTCCCATCTCCAAGGAGATTAAAAGTCTACACTGGCTCCCGGTGAGGAACCGGGTGCAGTTTAAATCTTTGTGTATGGTCTTTAAAGCACTTCAGGGCTTAGGACCAGATCATTTGAGGCGCCAGTTCCAATGGTACATACCAGCAAGAACTCTTAGATCTTTAGGAGCTAAGTTGGTGGTAGTCCCATTAACAAAAAAAGCTCAATGGGGAGGTAGAAGTTTCTCTCTGTGCGCAGCAAAGGCTTGGAATGAATTGCCATTCTATTTGAGAAATGCTACCAGTCTTCTAGCATTCAGGAAGGGGTTAAAGACCTGGCTTTTTGATAAATAATCCTCATTTTTCAGCTCAGCCTTAGGGAGTAGTAACTAGCGCCAAGACATCTCCGGGTAATCGGGCGCTCTAAAAAATTCCCATAACATAACATAATGATCAGAAGTTTCATTTTCTTTACTACACTTGAGACTTCATAACAAGCTTCTCCAGATAGCTTGTGATATTCCAACTTACTTTCATGCTGAACTGGTAGCATGAGTAATCGATGTAATGTAATCCCTTTAATGTTGGGTGCAGCTAACCCAGTTGGAGCAGTTACAACACAAGATAAATGTGATTCAGTGGTTTTCTGTAGATAACTGGTCAAAACTTTAATTAAGAAACTTTTTCCTGTTCCAGCTTGACCACTGATATACATTCGAATAGGTTTAAATGATGTGCATTGGCATTCTTTTTTCATGCAGTAAACCATGCTGTATCTGTTGTGTCACTTGCTGATATATTTCTTTCTGTTCACAATTTAGTTGTTCTTCCAAGTTTCCCAACTCAATAATGTCCTGTTGTGCTTGTTGCATTGCCGTTTCTACTTCATTCATGGCTGTTGCTGCCTCATTTTCAAGAATTGGTTGTCCTAATGGATCTTGACTTAGTGGAGCAGAACTTTGACTATCTTGAGAACTGTCTCTAGCTATTTCAGCTGCAATAGTAGCTTCTTGTTCATTCTCTTCATTTAACATTTGTAGATAATTTGGAAAAATTGTGCATTGAATGCTATCTTTACATGCATTAAAAGAATCTTCATCGCAGTCAAAATCTCCAAGTAATTCCATTTCACTACACCAAGGCTTGAAAAGTTGCAGAAGTGCTAAATAGAAAAATTCCCTTTTATCTGGAGTTTCGCAACTGGGTTTCCTGTGGTTAATAAGATTTCCTTTGGCATGTTATACCAAACATCCTTCACATCCAATTACTGCATATTTTTCTTCATTTATATTTTCTGTAACATTTCTCTTAAAGCTGTAATGTTGCAGTACTTCATAGAGACATATGTTTTCCAGATGTGGACTTCTTTTAGGATAGTACGTATCCAACATATTCGTTTTAACAATATCTGTACTTTCTGGTTCATTCAATGCAATGTATTCAATTTCTTGTACAGATTTCAATACTCGATTTCGTGTTGCAGCAAGACCTAGACTTACCCAAATGATTCCTCTTGACTTTGAATATAAACTTGCAGAGGTCAACCGATCCGAACATTCGTAGGATCCAATCTCTCGATGGGAAAGCATCTTCAAACTAAAGCTGTACAATTTGCTACTAAGAGTCTTCGCTTGTGAAATTACTTCCCACATTTCTTTCAACTCCATTTTACAGATTTGGTTAGATGTGATGTAACACAGCAAGCAACAGAAATCAAATTATCTGCAACATACTGGATATCCATATTTGCATTCCACATCGTCAAAATGACTGGATTGTAGTCATTAATATACTTTGAATCTTCAGTTCTTTTTATGTTGTAAGTATTCTTCGGAGATTTTCGAGTTATAGTATGCCTTACTGCTGACATGAAACTGTTGACTCTTCCTTTTGAAATTACTGGACGTGGGAATCCAAAACGACATTTGGTATAAAATGTTCCCTTTGACTTGTATTTCCGTCGACAATATTTCCCACATCAATGAATTTGAAACCGTATAACTTGCAGTCTCAAGTTGTTTTCTCCTCCTTCTTTTGGAATGGCACAGGGTAACATAGCCTTCAATGAAAGACAAAACACTTTCATCAGTATCAGTTCCAAATTTTGGTGCATTCTTGATTCATAACAGCATGTGAATATGAGATGCACCACTGGTTTGGTACTCCTTTCTCCAAAAGAAATCAATACCTTCTCCAAGAGGTGGATTATTTTTATTGCAGATAAAAGTCATCATAGCTTGAAACCTATGATTAAAATATCTGCACACATTTACAGGATCCAAGAAACACAGTTCTCCAGCTGTCTTCATTTCAATATTTTTTACATTTGAATTTGCTTGTCGTAGAAATTCAAGTAAATATTCCCATGCGTACTCAGCACAGCTAAGCGTAACAAACCACGCTGGGGTTCCTAAGTTCCTTAACATACCTTTAAGTTCTCCGTGACGAAGATACTAATACTCATTTGTACCACGTTGACACGCCATCAAATTAATTAACTGAGATTCTAAATGATCGTCTCTTTGTTGAACTTTGTCCAAAAATTCCTTTGCAGAAAGATGTGTAAGATGAACTCCTGTTTTTAATATGTGGTTCACTGCATATGAAAGTCCAGACAAATCACTTTCAAACAGAAGATGAAATAAATATGGAATACACTGTCGAAATCTTGGATCTTCTGAGTACAATCTTGTTGTACGATATTCTGAAGCTGGAATCTGTACTGGTCGTTCATCATATCGTCCACCTTTTTCAGTGGGGAAGAGCTGTGGAAAACAACGAGCTTCCAAACTTTTTTCCCAAACACTCATGGGATTTCCCTTTGCTTTCTTCATGTGGAATAATTCAATACTGTTTCCCATCACTTCTTTTGAATGTAGAGGATGTATACTATAATGTTGATAAATTTCTTCACTCCTCGAGTTATCCACTTTTTCTATTTGGCCAGTTGAAATTTCTCTTTCATCTTCTAAAGATATTTTTTCTTCTTCCACATATACATTTTTATAATAAACATTGTTTTGCACAAGATATAATGTAGCCTTTTGAAGTTTGGTGACATCTACTAACTCTTGCCATATTTTACGACTCTTTGTTGGTACACCATTAACTAGAATGACTATAGGTTCACTTTCCTCTCTCTCTACACCAACAATTTCTATATTTTTCTTAAAATCTAAAGGTAAATACACAACTCTTCCTTTTAAACCTCTTTGTAAATCTGTTGGAGTCAGCTTACCTGTTTTAGGCTCCATACGAACTATAGCCTGCAACGGGTGCACAGATTGAATAAGAATGGACTCATACGTGTTTAAATCTACCAGTTCCGGAGGAATAGCTACCAACTCTAGGTTGTTATGTACAGCTCTAGCTGGCATTTTGTTCTCTTCTAATTTGTTGTAACAATATTTACAAATATGTTGATCAGTACCCAACTCAAAACGACCTTCCACCAACAAATAAGCACCAAATTGCTCCCACTTATCATTGTTTTCCTTTTCACTTTTTAAATACACATCAAAATTCCTAGTTTGCCTTCTATAGTGAGTACGTCAACAACAAAAACAAACATAGTTTGGATTTTCACAAGAAACTACCTTAAACTTTGTAATTCCTTCTGCAAACTTCACAGTAGTAGTATCTTCCATCTCTTCTACAACACCTACACTTATCAAACTCTCACTTTCTCTACACTCCTCTTGAGGACCAAAGAAACAAAAGTCTATATCATCAGAAACTTTTTTTACATTCAACACTGAACCATGCAAAAGAGCTGTGTTTATTTCATTTAGAGATAATGCAGGACTTTTTACGTAGTATCATCTTCTTACTAGCTTCCGCATTTCTGAATGATGTACTGCTAACTTTCTTAAATGATGAAAAGTACTTCAACACACTTTTCTAGAAAGACAAGCCAGAGAATGACCCTGCAAGTTAGTATATTTTCTCACTTTACAAGGATCTAGTCCTTGCAACATCTTAATCTTCTGTTTAACACTTTTTTTTACCATAATCTCATAAGAAAGTTCGTAATATATTAATAGATTCCTGTTGTATACTACAAATACCACTACAATCCCACTTATACAGTGGAGCTTGTGTACATCTCCCTTGAACTTCTTCAGCTATTACTTCTTCCACATTTCTAGGAACCATCTTTTCTTTTTCAATTGGACAACCGTTTTTAACTTCATAACAATGACCACTGGTATCAACTGCATGAACTAATGTATTTTGTTGAAAATAGCTTTCTTTATTAAAAAAAGGCTCTGTACTAGAAGTGTGCTTCCATTCACCAGAAAAGATTTTGCAAAAGTAAGTTCTATTAACCAGTCTTTTTCTTTTAATTTTCTTCTTCATAAAATGCATTATTTTATTCAATGTTTTCATTCTCTTCAATACTAATACAAACAATTTTCTTTTCAAATCAAAAGCCTTTTCAACTACACTTTCAATCTGTTGATTTTTCTTGTAAAATGCTAATCTACTTTTATATTTTTTGTAATCTTTCAATAAATTTTGTAGTACTCTACTTTTATACATTCTCTTTCTAATGTCTTTAAATTGTGTCATCCTTCTTTCAACATATATTGTTTTCCCATAACCTGATTTTCCATTATTTAGTCCTTTTTTCGTTTCCTTCTAATTTGTTGTACAACTTTTCTTTCTCTTTACTCCATTTTGAAAAATCATTACGTTCTTTAAAAGTTTTGTAACAAATTCTTTAGTTCTCTTACCAGAAGTCTTTTTCTTCAATGTCACATGTTGTACTTCATCTAATTTCTGCTTTTCTCTTTCCTTTAAATAGTACTGTTTTTTTTTCTTTTCTTTTCTTGCCATACTCAATCTTTATTATTAATAATGGTGAATATCTGAAAACAAAGACAATTTAAAATAATTTTGTTAGATAGTTTAATATTATTAAAATAATTATATTAAAATATTGTCATGTATAGTTAAAGAAATATTTTTAATTGCATTCAAAGCTATGTCAGACATTGCAGAATTCCTACAATTAGAAGACATCACAACCTATACAACAGAATCATAGAGCACAACTAAAGGATTTGTGTACTGCTACCCAAATAAAATGTAAAGTGCAATCTCTCAACTTGTAAGGCCTGCATTATATTGTGATTGAGATATGTCTTGTAACTAAGGTATATCTCTACTTGCATATGAATTTTGATTCATATCATACATGTGATCGTATGAGTACTAAAGTAGTGCCTGAGTGATTGGAGGAGTGCAAAGGTAGTGCCTGGGTGATTTTATATGTGCATAAGTACTGGCTGAGTGATTACATAACTACAAGGTTAGTGCCTGCATGATTGGAAGAGTGCAAGGGTAGTTCCTGGGTGATTGAAGCAGTGTATAGCTAATGCATTGGTTATTGCATGAGTACAGGGGTAACGTCTAGGGGATTACAGGAGTACATAGGTAGTGTCTGGGTGATTGCATGTGTGCAGGGATAATATCTGGGGATTACATGAGTACATAGGAAGTGCCTCAATGATTTTATAAGTGCATGGGTACTGCCTAGATGATTGGAGGAGTACTATTGTAGTGTTTGAGTAATTAAAATAGTGCAAAGGTAGTGCCTGGGTGATTTTATAAGTGCATGGCTACTGGCTGAGTAATAACATAATTACAGGGATAGTGCTTCTGTGATTGGAGAAGTGCAAGGGTAGTGCCTCAGTGATTATATAAGTGCATGGGTAGTGTCTGGGTGATCGAAGGACTACAGGGGTAGTAGCTGGGTGATTGCATGAGAACAAAGGTACTGCCTGGGTGATTTCATAAGTGCACAGTTAGTGACTAGGTAATTGAAGGACTTCAGGGGTAGTGGCTGGTTAATTGAAGGAGTGCAGGGGTAGTGCCTGGATAATTTCACGAGAACAAGGGTAGTGCCTGGATGATTGGAGGACTACTAGGGTAGTGCCTGGGTGATTGCATAAGTGCATAGGTAGTGGCTGGGTGATCAAAGGACTTCAGGGGTAGTGGCTGGGTGATTGAAGGTGTGCAAGGGTAGTGCCTGGATGATTCCATGAGAACAAGGGTAGTGCCTGGATGATTGAAGGAGTACTAGGGTAGTGCCTGGGTGATTGCATAAGTGCATGGGTACCACCTACGTGATTATATAAGTGCATCGGTACTGGCTAAGTGATTGGAAGAGTGCATAGATCCTGACAAGATGATTGGAGGAGTGAAAGGATAGTACCTGGGTGATTGTACCACTGTATAGCTAATGCATTGGTGATTTCATGAGTGCAAACGTAATGTCTTGGGGATTAAGGAGTACATAGATAATGCCTGGGTGAGTGCATGAGTTGAGGGATAATATCTGGGGGATTACAAGGCTACATAGGAAGTGCCTAGGTGATTTAATAAGTGCATGGATAGTGCCTTGGTGATTGGAGTAGTCCTATTGTAATGCCTGAGTGATTGAAGGAGTGCAAAAGTAGTGCCTGGGTGATCTCATAAGTGCATAGATAGTGACTGGGTGATCAAAGGACTTCAGGTAGTGGCTGGGTGATTGAAGGAGTGCATGAGTAGTACCTGGGTGATTGCATGAGTGCAGGAGTAGTGCCTGGATGATTGGAAGAGTACTATGGTAGTGCCTGGGTGATTGCATAAGTATATAGGTAGTGCCTGAGTGATTTTATAAGTGCATCAGTATTGGCTAATTGATTGGAAGAGTGCATAGATCCTGACAGGGTGATTGGAGAAGTGCAAGGGTAGTGTCTGGGTGATTGAATCAGTGTATAGCTAATACATTGGTGATTGCATGAGTGCAGGGGTAATGTGTGGGTCATTGGAGGAGTTTAAGGGTAGTCCCAGGGTGAATGAATCAGTGTATAGCTAATGCTTTGGTGATTGCATGAGTGCAGGGGTAATGTCTGGGGGATTTCAGGAATACATAGGAAGTGCTTAGGTGATTTTATAAGTGCATGGATACTGCCTTGGTGATTGGAGTACAACTATTGTAGTGTCTAAGTGATTCAAGGAGTGCAAAAGTAGTGCCTGGGTGATTTTATAAGTGCATAGGTAGTGGCTGGGTGATCAAAGGACTTCAGGGGTAGTGGCTGGGTGATTGAAGGTGTGCAAGGGTAGTGCCTGGATGATTCCATGAGAACAAGGGTAGTGCCTGGATGATTGAAGGAGTAATAGGGTAGTGCCCGGGTGATTGCATAAGTACATAGATAGTGCCTGAGTGATTATATAAGTGCATCAGTACTGGCTAAGTGATTGGAAGAGTGCATAGATCCTGACAGGATAATTGGAGGAGTGGAAAGATAGTGCCTGGGTAATTGAACCACTGTATAGCTAATGCATTGGTGATTGCATGAGTGCAGGAGTAATGCCTGGGGATTAAGGAGTACATAGGTAATGCCTGGGTGATTGAATAAGTTAAGGGCTAATATATGAGGGATTACAAGAGTACATAGGAAGTGACTGGGTGATTTTATAAGTACATCAGTACTGCCCGGGTGATTGGAGAAGTACTGTGATAGTGCCTCAGTGATTGGAGAAGTGTAAAGGTACTGCCTGGGTGATTTTATAAGTGCATGGGCACTGGCTAAGTGATTGGAGGAGTACATAGATACTCACAGGGTGATTGGAGCAGTGCAAGGGTATTGCCTAGGTGATTAAACCAGTGTATAGGTAATGCATTCATGATTGCATGATTGCAGAAGTAATGTCTGGGGGATTAGAAGAATACATCGGTAATGGCTGGTGATTGCATGAGTGCACAGGTAATGTCTGGAGTATTTCAGGAGTACATAGGCAGTGCCTTGGTGATTTTATAAGTGCATGGGTACTGCCTGGGTGATTGCAGGAGTACTGAGGTAGTGCCTGAGGGATGGGAGGAGTGCAAAGATAGTGCCTGGGTGATTTTATAAGTGCATGAGTAATGGCTGAGTGATTACATAAGTACAAGGGTAGTGTCTGCGTGATTGAAAGAGTGCAAGGGTAGTGCCTCGGTAATTGAACCGCTGTATAGCTAATGCATTGGTGATTGCATGAGTACAGGAGTAACGTCCGGGGATTTTAAAGGAGTACATAGGTAACGCCTGGGTGATTACATAAGTGCAAAGGCAATGTCTGGGGGTTTAAGGAGTACATACATAATGCCTGGGTCTTTGCATAAGTTGAGGGGTAATATCTGGGGGATTACAAGAGTACATAGGAAGTGCCTGGGTGATTTTATAAGTGCATGGGTACTGCCTGGGAGATTGGAGTAGTACTGTGGTAGTGCCTGAGTGAGTGAAAAAGTGCATGCATATGTCTCTATCACAACACTATGCACACCTCAAAAATTCACAAAACAAACTTCAAATTTGAAGCAAACACCAATCATTATGTGGCATATTTCAACTGTACCTCTCTAGAGACTTATAAAAGGTAGTGTAGTCATTAATACCTTATCTCAACATCTTTTCAACTACACTATTGCTGCATCTTCACCATTCTACTACTACTTACAGTCTTGAGCCTACCACATCAAAACCAACAACACCTCTTTGTTATACATCATGCACTTTCAAATGTATAAGACATATGAATTTACATATACAACTAGAGACATACTTGAGACAGAAGTCCATATACACCTTAAAACTTAACAGACTCCACTTCCAATTTTAAAGCAACACCTAAAATTATGCGGTATACTACAAATGTACATATGCACACACTAAAACAAACTACCATAATCACTAATCCATCTTCCAATATACACATATTACTATGCAAAATCTGTTTCAAACATTTACCTGCAATAAAACAAACTGCAATACACATCTCTACATTTAATAATATATTTCAAACATCACAGTTCTTCAATAATTTATAAAGTTTTAAAATAAAGCTAATACATAATACACCTCACAAATATATAACTCACCTTCCAAATTGATTTGTAGAATATGAAATATCAGAAACTCATAAAAGATTTTCTTATGCACACAATCAAGATGGTGCTCCCTGGGGCTGTGGGGGGGTGCGACCCTCAACACATTTAAACATCAAAGCACCGGGGAGGTGGTGGTCCTTGGGGCTTGGGGGGCCCGCGAGCCCCCCCCCCACAAAATATAAAAATGCCCAGGGAGGTGGTGATCCCCGGGGCAGCGTGGGGGGCAGGAGTCTCCCCACGCTATTTTATTATTTTAGCCCCGGGGAGGTGGCGGTCCCCGGGGCTGTGGGGGCCACCGCGGACCCTTTCTTCATAATTGCACATCGCCCCCGGGACCTGGCCCACCCGGTGGCTTATAAAAAATGAAGCGCGGGAGTCCGCGCTTCATTTTTGTAAAGTTTTCTCTGCCAGATTCGCGTACTTATCACGACTTCGTCCGTATTTTGTTTTCTTTAAAAATGCTTTTTTTGGCCCTGGGGGTCCTTGTGGGACCCCCTGAGCAGGCCTAGGGGGTCAGGACGTTTCTACCCTGCCCGCTTTTCTTGGTTTTTTTAGCATTTTTTAAACTGTTTTCTTGTGACTCGCTTACTATTCTTAGTGAATGTACGGGGAGTGACTAATCTGTGTAAATGTGTGTATTAGTCTATCAGTTGGTGTGTAAGTGGCTGCATGGGTTGGTGAGTAGGTACATGAGTGTGTATATGGGTTATTGATTAGTTGTCTAAGTAACTGTATGGGTGCCTGAGTGTCTGTGTGGGCGGGTGAGGGGCTGTGTCACTCCCTGCATGGATGTATGAGTGGGTGAATCCATGGGTGTATGGGTTCATGAGTGAGTCTGCGAGGGACGGTATGATTGAGTGACTGTGCGTATGGCTGTGTCGGTGAGTGTATGGATGTCTCAGTGGTATATGGGTGAGTAATTGCATATGTGAAAGGGGTGCTGGCCTGAAAGTATGTAAGAAAGAACTGTGACATGGACCATACCAGGTGATATTGGTGACAGATACTGCTGTGAAGTGTGGAGGGATACCGAACTGGATACACGCTTCAAGTACCCGACGAGTCTCAGGGCCCTCTGATGAAACAGCTCCTCTCCCACAAGTGAATCCAGCCATGATCACAAGGTCACACCAGAGGGCAAGCCAAGCTGTGGGGGGTTCCTGGAGAGACTGAATACCCACCAGGTCAACCTGAGGGTGGTCAAGCTACACACGACCCAGGCATAGACTCTGAGGGAGACTGTAACGCTCTGAGTGGTACAGAGTCTGACTCAGCAGAAGTGACTGGTGTGGAAATTGGTAATGTGCAGTCAAGGAAGAAAGAGGTCGCAAACGCGTTGTGGCCTGTGAGACAGGAAAGGAGAAACTTGAGACTTGATCTGAGAAAGAACTTCCACCTATAAGTGAATCATCTGAGTCTGATCTGAGTGAGTCTGAACAAGCTCAAGGGAGTGTGAGTAGATCAAGGAGAACAAGAGTGTCAGAGATACTCCTCTGCAGAGTGGACTTATCTAGCTATAAATTCCGGGGCGAGCAAGGTCTGAGACTTTGATACTTATTGTCAAGATCCTGCTGAGAGTTCCTGGAATAGAAGCTAATTCAATCTTGTCATTGACTATGCCTTACCCACCAACAGTGAGTTGTTTATGGACTCTGATCTTGGAAGACATCGAATTACTTAGCTTTGGAAATCGGCCACCTCCTCAGGAGATTGCAGCATTCAGAGCTGAACTGTTACAGCGTGTCATCGATGAGACTGGCTCTGATCTCATAAGGTATGTAAATTGAACTTTAAAATGTAAATGAAAATGTGCTTGAAGGAAGATAACCTAGGCCTGAGTGGAAGAAGAGTAAAATTAGGGAGTTTTCCTTTAGAAGAAGAAAGAGGGTTAAGAAAGTCTTCCAAGCTCTGTAAATACTGTGCCAAAACGGTTGTGAGAATTTAAGGGCCAAAAGGAGTTGCTCAAAGACTTTGTTGGCAGTACCTAAGAGGTAGTGAAAAGAGACTCTGTGTGTTAATCCTCTTACAGCTACAGTCCGAGCCACTTTGAAAATGGAACCTAGAAATTTGAATTGTAGTTACAAATCTATTATAGGTACACTTATTGTAGGAGTAGTCATAGTGATAGCTGTAGTCATTACTGAGTCCATTTTAAGCGCACACAAAGCTGAGGTACAGGGAGTGGGGGTAAATGGGATATCCACACCTACCACTACTGCCTCAAAAGAGGGTACATTAAGATCTGAAAGAGGCTTAATTGAGGAAACTTGTCACCTTTTGCATGTAGATTTGTCTATGGGTGATTATACGCTGAATGTTTATGTGAAGTTGCTGTATGAATACGTGAATGCTATGGATGTGAGAGATTGTTACGTGTGTATGCAATTGCCTGCTTCAGTTAAGGAGGGTATCAGGTACCATCACCTGGCCTTGATGTATGGTATTAGTTGTAATTTGGTCCTTAGCATGTTTTATGGAAAGTGTCATTATGAGTACTATTTCTCAAAATATGATGTGGTACTTTCAGAAGTTCCAGTCTACAAACATCTGAACAAATATGATTATTACAAGCAAGAAGAGAGAATGGAAAAGTATTTTATTTCAACAGTAACATTAGAAACTGCTTGTGTGCATAGACACAACTTAACTTGCACGTTATCAGATATAGAAAATAAATTTGCAGATCAAGTAGAGGATAGACAAAGAGGCCCAACCATTAAGCTTAATAGTAGCGAAAAAAACTTTGAATGGACCTAGGAGGAATTAGTTCACAAGGCTAAGGGAAGCTATGGTCGTATAGCTCTAGATTGGAAACAACAAGGCAAGCTTTCCATTCGACAGGTACAGACACGTTATGACACTATCATTGTGGGACAGAGTGTGCGCAATCATATCTTCCTGATTGATGCTTCTTCAAAAAAGTTCCTCCAAGAAGCAGTAAAAGTGGTACCAAGAGTATACTTTGTGTGTGGGAAGAATGCATATATTCGGCTTCCGAAAAATTGGTATGGTACTTGTGACGAGGCTGTTGTGTTTCCAAGGATATACCATGTGGAAGATTTGGAGAGTTTGGAAGGAAAGTCAAACCATAGAGAGAAACGTGGATTGAGTGCTGGTGAAATTGTGGAAGACATATTTGGAGCTATGATACCTAGTTTGGGTGTACTATTGAATGAGATCAAGATTAGAAGGTGATCTACTATAGTGGATAAGTTGTCCGTTAACACAGCTCAGTCATTGTTGCTCGTAGATGGAGAGATGGTTTCAACAAGGGCTATGGTGATGCAGAACCGCCTTGCTTTAGATGTGTTATTGGCAAAAGAGGGCGGGGTCTGTCATATCCTGAAGGTCCAACAGTGTTGCACTTACATTCCTGATAATAGTAAAGATTTGAGTAAATATATAAGTAACATCACTGAGAAACACCATGAGATACATGACTTGGCAACTAAGGGAATTTGGGATAAGATTGGACAAGGATTTTAAAAAGTTGGTCGCCGGTTTGGTAGCTTGGGAAAAGAAGTCCTTGGATATATCTTGAAGCCAATAGCAATTGTTGTGGTCTGTGTTATCATCTTGCTAGGTATGGTAAGAGAATACAAATGGCATAAGTCGAGGCAATTGGAGAATTCCCTTAGGGAGAGAGAAGGAAAGGTGGAGAGACTTAAGGTCAGTCATTATGAGCACCTTAAGCGGTTGGAGGAATTCAGACAGAGGAGACTATCTATGACATCTGTTCTGATCAGTTGAATTACACGGTTTGTGATGACACAGATCATCAGAGGGGGGACCGATGTAGCGGAAATGTCATTTTATTTGTAGGGTTGCCTTATAATTACACATGTAGAGCACTCCTGCATATAATCCTTTGTCATGTTGACATGGAGCATTAGGATCTTGAAATGTAATAACGTAAAATGTGATGTATTTAGCTCATTGGATAGAAAACGTGATGAGCTAATGTAGAAAGTAAATGTAACCAGCAGAAAACACTAATTTGAAAACCTTGTGTTGTGCAACTGACAACCATTCATTATGAATTGTGTTTATTAATCGTGTCATTTTCCATGTATGTAGAAATATTAACAGAACGTGTCGTAAGCTCACACGCCATTTCTCTTATGTTAGCTGAATCTTGTAGGCCTGAAATGCAATTTCCCTGTAAGCTCTCACTTTAGAATTAACAGTTTGAATTTCATGTGTGTTGTGAATTTCTTTCTTTCTCACATTTGTATTGCAGGTGGAAGAAGCCCCCTTGTTAGCTAGAATAATGTCTTTGATTTAGGCAAGTAGAGAAGGGGGTACATCACGAACTAAAGCCAATAAAGAGAACTGTTGTATTTTCACACAAGAGAAGGCATGGGAATCAATTTCATAATGTTACAGTTCAGAAACATCACTGTCCTATGGAACAGTACCTATGAGAGTGTGGTCGGAGCAGATGGTGTGGCCCGCAAGGACTCTTGGGAAGATACCTGTAATATTGGAACATTGCAAGTAGGGACAGCAGCCCACTTCTTTTCTGCCCTTTGAGAGAGAGCATCCCAAAACAAGCTCTGTCTCGATAGCGTTATGCTATCCGACCCATCGATGGTGAAGAGATGACTTATGAGGACTCCACATGCTGACACCTTTTCTTTCTTTCGCTGAAGGATGCGAAAGTAGGGATGTCATTTCAGCGCTAGTGTAGGGATAGACTAATGCTTTATATTCATCATCTCTTGATGAAGGGAAATTTAGACTCATGCTTTTTGATCCTCAGCATCCTATTTCTTGAGTTAATTGTTTTGTGCATGTTGCACCGACTCAACTTTATACACAGATTTGGCTTTATGTTGATTTCAAAGTATTCTACACTCTCATTTTGAGGTTACTCTATGTTCAGTTATTTTTAGCTTTGTAATAATTTAACTAACCATACGTAGTTGTCTGTGGTTACTATGGGGCTGATTACGATGCGGTCGCAAAAGGCTCCGACCCTCGGTGGGAGCCGTTAGGACCCCATCATAATATGCTGTTTGGATTCCTTTCCTACTGTCTCATTACAATGGCAGCGGGCGGAAAGGAATCCGACCAGTAATTCCCGCTGGCTTCTGATGTGCTCGAAGAGCCCGTCGGCCATTTGGAATGCAGCCTGTAATCTTAAGGGCGGCTCTTTCTGCCCTTGGTTTTACGATGTTAGGTTTTGGCAGGCTTTCGGTGCCGGCCTTTCTGACACAGAAAGGCTATTGGGACTCGCATTTGGGGGGCCCCCAGCAGGGCCCCCTTGGATACATGGCCTCCGGTTGGAGGCTGAGGTTGATCCCTGCACCCCATGGCAGGCTCCCTGTCACGGGGTGCAGGATGAGCTGCAACTCCCATTTTGCGGCTGGAATGCATGCTCCCATTGTAAAATGTAGGAATAATGTGACCGAACACTGTTTGGTCGCATCCTAATGGGCCGGTCGGGACCGCCAACCCGGTGTCGGTTGGTCCCATGACCGAGGCGATGTCGGGCTGAGGCAAGTCCGCCCGACATCGTAATCAGCTCCTTAGTGTCCAGAGAATTTCCAGTTGAATTGATTGGATTGTTCACAATTTTCTCACCTCTACGCTTACATGCTGCTAAAAAGCACCATTGGATTGCGATTCTAGAACAGATCTAGAACTTATGGGCCTGGCACTTTCAGTGCAATAGCTACCTAAAATGTTGAACCTGCATATCTAAATGGATGTATGTTGTTATGGTATCATTTCATTTATTAAATTTAGTCTATGTTCCTAAATTGGTTTGGGATTTTTCTTGTTTTGTATTTGCACTCTGTTACTACTTG
Source organism: Calotriton arnoldi (assembly GCA_963921515.1). Classification (NCBI taxonomy): domain Eukaryota; kingdom Metazoa; phylum Chordata; class Amphibia; order Caudata; family Salamandridae; genus Calotriton; species Calotriton arnoldi. The sequence continues at coordinate 221,863 of CAWUFW010007617.1, forward strand.
TGTGCTGCATACATTCTTTACAGATTGCTTCCAAGTTACGCCTGAGTGCCTTGTAACAAGCTATCAGAGGGTTACGTACTGGATAATTTAATGACTTTTGTGGTTCATCTTGACAAGGATTGTGGTTGTTCATAAGTGGGGCTTCCACCTCCCTCAAACATTAACCCAATTTTTTACAATCACAGTAGACAAGCCCTCATCGATCACCTGGTTTGACCACACTCTCATCAACTTCAGCATACCCATCCGACACCATCACAGAAACACCCTCACCAAATCTTCATGACTAGATTGGAACAAGACCTCAGAAGCATCTTGGACTTCTGAACACCCTCACCACCAGCCTCGAAACAACAACAACCTACCCAAAGCCATCTCTAACTTCAGCTACTGGTTCACTGCTGGCACAGATACCCTGGTCCCTCTCAAAGCCATCAAAGCCACAAGAACCAAACCTCAAGCAAGCTGGTACACCAGACGCCACAGCAAGCAACTTAAAAGCAGATAGAAACAAAGTCATAACAACACCGACAATAGCACCAACAATTCCACCGACCACATCATAAGCAGCACCAACAGCAGCAAAGACATTTTTACTAAAGTGAAAGACTTCACCTTTCTGGCAGCAAGCTCCACCAGTGTAACCCATTTGAGGACTGCTGTACTTAGCTGTCCTGTTCTTCAGCAATAAGATCTCAAGCATCTATGAAAACTTTGAGCCCCAACCAGACCCTTCCACCCTCACAGCCTTTCTGCCCATCTCTACTAACACCCAGAGGACCACCCTGACAGACTACCTGACCCATCATCACCACTTAAAAATCTGCAATGACCATACAGTCCATACTCTCCGGAGCACCCTCAGACGTCTGCCCTCACTACGTCTTCATCTCAGAGCCCTACCCTCACTGCATCTTCAAAGGATTGAACCCAAAGAGGGTAGCCCTCTCCCCAATCCTGAACAACTCAATCAGCACAGCAACCTACCCATATGCACACCATAGTACTCCCTCTCCTCAAGAAACCTTCAGCAGACGCGGACATGCTAGTCACCTACCTGGTTGTCTCCCTGCTACAGTACCTGGTAAAAGTCATGCAAAAGATGATAAATGCCTAGCCACACACTTCACTGACAACCACCTCCTCAAATACTATGTGCTAAGTACAATCCAGAGGTACTCATAGCTCTTTTAATGCACTGAAAATTCTGTGTGTGTGATATCAGCAGAAAGTACAAATGCAATGTAATGCTGTGCCATTGAGAGTGGAGTACAAAGGAATAAAGACTGCAGAACACTAGAAGCAATGAATACATTTAAGCTAATATTTTGAAGAAAGTATAAACAGTGTTGCTCAGGTGAAAAAGCAACCAACAAGAGAAGATAACGTAACAATAAATACTTCAACTTGCAACATAAACATCAAACTGCACTGAATTACAATTACAATATTGTATTTTCCCTTCCCTGGGTGACACAAAAAGGATGAGGGAGGGTAGATCCAAATTGGCTCTACCAACAGAAGAGAAAATGTTCAATTAAATATTGTTTCTATGGGGGTTGGCCCCTATGCCAGAGTGGCTAACCCCCAAAAAAACAATCTTCAGACTATTAGTATTAGATTGAAGATCTGGGATTGTGATCCCAGCTACGATCCCCCTGCAGGAATACATAGGAGAGGGGGACCAGTGGAAAGAGGGGACACTCCTCTTTCCAATAGTGCTCATGGTGTCCATATTTTCACCTGGGGAGGCACAAGCCCCCTGGAAACAAGCACACAAAAAAAGAAAATGGTCACTGTTATTTTCTCATCAATGGGGGTGCAGATTTAGCAGACTCAGGCAAGATCAGACCCCGAGAGATGGTCTAAAGTTCAATTAAATCCATCCCAAGGTGTGACTGGCTTCTATGCTAAGAGGCCAGCCTCCCAAAAACAAATCCCTGGTGGATAGTGGTTGATTCATGAGTTGAAAGTCCATGTTATAGAGTCACAATTGGAAAGGGGAGACTCTCTCCTTTCAAGTGGTTAACCTCAAGTGAATGACCATGCTGGGGCAGAACAAAGCACACGGGTCAAAAAACAATTCTATTGGATACTAGAGTATGCTTTCAAAAAGTATGGAGACACTCTTTCGCACCCACATCCCATCCTTCAATGCATTTCTTAGTACATGCAGCTTTAAACTAAATAAATAAGTATTAATAGTTCTTAGTTTTGTAAAAAATGTCTAAAATAAATGTGGTTTGCTGTTTGGCGTATGGAATTAAAATTACTTCAGCATTTTCTATTTCCTGAGGTGGCTGATAGCGTACTGCTGGGGTGCATGATCAGCATCCCTCAAGGAAGGGATAACACTCCAACTATAATATTCGCGGGCCCATCTCTTATCCCCATGCAGGAATCCATGTTAGAGGGGCACCACTGGACATGGGAGACTCTCCCATTTCCAATGGTGCTCTCATGTTTATGACTATTCCTGGGGGGAGAGCTAAGTCCCTTGGTTTGATGGACCAAAAACAAAATAGTCATTACATTTTCCCTTCCCTGGGGTGCCCAATGAAGAAAAGCCTAGTGGTCTAGTGGAGTTCCTGCTCATGGAGTATTGTGTGGCAGTGATCTCCAAGCAATAATCCATTTGACAGAGGCACCATTGAAAAGAAGAGCCCCTCCAATGACGATTCTTTGTGTTATTTAGTGCCTGGTGGGGAAATAGCACACCAGACCTCTTTCCTGGTGCCAGAAATCATGTTTCCATGTGATACAATGGCATGCTGACATCACTCACTGATGGAGATGAAAGTACTTGTTGGATGGCTCAGAAGTGCTTACATGTCAGCCCCTTAGGTTTAGTAAGATAGCGGAATCCTCCAGGGCAAGCACCAGTGGTTTGCCCACCCATCCCTGGGAGGACAAGACCATCACATCCTCCCTACAAATGAAGTCGTGTGAAGGCTGTAAATGTTGAATTCCCTACACTTAGTGGGTTAAGCTTTACAATACTAAAGGATCAAGCTGCCCATTGACAAAGTCATAAATGCAAGAACAACTTGTTCAGATTTCAACTTGCACTTGGGTCTATAATTTACAATTAGTTATCATCTGATACTGAGATGTTTGCTTAATAAAAGTTACTGGTCCACAGTAACTATCAAATAAAGTAAGGGAAAAAAAAGCCTCTGGTAGACATCGTGTTACAGCCTTTGAATATTGTGACTCTCAGGATAAAAGAGAATGATAGTAAAAACCTAATTCTTGAAATAAATGGTTTAGAGAGTACAGTATCGTATGCGTTATATTCAACATTAAATACTGAGGGCCAAAAAAGGCTCTGTTTCCAGCAATTGAGGGTATTTTTGTGCTCAGAGAGGTAATTGATCCTGTGCTTGCTCCAAGAATAAGAATAATAGTCAGCCACACATTGTGTGTCATTGTCAACCAGTGCTGTGTATATTTTAGGTAACTATGCAGGCGCCATACCTTTCCTTTATCATTCAATAAAGCCCTAAACTGTAAATATTGGAAAAACTCCTTTGATGTAATGCCAAACTCTTCTCGCATTGTCTGAGAAATTTTAAGTTAACTATTAGAAAATAATTGATGCACCAATTGAATGTTATCCCAAGAAAATCTTTTAGGTACCTAAATTTGGCCCCTTAAAAAAACCTCAATATAAACATGAAATTTCAGGACCCAGCAGTGATTAAATTTGTCCTGCTATATGTTCTAAAATATCTTTGGTTCTTATATTTAACATGTTTGGGATGATGTTAGGAGTTCAAAAATTGAAACAAAAGTAGATTTGGTGATGCCTCTAATGTTGCCTCTATAAAGACTGTTGGGCATATGTTTCTTAATCAGCTTTAATGAGAATTCTGCATAATGCTACCTAAAAGTAGATATATAATTTATGTGTAGTCCATCTCCCTCTTTTGACCAGTAATTAGGAAAGCTCATCACCCTTTGAGGCTTCTGATGGACCCATATAAAAGCAGCTATCAGTCCCTCCAATTGTTTGAAAAATGAAGGGGGGTATATATTGGGAGGGCCCTGAGTAAGTATATTATCTTTTGAAGGATTATCATTTAAATAATGTTCGGTCTATCCAGGCTAGAGATAGAGAGCCCTTCCCACTTATTAAGAATGCAGAGGATCTCAAGGAGGACTTGTTTATAGTTAGCTTCTCAGAGTTCATAATATATGTTGGTCAGTCTAACTCCTAAGTATCTCATGTTAAACACTACATATGATTGGTTCTTATTGATGATTCCATTACATATGCCCTCTATCTTGTCTATATTGAGCTTACATTCTGCTAACCCACCAAACTGGGATGCTGATTCTTGAACCATTGATAACGCTTGTTTAGAGTTGGGGTTAACTAAAAGAACATAATTTGCCCATGCCCTTAATTTAATTTCTAATTAAGGAAATCTATTTGGTTTTATACCGGGGTTTTGGGTTAACATTTCAGTGGATAACTCCATGTTTAATGCATAAAAACAATTTGAGAGTGGACACTCTTGTTGTGTGGCTTTGATAATTAGAATTTTTTTAGAATTAAGCCAGTTGGCTGTCACTGTTTCTAGTGGCTGCCCAAAAAAATTCTGAATTGCTTTCTCCAGAGATACTGGTTGAATGTAATTGCTGGTGTGCCAAAGGCAAGCCCATCTGTGCCCGTCCATGACCCAACTGCGACCAGCGCCAGGGACCCTGGTCCTCTGACCCCCCACCGCTACGACTCAGCAACACTCCACGTACTCAAAGCCGGAAGAAACAACAACTGCCAGCTGTTGACGCCGAACACCACCCAAGGCCCATTCTCCTGCCGACTCTGCCGCCACACCTTCACCCACCTCGGACCCCAACAGCTACCACCAACCCACCGGATGCCAGCGAGCCCAAACCCCTGAGCTGCATCATCCTCAATGTATGGTCCCTACACAGACATGTAGTGGAAATCTGGGACCTCCTCAACACCCTCTTGCCTGACGTCGCCATCCTCAAAGAGACCTGGACCAACGCCAGCTCCGCACCCGACATCGCAACCGCCATCCCCAATGGGTACAAGATCCAGAGGAAAGATCGCCCCAACCACCATGGAGGTGGACTTGCCATTGCACACAAAAACTCCCTCCGACTCACAACCGCCAGCTCTATGACTCCTTGCCTGCCACGGAACACCTCCACCTCCACTTCTAGATCCCGATGAACCCCAGAACGACTCTACATGGAACCCTCGCCTACAGAACTCCAGGACCTTGCGCCCCGTTTACCATCACCATCGCAGACCTCATCGCGCCCCACGCCCTCGCCTCCACAGACTACGCACTGCTTGGAGACCTGAATTTTCACCTAAACAACCTCAACGACCCCAACTCCACCGCCCTCCTGGACAACCTCGCCAACATCAGACTGAAGCAGCTCGTCACCAATTCCACCCACAAGGCAGGACACACCCTCAACCCCATCTTCGCAGGAGGAAACAACATTTGCTACAGCAATACCACATAACCCCTCTGGACAGACCACCACTACGTCCACTTCTCCTTCTCGAAACCCACCGCACACAAGCCCACGCCATGCCCCAGCGCAGAAACTGGAGCAAGTTCACCGAAGATCACCTCAACTCCGCCCTCAGCAGCACTCCTCCACCCACCACGACCGATGCCAACTCTGCAGCCAACAAACTTCACAGATGGATCACTGACTGCGCTAACACGCTGGCCCCCCTCCAGAACTCTGACAGGCAACAAACCATGAAAGCCACTTGGTTCACCACGGACCTCTGAGAATCCAAGCGCACATGCCGACGACTCGAGAAAACATGGAGTAACAGCAAAACCTCAGAAGCGCGCACCGCCTACAAGACCACCATGACAGAACACCACCAACTCATCAGGTCCATGAAGAGGAATTTCATCAAGGACAGAATCCTCTCCAACTCCCCCAACTCTATGGAACTCTTCAGCATCATACAAGAATTCACCAAACCCCCCAGCGAAACCTCTGACATCCCTCCCTACCAGGACCTCTGCAACAAGCTTGGCTCCTTCTTCCATCACAAGATCAGGACTCTCTACGACAACTTCGATGAACAGAACAAAGGCACCGACACAACACCAGACACCAACAACGCCACTCAGCTGACCATCACCACCTGGACCCCTGTCACCACAGAAGACGCCACATTGACCATGAGGAGCATAGACTCAGGAGCTCCCACTGACCCCTGCCCACCGCACATCTTCCACAGAGCCTCTGTCGTAGCACCAGAACTACAACGTACAATCAACTGCAGCCTCGAAACAGGCACATTCCTGGATGACTGGAAATGCGCAGAAGTCAAACCACTCCTCAAAAAGCCCTCCGCAGGTCCAACAGACCTCAAGAACAACAGATCCATGTCTCTCCTCCCCTTCGCCGTCAAAGTCACAGAGAAGATCGTCAACAACCAGCTCACAAGCTTCATAGAATCCAACACAATCCTCAACATTTCTCAATCCGGATTCCACAGCAATCACAGCACGCAGACTGCTCTCCGAGCCACCACGGATGACATCCACACTCTCCTCGAGCAAGGCCACATAGCAGCCCTCCTTCTACTAAACCTCTCAGCAGTCTTCGACACTCTCTCCTACCGCACTCTAGCCACCAGACTCCACAACGCCAGCATACAAGGAACTGCCCTAGATTGAATTCACTCCTCCCTCGCCGACTGAACTCAAAGAATCAGACTCCCGCGCTTCCTCTCCGAACCCATTGAGATCAGACACCAAGGATCCTCATACACCCCCACGGTCTTTAACATCTACATGGCCCCTCTCCATCATCAGAAAACACAGACTGAGCATAGATTCCAATGCCAGCGATACCCAGCTCATTCTCTACCTCACGAAGGAACCCTGCATCACCAGACACAGTTTCCAGGAAGGAATGAAAGAAGTCGCATCCTGGATGTGCAGCAGCTGCCTGAAGCTCATCTCGGAGAAAATGGAAGTCCTCATCCTCGGATCCACGCCCTCCACATGGGACGACATCTGGTGGCCCCCTGCCATCGGCAACCCTCTCACACCCACAGATCATGCCCGCAACATCGGCATCATACTCGACTCCTCCCTCACCATGAACCAACAGTTCAACGCCATATCTTCCACATGCTTTAACACCCTCCACATACTCCGCAAGACCTTCAAATGGAGCCCCCAAATCCAGAAAGACCGTCACCCACGCACTCATAACCAGCAGACTGGACTACAGGAACACCCTCTATGCTGGCATCAACAAATCTCTGCTCCACAACTCCAGACCATCCAGAACGGCGCAGCCAGACTCGTCCTCATCTCACCACAAGACCACATCACCCAGCACCTACGAGACCTCCACTGGCACCCCGTCGAAAATAGAGTGACTTTCAAGCTGCTCACTCACGCCTACTAATCCCTCCACAACACCGGACCCCAATACCTCAATGAAAGAATCTCCTTCTATGCCTCCAGGAGAAACCTCCGCTCTGCTGACCTTGCCCTGGCCGAAATCCTTTGCATTCGCAGAGCCAGAATGGGAGGAAGAGCCTTCTCCTACATTGCAGCCAAGACCTGGAATGAACTCCCCCTCAGCATCAGACGAACCCCCACACAGAAAGTATTCAGGAAGAGCCTCAAGACCTGGCTCTTCAGATGAAATGGAACTGCCCGAAATCCCCCATCCCACCAGTGCCTTGAGACCCTCATGGGTGAGCAGTGCGCTCTACAAATCCCTGATTGATTGATTGAAGGGGATAGATATGTCTTAAATCTATGATCCACTGGAGCAATGGTTGCGAGCTGTCATGAAGGGTAGAATGAGCCCTGATCAGGCCTTTGTAATTTGTGCCTTCATGTAATCTGTTTTCTGTGCATACTTTTTGATAAGAATTTATGAAATTATGTATTTTAGATGCCCAAAGCAAATTAATTTATATATTCTATTTTGTACCCCTTTTCCCCCCACAAAAAAACATTAAAACAAATATGTCATCTGTATTCTCTAGATTCAGATATGGATTAAAGAACTGGACTTTTTTTTTTATACTGTTGGGCCAAACTCCCTATTCCTCTCTTACCCTCGGGGCAACCAAGTCTAGCAGCTAATGCCTACTACTATGCATCTTTAAGAATATAAACAGGGACCATTTGACCATCAAACAATTGGTCAGGTACTTCTTGCTTCTCGCCTTCATTGTGATCAGCATTAAGAGTGGCTCCAGCAATCCATACCTTAGATCTCAAAAGTGGGACTCCTATGATCATGCCAATATCGTTTAACTAACCATACTCTAAGGGCCGGATTACTAACTTTTCACGCAAAGCAGTGTAGCAAAGCAACTTGCTGCGCTGCGTTACATGAAAGAGAGAGAGCAGAAATGTACCATATCTACTAAGATATGGAATATTTCCTCTCTCTCATTGCACTGGAGCAGTTTAGGCAGCATAGCGCCAGCACATGCACCCTTGCACCATGGTGCAAGGGTGCCTGCATTACAAGGAGAATTGTTTTTGTGCAGAAAGGGGTACCTTCATGTACAAAAACAATCTCTTGAGGTATTTTCCTCTTTGTATGTGTGCTGCATATTGCAGCATACATAGGAAGAGGAAATAACAAGGAGAAAAAAATATGTTTCTCCTCCTTATGCCATTCTATGGGAGGCATAGCAATTTCATGCAATGCCAGGTTTACAAACATTTGTAAATCTGGGATTGCGTAAAATCCATGGGTAGATTCATGAGAACACCCATAAAATGCCTCCCAGAATGAAATGTGATGCAATGCACCACAAGCCTCTTAATTGCGTCACTTTTTTTTTTTTTACAAAGCCATCGAAGGTGGAGCAAATTGACCCTTTTGTGGCTTTGTAAATATCCACTAGCATTTTGCTCAATCGAAGTGCCACAAAAGTGGTGCAACCATGACACACAATGTTAGTAAATCTGACCTTAAGCATCTCTTCCCATCTCTGAATAGAGCAATCAGGTTTCAAGGGATAATCTCTTGGCATGCTCTTATGCCCGAAGTTGGATATCATCCATGAGTGGTTCACACTGCTGAAAACAGGGCCAAAAATGTGTTTTTTCCTACTTCAGGCTAGGTGGTTTGTACCAATATGTGTTATATTAGAAATTAGCAAAGCAAGCAACACACTCTTGAAACCTTGTGAACACTGTACTGTTTCTAATAAGGCACTGGAGGATATGGCAATACCTCACATGGCTTTTGAACCCTCAACTCCGTCAAGGACACATCTTTGTAGAATGGTTGGGCATTCGTTCAATCTTCCAAGCGTGCCCTGAGGGCTGAAAGCACATGCTAGTTGGCAGCTAATATCATTCACTTTATAATTTAGGATATCCCATCCTTAAACATAAATATATTTACTGCCATGAGGAAGACTGACCCTCATTGATATGCAGTTCCCATAATAGGGACAAGTAGATCAATTATATTATATTATTCATTGACTAAACTGACAAGAATAATTAAGACAATGTCCTGATTAGCCCATACTGTGCTTTCCAAAGTTCAAAGAACACAAGAATGGGAGGCATAATGTTAACACTGCTCATCGGAGTGCGATTAATTTTTCGCTAGCCCCACATCAGTGAAACATGTTGGTCAGCCATAAAAACTCAAACACATGCCATAGCATTTTAGCCATTTTCCAGGTGAAATTCAGAATAAACAACCATTGACCACCTGTGACACATTTTTAACGTTCCCCCATGATGGTCAAGTTACTCTCTTACAGATGGGAGGACCAACTGGAGAGCTGCACTAATATTGAAAGAACAAGACAGAATGACTTCCAAGGAAGTAATCAGTTCTGTGGAGGGCAGTATACTACATCTCTTCTCAGAAAATACTCAAAGATAAAGACAATAGCCTCCCGAGGTGATCGACTGTCTGAGTCTCCCCTGCTTACTACCACACGCAGGAGTATAACTATTATGACAAGCCCAGGGCACTAAATGCATCTATCACTGTGACGTAAGGTTGCTTCTGTGCGGTATCTTTTTACAAATTAGATAATTTTGATAATGGAAGGCATTAACTCTGACTATAGGTTGGTTTCTAAATCTCCATGATAGTTTAGAATTATATTCTACACCTAAGATATAGAGAGCTCCAACCAATAAAACTCTAAGAAGCCCATTTCTTATTTACAATATAAATGGGGTTTGTATTGAATAATTGTTATGCCTGTTATTACCAGACATTATATGCAACATTCATTATCTATAGTTATGACTTCAGAGGAGATCTTGATTTGCCCTACCTTTACAGGCCAGATACTCCAGACTTTTCTATCAGCTCAGGGTCTTGTGACTGACACTGCTTGTTTTTCTATGCCACGCAGGTCACTTTAGCCATTGTAGCTTGTTTTGAGGTAGGTGGATCTGTTAGATTTTCCTCTCATCGATTACCTGGGTGTGATGCATCCATCGCAGAATCCACAAGAGATTACATTAATTTCTCCAGGTCCTCTGGTACTTCTTGCTTCTCGCCTTCATTGTGATCAGCATTAAGAGTGGCTCCAGCAATCCATACCTTAGATCTCATTCCTTAAGCTGTGGCATACCGCCGGAAACCTTCTTTGTTTTTCATTACTCTCTTATGAAAAGTCTGCCCAAATGAAAATCTTGCATTTTTTGTGTAAGACTGAATCTGTGTGTTTTTCCTTTCAGATGACTTGCCTTACTTGTTCATGTTAGAGGAAGCATGTTATGCGTTGTCCTTGGGGTGTTTTGCTTTTAGAGGCACCAAGAATGAATTATATACGCTCTCTGGAACTCCAAAGGTGGGTGAACTCAAATCAACTCAAATTGTAACAGTTCTTAGAGAAATGTCAACAAGAATTGAAACATATCCATTTGTTCCACTATATCAGGCACTTCCATAAGTTGCACAGTGACCCATCAACTTCTATATTCCAAATAAACTAGTTCTGTATCTATACATTCATGCATGTATGTATGCATGTATATGATATTTCTATAGCGTGAACCTAGCCAAAAAACTGCAGAGCTCTGTATGTGGTCAATCACAAGCATAAAGTCAACAAGTAAGGAGAGGAAGCTGGGATGTGGATGGTTAACGCATTGTGATGCAGTGTTATTTAAAGTGGTGAGTGTTCAACTATCCTCCCAAATTGAAGCAGAGCCAGGCAGTCCTAATGGATATGGGGATGTTGTTCCAGATCATGGGTTGCATAGATGGAAAAGGCCTGTTTTCATGTTTTTTTCTTTTTTACACTTCTTAGCCTACATTCTGATTGTGTCCTGGCTGTATGTCTTGTCGAGAACCATCACAGATGATGAGCTTGTATGCAACATAGGCGGGGGTCCTGGCCGTGATAGCATTGTAAATGATATAGCTGGTTTTGAAGATGGTGTGGGCCGGCAATGGGAGACAATGGAGTTCCATCAGGATGGGTATGATTGTAATATATGTCTTCAGGTGCTGGCTAAAACATGCTGCTGTGTGTAGGATACTCCTGCAAGGTGCCAATGTAGAGTCTTCGAGACCATGGAGTAAGCCATTAGCACCATCCTGATGAGAGAAAACAAGGGTTTAAAAAGAAGTTCGGAAGTCACTTTCCGGAAGAAAGAGTTTGACTTTTTTTTTAGAAGTGAGAGTTGGTACCAGGCCTTCTTAGATTTTTGGCAGTGTGATCCCTGAGAGTGAGTTTGGTGTCCAGGTTGAATCCAAGTGACTTCTAATACGGTAAAAATGGAGGTTACTAGAGGCCAAGGTTGACGTCATTGAGCCAGGTTTGCACTGTATCTTTTTAGTTATTCTTGGCTAAAAATAAGAATTAGGACTAATTCACAAACTGCACTTTATATTATGTTTATACTGCTACAAAATGCACCACAAAAAGTGCCACAAAGTGCAAGTTTTGCATATATTTACATGTGTGGAGTTCTTCGCCCGGACTGTGGAGTCTCCGCACATGTAAGGAAAGATTTTAGTAGTAAATGTGGGAGGGATGCAGAGGAGTAAGTGGGGAAAAGAGACAGACTTACTACTAAAGGGGATGTGTTTATGGAGGAGTAAGAAGGACCAAGGAGTGGTTCAGAAAGGGACGTCACCTACCCTTACAAGCGTAAGCCAATTGCATTACTCTGGGGGTGGAGACATGGAACTTGCACTTTTGCAGTAAGTTTACACTCAGAGTTTGAAAATACTGAAAGTAGGAAGCTTACTACAAAATGTGAACCTTCTCAAAAGTGAAACTTACAGTTGTGATTTAGGCCTTATAACTTGAGTTTTTTTTTTCATTATAGAAAGGTGCTTTCATACTACTACTAATAAGTTTCTGCATTTTTAATCCACATAATCAAATATCCCTTTGCGATTTCGTTATTGGGTTAATAGAAAGATAAACCCATTGATTCCTATCTCCACCATTTATGACAAATAGATTTGCTTTTACAAAGAAGTTTATATTCAAAATCTCTGACATGGTTAAAAAATAGAAACATTTTTTCAGGAATAAATTAAAATAAGCCTATTCCCCCTCAATATTGAGTAATTCTTTTGTTTATATAGAGAAATTCATTACCGTAATACCCAACTATCAACACATTTCTTAATACAAAAGAAAGAGACCATACAAACAACAGGAAAAAGTAGTATCCAACATATATATATAAATTCACCATGCTTAACTTATTCATAATTTGTTTCTTTTACACTAGCAAATTACACATAATACACATCACATAACACATAAAACGGTATGCATACTCAACTAGAAATGCCTGCTCTAGCTATAAACTGAAAGTGCACTGCTACAATGTAATTCATCTCTCTTCTGCTAAAAAAAGTGTCATTGCTTATATGTTTTTTTTTTTAATTTTTCAAAAACCTTTATTGAACATTTGGCATGTTACAAACAACATTTGGCAGAATCTGCGGCACATATTGTAAACACGAAATAGCTGACATTGTGATAGGGATACTACATAGTGCTCATCATGGTGCAACTTCTCAAGTGAAAAAAAGCATGGAACAATGAGAGAGTGAGTGACCCGTGGACTACGGGTGATCTATATGACGACTGGACGCAATTGCGTCAGACTCCGCTTCAGTGGTGTGGGTGTCGGTGGGATTAGGATCCTCGAGAAGCTTGTCGGGGTTGGATAATCTGTGAAGATAAGATATGAGGGGACCCCATATATCTGGGGGTCTGCTCGCAGCAGGCATCAGGTCCCAGAATTCACCCAGGAGTGTCTGGCAGTGAGCTGCATCGGATAACCAATGTTTGACACGCGACGCCGGATTCCGGCCCCAGTGAATTGCCACCCGTCTCTTGGCGAGCACCAGTAGCATTGCGACAAGCTTACGATTGGCAATCGAAATGTCTCTGACATGCCCCAGGAGGCACAGCAAGGGGTCAGGTGCGATGCGCTCCTGAGTGATATCGCTAACTACGGAGCATACTTCCAGCCAGAAGTCTGAAACCTTAGGACACGTCCAGGCCAGATGCGCGAAATCCACGCCAGGAGCGGAGCATCGCACACATTTGTCGTTGTCCAACAGGCCCATCCTACACAAAGTAACGAGGGTGCCGTTACAACCGATGCATATATTTAAAGTGAATGAGCCGAAGGCGATAGTTGGGACAGAGGCGTTTCGTTTGGTTACAGCAGTATTGCCACTGTGTAGGAGAGAGGTCGCTAGCCAGGTCCTTGCTCCACGCGCTGCGAGCACGTTCAGTGTCTATGGGGGATGCAGCCAGTGAGAGCGCGTAGAGCCTAGTAACCATTTTATGCGGGGACGTAGAGGAGAGTAAATATTCAAGCGCAGTGTTAGGCTGGGGAGCTTGTGGAAAGGCCGGGTTGTCATTTTTGCAGGTGGCCCTAATCTGGCTGTAAAGCAGTTTGTCTAATGGTGCAGCATCTTCCGGCAGTGTGAGAAAGGTGTTACTGGGGTAGATGTCAGCAGTAGTGCGGATACCTAGGCTTGCTGCTCGGCGAGCCATGCCCGCTGTCTGCATCGGGGGGAATGCAGGGTTGCTTGTGAGCTGCACTGAGGGTGCGAACAGTGTTTTCAAGCCAGTGTATTTGCATAGACCGTCCCAGGTCCAGCGCACGCACTCCACCGTGTCTATTTCGCCCCGGGGGCTTTTATGCCGCAGAAAGAGCGCTGTTTGCAGTGGCCAAGGGGAAGCCAGATCCGCCTCGACCGCGACATGCGGCTGGAAAGGTGTAGGGTGAATCCAGAAATGGAGGAAACTAGCTTGGGCGCATAGCGCGTAGAGCCGGAGATCGGGGGCACCCATACCTCCCTTCGCCAGGGGTAGTGTTAGGACGTCATAGGCGATACGGGGCTGCCGTCCCGCCCAGACCATGGTAATAATGTTGGACGTCAGCTTTTAAAAAAAATTCGATGTGAGTGGGATAGGGATATTCATAAACAAGTACAGGAATTTGAGTAGCACAATCATTTTTGCAATGGTAATGCACCCCGCCAGCGAGAGGGGAAGTTCCTGCCACGTTTGCATCCTGGTCTCCAGCCACTCCATTGCTTTACCGAAATTGGATCTCCACAACTCGTCCAGATCCCTGGTCAGCCAGACGCCCAGGTATCTGGTGGGACCAGCAGCCCAAATAAATGGATAGTAGGTGGGGAACGGTTGCGTGGTGTCTGTAAGTGGGAACAGGACGGACTTGCCCCAATTGATCTGGACCCCGGACAGGCAGCAAAAACGGATAACCTCTCTAGTCATGGGGGCCAGATTCTCTTGTGGCTCGCGAATATATATCGTGACTTCGTCTGCATACATGGAAGTGACCAGAGCGCAGGACGTGAAGCCAATGCCTTGCTGAGTATGGTGCTGGCATGGGCGCACCGCCAGGGGCTCCATTGCGATAGCAAAAACATGGGGACTGGGGACAGCCCTGTCTGGTGTCCCTCGTGATTGCTATAGGAGCAGTCACCTGCCCATTGACCCTAATACGAGCCGTTGGGAGTGTATAGAGGAGCTGAATTTTCCGAACGAAGCCAGGACTAAATCCCAGGCGTGGTAGGAGGTAGAAAAGGAAAGGCCACTCAAGAGTGTCAAAAGCCTTGGTCGCATCCAGGAGGGCAGCCACTGCAGGCAAAGAGGGATTGATCTGGTGAAGGACTGAAAAAATAGTGCGCAAATTATGTGAGGTGGCGCAACCCGGGATGAACCCCGATTGGTCAGGGCGGGCAATTAAGGGCATCAGTGGGAGAAGACGATTGGCCAGGAGTTTAGCATAAATTTTATTGTTGGTATTAATTAAAGATAACGGACGATAGGAATCGCAGCTCTCTGGGGATTTATGTGGCTTTAACAAAAGAGAGATCATGGCTTCGCGGAGAGATGGAGGAAACCTGCCCAGTTCCAGGCATTCATTATACATTTCAGCCAGGTGTGGGACGAGGAGGGGCGCGTACTCTTTATAAAATGCGGGGGTGAGCCCATCTGAGCCCGGGACCTTGCCGCCCGGGAGACCTGAGATGACCTTTGAGATATCTTCATGTGTGAATGGTTCATTCAGATACTCCCGGTGACTGTTGCCGAGCCATAACAGCTCAATAGAGTCAAAATATTGATCAAGGGATTCCCTAGAAGCAGCCCCCCTCCGGTGTACAAGAAAGTAGAGATCCTATCAATAATGTCTGAGGGGGAGGTAGTTCGTCCAGTGGCCTCGTCACAGAGTGTCGTAATGTAGGTGGATGCATGTGGCTGCCTAAGAAGCTTCGCCAGGGTCCTGCCAGGCCGATCGCCCTCCCCGTAACGGCGAGCGTGGGCCTCCCTGCCAA
Source organism: Calotriton arnoldi (assembly GCA_963921515.1). Lineage (NCBI taxonomy): Eukaryota > Metazoa > Chordata > Amphibia > Caudata > Salamandridae > Calotriton > Calotriton arnoldi. The sequence continues at coordinate 237,694 of CAWUFW010007617.1, forward strand.
GGAACGCTACCTCCCTATCTGCTTACTCATGAAACTTCGTGAGCTTGGCCCTAATGGAGGCCAGAGTGGCCGGGTTGGGGTCCTGGGAATGCTGGAGATCTAGAGTTTTGATGCCTTTTTCCAGGCGCTCAAGGGTGCCCCTAATGGATTTCAACACCCCCGATTGCTTTGCGATGCATTCCCCCCTTATTACGACCTAGAAGGCCTCCCAGAACATTGAGGGTGACTCAACGGAGCCAGTGTTGCGCTCGAAGTATTCAATAATGGCACCCCGGATGTCCTCCCAGAACGCGGCGTCGCGGAGCGAGTTGGGAGGGAGGCGCCATGCGAACATGCGATGCAGGGTAAGCGGAAAGCACAGGCACAGTCGCACCGGGGCGTGATCAGACAATGTGCGGGCCAGGTGATCTACAGAAGTGGCCCAGGAGGCGACATCTCGGGTGGTAAGCCATAGGTAAATGCGGGACCATGTGCCACGGCAGCCAGAGATACAGGATCCTTCGCGCACGCCTGGGTGCGCATGTCACCAGGCATCTAGGAGGGAGTTGTCCTCTAGGATAGAATGGAGAGTAGGAGTGGACTGTGGGTGATGTGTGCGGTCCCCAGAGCGGTCCTGTGTCGGCGAAGGTGCAATGTTAAAATCACCCCCCCAGATCAGGGAATGAGGCCCCAGAAAGGATATGATTTGCCAAACCTGAGTAAGAAAGCCTGGATCATCAGTATTAGGGCCGTAGAGCACCGCAAGTATCAACGGCCTGTTGTAGAGGGAACCGGCAAGGATTACATAGCAGCCAGCAGTGTCTATGAAGGAGTGGGTGCCATGCCAAGGGAGGCCCCTCCTAAAGAGGATGGTGACGCCTCTCGTGTAGTTAGAGTAGAAGGCATTGTAGGATTCCCCCCAGTGGCGAGAGTGCAGTCTGGAAGAGGCAGCTGGAAGGAGATGTGTCTCCTGCAGAAAGCAGACGTCCACCTTGTGCCTATTGAGATGTGTGTGCATGGGACGTGCTTTGTGATGGTCGTTCAGGCCCATAATTTTCCAAGTCACAAAGGTGGTATCAGTCATGGAGCAATCGTGGGGGAAATGATGAAACAGCGCCAGCGGTCTACAGTTGGACCAAGGAGAGCCAGTGCCATGCAGTGTGAGCAGTCATGAAGTGTGTGCGCGAGAAGACATGCAATAAACAATACAGAAAACACAAAGCAGCAGACTCCATGAAGAGGATGTCTTATGCAAACCCCAAAATAACAAACCCAGACCCACCCCCCACCCACTCCAACCCCCCAATTAGGCAGAGTATCAAGTCCACCCCCACCCAGGAACCCAAAAACAACCTTCTTGGTCCCCCCAACATTAGGAACAAACAAACCCACAGCATGCTGCATTCGGCGCGGAAATCTACTCCCCCCACCCGTCCCTCCCACACCAACCCCCAATCAGGTTGAGAAAAACCACCCTCCCTACTCCCAATTGCTGACATTCAACAAACAAGGGAGTTATCCCGTGGGGGCCTGGCTCCACCTAGCATACTCCCCCATCTGAGGACAGGGTGGCCAAGCCGTGTTAAGAGTAGGACAGAATTAGAGCAAACATTGTAAACTTGTAGACGTGCCCCAGCCCCGGGGCCATAGCACCATCGGCATTATATGCAGCAAAGTCAGCATACAGTTCAGGCATCTTTGTGCTAGTCAGCAAACGGTACAAGCAGTACAGAGCAGCCCAACTAGTCATTATCACTTGTTCCCCCTCCATCAGCGTGCTCAGTATTGTTTGGTGCATGACGCTGCTGCCTTTCCAATTTTTTGCGAATGGCAGCACGGCTTTAGGGTCATTAAAGAACTGCCTCTGTGCTCCCGTCTTTATCCTCAACTTGGCGGGGTAGACCAGAGCATATTGAACATCCTGCTTTTGAAGTATGCTCTTGGCCGGGAGGAACTCACGGCGGGCGGCCTGTACCACCAGCATAAAGTCCAGATAGAACGCCAACGTGTTCCCCTGGTGTCGCATCTCGCCTTTTTTGCGTGCCGCGCATAACACAGCGTCGCAGTAATTTAGGAGCTTAGCAATTATCGGTCGGGCCAGCGCACCTGGAGGAGGCTGCGCCCCTATGGATCTATGCGCCCTCTCCACAATAAAGACCGACGAGAGCATATCGCCAAAAAGGTTGTGCTGTAATGTTTCGACAAAATCTTCCATTTTCGTGATGTTGGAGGACTCAGGTATGCCCGTGATGCGGAGGTTGCTCCTACGGGAGCATGCCTCCAAATCTTCATTTTTGGCTTTAATCAGTTCCAGTACCTTGTCCATTTGGAACATCTTTTGCTTGTCTCCAGCCATTGCATCCTCAACATCAGACACCCTCGCCTCCAGCTGCGCGATTTGTGTGTTGTGCATGTCCACCCTGGTCTTCACCCGATCGAGGCGGGCAGACAGCTGGTCGAGCTTGGTATCAGTACCGCCAATACTGGCTTTGACTTCCAGCAGCAGAGCCTTCATGTCGTCGTCTCGCTATGCGCCGGGCTCAGTTTGGGTAGCCTGCTCGCCCGCCTCTAGGGAAGACTCCTCCTGGCGAGTCTGCCTACGATTCTCGTGTCATTGCTTATATAGTGCTTACACAGTGCATATATGTATTGCATTTAATATGCCAACACCATAAAGTGGCAGTGCTCACAAAACATAATATGTTTCTCTTGTTACAGGTATATAGCATATGATGTAAAAGTTAATAAAACTTCCAAAAACTATAAAGTGCACTACAATATAAACCTAACCCATCTGAAAGTACTTTCCTATGCTCCCAGTGCACCAAAAAAAAAAAGCATTTCAAATATGCCCAGTTTCTCCATTTTTTAGATATATGGATAATAGTTTCAGCCTAACGTTAGACCATGATTCTCTCAGACTAACTGTACACATTTGGGATACCCATCCATTATATCCGTGACTGGCTGGATATTTCCAGTATGTGTTGATTAGGGTTGTATGACATTACCACGCCTTCCTTCACCACGCACGTCTTTACATCGCACATTTCACAACGCATACCACTACCACGCATTTACATTCATTCACATTACAAACACCTTCACCACACATTCCACTACCACGCATACTTTTACCACGCTACTGCCTCTGAAAAAATCTATCACAGTGTAACACTGCCACCTACTGTTGAAAATGTATACATTAACTCTTAATACATTTTTTAATTCCATTTGTCCTTTACACATTTGTTAGTAATTGAACATGTTATGTTTTTGGGGGGAGACCCTTCAAGCTCCCTTTTTTTAACTATCCTCAAATGCGTGGTTTTGTCTTGCGATGTAAAGACTTGCGTGCCAACAGTCTTTACGATCTAAAAAATGCTTGGAAAATGTACTACGAAGTAAAAACTTCGGAGTAAAGGCTGTTTCCCGTTGATTAGTGATATGGCAAGCAGCATGACAATAAAAACAAAGGGGCACATTTATGGAATTGCAACGTAACGCAGCAAGTCGCCTTGCAGCACTGCGCTGCGTTACAGGGAAAGGCCTGGAATGCGCCATATTTATAACAATATGGCACATTCCTGTCCTTTCTTCATCGCTGGCGAAAATGGGCTGCCTAGCACCAATGCAGGTACCCTTGCACCATGGTGCAAGGGTGCCTGCGTTGCATGCAGGATTATTTTTGTGCAGGAAGGGACACTTTCCTGCACAAAAACAATCCTTAGAAGCATATTCATCTTCCCATGTGTGCTGCAGTATGCGGAACACATATGAAGAGGAAGTAACAAGGAGAAATAAAGATATTTCTCCTCATTATGCCTGCCCTGAGAAGGTGTTTCTTTTTGGTGCATTTCCAGGTCTCCCACTTTTGGTAAATCTGAGAATGTATCAAAAACCATTGGAATTGTTTGAGAACATCCACGCAATGAACATGGAACACCTTCTCAGGCCTGATTAATGCAACACAGTGATTTGCACTGTGTTTCATTACTGCAGATTTGCGAAGCCATGCAGGGCCAAGCAAAGTGGTCTTGCCAAGCTTCATAAATGTAATTGTTGAGTTGCGTCGCTCTTGCACCATATTGCGTGGTGTAAGAGCGATGCAACTCATAAATATGGCCCAAAGAATTTTGCATGTTGATCTTCCAGATTGGATGTATCTGCCAAGCCCAAAAGGGCAACGTTCGTGAAGAGGAGATAGACTTCTCACAAAATACCCAAAATACCTTTAACGTACTATACACCAGAACATATGTAGTCAGTCCCTTTCTGAATTACATTTAGGAAACTTACCGGCTATAGAGGTAAACATTTTATTCAAACCTGTGAAGTAAACTACAATATCCACCCATTATAAAATGCCATTCGGTGGAAATTCGCCCCCTAAAATTAGAATTGCTTAAGCCAAAACTGCTTTCCCAATGCTCTTTCTCTAACCAGATCCCAGTTTGTTGCTCCCACTTTGGTCTCATTTTTTCAATCAATCAATCAATCAATCAAGGTTCTTGTAAATCTCGACTACTCACCTGTTAGGGTCTCAAGGGACTGAGGGGGGAGGTGGATCTGCAGTTCGGTCGAAGAGACAGGTCTTGAGGTCTTTCCTGAATTGAGGCAGAGACGATGATTGCAGATGTAGAGGCAAATATTCTTTTGGAATTGAGGCGAAGTTGCTTATACAAGAAGCTAATGGATAGGGTAATATTTTTTGCCAAAAACATCTTCTTCACTAGAGCAAATCTATATGACGTATGACTGCATTTGTTTAAGGATACAGGAAATGATAATAAGTTCTTTCAGATAGATTTGCCAAAAAGAGATCTTGCAATGATTTTATTCTAGAACCCTCGTAGAAATCCCCTATTTTTGTAATTTCTAAATCCGTAAAGCCCTTTCATAAGCCCCTTTATTGTTGTCAATAAATGACGACAATGGCATATCGGTGTCTCAGCATGTTTTATGGGGTTTTCGTGTTTAAGGAAGATTTTCCGTCTCATAGTCCAGATGTCATTTCTTGACTCACATCTAAATTTCCTTGGAACTTTGGGAGTTTTAATTCACCAAGGCAGATTACACATATCATAAAATATTAAGCAGAAGTGTGAGGACTGAGGGGCAGATCTACAAGAAAGTGCCGCAGCGTGGCGCTGCAAGCCCTTTGCCTGTGCCACGCTGCGGCACTTTCAGAGCACAGGAATGCGACATATTTACAAGAATATGTCGCATTCCTGTGCTCTCCCCTGCGCTGGCGCACAAACAGCTGCCAAGCGCCGGCGCAGGCACCCTTGCACCATGGTGCAAGGATGCCTGCGCCATGGGGAGATTGTTTTTGTGCAGGAAGGGGCACCTTTCTGCACAAAAACAATCAGTACAGGCTTTTCCTCTTTCAATGCGTGCTGTAGAATGCAGCACGCATTGAAAGAGAAAAACGAGGAGAAATGAAAACATTTCTCCTCGGTGCGCCTCGCTACGCCACCTCTAGGGTGGCGTAGCTTTCAGACGCATCTCCAGATTTACGATTTCTCGTAAATCTGGAGATGTGTCTTGTTCCATGGGTGTTGCGTGGGAACACCCACAGCAACACCCATGGAACGCCCCTTCAACGCAAAGTGCTGCGTGTGAAGGGACGGTATTTACAAGGAGAGGAAAAGTCACGCATGGTGGTTTTCCTCTCCTTGTAACATCGAGGAGCTCCTGCGCCACCAGTACGTCACGAAAAGTGACGTACTGGTGGCGCAGGGAGCTTGTAAATCTGCCCCTGAGTTTTCAAAACTAGAATTCCTACCAGAATGATTGCGCAGTTGCACAATGAAAGAAGTTATATCATATAGCCTAAAGACTGGTGCCCTAAACCACCCTCTTCTTTTGCCATTTGTTAAGCTTTTAAGGTGTTGCATCAGCCACAACCATATCATTGAACTCAGACATAAAATAAGTGTTTGTATACAAACTCTGTCCGCTGGTGTGTTTGTATATAAACTATGTCTACTGATAAATCCATTTAGATCTTTGGAGATGAGGAGTGGGGCAACAACCTTTACCTGGTTCACTAATATTTTATCATAAATCTGTAATCAGAATTCACAATTGTTATCAGTGTATATGACGTAGGTTCAATCAGTGATTTCCCTTGTTTAAGAAAATGAATCAATACCCCTCTAAGAATGACTCGAGTAGTCACCCGCCATCCAATATGGAACAAAAAAGAGTGGTCAGGGGCCCTGTCAGGGAAAAAGCAAAAGCTTTATGAAATTCGGGCCCAAAACAGTTCTCTCAAGGAGCCTTGTCACATGGGAACCATCTTATGGCTTCCCGCACCTCTTTCTCTAAAATAGAACTAAATAAATTTGCAGAGACTTCAGGCGTCAGTTTATAAGGGAAAATTTAACTTCAGGAAGCTTGATGACGGGAGGATCAATGAGGGAAGTTTTTTTTTAAGTTCAAATACCTTTATTATTTAGTTAAAAAGAAATACATTTGTAATACAGTAGCAATACATAAAAGAGAAAACAGAGTCAGATATATAATAAGAAGGAATTAAAAAGGATTATATGACGATGAGCAACTTGACTGGGATAAAAAAGATATCAAATTTATCATATAAAACAGATTAGAAAAATATCATGACAAATAGCAGATAATATAAATTCATCAAATAAAAATATAGATCCCAGGGATCTGAGACGGATGGAGCGTCTACATATATTTCAGCAAAGTCATGTGTGAAATTATATTGCTTAATAAATAAGATACATCAGTAAGGGGAAAGGGATAGAAGAAGGGAAGAAAGAAAGACAGAGAAAAAGAGGAAGAGAAAAAGAAAAAGAATGCAATAGTAGAGAGGAACATCTGCTACATATCTGAAAAAATACATTAAGAAACGGAATCAAAAGGATATTGAGCTCCCGGGCTCACTGTGCCACTGGATTCAAGCTATTCTGGCTGAAGAGGGGTGAAACCCCGAAACCGGTCCTAGGATGCTTGTTTCCGGTCCAGGGAGGACCTGGCTTGGCAGTTCGGGCTGGACTGTTCCCATGAGGCACAGGGTCAAGACTGATTTGCATATGGCCAGGTCTAAACTGGGGGGGCATGGTGAGCAAAAGAATGATGGATTTAACCCAGATCTCTTGACTGGGGGTGAATGTTTTGATTTGTTCTGCATTCCGTCCATCAATTGTGTGTCTTTTGTTTTTTTATTGAGCTACCAACCCATGAGAAGATAAATCCATATAATTATCCAGAGACCGCCATACATTACTAGAAATTGAAGGTGAATAGTGTTTCTTTTCAACAAAATTATGAGCTCCACGAAGATATGAAACCCACGCCCACCAAGTGTGATAAGATAGGAGATGAAACGATTTCCATTCTGTGAGTATAATTTTGACTGCAAAGGATAAAAGCAAATCTAAAAGCTCCAAATCTGTATTATCAAGAGGTAAAGGGGTAGCTGTAACCCACGGACCAAGCAGAATCATAGGTAAAGAGAGAATTATAGGTGTATTAAAAATTAATGATAATTGCTTCTGATTCAGGCCCCAAAAGGAGTTTAATACTTACATTCAAAAAACATATGTTGATGGGTGCCTGGTACTAAATTACAGTTCCAACAAAGATCACTATCTCGTAAGTTTAATTTATTAAAGCTAGCAGGGGTCCAGTGTAAGAGATTCATTGTGAAGAATTTAGATTGGATAAATGAAGGAGCTATTTTGTTGAGAAGGGATAATATCCCAATCAGTTGACAAGTGTCTTGTGAAATATGTTTAAAAAATTCTTCTTCAAAGTGGTGAGACCATTTAACACAGGTAATTGTAGATTGTGAAGGCAGTGGAGCAGATAAAAATGTATACATTTTAGAGGCAGTATGACCTGAATATACCCACATAGAGAGAAGAGAGACAATAGTCGGATCTGTGGAGAGGGTCAATTTAGAGAGTTTGACCTTTAGTTTAAAAAAAAGAGTAGAAATCCATATCACTAAGATTATATTTTTTGGCTAGAAAAGAAAAAGGCAGAGGATCATGATTAGTATCATAAAGATCTTTCACCAGTATAATACCTTTGGAAGCCCACAGAAGAACATTTTTAGGACCAATATCCGCAAGAAGTTTAGGGTTAAACCATAAGGATGACCATCTTGATTTATGAACAGGATTCAAAACTTGAACTAACATAAGTTTAGAAGATGTGAGTAAGGAAGGAGTGGAAAAAGGAGCGCATAAATCTCGTTCAATATGAATCCATGGAGATAAATGTTGGAGTTCTGTTAAAAACCAGATTGCTCCTTGAACCGACAAAAAAGAAATTTGATATAGATTCCAATCTGGGAGATTGCAGCCACCCAATATAGGAGGTTTCCTAAGAGACTTATAAGCGATTCTAGCTCTCTTATCATTCCATAAGAATCTAAAAGTAATTAAATCATTCTCATGGAAAAACTAAGAGGACAGCTTAACAGGTAGCATTGAGGATAAAAAATTAATGATTGGGGTTATCATCATTTTAAGAGTTTGTAATCCATCCCACCAGGAAATATATCTAGGAGACCAGGAAGCCAACAGGTCTTTAACTTTAGTTATGATATAGGATTCATTATAGGTAATAGTATCTGAAAGATCTTTACAAAACCAGATCCCTAGATATTTAATACAAGTAGATTGCCACTTAAAACCAGAATCACCCAGGTGAGAAGGAAAACATAAGGAATTTAGAGGAAATGATTCTGTTTTCTCCTTATTAAGATAATAACCAGAACTACCGAAAACCATTACTAATGTTTGAGATGGCAGGAATCGCTAATTCAATATGTTCTGAAAAAATAAGAACATCGTCGGCGTAAGCAGCCGCTTTAAGTGTATGCGGTCCAAATTGAAAACCTTTAATATCAGTGCTCAGATTAAATAGGCAAAGAAGAGGATCTATAGATAACAGAAAAAGAAGAGGTGAAAGAGGACATTCTTGTCTAGTACCTTGACGAAGACTAAAGAAAGAAGACGCTGTAATCCTGTTGTTGTTAATCCTAATATTAGCTTTGGGTTGTGCATAGAGAGCCATAACCATATTAATAAAAGAATCACCAAGGTTATGGGATTCTAACACTAATTGTAAAAAAGGCCAAGAAACCTTGTCAAAAGCCTTTTCGGCGTCAAGGGCAATCGCCGCCGAAGGCAATGAGGAAAGTTTAGCTTTCTCTAAAATATGACAGAACGTGCGGATGTTATCTCAACCATACCTACCTTTGACAAAACCTGTTTGGGAATCATGGATGATATTAGGAATATGACATTCTAGACGTTTTGCTAAGATTTTTGCGAAGATGTTTGCTTCCATATTTAATAAGGAAATGGGGCGGACGTTTTTTGGATCAGAGTGATCCTTACTTTCCTTTGCTATAACTACAATAGTTGCCTCAGCAGCCATACCTGAAACCTTACCAGAAAGAACATGGGGGGCATATTATCAAGGGCAGTATCGCCACTTTAGCGGCACTTTTTGCCGATAAAGCGGCGATATTTTTATCGCCCTATTAGCAAGCTGTCGCTAACAGCTGTTAGCGACAGCTTAATGGCGATAGCGGCCGTTTTGTTGCCGCTTTGCATGTAAGCGATAATTATCGCTAATGACATGCAAAGTAGGCGTTCCCAACTAAAAGCAACTGCAAACAGTCGCAAACACAACTTCCCCCTATTACCAATGCCCGCGAAGCGATAAAAAAACTCGCACTAACCGCGATTATCGCTGGAATTTAACACCTGATAAAAACTTGACTTAACCATCTTGTCAATGGGAGGTGGATTGTAAGGTTAAGTCCTCACCTGCCTATTAGCAAGCTTCTCATTAGCGCAGTGAATTTATCACTGGATTTCTCGCGCTATTGCTGGGTTTTGCCGCTATCGCTGGATTTTTTATCGCCTTGGAGATAAGCGTTGATAATAACGCGTTATCTCCGCGATGAAATCCAGCGATAGCCGGTGATAAAAAAAACAGCGCTAAGCGCGCTTTGCGAAATTATCGCAAATCCTTGGTAATATGCCCCATAGTTATCAAAAATCCTTTTAAGATAATTAATTATGGAAGAGGTAAATGTTTTATAGTAGGCAATGGGAAACCCGTCCGGTCCGGGAGCCTTCCCGGAACGTGTAGATTTAATAGCTTGAATAATCTCCTCAGTATCAATTGGTTTTCCCAGCTCGATCATATCGGAATGCGAAATAGTATTAGTAGGGAGAGAATTAAGAAACTGATGGCAGACATTCTTGGTACATGGATTCTGAGGGGTATATAGATTTTCATAAAATTCCCAAAAGACCCCAAAAAGTTCTTGGGTATGAAACTTCTTGAGCCGTTTTTATCAGTAATATGAGTATTATAGGTGGCATTGGTATTCATATTCTGATATTTTAGAGTAGCAGCCAACAGTTTACCAGCTCTGTTCCGTTACAATAGTTGACGGGATTTTTGAGTGTGTACTCCAATATAAGCTATTTTAGTGACTATGGAGTTAAAAGAATATTTTAGGTGTTTTATATCTTGTAAGAGTAATTTGTCATTAGTATGTCTATATAGCTCTTCCTTTTGTTTAATGTCATCCCCAAAGATTGAAGAGATTTCTTAATATCACTATTTCTTTTGGCCATTTTTTTAATAATGTGACCCCTTATAGTACATTTAAATGCATCCACAATACTATTGGGGAGTCCACTGAGGGTTCATTATGTTTAAAAAACGTATCAATCTCGTTACTAAGTTTTTTGACCTCTTCATTATCTTCTAAGATTTCCGTGTTTAGACGCCAATTGCGAGGGCCTTTGATATTTGTAAGATTAAGGATGGTTAAAGAGACTGCCGCATGGTCAGAGACAACTATTGGGTGAATCATCACATTTATAGTATGTTTTAGAAGGGAGGCGTCAACCAAGAGGTAGTCAATAAAAGAGAAACTAGAATTTGGAGAGGAGAAAAAAGTGAAATCGCTACCCGTTGGGTTGTGTAATCTCCATGCATCTAAGAGATGATGAGACGTGCACATATCAAGCATATGTTTGTGTGCTCTAGGAGGTCGAAACTTAAAAGCAGAGTGTCTATACAAAATAGGGTCAAAAGGGAGATTAAAGTCACCTCCAACAATCATTCTTGAATTTTGTGGAATGTCAGTGAGTTTTTTTATATATTGCTCACCAGAAAGAAGGATCATCTATATTTGGAGCATATAAATTCATAATATATAGATCCTCCAAACCATTAGTCAGACGAGTAAGTAACCATATACCTTTAGTATCATGTTCTGCCGCAACTATAGACAAACCAGAACTTTTAGAGATAAGGGTGACAACCCCATTTTTCTTCCCAGAAGCTTTGGAACATGTAACATGTAGTACCCACTCTTTCCTCATAAGCAGAGCTTCTTTAAAACCTATCTTAGTCTCTTGAAGGAAGACCACATCACCAGATAAGCTCTTACAGTAATCTAGAATCTTGGTCCTCTTAACAGGATGGTTCAACCCCCTAACATTAAGGGAAACTATGTTTAAACCGGGCATTGATACACGTGAAGTATTAAGAGAGAATACTTCTGATAAAGAGTACAAGGGCAGTTAAAATATGCCTAAAAACTAAAGGAAATGTAGCAGATGTACCGAAAGGAAAAGAAGCAGATGTCCCAGAATTAAAGTAGAGATAAAGAAAAGAAATAAAGAGTAGGAAAAAGAAGAAAGGGAGTAGATGTACTCCAAGAGAAAATTGAGCAACATCAAAGTCTAACCCCACCAGGGGATGACTGTAAGAGACATATTGCATGGGGGAACAACATGTAGAAGCAACAGCAGAGGCTATCAACAACGGTGTAGACATCTCAAGAGTAAACAAACCTCAGAGCAGCGAAACAATTAATATCATCTCAAATCTATAAGTATATCATAATTATCACTTGCTAGTAACAATATTAGTATATCACATACATTTCTTGCTAATAAAAATAGATAACAAGAGACTGAAAAAATATAATATAACTGGCCATCTGAAAAAAAAGATGACATTTCTTAAGCAAGTAGAACCTATAGAACATGCAAGTAAAATATGACTATAGCAACACAAAGATACTAGCATATATTTATATCAACCCAATCATAAGGTTCATGGAGACAGGATCTAAAAAGATATATACAATATATAAGGAACTTATCCAACTATAAGATTATGGAGTAAAAATCCCCTGAACAATATCATATAACTAGAGCAAGTGTTAAATAGAATATTAGATGTAAATAGAGCACCTATCATTCAGATAGTATCTAAAAACTTACCCACAATATATAAATATATATAGCATTATATCACCTATGTCTATTGCTATTAATAATATATAACAGGAGACTGAATAAATGACATTTCATAAACAAATAGAACATGACTAAAATAGCACATATATACCTGTGTGTACTTATTTCAACCATCCATAAAGTTCATTCAGATAGGATCTGAAAGTGTACTCACAGTATAAACGTACTTAGCCAACTGTAAAGTTGTGGAGAAAAGATTTCATGAACAATATCATCAATTAGAGCAAATCTTAGTTAAGACATTAGATGTAGATGGAGCTACTATCATAAAATACCATCTCATAAACAAGCCAAACAAAACAACAATGCAGCTGTCATTCCAATGTTAACCCCTTGACCGCGGCGCGAATTCCGCCACGGTGCGGGTGATTTATGAGTGGGCGTGGTTCGGACCGGCCGTCCGACGCACGCAAAGGGTTAAACAATGATGTCATCAAAGAGTATATAACATGTAAATAAATACCATTGAGGGAAAGGGCACAGAGAAAAAAGATAGAATAAGAAGTAGAAACAAGGGTCGAAGGATCGAATACTTACCTTTAGCCAGGGATTGTAAAGAAAGAAAATAAAGAAGAGAAAGAAAATACAAGCATACATGCGTTCAATTAAAACAATAAATCTGAAAGGAAGCATATTAACTAGGTCGACCAACATTATACAGTGCCTATCTGTAGGGATGTAATCCCGAATAGAACTAAATACAGCCCGAAAAAGTGCATAGTACTGTAAAACATGACAATTAGTAGAGTATGACTAGACTAGAGTTCAGAAAACAACAAAGTAATTACCACAAACTGTATAAAATCTCAAAGACTAGCAAAAACTGCAGAGAGTGTGAGCAAAATATAAAATAGGACCAGCAGTTACACTAAATAAATAGGAAAACATTAGAAACAAGCTAGGTCAATAGACACAGATGATTCTTTTTTTGATAATCACATTTTATTGTTTTACAGCGTATGAAACAAATCAGCAAGTACACGATGGACAATGAATCATTGACATTTTTGCAGTTAAAGTATCCCACATTTCCGCACTCCATAAGACCTGCGCAGACAAAAATAACGAGACAAATCATTCCGAACCTTCTACCGTACTCCAGCCACTTCCCCACACCCTTCGGTATTTCTTGGGGCACCCTCTCGCCACGTAAAGGGCTTTCTCCTGGGTCGCACACCAGTCCACCCCCCGTCGCCACCGCCCAATATCCGGCGGTTCAGGATTTATCCATGCCGCCGCTATGTCCCGCTTTGCCACCATCATGGCTGTATTGAAAAATTATTTGTCATTCCGGGACCCATCCAGCCCATCCAGGATTTCCAGTATTGAGTGCCGTGGGTCATGAGGAACCTCCCAAACCAGGACCTCCGTTAGCTCCTCCTCAATTGCCCCCCCAAAATCTCTCCAGTTGGGGGCAGGACCAAACCACATGGAAGAAATCAGCCGGGGCATGGGTGCATCTCGCACAAGACGCATCGGGACGCAGGCCCGCTCGGTGCAAGCGCAGGGGAGTAAGGTAAGCGGCATGTAAGTAGTAAAGTTGGATCAGCTTAAGTTTAGCAGAAGTGGTGACTGTCTTGGGTGCCATGAGGGCGTCGCGCCAGTCCACCTCGTCGAGGGGGCCCACCCATTCCACCCATTGGTCCTTCAACTTATCCAGGGAGGTGGAAGTATTGTTGACTAGGGTGCGGTATATGCGGGAAATGCCCCCCTTACCTAAATCTCCCAGCATTGTCTGCGCCTCTGTAGGGCTGTGTTCGGGGAGCCGCATGTCATCCGCAATGTGCGTCCGGAGTGCATGCCTCAGCTGCAAGTACTTATAAAATTGGGAGGATTGTAAGGAGTAACGAGTTTGGAGCTCCTGAAAGGAAAGCAGGTGGCCTTTAGCCCATATATCCCCTAGTTGTGTAATACCAATGAGATCCCATGATTTAAACCCCTGCAACCCACTAACTTCCCGGAGCCAAGCCCCATGCCAAAGGGGTGTACACCGAGTGAGCCTACGCGTCCACCCAGTGTGACGCAACGAGGCCCGCCAGGCCAGGAACACGGAACGTGTGACATCGGGTAGCTGGGATGGGATGGGCCTCCCGTACAGGATTGCTTGAATGGCGGGTAGTCCCAGCTCGCTCAGCTCGAGCCGGTAGGCCGGATCGGACCAGCCCCCGTTGAACCAATCGTGAACCACCAGGAGACGCGCAGCCAGGAAGTAAAGGTATACGTGTGTCATCCCCATTCCCCCGTCGAAGGAGGGGAACCGGCAAGTAGACAGAGCCAGGTGTGCCCTACCCCCATTCCAAAGGAACTTGGTGGTAATACTGTCCAACTCCCGGAACCAAGACCTGGGGAAGCAGAAGGGAGTATTCTGGAGGACGTAAAGAAATCTGGGGAGTATCATCATTTTAAACAGGGCGACCCTCCCCAAAGGGTTAAGGGGAAGAGTCTTCCACTTATGGAGATCCTCGTTGGCCTTCTTAACCAATGGGGCAACATTGAGCGCCCAGCCCAGTTCGGGAAGGAGGGTGATCCACAGCCCCAAGTACTTAAAGGATTGTCGCCGTAGCGGTATGGTGGATTGCCAATCGTAACATTCCCTAGAGAGGTGCAGTGGAACCAGGACGGACTTCCTAGGGTTCAATCTAAGCCCAGAGGCCTGCCCGAAGTATTCTAGGGTCTGGAGGCACCGTGGCCCCGAGGAGGCTGGATCGGCCAGAAAAATCAGAACGTCATCCGCATAAAGTGCGATCTTGTCCGCTTCCACACTCGGCCACTCCCATCCACGAATACGGTCCTCAGCCCGCACCAGAGCGGCCAGGGGCTCCATAGCCAGGGCGAATAGCAATGGTGAGAGAGGACATCCCTGTCTAGTGCCCCTGTTAATAGGGAAGGCTTCTGACAGTACACCGTTGACCAGCACACGCGCTCGCGGGTGGGCGTAAAGGACCTGAACCAAAGCTCTAAATTGAGGCCCAAAACCCAATTCGGTCAGCACATCCTGCAAATACGTCCAATTCACCGAGTCAAATGCCTTTTCGAAATCGATGGACAGGAGAGCCAAGTATGGAGTTAGCAAGTGCCGGTGGGCTAGAGCCAATTGCAGCCTCCGGAGGCAATGACGGGTCCCGCGTTGAGGCATGAAGCCACACTGATCTGAGTGAACCAGGGAAGCCAAGTAGGGCTTCAAACGTTGAGCCAGAATGGCGGCATACAGCTTAATCTCCGTATTGAGGAGAGAGATAGGACGATAGTCCGCACAGTGACGCGAGGGGGGCTGGGATTTCGGGAGGACCACGATGGTGGCAATATCAGTTTCTGGCGGAAAGGAACCTCTTTCCACTGCTTCCTGAAACAAAGCGGCCAGACGGGGCACTAGAATTTCACGGTATGCCGCGTAATATTCCTGAGGAAGGCCATCGGGGCCCGGGGTCTTGTCCGAAGAGGTAGTGGAGATGGCTTCCTCGATTTCTTTCAGAGAAATGGGCCGTTCCAAATCCTTCTGGGCGGCCGCTTCCAGGTAGGGAAGACGCACCTTACCCCGTTCAAGGAGATCAGAAAGCGAGAGGTCAGGGGCACGCGCTGCATATAAACACTGATAATAGGTGGCAAAGGTGTTGGCCATCGCCATAGGGGCGCAGTGCACCGTTCCTGCCTCATCCGCCACTTCTGAGATAATGTGGCTCGCCCTGGGGTAGGTGGCTAGCCTGTGCAGGATCGTACCGTTCTTGTCCCCTCAGCCATAAATTCGCGCTACCGACGACCTCCATAAGAGCTTGGCAGAGTCCAAAGATAGTTGCTTAATTTCGTCCCGAAGGTGAGCAAGTTGTCGGGCCTGGGCGGCATCATTAGACAGAGATACTAGTTGTTCCAAGCGAAGCGCCTGCGCTTCCCTTGAGGAGATTTCTTGCATTTGCGCCTGTCTTTGGCTCCTGAGCTGTCCCTTCGCGACCCCTCGGATAGTCGCCTTTCCCGCCTCCCACAAGATACCCGGCGAGGCCACGGAGCCGTCGTTGGTGCGGAAGTAATGCTTGAGTTCCGTCCCCACCACCTGTTTAAATACTTTGTCTTGGAGGAACCAAGCGTTCATTCTCCATGTTTGGCGGGCTGAAGGAGGGGGAGTCCCTGTACTAAGAATCACTGGAGAATGGTCAGAGATACCTCGCGGTAGGATGCGGACATCTACAATCTCTGAGCATTCAGGTGCAGAGACAAAGACCGCATCTATGCGCGCCTGTGTTTGGTGGGCCGCGGAAGTGTGTGTAAATTGCAGGGTGTGGGGGTGCCATATACGCCATGTATCACAGAGTCCCAGCGACTCGGACCAGTTCTTGAGTTGCTTCGCTTGCGCCTTACGGGAGATGGAAGGAGGACCTGTGGTGTCAAGGGCCGGGGGAGGAAACAGCGTTAAAACCGCCTCCCACAATCGTGATGCCCAAAGGCATATTGTTCATCAGAGCAGCGGTGTGGGTGAGTGTAGGCGTGAGCATCGATGGGGGAGCGTAGACAGATATCAGATTGATGGGGGAGCCAGCTAGGGAACCGCAAACTGATACAAAGGACCCCTGCGGGTCGTGAGTCACCTGGGAAAGGACAAAGGGCAGAGTGCGCCTCAGGAGGATTGCCACCCCGCGGGAACCCCTGGAGAAGCCGGAGTGCCATATTCTATCGTATCCATAGCGCGCCAGGAAGGGACAATGATTCCCAAGGAGGTGTGTTTCTTGAAGCATGAGGATGTCTATATGGAGGCGTTGTGCATAGCGCAGGACCGCCGTGCGCTTATGTCGGTCAAGAAGACCATTAACGTTCCACGACAGCACGTGGAGAGATGCCCTAGGTGTAGTGTTAGCAGTCAGGTCGGGAGGTCACTACTGTGGAGTGCATAGTCTGACAGGGGTGTGTGAGCGTATGTGGGAACCTGCAAATGTATGGGCCATCGCTTGCAATAAGGGCATGCCCGTTTCTTGTATAGGAAACATATGTCATTTCGTGGATGCTGAAACAAAAAGGTAAACAAATAGAAACATAACAGAAAAAACTTCCCCAAACCTCCCCCTCTCCCCCCCCACCCTACACTTCGAGAACGGAAGCATCTGTCGACCCCCCATATGAACAATACCAAACTACAACGTTCGTATTTGGGTGCGTGGAGGACCCCTCCAGAAGGTCGGATAAGCAATGGATCGGCATTCGAACTGAATGTTAAACTTGTAAATCTACCAGTGGCAGAGAGCCCCAGCGTGGCAGCGACCCGCCCTGATATTCAGTGGACAGCACACTAAGCCCACCAGGCCCTCAAAGAGTCGGAGTGCGAGAAAGATCCGAGTCTGGTTTGGGTGAGCCCACCCGAGACGGCGGCGAGGGCGGTCCAGGCAGATCCTCGGCAGAGCGGTGCCTGCCGCGTGGCGGAGAGCCCGACTGGCTGGAGGAGTCCCGGGACCCCCGGGCCGCCATGCTCAAGGATCTAGGTGTTGTCTGCGATTGGCGCCCCTTGCGAGATTGTGTTCGGCGCCGGCGCCGGCGTCCCGGCAACCCCGGCCCCCGGGGCCGGGAGCCCCCAGGCCCCGGGGCGGGGGCACTCCCTTGTCGGAGAGGGTGTTCCTCCGTCAGCCATGTCCATGCTGCCTGAGGTGAGTCAAAGAACTGAGTTTGGCCTTGGAAAATAACTCGTAGGCGCGCAGGAAATTGGAGTTGATATTGTAGGCTAAGGGCCCGTAGCTTTTGTTTAACATTTGCGTATGAGCGCCGGAGTTCTTGCACCTCCCTAGTGTAGTCCGGGAATACCATAATGGTATGATTTTGGAACTGGAGTGGCCCCTTCTCTCGTGCCGCTCGCAGGATAGCGTCCCAGTCTTTAAAGTTAAGAACTTTTAGGATGATGGGGCGAGGCGGAGCCCCTGGAGGAGGCCTGGGCGCCAGGGACCTGTGGGCTCTTTCCACCACGAACCAGGACGAGAGGGCGTCCTTAGGCATCCAGGATGTGAACCAATCTTCGACGAAGGTGGCCACCTGTCCCTTCTCGACCCCCTCGGGAAACCCCACCAGGCGGAGGTTGTTACGGCGGGCACGATTTTCAGCGTCCTCGGCCCGCTGGTGGAGCTCCTTAGTGTGAGTGCTGAGGTGGGCCACTTGTTCCTTCAGCTGTGAAATGTCGTCTTCCGTGGTGGATATACGGGATTCAGCCTCCGTCAGCCTCGCAGTAGCATTACGGAGGTCCTGCCGGAGGAGGGACACGTCCACCTTGACGTCCCCAATCTTCCCCTCAACGGACGCCTGTGAGGTACTGATGGCCTGAAGGATGGTGTCGAGATCCCTCTCCTGGGGAGGGGGGAGGCCCCCTTCAGCCCTTCCAGGGGGATCCTGTTCCGAGGTAGTGAACCGGTCCATTTTGGTCTGCGTAGGAGCCGGCGCGGATTTGGAGGCCCTGTCTCTCCCCATGGCTGGCGGCAATTCCAGTCGCCGGTTGAATAACAAGGGTTAGGTGTAGGAGGGAACCCACCTCAGGCTCAGAATTTTTGCCAGGGGGCCGGGACCCCGCCGGCGCACGGGAGAACCAGGCAGTCAATCGGGGATCACGCGGGGGGCCCCAGAATGCCACCCGAAGAGATGGCCGTATACGTTGGCCCGACCCCAAAGGCACAGAACACAACAGGCCTTGCTCCGTTAACCTTCCAGGCCGTGCTCCCAGTTCCGCAGACCCCCACACCACACGTCCGAAGAAGGGATACACCAAGGGACCGGAGCAGTAGATGATAGTGGGGGGGGCCCCTATGCCATCCCCACTCGCCTCGCTGCCCGATA
The DNA here is from genome assembly GCA_963921515.1 of Calotriton arnoldi. Lineage (NCBI taxonomy): Eukaryota > Metazoa > Chordata > Amphibia > Caudata > Salamandridae > Calotriton > Calotriton arnoldi. Next base: position 256,812 of record CAWUFW010007617.1, read on the forward strand.
CGACAGCCGGTCACCCGCTCCACACACCGGAGGATGGAGATACCTTCAGGCCCAGTAGGAGGGCGTCTCAAGAGCACAGGCCGCAGGCATCAGGGGAGGAAGGGCCCAGCTCCACCCACCCAGCAGGCCGCACCGCAGGCCTTAGAGTCCTCCACACGGCCCTCCAGCGCCCCTCATTCCGGCCTCACAGCCCCGAGAGCGGTGGGATGGACGTAACTGCCTGGGGGGGGCATACAGTGTCACCCGCGCCGCTGCCCGGTCCGACAGCCGAACCCCGGCCCCCACCTACCGGATGATTCTGCCGCCTCCACTAGCGCTGCTCAGCGGGTCCGGTCACAGGTGCGGCAGACCGGCAGGCCCAGGCCGCCAGCGCAGACACAGGACAGGCCCCAGCTCACCACCTCACATCGGGACGGACGGGAGGGGGGGAACACGATCCCGGCCCCCTCACCGTGAAGGTCAGCAGCATGGTAGACTTGGCGAAGGGATTCGTTGGTGCCCCTCACCTCTGCCAGCACGTCGCGCCGCCCGCCAGCTGAGCCGCCGGCCGATCGCCGGATGACGCAGGGCGCGGACCTCAAGGCCGCCACCAGCAGCTCCCCGAGCGGCCGGGCCGCCGGACCTCCAAGAGCCGTCCTCGCCCGTCAATCCCCAGCACGTGGCCCAGTGTCAGGGCACCAGGGATCGTCCGGTCGCCGCCATCCCAGGGCTCCTGCCCGCTCCGATTCCCACAGGGCGCCCCCGGCGCCGTCAGCAGGGTGCCACCACCTTGGGAAGAACAGGCCGCTGCAGGCCGCAGACCGCACCAGCCTATAGGTAGGACTTGCGGATGACTGCCGATACGGGCTGGATACGAGACGGATGACGGAGGGGTCCGGAGCACTCTTAGAGTGCGACCGCCATCTTGACGCCTCAGGCCACGCCCCGACACAGATGATTCTTAATAAACAATTGTATCTCGGCACTCTGATATTTAACTAATAATAGTTAAATATCAGAGTGCCGAGATACAATTGTTTGTTAAGATTTGAAACGACAGGTAGTATATACCCGTCAAACTGGCATCCTTGGTAGTGGGATGCTCCTGGTATCTTGAAGGGCACCGTAATTTCTGCACATTGACATACTGGAAACAGATTAACAACGTTAAAGCTATCTTGAGAATTTGATGTGCTACTTTTAAACCATCACTACCGTCTTATGATATTGTAAAGACACAGATGATTAGGAACGAGAAGTACCAGGAGGAGAATCTGAGTCCATCTGAGATTCGGATTGATTATCCAAGAACGTTGAAAGATATGAAGGTTCATAGAAAATCAGGAGACGACCTTTAAAAGTGATCCGGAATCAAAAAGGCCCAGCAAAAGAGAATGGAATATTCATATCAGAAAGTCTTTTGCGTAGATGCAGGAAGCCTTTGCGACGAATTACAGTGTCTCTGGCAAAATCTTGTGAGATAGATGTTCTGTGATCTTCTCATTGTATTGTCTTGATCTTCCTCATTTGTGCAAGAATTTAGTCAGTATGGTGATGGCCCAAAGGTTTAAAAATCAAAGGTCTTGGAAAAGACATTGTTCTAGGTTTGAAAGTTGGGACTCTATGAGCACGCTCTATCTTAAAGTCCTTGTTGAACAAGATATGCAGATCCAAGTAAGTAAGAAGTCAATCACTGAAGGGGCAGACTTCTCATAATCCTCCGGTAATCCAAAAATACGAAGATTACTTCTGCGATTCCGATCTTCCTGTTCAGTTAGATCCCTCCTTAATGAAGTAATGGAATGCTCCAAACTTTGGATGTGCTTTGCTTGTTTGTTTGTAAAGTCTTCTACACTACTTATTCTTGTTTCGGCATTAGAAACATGTAAGGAAAGATTTTTGAGGTCATTACAAATTTCAGCCACCTCTACCTGAAGCAGATCTGTATTCGTTTTGGTACTCTGTGCTATATCATGAACAGTATTGAGTTTGAGAAATATGGCTTCTAAAGTTGAGGCAGAGTCAGGACTACCCTTACCTGGTAAGTCCGGGGTAGGTGAGGTCTGTTTGGATCATTTCAGGTTCCCTTTAGAATCTCTGTTCTTAGTGGTAACACCATACCTTCTGCCATTGGGGAGATTTGCAATACCCACGAACTCAATGTCTTGATGTGCGTAAAATGTTTACGCTGTAACAAACATGCCCAGAGTAATGTAGGAATTATTCAAGAGAAGAGGGGTACTAATGCCAGACAGAAAGAAGGCCACCACATCTGAATAATATGTGATAAACATCAATCACTGTGAGAGACTTCTTACTTAAATTAGAGACTAACGGCAGGCAATGCATCACACAATAAAAAGCCTGACAGCGTCCGTCATTTTATAGCCTCCAGTAATGAATGAACCCCACACATTCAGGGACAAGTTCCAAAAACAGTGGACTGATCTTCAAAGATAATGTACACAGGACCTTTGAAATGTGAGGGAATTGAAAGATGGTTCCAGCACTTATTCACCGCGACACAGTAATAACAGCGGATACCAGACAAAATACTGCTCAAGTAGTAATCCACCAACAAGGAATTACATCCCAACGCTGGTATTAGGGTTAGTAATTAGGAATTATATCCCTCGAAAAGGATCTTGTCAGCGGCCGCCATTCTGTGAATTCTAATGACGTGATAGACAGAACTCCCCTCACCGAAAGGTGGAAGTTCCAGGTTCTGTCGTTAAATGCTGAAAAATTGGCATGTACAGTACCTCATACTCAGCAGGGGGAATAAGCCTGGATTAGAAGCACACAAGCAGGTTTTGTTTCCTGCACGCCGAGCCGTGACGAGACTTCCGAAGCAGGTGCCATTTCAGAGCCCTGATGCAGTGAAAATGCTTCGAATGAGGCAGCACACAGAAAAGCAGACCAAAATACTTCTGAGCAGTCCCCAAGGGTCACAAACTGTTCCGGCGCTTTCCGCCAACCAAAGGTGATCAAAATCACCTGAAACACTTGACAGCTTGAGCATCCGCACCGGTAATACCGCGGAGCTCAGGAAAACGCAGCCATCTTCGTTGCACACTGAGCCACACCCCCTCAATTGAGGGAAGTTTTAACTTCAGGAAGCTGTATGACGACAGGAGCAGTTTCCAACAGGCAATGTGTCTGAAGCCCATCTTTGAGATTCAGCGTCCACCTCTGTTGTTTTTGCTGGGCGATATAGTTGCTGCAGGAGGAGAGAAGCAAAGTAGTCAACATAATTAAAGATCTCCCTTCAGACTCTGTTCGACAGTTGAATGCCTCTATTTTCACAGGGGTCTTTCCTGGAGTATGCCTAGCTTGGCTTCATAGACCCTCACATAGCGGGGTTCATGGCAGTTCTGTATTCGGCTAGGAAAGGCCGATTTCAGAATGTATTTTATGGCTCAATCGTTTTCCCAGAGTCCCCTCATGTGTACCATGCTGTACTTGTGCCCCCAGCAACCTCTCTTCACCTCCTGCTTCCTTTTCAATTTCTCTCTTGCTATGTATGTTTATTGGGGTTTATGAAGCTGAGGTTAGAGTTAAATTGGCTTGCTTTAAGATTTAGGATGGTGGGTTGTGGCAGATTCTTGGGGGCTTGACCACTTTGGGAGTGGACGAAGGGAGATTATGGAAATAAAGGAGTAAACTTGGACCATTGTGAGCCTTTGGAAGTAGGGGTATACTTTGTGCTCCTCTTTGTTTCTGCTTTAGATGGAAACAGTAATAATCTGCAGCATTTCTGTTTGACTGGCCCTTGAAAGAGGGTAGTTTGAAGGTTTTGCTGCTTAGCACTTCCCCCTGCTACCGATTAAAGCCCATTTTGCCATATAGGGAAATTTGGCCAGCTTGAAATAGCAGCCTATTGCTAGGAGCTATAGCTAGAGGCTGTTTTTTTCTTCCCAGCACATGTATAATTGCGCTTGCAGATGCAGTTAACTACAAGGAAAAGAGACAGCACAGTAGCTCTTATGCCATAGCTTTATCATCGGTTTTGTTATAAAGGAAGTGACTTTGTGTGCAACAAGCACACATTTGAGCTCTCTATGCTTAGGAAAAGATCCTTGATGAAAAAAGGGAAAGTGCCTCAGGAAAATCCCTTAGCTAAGGTCAAGAAAAAGAAGCTCGTTAGGGTATGGCACATTTTCAGGTCTGAAGATTTACCTCCTCTACTCACCCCACTATGTCCCTGAAACAAGATCTCAGCAGTGTTCAAAAGCAGGGGACCATTGGCGTAAGATACAAGGCTGTAGCAGCTGTTGGGGGGAGTCATAGATGTTCCCTTGCAGGTCAACCTTCTAACCGCATTGCAACTCATGGCTTAATTAACAGGAGAAGGGGAAGGCAGAAGGCTGGGGACCAGTGTTGACATAGGTGCAGCAGAGCCCATTGTTTATATAGCGGAAGGCTGTGAGGAGCTAGAGATAATTGCTAGGCGACCTCTCCCTTTTGAGGGCTCTAATGACCATCTCATCTCTGTTCAACAATATCTGATTTTCTCAAGAACTGAGCCCAAACAAGGGTCAAAGATTCAACAAAATATACACAATCTGCATGGTAGTAGAGGCATGGAAAAGGAGATGTTTGATCTAGCTCCATCGCTAGACACAAATACCGGTGAGATCAGGGCTGACAAGGCTGTCTCTTTATCCAGCTGGTGTTTCCCCATCATTGAAGACTAATGAGATCCAAGAAATTAGTTAAGCCTCAAGCACAAGATAAGGCTTAAATGGCATCTATCAGGCTGGATCTATTGGTTGAGTGGTGAGATCCTCGTAAGAAAGTGGTTCCTTTTTGTGCTAAAAATACTTTATTTAGTAACACAAAAAACAGTATAAAATGAATATACTTAATATAATAAATAAAACAATCATCAACTAATATACTGTATAGAAAATACTTAAAATAAACATTAAAGTCTTTATATTTTAAGGGAGGGGAAAAAAGGGTAAGGAAGGGAGAGAAAATCATGAACAAAATATCCTATATATAACTACAAGGGAAGCAGCAATATCCTCACCTACTAGATACTATATATAAACCACTCAGCAATCATATCATTAGAAGCACAGTAACCACTCAAATGCAAAAGAAGGGCAGAGTGATAAAATATTTACGGAGGTTGAAAATTCTCAGATAATATAGGATTAGTATTTGATACAACAGTTCCATGTTGGTGAAGAAATACATTAAGAGGTAATCATAACAGTTGGGCATTATGAGAAGGCAAATTTTGCATAGTGTCCAGAGTATCTAACTTATGATGCAAACACCCACAATCCCACCAGACCTTGAATGATTATATGGATGCATATTTCCAATTTAAACTGGTTTGTTGGAAGGCAATTGCAGGTAGGATATCTAATAATGTATCATTCGGAAAAAAGTCATTAGTCAATGTACCCAAAAAAAAGATAAATAATATCAAAAGAGAATTGTAAATTAAAAATCGTCTTAATATAGGACCAGATCATATGCCAGAAGGAAAGGGTAAGAGGACAATAAAACAACATATGTATAAGGTCTGCTCTGGGGAAATTGCAAGACCAACATTTAGAAGAAACATCTGGAGAAAATGTGGAACATTGTACAGGAGTAAAGTAAAGCCTATGATAAATGAAAAATAAGGATTGAGTAATACTAGCAGACCTGGAAGTTTTGTAAATACGTGTCCATAACCAATTCCAAAAGGAAATATCCCAAGATACCCCCAAATCTCTTTTCCACAAAAGCTCAGCCTTGGATTTGGTTCAAGAGGAAATCAGAGGAGAAAGAAATGTATAAATAACTGATGCTTTAGGATCAGTCTAATCAAGAAAGCAGGAGGGAGAAGAAACTATAATAGGAGAATGTTGTAAGGAGAAAAAAATATCAAGAATCACATTCATAAGTAATAAAAAAGTTAGTATAAAAAGATTTAGGACAGTGACCAATACAACAGAAATGGGAAACAGAAATGGGGGAATTATTTTGAGATAGTTGAGAGATCCACATGAGAATTTTATCCTTCCAAGTACGCCAAAAGAATGTTCTATTACTAATTTTAAGGGAGTTATACCAAATCGGTATTTCCAAGAACAAAGATGGAGTTATACTAGTTGATAGAAATGTAGATTTGAGCAAGGAGACCATCTGACGTAAAATAGGAAAATGAAGAAGGGGATTAGAGTTAAAAGTAACACTCTCTTTAAAAGTGAAGGGGAAAATAAAAAAAAAATTCAATTTCAGGCCATCATGGAGAAAAAGGTGAGACCACTTCTGAAGTCCAAAGAACAGATTGATGTAAGGCTAAATATCCATGATATCGTTAAAAGTCTTGAAAATTAACTCCTCCATCTAATTTTGATTTTTGTAAGGTAGCTGAAGCTACTATTGTTTTTTTCATTATGCCATAACAATTTAATAAGTATTGAGTTAATTTTTTTGAAAAAAGATTCTTGAATATGAACTGGCAACATAGAAAGAAGGTACAACTAAAGAAGGGGGATGATCATCTTACTAGAATCTAAACATCCCCACCATGATAAAATTAAGGGATTCCAAGAGGAAAGAACATTTTCTACTTTGGTTGTAAATTCATTAAAGCAAACAGCAACAGTGTCTGAAAACGAGTTTGCAAACCAAATACCTAGATATTTGATTTTAATGGATGTAGACCATTGGAAACCAGTTATTTGAAAGGAATGACTAAAAGTAACTTATTAAGTAGGAACATTTTGTTTCTGTCCTTATTAATTTTATAACCGGAGACATTTGAAAAAAGAGAAACTGCCTACAAAAGGGGAGGCAAAGAAGTTTCCGTAGAAGAAATAAATAAAGAATATCATCTGCATAAGCAGCAAATTTTAGATGACGATCACCATAGGTAAAACCAGAAATAAAAAAGTTAAGACGAATGCAGAAAAGAAAAGGCTCTAGTGCCTCCACATTGAAGGGGGAAATAAGAAGAGTACCTGCCAATAACCAAAACTGAATCATGTGGGGCATGATATAAGAGGGAAATAAGAACTAATAATTTAGGGCCAAATTCATGCCAACGTAATGACTGAAGCATTAATTCGCAATCTGAAAATCAAGTGCCTCTACGACAACTTCAACGACCAGACACCTGACTCCGAAACCATTCCCTCCTCCAGTAACGCCAGCCAACCCACCATCTCCTCCTGGACCCCAGTCACCACCGAAGACACTGCATCGACCATGAAAGGCATTCACTCAGGAGCCCCCACGGACCCCTGCCCTCCCCACATCTTACACAGAGCTGCCGCCGCCATCGCACCGGAACTACGACGCGCCAGCAATGCTACCTTCGAAACCAGCACCTTCCCCAATGACTGGAAATGTGCAGAAGTCAGGGCCCTACTCAAGAAGCCCTCAGTAGATCCTATGGACCTCAAGAACTATCGAACCATCTCCCTCCTCCCCTTCGTGGCCAAAGTCACCGAGAAGACCGTCAACGTCTAACTAACGAAATTCATCGAAGAGAACTCCATCCTCGACCCCTCCCAATCTGGATTCTGCAGCAACCACAGCACTGAGACCTCTCTACTCGCTGCTACAGATGACATCCGCACCCTCCTTGACCAAGGACACACCGCAGCACTGATCCTACTCGACCTCTTTGCAGCCTTTGACACCGTCTCCCACCGCACAGTCACCACCAGACTCCACGACGACGGCATACAGGGAACCACCCTCGATGGGCTCCGCTCCTTCCTCACCCGCAAAATCCAAAGAATCAGACTTCCACCCTTCTTCTCTGAACCCACAGAGATCAACTGCAGAGTACCCCAAGGATCGTCGCTCAGCCCTACACTCTTCAACATCTACATGGCCCCCCTCGCCACCAACGTCAGACATCACGGACTCAGCATAGTATCTATCCTTTGCCGACGACACCCAGCTCATCCTCTCCCTCACCAAGGACCCCATTACCACCAGACTTAACTTCCAGGAAGAAATGAAGGACATCGCATCCTGGATGAGCAGCAGCTGCCTGAAGCTCAACTTGGAGAAGACAGAGGTCCTCATCCTCAGACCCTCCCCCTCTGCATGGGGCAACACCTGGTGGCCCACCGCCCTCGGCAGCCCCCCCACCCCCACGGACAACACCCGGAACCTTGGCATCGTACTCGACTCCTCCCTCTCCATGACCCAACAGGTCAATGCTGTTGCCTCCACCCATTTCAACACCCTACGCATCCTTCGGAAGACCTTCAAATGGATCTCCCCCGAATCAAGGAAGACTGTCACCCACGCACTCATAACCAGCAGACTGGACTACGGAAATGCCCTCTACCCCGGGATCAACAAATCTCTTCTCCGCAAACTCCAGACCATACAGAACTCCGCAGCCAGACACGTCCTCGGCATCCATCGACATGAACACATCACCCAACACCTGCGAAACCTCCACTGGCTCCCCGTCGAGAAGAGAGTAACTTTCAAGATACTCACCCATGCCTACAAATGCCTCCACAGCACCGGACCCCAATATTTCAATGATAGAATCTCCTTCCACGTACCCAAGAGAAACCTCCGATCCGCCAACTTAAACCTCGCTGAACCCCTGCGCATCCGCAGAGCAAGAACGGGTGGAAGAACCTTCTCCTACATCGCGGTCAAGACCTGGAACAAGCTCCCGATCGACCTTAGACCCCAACCCTGCACATCTTCAGAAAGACCCTCAAGACCTGGCTCTTCGACTGACCGGAGCTGACCCACCCCCCAGCACCTTGAGACCCTCACGGGTGAGTAGCGCGTTTCAAAATTCCCTGATTGATTGATTTGATTGAATCTGTTCCATCAAATGATTTCTCAGCATCTATTGTTATAGCTGCAAGGGAAGATTTAAATAAAGGGGCTTTACTAAGAACGTTAAGCAATTCTCTAGTATTATCTGATATAAGCCTACGTTTAATAAAACCTGATTGTTCTTTCCCTGTTGGAGAAGGAAGAAAAGATTTGAGCTGGAGCACTAAGAGATTAGCAAACATTTTATAATCAACGTTTAACAGTGAAATGGGTCTGTATTTTTACAAGAAGTGGGATCCTTTCAATCACTGTGAATAAGACATATTATGGCCTCCTGAAATGTACAAGAGGTGGAAGAAGATTCAATACATTTTCTAAATAAACAATAGAGATAAGGAAGAAGAATATTAGAAAAATGAAGATAAAATTCAACTGTAAATCCATAAGGACCTGGTGTTTTCCCCAACTTTAGTGGCCGTAATGCATGAGATAGCTCAACAAGAGTAAGATCAGTTTCCAAAGATTGAAAATCCAATTGAGAGGAAATAGAATGCGCAGTTTGATGGAAATAATCAGCAATATCAGAGGAATGAGAAGGAGATTCTGGAGTTAGAAATGGAACTACCCTGCAGAGTAGACGGTGTGTCAATATTTCGTCTTTCTTTTCTCACTTTTAAGTAATTGACTAGCAATTTACCTGCTATATTTTTCCCCCGTAATAACGTGCATTGTTTCTAAGAAGTATGGAATTCGCTTCATTTATGGAAATTGTATTAAAGCACAATTTGGCTTGAAGTAAAAGCTGAAGATAAGAAGGTACTTTAGAGGAAAAATATTGTTTCTCCAAGGATTTAATTGAGGAAAGCAAACCAGTATGCTCTTTAGGATGACTCTTCTTTTTGCTGGATACACAATTTAAAATAAAGCCATGAGCGGATGCTTTGAAGGTATGCCATAGTAGAGAAGGCGAAGCAATATTATTATTGTTAAAGGAAAAAAATCAGAAATAAAAGAACTAACAGAATTAGAAAATTGAACATCTTGTATAAGAGAATTTTTACAATTCCATCTATGTGAAGAAGCGCAAGGAGGAACCAAATCCAAGTCTGTAATAACCATGGCATGATCAGAAAGTATAATTTGAGTGATCTGAGATTGTATGATGAACTGTGAGAGATACTTGGAAAGAAAAACGTTTTCTAGCCATGAGAGTGTACCATGAGAAGATGAATAATAAATGTAATCTCAGGTTGTAGGATTAGATAATCTCCAGAAATCCACTAACGTCTCTTTAGAAATAACCGAGTTAAATTTCTTGTGCATTCTGCGTGGTGTAAACAAAGCCGAGGATTGTCTATCCAAAAAAGGATCCATAATTGGGTTACAATCATCACCCAAAATATAAAATGAATCATGGTATTTTGTATACTTTCTTGCTATGGAAGGTCAAAAAGTATGGTCAGGTTGCGTAGGAGCATATACATTCAACAGAGTAAGGGGTACATTATCGATAGGAAAATTTACAATAATCCGTCTGCCCATATCATCTGTTTCCTGTGAGATCATGGTAAGATTCAGAGATTTTTTACCCAGAATAACAACACCATATTTCATATTAGGACATGGGTAAACAAATACATATCCCATCCAAATCTGTTTCAACTTCAAAGCATCAGATTCTGTAAGGTGGATTCTTATATTAGAACTAAATCAGGATTGGATTTACCTAAATGGGATAACACTCTCTGCCATTTAATAGGATGAATAGACCCTTTAATGTTCCATGTAAATACTCAAAATTATACAGAATGAATAAAGAGTTAATACTAGAAACATGAACATATAGGAAAAATCCAGTACAGACCAATAAATAGAAAAAAGATGTGGAAAGAAAGAAAAGGAAGAATAACATCAAAATTAAGAAAAAGGAACTACAGGAAGGAAAGGAAGGAGGGTAAGAAGAAGGCAATACTACAATAAATAAAGAAGAAAAGACTGTACATGTCTAAAAAAGATGAGTGAAAAGACATACCTGAATACACAACAAAAAAGAAAATGGGGTGGTGACCACCAGTAGGACAATGACACATACAACAGGGAAGAAGCGCATGCCACATCAGGACGATATATACTCAGGAGGAGAATAGCACAACAAAAACATATATGAAGAATATGTAAAGAAAAAGAACCATGTATGAAGAAAGGAAAAATAAAAATTAAGATATGTTAGAACAAGATAATAAAATACATATCAAATATGGTAATGTGTCAGAAAGAACAAAGCACAACACATGAAAGAGGGTATCAGAAGAAAAATCAACATGGAGAAGGACCACGAGTATCCATGGTATCGACTTGTGAGTTTGAATAAACTTTTTGAGTTTCACTTGATCTTCAAATGTAGAAGTATGATTGTTCTACATCACTTTAAAGATGCAAGGATGAAAAAAGCCATATCTAAAACACGTAAAGAAGATTGAAGATAAAGAAATTCTCTCCTTCTTGTGGCAGTAGTGTTAGAAACATATTGAGATAGAAAAAGTCTTTGGGGCATATTATCAAGAACAGCGTTAAAATTATCGCCGGTTTAGCGGCAGAAAACTGCCATCAAAGATGGAGATTTTTCAGGGGACTGAGGGCCTTGTTTTATCCTTTTAGTAACTGAAGAGAGTGATTGAGTTTTACTTGAGGAGGACTGCATGTAGGAAGCACGAGAGTAGCAGAAGTAGCTGTATCACCAGAGGTATTCAATTTATCCAACAAAATATTGTTTGTAGCAGAACTAGTATTGGAGGTAGGAGTAGACTGTAATTTAGGTGGAAAAACAAACTGCAGCTTGTTTAATCTACCCATATAAAAATGAAAAGATAAAGCCTGTCAGCACCATACAAGTGAAAGAAAATAAATTGCAGTTTCCAAAAAGGACTTAAAATGCTCTTCAGAGATCTCTGCCTATAACTGCTGCTATAATAAATCTGACTAGCTGTATGCACCTGCCATAAAAATATCCAGCAATAATAAAAACAAGTCAGTTACCACAGGTGTCAGGCATTTGAACCACAAAAATGAAAATGTTCCTTGCAGGTCAGCAACAATGCCCCATTTTTAGAAGAAGAGCAAGACCTTAAGGATGAAGCAATGTAACATTCAGCATTATGAAGGTATTTCCTGAAAAAAATCCTCCAAGCGCATACCGAGCTAAAGTACTTGCTGACAACAGCAACAGAAAGAACTTCAAGATGGTAGCTGTTCCTGAGGATACGGCCACAACAGTACAAGTAGGTGCAGGGTAACTTGTTTGTTAAAAAAAATGGCAACACAGCACCCTGCCATGTTCTGTCAGCTCTCAGACAGCAGGCCTCAAAGAACACACCAAAAAGGTATCGGCTAGTCCAAGACGCAGCTGAGCTTTTCCCTCAGGCAGCCATCTTAGGTGGCACCAAAATCATGCCCCCTTATTAAGTGGTTTCAGTGCCTCAGATTTTGATTATAGAAGTACAGGAATTAAAAGCTGCGCAAGGAGAGATAACATATATCCCAAAAACTCGGGTTATGCCCTAATCACCCCAACATATCTGGGCAAAAGCATGCAACAGCGACAAGAGAGTGATGTATGGGGATTGATAAAAAACAATTATTTCAAAAAGGGAAAAAAATATATCATTCCCCTACGTGGGAACCAAGTCCCCAAGTGTTACATTCAAACAATTTGACCACTCACGAAGCCTTCCTCAATTCTTTCACGTCTCTTTTTAATCTCTTTTTTTGATATAAATATATATATTTTTTCATGACACAAAAAACATTATACATCAAACATACACAACTCAGTAGTCCAAATAAACTCCTAGACCTTTCCCTAACCATCCATTTTAACCTGGTTGCACACAATACATATATATAGGCAATCCGAGGGGAGGTAGTACTTTACACACAAAAAACCAAAGGGAAACTCCCCCTCTACTCAGTCCATGTATTGTGTGTGTTATCACTTTACTATATAAATATTTTAATTCCTAGAGCTCCTCCTCTTCTTCTAGTCGACGTGTTTCGGCCCACTGATTTGGGCCTCATCAGGACATGGGTAACAAAAGAAAACCAAAAAACACCTAAAAAATAATAATTCACAAGTCAGTAACGTGTGTCCTCTGCCTTCTCAAAGAAAATACCATATTGTTCTCATGCATGAGCCCATGCATGTCCTTTTAAAAAAAAGTGTCCACATCTGATAGTAAACACCAAGATAAAACGTCGGATGGATAATCTCACCACAGTGTGCCATATACTTAGGTGTGCTGTGAGTACAGGGGAAGCAGAATCACATCCAAAGTGCACTCCTCTGTTGTGTGAAACAATTTGTGCAATCTAAAAGCTTTCTTGGAATCAGCCGTGCTCAAACTCCCAAGTGCTCTTAGCATGCAGTGTGGGTCCCACGTGTAGAGATAAAGAATCCTCAAATTGAGACAAACTACTCACGAAGGTGCATGAAATGGCCAGGGGCATGTGGGAATAAACGTATCCACTATTCAGAACCTGGAAGTGTCAAAATGTACCCCCAATAAGATTCCTGTTTTAGACCATGTAAATCTAATCGCAATGTATCTCCCATGTGGGGGGGTCTCCAAATACCTTTATTGGCCCCCTGCACAGTGTCGCCAAATCGAACATTTAGGTGTCAATGCAGAAGAAATCTTCCCATCCGTATGTATAGGGCGTCCAACCGGCATTCGTTTTAATTAGATCCCTTCCGCTCTGCGGACAAAGGACAAATTTGTAAAAAACGGCGACAAAAGAGCGGGACCCATTTACAGTTGCACCGTAATACTTGTGTATCCGGCGGCGTCCCAACCCTCGCAGTCCATGTCTTACCTGAAAGTTCTACAGTGGAGCATTCTACACACCTATCATCCTACACAGGCAGTCTCATCCTCGTGGCTGCATCGGGACGGGACCCTCTCTCTTCCTCATGTTAAGAAGCACGTCCACGACATGTAGGAAATGTAACGAGTTCTACGTGCCGCGTACATCTCCAGGGACTGTCAACAAACGCTATACTGTTGCCACATATCTAGGGGCCATCACCTTACGGTGCCCATGTACTAGAAAACTTTATTGCGCTCACTAGTGGTCTTGCAGGACAAGACATTTCTTGTGCTCACTTGTGGTCTAGTGGGGCAAAAAATGCCCAAGAGGAAAGGCGATCTGCATGTTGCCTGACTCCCTACTAATAAAGCCTGCCCCAACTATCGGCCAGCAGCCCACCTAAAAAATCAACGGTGGTCAATCGCTCATTCCACACTCTCCAGGGTGACAAAAAAGTGAATGTTATCGATCCGACGGTTATCAACGTTGTGAGACGTTATTCTCACAAAACAATGATTGCTCCAATTACAGCCAAATAACCACACAAAAATACACAATTCGTAGATCCCCAATCTATACAACAGATGTGGGTCCCCATCCAGCATTAATACACAAAACACAGCATTGGTACAAGGAATCGGCTTCGTTATAGTGCTCTGATTAATTCAGGGACCATCCAGTTACCCGACTCGAATATCAGCAACAGAGACATTGGTGAAAAAACATAATGTTTGTGGATTCAACAATCTGTGGATACAGCTGAGAACTTAATGGAAGAAAACTACACCAATGCCAACATTTCATCATGTTCATTCAAACCCTGTGTAGTGGTCCTGTATTTCTCAATCATGCATGCTTCCAGTCTGTTTACCTTTGTCTGCAAGTTAGTCCCAGTTGTGTTAAGTACCACTAGTAGTACTACCATTCTACCTCATTTTCATTATGGCCCTGCTGTTGGTAATGTTGGACCAAGGGGGCACCCTGGACTTTGCATCTTATTCTGGATTTATGTTGCAAGATGTGAGTTTTTATAGCTTGTGTGGTTTGTCCTATATAGAACAACTCACACAGGCACTTGAGGCGATAGACTACGTTCTTAGTATTGCAATTTGAAAAAACTCTTTGGTGATGTTCCTTGCCATTAATAGTGACAGATTTGGAATCTACTGTCATTTGGCATGCAGCGCAATTCTGACATTTAAAGAGAGCAATTACAGGGGGAAGGCCAAGCATGCCTCTAAGATCTTTCTTTATCTCCCCCGGTTTGGTGGCTCTAACTACTTATTGGCGAATGTTTCTTCCTTTCCGGAAGGCACACAACGGATGGGGGATGTCTAAATGTCTGATCATCCTCCAGTTCCTTTGTATAATCCTTTTCAGTTTGTTAGGCTTTTGTATTGTAAGTCAACACGCAAGTCAGTGGATTAGCCTCAGGGCGAGTTTTGGGAACCAGTAACTCCTCCCTTGGTGTAAACCATGCTCTTTAAAGAGCATTTCGGACAAGTTTTTTTGGGTACCCTCGTTCTACTAGCTTGGGGGCATATCATCAAGCAGCAGCGATAATTATCGCTGGCCGCTCTTAGCGAGATTTTTTTTATCGCCGGCTATCGCTGGCAATTATCGCCATGCTATCGCTGTATTAACACAACCAAAGGGGATGATGGACGGAGTGTTGAACATTGCAAGCACTCACCCCCAGTCAACTGATCTGGGTTTATTCCATCATCATTCTTTAGCTCACTCCGCCACCCCAGTTCAGACATGGCCATATGCAAATCAGTCTGACCCTGTGCCTCATGGGAACAGTCCAGCACGAACTGCCAAGCCATGTCTTCCGTGGAACGGAAACAAGCATCCTGGGACCGGTTTCTGGCTTACAGCCGTCATCAGCCAGGCTATCTTGAATCCAGTGGCAAAGTGAGCAAGGGACCCACGTCTGGGCATACCCTGCCAACTTAGGGCGAACATAGCAAAACCAAAGGGGATGATGGACGGAGTGTTGAACATTGCAAGCACTCACCCCCAGTCAACTGATCTGGGTTTAATCCATCAACATTCTTTAGCTCACTCCGCCACCCCAGTTCAGACATGGCCATATGCAAATCAGTCTGACCCTGTGCCTCATGGGAACAGTCCAGCCCGAACTGCCAAGCCATGTATTCCCTGGACCGGAAACAAGCATCCTGGGACCAGTTTTTGGCTTACAGCCGTCATCAGCCAGGCTATCTTGAATCCAGTGGCAAAGTGAGCAAGGGACCCACGTCTGGGCATACCCTGCCAACTTAGGGCGAACATAGCAAAACCAAAGGGGATGATGGACGGAGTGTTGAACATTGCAAGCACTCACCCCCAGTCAACTGATCTGGGTTTAATCCATCATCATTCTTTAGCTCACTCCGCCACCCCAGTTCAGACATGGCCATATGCAAATCAGTCTGACCCTGTGCCTCATGGGAATAGTCCAGCCCGAACTGCCAAGCCATGTCTACCCTGGACCAGAAACAAGCATCCAGGGACCGGTTTCTGGCTTACAGCCGTCATCAGCCAGGCTATCTTGAATCCAGTGGCAAAGTGAGCAAGGGACCCACGTCTGGGCATACCCTGCCAACTTAGGGCGAACATAGCAAAACCAAAAGGGATGATGGACGGAGTGTTGAACATTGCAAGCACTCACCCCCAGTCAACTGATCTGGGTTTAATCCATCATCATTCTTTAGCTCACTCCGCCACCCCAGTGCAGACATGGCCGTATGCATATCAGTCTGACCCTGTGCCTCATGGGAACAGTCCAGCCCGAACCTCCAAGCCATGTCTTCCCTGGACCGGAAACAAGCATCCTGGGACCGGTTTCTGGCTTATAGCCGTCATCAGCCAGGCTATCTTGAATCCAGTGGCAAAGTGAGCAAGGGACCCACGTCTGGGCATACCCTGCCAACTTAGGGCGAACATATCAAAACCAAAGGGGATGATGGACGGAGTGTTGAACATTGCTAGCACTCACCCCCAGTCAACTGATCTGGGTTTAATCCATCATCATTCTTTAGCTCACTCCACCACCCCAGTTCAGACATGGCCATATGCAAATCAGTCTGACCCTGTGCCTCATGGGAACAGTCCAGCCCGAACTGCCAAGCCATGTCTTCCCTGGACCGGAAACAAGCATCCTTCTACTGGTTTCTGGCTTACAGCCGTCATCAGCCAGGCTATCTTGAATCCAGTGGCAAAGTGAGCTAGGGACCCACGTCTGGGCATACCCTGCCAACTTAGGGCGAACATAGCAAAACCAAAGGGGATGATGAACGGAGTGTTGAACATTGCAAGCACTCACCCCCAGTCAACTGATCTGGGTTTAATCCATCATCATTCTTTAGCTCACTCCGCCACCCCAGTTCAGACATGGCCATATGCAAATCAGTCTGACCCTGTGCCTCATGGGAACAGTCCAGCCCGAACTGCCAAGACATGTCTTCCCTGGACCGGAAACAAGCATCCTGGGACCGGTTTCTGGCTTACAGCCGTCAT
Source organism: Calotriton arnoldi (assembly GCA_963921515.1). Lineage (NCBI taxonomy): Eukaryota > Metazoa > Chordata > Amphibia > Caudata > Salamandridae > Calotriton > Calotriton arnoldi. The sequence goes on from CAWUFW010007617.1 coordinate 273,945, forward strand.
CAGCCAGGCTATCTTGAATCCAGTGGCAAAGTGAGCAAGGGACCCACGTCTGGGCATACCCTGCCAACTTAGGGCGAACATAGCAAAACCAAAGGGGATGATGGACGGAGTGTTGAACATTGCAAGCACTCACCCCCAGTCAACTGATCTGGGTTTAATCAATCATCATTCTTTAGCTCACTCCGCCACCCCAGTTCAGACAAGGCCATATGCAAATCAGTCTGACCCTGTGCCTCATGGGAACAGTCCAGCCCGAACTGCCAAGCCATGTCTTCCCTGGACCGGAAACAAGCATCCTGGGACCGGTTTCTGGCTTACAGCCATCATCAGCCAGGCTATATTGAATCCAGTGGCAAAGTGAGCAAGGGACCCACGTCTGGGCATACCCTGCCAACTTAGGGCAAACATAGCAAAAACTGTTGTTTTTGCATTTGTCACCCCGAGTGGGACGGGTATGCCCAGACGTGGGTCCCGTGCTCTTCATGCCACTGGAATCAAGCTATCCTGGCTGAAGAGGGGTGAAACCCCGAAACCGGTCCTAGGATGCTTGTTTCCAGTCCAGGGAGGACCTGACTTGGCAGTTCGGGCTGGACTGTTCCCATGAGGCACAGGGTCAAGACTGATTTGCATATGGCTGGGTTCAAACTGGAATGGCATGGTGAGCAAAAAACGATGGATTTAGGCCCAGATCTCTGTACTGGGGTGAATGTATGACATTGTTCTGCATTCTGTACATCAACTGTTGTTTTTGCATTTGTCAACCCGAGTGGGACGGGTATGCCCAGACGTGGGTCCCGTGCTCTTCATGCCACTGGAATCAAGCTATCCTGGCTGAAGAGGGTGAAACCCCGAAACCGGTCCTAGGATGCTTGTTTCCAGTCCAGGGAGGACCTGGCTTGGCAGTTTGGGCTGGACTGTTCCCATGAGGCACAGGGTCAAGACTGATTTGCATATGGCTGGGTTCAAACTGGAATGGCATGGTGAGCAAAAAAACGATGGATTTAGGCCCAGATCTCTGTACTGGGGTGAATGTATGACATTGTTCTGCATTCTGTCCATCAACTGTTGCTTTTTGCATTTGTCACACCGAGTGGGACGGGTATGCCCAGACGTGGGTCCTGTGCTCTTCATGCCACTGGAATCAAGCTATCCTGGCTGAAGAGGGTGAAACCCCGAAACCGGTCCTAGGATGCTTGTTTCCAGTCCAGGGAGGACCTGGCTTGGCAGTTCGGGCTGGACTGTTCCCATGAGACACAGGGTCAAGACTGATTTGCATATGGCTGGGTTCAAACTGGAATGGCATGGTGAGCAAAAAAACGATGGATTTAGGCCCAGATCTCTGTACTGGGGTGAATGTATGACATTGTTCTGCATTCTGTCCATCAACTGTTGTTTTTGCATTTGTCACCCCGAGTGGGACGGGTATGCCCAGACGTGGGTTCCGTGTTCTTCATGCCACTGGAATCAAGCTATCCTGGCTGAAGAGGGGTGAAACCCCAAAACCGGTCCTAGGATGCTTGTTTCCAGTCCAGGAAGGACCTGGCTTGGCAGTTCGGGCTGGACTGTTCCCATGAGGCACAGGGTCAAGACTGATTTGCATATGGCTGGGTTCAAACTGGAATGGCATGGTGAGCATAAAAACGATGGATTTAGGCCCAGATCTCTGTACTGGGGTGAATGTATAACATTGTTCTGCATTCTGTCCATCAACTGTTGTTTTTGCATTTGTCACCCCGAGTGGGACGGGTATGCCCAGACGTGGGTCCCGTGCTCTTCATGCCACAGGAATCAAGTTATCCTGGCTGAAGAGGGGTGAAACCCCGAAACCGGTCCTAGGATGCTTGTTTCCAGTCCAGGGAGGACCTGGCTTGGCAGTTCGGGCTGGACTGTTCCCATGAGGCACAGGGTCAAGACTGATTTGCATATGGCTGGGTTCAAACTGGAATGGCATGGTGAGCAAAAAAACGATGGATTTAGGCCCAGATCTCTGTACTGGGGTGAATGTATGACATTGTTCTGCATTCTGTCCATCAACTGTTGTTTTTGCATTTGTCACCCCGAGTGGGACGGGTATGCCCAGACGTGGGTCCCGTGCTCTTCATGCCACTGGAATCAAGCTATCCTGGCTGAAGAGGGGTGAAACCCCGAAACCGGTCCTAGGATGCTTGTTTCCAGTCCAGGGAGGACCTGGCTTGGCAGTTCGGGCTGGACTGTTCCCATGAGGCACAGGGTCAAGACTGATTTGCATATGGCTGGGTTCAAACTGGAATGGCATGGTGAGCAACAAAACGATGGATTTAGGCCCAGATCTCTGTACTGGGGTGAATGTATGACATTGTTCTGCATTCTGTCCATCAACTGTTGTTTTTGCATTGCTGTATTAACAACGCATAGCGCAATGGCAATCATTTCCCAGCGATAGCGGTGTTTTCCATGGAACATCGCTGGTTTTCCAGCGATGTTCCATGGAAAACGGCGATAACCTTGCTGATACGACCTGTGGTCATATCAGCATAATCCACCCCCATTGTTAGGTATAGGTAAGTCTGCATTTTTGCAGACGTTAGTTTTTGGCGAAAACCGCGGTTTTCGCCAAAAACTAACGTCTGCAAATATGCGTGGGACTCCTTGTTAATATCGCGATGTACATTTCACGACATTTAACCAGGTAGTCCGTCAGGGGTACGCCCAGTGATGCCCACTTTGCATCTCATTAGAGATGCGAAGTTAGGCGTGCTGGAAACTGGCGCTAAGTCAAGGAAACATGCGCTAGCGTGTCCTTGATGATATTGCGATAAAATTATCGCCGCTTTTCGCCCGAAAACGGACGCTAAAGCGGCGATAATTTTATCGCAGCCCCTTGATAATATGCCCCTTGGTTTTTAAATTGTCTGCGTATTCAAAATAGTCATGCTGTTGGTGCAATTTCTGCAGATTCTGAGAAATTGCCCATAGGGCAAATTCTCTTTAAGACTTCTCGGATGCCCACTAGTGAAATGCAGGAGTGTATTTCTGTCTGTAGGCTTAATATATAGGCTCACCTCCAATATGCCCTCGTTTTTAATAATCCATACATCCAAAAAGTTAATTTTTTCTTTGCTGTGTGCGTCTGTAAAATTGAGGTCTGGTGTTCTGGCATTAAGCCATCCATGAAACAGTTGTAACAGCTCGTAGTCCCCATCCCACACCATCATGATATTGTCTATATATCGGAACCATTTCCCTATGTGTATCTGAAAAGGGTTCTCTTGTCTGTATATCCATTTTTTTTTCAAAGCAATCCATCACTAGATTCGGTATCTCAGGTGCGAAGCAACACCCCATTGCCACCCCCTTTATTTGTAAAAACAAGCTATCGTTAATGGTAAAGAAATTATTCTTTAAGCATAAAATGGCTAATGCTGTAACAAACTCAGTCGGTACTGAATATGGATGTTGTCTCTGATTTAAGGTGTCTCCCAACACAATCAACGCCTTGTCTTGCGGAATATTAGTATATAGCGCTTCTATGTCGAAAGATACCAATAGCTGTTTCTCTGCATCAAATGATAGCTTTTCTATTTTCGTGACAAGGTCCATTGAGTCTCTTACGAAGGACCTAGTTTTTATCACAAAGGGTCTTAGAAAGGTTTAAACATATTTTGCAAGTGGCTCCAAAATTGAGCCACAAGCTGATATAATTGGTCTGCCAGGGGGAGATTTGTAGGCTCTTATGAATCTTAGGCAAAACATAGATAGTGGGCGTTCTTTCTGATGTACATGTTAGGAATTCATATTCTTGTTTACAAATCCACCCCTCTTTAAGCGCCTGTCCCGTGAGTTCCTTTATCTTCAACTTCAATCGCACAGAAGGGTTATCCTCTATACGTCTGTAATGCATGATGTTATCTAGCTGCCTCATTACCTCTGTGTCATCTGCTGCACTGTCCCAAACCACAATTCCACCACCCTTATAAGCTGCTTTTTTATAACTATTAGGGGTTTTTGTGCCAGATTGGACAGTGCTCCTGCTTGGTCTCTCGAGCAGTTATGTTTAAAATACGTTTTCTTATCATTTAAGGCATCCACTTCTCTGAGGACCTAGTCCTCAAATGCCAAGATCTCTGTAGGCATTGCTGCAGTTTCAGGGCAAAGCTGGATTTGCATCTCAGTCCACTCACATTATCACTCCTATTGTCATTCTGAGAGTCAGGGATCTCTAAGAAGAAAGTTTTTAACCTGACTTTACGAAGGAATTGTAAGACTTCTGTTTTTGTATCAACCGGATCAGGGACTGTCAAATGGACAAAAGATAACCCTTTTTGTAAAATACTTGTTTCTATGTCTGGAAATTGGTATTTTGACAAATTATAAAACGGGATACGTTCTACTTCGTTAGTCTGGGAGATATTAGAAACTTCAGCCATCGTCTGTATGTTCTCCTCCTGGTTCTGAAGAACGTCTGTTCCTGATTTTGGCCTCTCCATTCCACAATGTTCCCTCGCTCCCTGTTGAATCCTTTGCCTAAAAAAGGTTGGGCTCTTGGGTATTGGAAATATGGTTGATATAGCCCAGAGGACCCTTGATCTGAGTCTGAAGATGTGTCAGAAAAAGTAATGAATTTATTCCTAGAGCGACCCCTATATTGCATATGCAATGAACTGGGATTATTATTTTTGTAGAATTCTTCTTTCAAATATGGATATACCTATTCGATGTTAAAAATTTTAATATCCCTAGACACCTTTGCTGTTTTTTGATTTGGCGTGTATCTTAAACTCTCCTATGGTCTTTGCCACAGATTCAAGTAATGATTTGGCATCAGTTATAGTGGAGCCCCACTGATTTCTTCCTCCAAAGCCTTAATTTCCTTTAGTTCCTCCTCATTAATCCTAAAACCTGTTTCTATGTACAAAGCAATCCAGTCTCTGGAACATTTAGTTCCAACCCCACTGAACTTATGTATATATGTTTTGTCGAAGACAAAGATCACTGGAATGTTTTTCACCTGAAGCCCTGCTGGAATGGTATTATTCTTAAGGTGTTTTAATAGTACCTGGGCATGTAATTGGGTACATGTATTCTTTTTCTTTAACTGTTTTAATCTCTCTACTTTATCTACATTCAGATTATTGACCGAAGCTGTTGCTCCTCACAATAAAGATGGAATCTGTAGAAGCTTGTTAATTTCGCCGTCTGTATAACACACTATATGTGGTTCTGTCAAGTCTTTTACACACTAAAAAATCTCTCCGTTACCTCTCTCTAATATGGCAATTAATCACGGTAGAGCATCTAACACAAAAATATCATAATAGTATCATGTATGCAAAATTATACAAACAATGAAAAAGGTGAAAAAATGAGGTCAGACCCGTGAGTGGAATTCCTTAACTCTTCAACTTATAAAAAACTCACTATCCCTCAAGTTTATCCATCAGAAAACCTCGCACTTGACCAAGTGCTATCAAATGTATCCAAAAAACACGGGTTATGCCCTAATCACCCCAACACATCTGGGCAAAAGCATGCAACAGCGACAAGAGAGTGATGTATGGGGATTGATAAAAACAATGATTTCAGAAAGGGAAAAACATATAGTATTCCCCTACGTGGGAACCTAGGGCCATATGTATGAAGCTGTTTTGCGATCGCAAACACTGCGAATCGCAAAAAAACGGTGTTTGCGATCGCAAAACAGAGCCCCGCTATGTATGAGCCACACACCCGTCGCAAAATTGCGAATCGCTAAATTAGCGACTAGCAAATTAGCGAATATCCCCAAATAGCGAATTATTTGTGAATTCGCAAATAGAGACAGAAATTCAGCGACAATCGCAATTGGCGTACTAGCAATTTGCGAATTCGCTAAACGGGATGCATGAAAAATTCGCTAATTGCGAATACACGAAATTCGCAAATTAGAGAATCGCAATTAGCACCAAGTCTGAGCAGGTGGTAACCAGGTACAACCTATTTAAAGAGACCCACAATGCAACTGACGTTTGCCACAATGTCTGGGCTGTACGTGATAGCCAGGAGGCTGCGACTCAGAGCTGCTGCACAGAGGAGGAGACGCCAGGAAAGAATCTTCAGAGCGCGCATAACCCTGTTCCAGCGGACTGAGGAGGAGATCCATACCAACTACAGGCTGGATGAAGAGAGCATCCTGGAATTAATAGCAGAGCTCCAACCCATACTTGAACACCCCACACGAAGGACACACACAATCCCCACCCACATACAGGTCCTGTGCTCACTTCACCTCTTGGCGTCAGGGAGCTTTCAGGGGGTGATAGCCACAGCAGGAGGGGTCTCACAGAGTGCATTGTCACGCTTCTTCCACGCGTTCCTTGATGCCATGGTACAGAGGCTGCATAACCACATATACCTCCCCAGCACACCACAGGCACTAGCCCAGACCATGCAGGAGTTCTACCAAATTGCACAATTCCCCCACGTCATTGGATGCATAGATGGGACCCATGTCGCCATATCCCCCCCTCCCAGAACGAGTATGTGTACAGGAATCGCAAGTCCTACCATTCCCTGAACATACAGGTGGTGTGTGATGCTAGGCACATCATCACCGACATCGTCGCCAAATACCCAGGCAGCACCCATGACTCATTCATCTTCCGCCACAGTGGGATACACCGCCGACTCACAAGTGGGGAGTTTGGTGAGGGATACCTACTAGGTAATTGCATGTGAAAGAAGGACACACTAGTAATGCACAGCAGTGGCAGGACAGTGTTCAACCATATTTTTCTCGCACCACAGGTGACAGTGTGTATGCAGTCCGGGACTACCTACTCACTCCTCACCTTAATCCTGCCAACGCTGGAGAGCGGAGGTACAACAGTGCCCACATAGTGACCAGGTGTACCATCGAGAGGACCTTCGGGATACTCAAGAGCCGGTTCCGATGCTTACACAAGAGTGGAGGGGCACTTTAATACAGCCCCCAGACCTGTTGCAAGATAGTGGTAGTGTGTGCCATGCTGCACAACATCGCCACCAGGAGGGCACTCCAGTGGAGCTCACCGAATCGGAATCATCGGATGAGGAGGGGCCAGCTCCTGGACGCATGCCAGCCGGTGTTATTGGTGCAGCTGCTGGCCGCCAGAGGCGAGATGAGATCACACGCAACTATTTCTAGGTAAGAAAAGATGACACAATGCCAAAGATCTAATACGAGACTGTGTTTAATTTCCTTTAGTACAGGATATATATTGGCACACAGCCTGTGTGGCACACAATGTATTGTTAAGAGTCCCGCACATGTGTGATTCACAGTGCAAATTGACTATCCTGAGCAAGTGTCCGTGTGCACTGGGTTGGTGCACCCATATCCATGTCTATGTCTGGGCACCTCAACTGCGGCGCTGTCGGCCTGTAGCCCCTTGCTGTGGCTGCACAGTGCCCTCTTCACCTGTCTCAGCAGGCCTGCCGTGACGCACACTACGGCGCCTGTCCGGTGGGGGTGGTGGGGTAATGCTGCTCCTGCTGTATTGGGCATCCTCATCTGTTGGAGTGAGGACTCCTGGGCCAGCAGTGGCAGCTGCACGCAGCTGATCCACAGCACATGTCACCTGTACCAGACCCCTGGCCACGTCCTGGCTGCAGTGTGCCACCTTGTGCTGCATACTGATGCTGCGCCTTGACAGCACAGAGGTCGCTGAGGAAAGGCGGTTGACCGCCCTGGTGTAGAGGTCTAGGCGGGTGTGTAGGCGCTGCCTCTCCCTGTGCCTAGCAGCACGGTCCGCCCTTAGTTCAGCACAGAGTGCCTCCAGGGCACCCCTCAGGCCAATGAAGCCAACCCTGATTTGCCTCTGTATTGACCGTATGTTTTTTGCCTGCAGGCGCTGGACCTCTAACATGTGGCCCTCCAGCCCTTGGAAGACTGTGTCGTCTCCTGTGACTGCTGCACTGGTGGATGCCCGTGGTGCCCTGCGCCTGGATGGGATTGGTGGTATTGGTGCTGCACGTGCTCGGGCACGGGGTTGTGGCTCTGGCTGTCCCTGGACTGTTTGGACATTGGAATCGGTGTCCTGGGATTCCTCCTCCAGTGGGGGCAATGGTGGCACTGCAATCCACCTGCGGCGTGTTGGCGGGATAACTGGGCTGCCCTCGTCTTCCTCTTCCTCCTCCTCCTCTTGCCCTGTTGCCTCTGGGCTGGGGGATTCATCCTCCCCTCCACTGATTGTTCCCTGTGTTTCTGTTGGTGCTGTGGACATAAATGCACACATTAATTGACTGTCCTGCCTTGCATTTGTCATGCATTAAATTTCACTGTTTGGAGTTACATGGGCCCCATCTGTCTGTATTTTGACTTTCATGATGCACACATACTGTCTGAGCCTGGCTGGGTGTCATTGCTCCACTGTTAGGTGCATGTGACTACATCTCCCATAATGCATTGCTGTGTGTGCTTGTGCACCTGCACTGGAATTATATTTTGGTTGGGCCCCTGGGTCTCTCCTGGGTGTGTGGGGGATGTAGGGAGGTATCAGGGGTGTGATGGCACGCTTCTTACCTTGTCCTGGTTGTGGGTGGTCGGAGCTGTCCAGGTCTGACACGCCCATTACACTCTCCGGAAGCTGGGTCCCCTCAACCATTTCCTCGAGTGGTGTTGAAGCGGTGGCAGTGGAGGTCCCACCACCAGTCTTGTTGGCCTCCTCCAACCTGGCAGCTACCTTCTCCTTTGAGCGGGCGCGCATGTCATACCAGCGCTTCTGTAGGTCTTTGACGCTACGATGTGTGACGCCAATTGCATTGACTTTGCGCTGGATGTCTGCCCATATCCTTCTCTTGCGTGTCTCTGGCACATGCAGGGACTTCTTGCCAAACAGGAGCTCATGGCTCACAACCATCTCCTGTATCAGGGCCTCCTGCTCACTTTCTGTGAACTTCTGTTTCCTCATTCTGGGGGTCTCCCCCTGCTGCTTGGCAGTTCGGGCTGGACTGTTCCCATGAGGCACAGGGTCAGACTGATTTGCATATGGCCATGTCTGAACTGGGGTGGTGGAGTGAGCTAAAGAATGATGATGGATTAAACCCAGATCAGTTGACTGGGGGTGAGTGTTTGATTGGCTCAAACGTTCCGTCCATCATCCCCTTTTGTATCGGCTTGTCCTTGCTGGCCATGTCTCCACTCTCTCCAATGTGTGTAGCACTGCAGTGATGCCTCAGCCTCAACTCCCACTCTCTCACTCTGCTCCTGGGACTCAGGTGCAGCATGGGTAGTCACACTTCCTGGTTGTGATGTCATCCACCTGCACCTGATTCCCCGATTCGCACTTAGCGAATTCGCTATTTTGCAAATTCGCAAAATATAGATTTCGCTAATAAGGAATCGCTATTTAGCTACTCGCTAATCATTTTGCGATTTATAACGATTCGCTATGTTTTTGCGAATTTTTGTTTACATACCGTTTTGCGAATCTCTAATAGCGATTCGCTAAGATTCGCTATTAGAGATTCGCAAAAGGGGTGTTTTATACATATGGCCCTAAGTCCCCAAGTGTTACTTACTAACAATTTGATCACTCACAGAGCCTTCCTCAATTCTTTCACGTCTCTTTTTAATCTCTTTATTTATATAAATATATATATTTTTTATGACACAAAAAACATTATACATCAAACATACGAACCTCAATAGTCCAAATAAACTCCTATACCTTGCCCTACCCATCTATTTTAACCCTGGTTGCAACAGGAGAGATAACAGGCAGGCTAGAGCTTAAATTGGAAACAATAGACAAAAGATTAGAAGATCTGAATGCTTATTGTGAGGAAGTTGAGCAGAGTTTCGGTCCTGGAGGACAGAGAAGCCACCCAGTCTGAGGTGGTTGTATGGCTTCATAAAGAGGTGAATAGTGTGTATTCTAAATTAGATTCTAAATAAAAGCTGACATCCAGTTCAAAAGTCAAAATTAACAATTTGATATGTGAACACAATCAGGGTCTCATTGCCATGTGTCCCCTTGTTGGTGAGTCTTATGATTTTGAGTGTCTCAGAATTGAAAGTCTTAATTTCACATGCTTCCACATCAAACGCCTATGGGGCCTTTTTCGATGTCGGTCAGAAAGCCTCTTGCGGCATGTCCGAGGCTATCCGACCTCCATCGACCGTTTCAATTCCAACCGCCTCATTTCAATGTAGGCAGTTAGAATTGAAACCAGCTGGTCATTCGGGCTGGATTCCCACGGGCTCAAGGAGCCTGCCAGCCAGTCGGAGACTGGCCCGTAATCCCAATAGATGGCATTTCCGCATTTGGGATTACGATGCTCGGTTTCCGACAGGCTTTTCATGCCAGGCTTTCCGACATGAAAAGCCTGTCCAAAACTGAGTTTTGGGGACCCTAGCAGGACCCCTTTTTCCTTGCAGCCTCCATTTGGTGCCCCCCTGTTGATCCCTGCACCATGTTGCAGGCAACCTGAGGTGCCTGACACGTGGTGCAGGGATAAACACAATCTCCCATTTCCTTATGGGAGCTTGTGCTAGGGCCCGTTTACGGCCGCAGCACAAGCTCCCATAGGGAAATGGGGTATGCAACAGCACCTTGTGCGGTGTCATCGTAATAATGCGGTGAGGAATGCTGACTGGAGGTCGGACGGTCCCAATTCTGCAATGATGTCAGTCGGAGGCAACAGTGAAGGCCTGGAGGATCTCTAATTCTTCATATTTGGTATTATTAATGTTTCCTCTTTCAATGCTGATTTGAAAGTATATCAAAAATATTTTGAAAATCCATGGCACAGATCAAAAGACTCAATCATCATGCCCTTTAGACCATAACACTGAGCAATTTCCTTATCATCTCCTAAACTGAATTGGAATACGGTGTACAATGGTTATCTGTTAAAATATTGACCACTAAAATACATATAAAATTGATTCCCAAAATACTGTGTACCAAAATATGGGCATTAAATATGTAAGTATATAATTCTATTTTAATGTAACAAAAATTCTTGTATCTTAAAAAGTTACATTACAAAAATGTAGTACACATTTAATAAATATATGACATTATAAACATGTAAATTTTCTATATTTAACTTTCAAAAAACGCAATTCATGTTTGTACTTGTAACTTTAAAATACTTAAGAAATTTAAAAAATCTAGTACTAAATTATAAATTACACACTTGTATTATACTAGTATAAACATAATATTACTTGAAAATAAGTAATATCAAATATTATAGACATATATAACAAACATCATTGGTTAAATAATGTGCAAAAAAAAAAAAAAATTCAAGTTCTTTAAAATGTATATATTTGAATCAAATTCTCCTTATGGGGACCCATCCTAACTAGAGTGCTCAATATAGCTGCTACAGATATAATCCCCCAGACATGGGGTGAATCAATCATCATACCCATTTTCAAAAAGGGGGATAAAGAGGATCCCATAAATTATCGACCAATCTCACTCATAGACACTGCTATGAAAGTGATGGGCAGGGTCCTTCTGTTAAGACTCGAAGAATGGGCAACTGAATACTCTGTTTTAACACCAGTGCAGTTCGGGTTTAGAAAGCGGATAAGGGCCATTGAGCAATTCACAAATCTAGTGTTGCTTATCGGCAAGTACACCAGGGCAAAGGCAGGCTCCCTATACCTTTGCTTTGCCGATTTAAGCAGTGCATTCGACTTAGTGGACCATAACCTGCTGTGGCTAACCCTAACGAGGATGGGAGCACCAAGGGCGATTATTGGGTTCCTCTGCCGTTTGTATGAGAAATTATCTAGCCAGGTCCGTTTTGGCCCCCAGGGAGAATGTACACCTAATTTTAAGGTGGGGCGGGGGATTCGCCAAGGGTGCGTTTTAGCACCAATCCTATTCTCTTTATTTTTAAACGGGATTGATAATCATTTACAGGCGATACATGCTGATGCCCACATGGTGGCAGGTCGTCCGACACCTGTTTTATTATATGCGGATGACGCCGTACACGCAGCAAGAACCTCGATAGGCCTACAGAGACTGATGGACGCATTTTCTGATTTTATGTCACAGAAGAAATGGTCTTAAATAAATCCAAAACATATACTATGATCTGTGGGCCCAAACCCAAATTCTCTAGAATTTTTTATATTGAAAAAAGCCCTATCAAGACTGTGAATTCCTTCTGCTATTTAGGTATTGTTTTTTCAGAAAATGGCTCGTGGTCTCAACACATTTCAACTACCAAAGCTAAAATGAGCAGGGCAACCCAGGGCATTTTTTAATTTTCTTCCAAACTGGGGAGTCGGCCAATTAATGAGATGGTAGCCTTATATAAAGCTAAAGGAACAAGTATAGCTCTTTATGGGGCAGGGCTATGGGCCCACACAAACATCAAAGACCTGCAAGTGCAAGAAAACCTGTTCCTGAAACGTCTGCTTTATTTACCGCAATCTGCATCAAATACCATTGCTCATTATGAGGTGGGTCTCCAGTTTTTAGAAGATCTTCTACTGGCCCGACCATTGCTATTGTGGGATTCTATATGGAAAAGGGAAGAAACTTCTTTTACCAAAACAATTATTTTAGACTGCCTTAAGCTACATAATGCTCTGAAGATACCATGGCTGCTGTACGTTAATACTGCCCTAGAAAACATGAATAAAACAACAGTATGGGCAGAAACATCTAAAACCTTGATACATACAAAGAAAGAGATTAGAGATACCTTTCTACAACGTAAGACGGATCTAAGATTTAAGGATGAAAAGAATAAAATTACTCTTACCCAGTATATATCGTATAGCATTGAGATGAGTACGAATAATTATTTATCATATGTGACTTATGCACAGCATCGTTTTGTTCTAACCAGATTAAGATGTGGCATTGTTCATTATCTTGTAGCTTTCCCTACAATGCGGTCTCATCCGCCGGAAGATCATCTATGTCCATGTGATAGTTTAAGTAAACAGAGCAAGTCACACTTTTTGTTGTATTGCAAATTTTATAAGAATCTTAGATGTTTTTATTTAAAGCCACTTTTCATTACACATAACATCAGGTCACATAATGTGGCAATGAAATTCCTGATGACATTGGGTGATCCCCTGACTTGCTATAGTGTTGCCCTGTTCATTCTGAAGGCAATAAATCTGAGAAAAGACCTCAGTTTTTAGCAGTATAGAGCTGACATGAGTTTTTATAGGATTTTAGCACTTGTAATCGATTATTTCATGTGCAAAAACTTAATTCTGCCTCATTCATGATGTAAGTAATACGCGAACGTTATGGTAATGTTATATAAGATGTAATGATTTTATTATTATATTATTTTGATTGTACTGGATATACGATTTTATAATGATTGCTCTTTTATGGCTATCTCTGATAGTCGAATAAAGATTAAACTGACTGACTAAATCAAATTCTCTCAAAATATTTTAGATTAAACACATAGAGTTAAATAAAAAAATAACAAACACTATTCCCAAAAATAAATAGGACCAATACACCACATTAACTACAGTGCTACAAACCTTAGGAAAACACCTATGTTGCATGGAGGAGGGAAGTTAGATTTACTATTTCAAGTAAAATCTAACAAACTCCACTGAAAGGCTTTCATAGGGGAATAAAATAAACTATTCTAAACCAAGCCATCAAACATTAATAGAACTGCAAATATTGGGAGCAAGATGGTGCCTGTGTGATTCCCTGCCTCACCGCCACCCGCGCCACGAGATCACTCGGCCGTCGGCTATGCGGCCTGACCTCGAGATCCTGTTGTGTAAGGAACAGTCAGCGTTGGATTGCCGTTCCTGGTGCTTCTGTGGATTCCCTCCGCGACAACTAGAATCACCGCGAGCACCGCGAGCGCCGCGACTGCGGATATTTGCGAGAACGCAGAGAAACCCGACAACTCCGGGACGCGGACCGGGAAGCAAATATTTCAAAACTTGGACACTTTCCTTAAATCCCGGAGCCCGGACTGTGCTGCTTGTTCTCCTGGGGCCCCGGAGCGGCTGGAGTGGTCCCGGTCTCCTGTTTGATTTTTTTCTTGCTTGGTTGCTTTTTCTGGTGGCTCGGTGCTGTCCCTCACAAAACTCAAGGGACTTAAGAACACCAACTACCGATCTTGACTCTCTTACTGGTGAGTGGGGCATGACTTCTCACGGGGTCCGGGGGGCAAAAGGTAAAATACCAGTTAATTCCAGCTCTGGTCCTCCAAATGCAGCGCTCATCCCTCTGGAAGCAGAATCCACCCCCAAAAACAAGCAAGAGACCTTGGGCCCTAAAAAAACTTTAAACAAACTTGCCGCTGGGGGACCTCCAAAAGATGGAAGCTCCTCGCAACCTTCAGTTGCAAAATTGTTCTCTACTGCGGGGATGGGTCCTGGTAGCGGGATAAGACCCACAAACAATTCCAATAAAGAAAGTGACTCGACAAAATCAGCCTCGGCCAGTCCAATCAAGCTTCCCGATACACAACCAGAATCGCAGCCTACTCCTCTAACTGGCATACTCGAGTTAGAATCTGGCCTGATAGTTTAAGATCAAGGGTCTTTGATAGCCGATAAAACTACATTCAATATCAATATGGAAGTTTCAGCTCCCTCCATGGAGACTGATCTGCTGACCGGCGCTGGCGCTAGCCTGAATCCAACTGCAAGCGCTCTCCAGGATCACGATATCTGGGGCCCCTCATCTGCTGATGTCTTTGACTTAAAAAATATCAGCACACAATGGTTACCAAATCCAGGATCCCCAGACCCCTTGGAGGAGCACTTTTTCTCGGTCTCAGATGGTTCGAACTCTCCAGCCGAAGTAAGCTCTTCCTCTTCCAGCGACAGTGACCTCTCTGAATCCAACCTTAGCAACATCTCCAAAGGGAAAAACACAGTTCGAAAACAGAAATGTCAGGGGGCAAAAAGCAGAGGGAAGAAGCAAGACAAGAAAGATCATCTTAAATGGGACTATTCTGGGTCTCAACTTTCTTTTTCCCACAATGACGAACCCATTAAAACGACCCGCGTCTCACAAGCCCAGTCTGATGAACCCTCTTTGGCCGCTATTTTGGCTTCAATTAAGCAATTTCAGGAGGAAGCCCGGGTAGACAGCCAACAGGCCAAATGTGCTGCTAAAAAACTCCAAGGGAATATTCGAAAACTCAACAAAACTTGTTCTGACATCTGCGAAAGAGTGACAATGGTAGAAGGACGTACTGAAAGCCTTGAATCGGACGTTGTGTTGCTCAAGAACCAATGTACCGCCCAGGGCGATCGCATGTCAGACGTCCTGTGGAAGTTAGAAGAACAGGAAAACAGGCAACGCCGAAACAACCTCCGCCTTCTTGGGATTCCCGAAGGAGTCGAAGGGGAAGACCCTCGGCGCTATATCATAAAACTTCTAAGAGGGGCCTTTCCCGAACAGACCGAGTGGTGTTGGGAACACGAAGTCCAACGAGCCCACCGCTTCCCCTTTACACTAAAGAAGCAGTCTGACACCACTAACGAATCTACTAAGCCAAGAGCCTTCCTGTTTTTTTTTGGGAACTTCTTATTGAGGCAGTTAATCTTCGACCAAGCCAGACAGTACTCTCAAAAATCCTTTGAGGGGGTATCCTTTTTTGCCAAGCCTGATTTCTGTCACATCACTGTGGAGCGAAGATGGCACCTTCGCCAATTAATTGGCCCATTTCAGCAGCTGGGAGCACAAGTCTTTCTTATGAATCCCGCCAAATTGAAGGTCATCCTGAACGGCGCTTCACGAATTTTTACTTCAGAAATCAAGGCGCAAGAGTTTCTCGCTGGACTTAAGGCTAAAAAAGTGCTAAAATAACACTAATTCTGAACTAGGGTGAATATAGCTAATTTTCTCTTGCTGGAGATCTGCCATTTTAGAAAACTACCCCAATAACAAGATAGCCCTAGGAAATGTATCTAGTTTACTCTTAGCAAAGAGTCATTTGAACAAAAAATACTCTTTTTTGTTTTCTCTCTCTTTTTACTCCCTCTTTTCTCTTTTATTTATTTTTGTTTTTTTCTCTTTTTCTTTTTGCTTTCTATTTAGGTTTTTCTCCTCTCCTTTTTATGAATTAGTACATGCCGCATACCTAAACCTGGAAGTATTTTACTTGGGAAGGGAAGGGTGGCGGGGTGTTACAACAGGTTCCATCATTCAGGTTATCCCTGATTGCTCATTTTTGGGGGGGGAGGGTGGGTGGGGGGGTTTGGGGGTTAGGGCAAGGCTGGGGGGGTGCTCAGGGGGGGAAGGCTGAGTTTAAATCAGTTGCTCTTGCTTTTTCAATGTGCCTAATGCTCAACTTTTATGTGCAATCTTATACCAAAAGTACACATATAGAGTGTCTTACAGCTTGATACGTGCATCCCAATCGCTCATTTTGGGTAGGTTTTTATGTTTTCTGATGTGTTTTATTCATATGGGTTATTTGATATATGGGCTTAATGGGCTTAATAGGGACTTTTTACACATATCGTATATATTTCATGCATATTCACTCACAGTGATCTTTAATTGGGGGAATCTTCCTTTAAAACCTTGATGAATACAACAAATCTTAAAATCCTATCTTTGAATATTTGCGGGTTAAATGATATTCGAAAAAGGCAGAAGGTAGCTCAGAGCTTACGGCTGCTGGGGGCCAACATAGTTTGCCTCCAAGAGACACATATAGAAGGCTCTCAGCTGCATCTCCTAAATACCTTGGGATATAAAGTCATTGGGGGTACAACACAAGGGACTCGAACGAGGGGTGTTGCCATTCTTAGCACGCTATAATTATCTACCTCAGTCTACTCGAGTTAAATCTGACCTCCAAGGAAGATGGATGTTTATAGAATGTCGCATAACCCCTGCCTTTTCCTTTACCCTGTGTTCTATATATGGGAGTGTTTTGGATGACCCTAGCGTGTTAGACCGGGTCTTGGCAGAATTGGCGCATTGGCCCCTTCCTGTCATTATATGCGGGGACCTTAATATTAATCTACCCTGTAACTGGGGGTCAAAATCTCAATGCCACCAGACCACCCGCAAACCCAAAGTGCTTCAAGCACTAAAACATCTTTTACACATTCATGGGCTTGTGGATGCCTGGTCTCACCTACATCCAACTCTGCCTGGATACACATTTCTTTCTGCACCCCACAAATCTTTCGCACGCCTGGACTTTTTTTTGGTTTCCTCTTCTTTAATTCACTATAGCGAAATTGACCTGCTTCCTTGTATTCTATCCGACCATAACCCCCTAAGCCTCAACATTCGGGGTTTGATTACACGTAAGGAAATTTCATCCTGGAGTTTTGAAAGAGCACTTTTGCTGGATGAGGGTTACCAGACCCACATGAAACAATGGATAAAGACCTTCCTTGATAACAACCTAGGCTCAGCCCCGTGATGGTAGTCTGGGATACGCTAAAAGCCTGTGTTCGGGGTGAAACCTTACAATTCTCACTAAAGAAAAACAAGCAGGAGAAGGCACAGCTGATGGAATTACAAGCTAAATTAGCTAAAACCGAAGAAAATCTTATTTCGGTAGTTCAGTCCAAGGGTGAGGTTGATCCGGCACAACTGGCAGTGGCTGCTGCCAGGGCTGAGATAGGCTCAGCATTGGCCGAAAAAGCCGTCTCTAAGTGGGCTGTTGCACGAGAAAAAACATATGAGTGTAGCGAAAAGATTGGCCATCAGTTGGCAATGAGAACCAGACAACAGACCACCGCTAACGAAATCCCAAAAATTAAGACACCTGCAGGTGCTATAACCAGCAACCCGGAAGAAATACGTACAGCCTTCTGTGAATTTTTCCAGGGTTTATACTCGGAGGAAGCGGTGGCATCCCAATTGGATGGGCAACCGGACCTCAACAATTATTTGGATTCAATTGCGCTGTCATCCCTTAGCAGAGAAGAGCGGGAGCAACTTATAGTCGCTCCCTCATGGGAAGAAATTGTTAGGGCTCTGATTAACCTACCAGACGGGAAAGCTGCCGGGCCCGACTGTATTCCAGTCGAATTTTACAAGGTGTTCCTCTCCCAAATTAAAGAAATTTTTAATGCTGTAGTGACACAAATCTTCCAGGGTGCTACTCCTCCTCAATCTTGGTCTATTGCTAAAATTATTATTTTCCTTAAAAAAGATAAACTGCCAACTGAAATGGGTTCGTACCGTCCAATCACCCTTATTAACGGTGATTCAAAAGTTTATTCCAAAATTTTTGCCACACGACTTTCGGCTAGAATTGAAGGTCTCGTATCCAGGTGGCAGCATGGATTTATCCCCTCTAAGGGCACCACTGAGCACATTCGGAGAGTCATCACTCTGCTTGACGCCGCACAGGTTTCAGGAGACCCGATGGCTGCAATATTCTTAGATGCCGAAAAAGCATTTGATCGGGTTGCCTGGAACTTTCTCTGGGGCGTCATGCAGAGGATGAACTTTGGGCCTAAAGCCATTCAGGCCATTAAGGCTTTATATCTTACCCCCATGGCCAGGGTGTCTATTAACGGGGGATTGACCGAACAAATAAAAATCACGCGGGGGACCCGACAAGGCTGTCCCTGTTCTCCACTACTTTTCGCTATATATATCGACCCGCTTATTAAAAAACTCGAAGGAAACCAGGCTATACTGGCAGTGAGCAGATTCGGCCTGGAAACCAAAATTATGGCCTATGCCGATGACCTGGCTCTAATCACGCTGGATCCAGAGAAAGCCATCCCAGAAATTGAGGCCGAGGCTCATTTATTCGGTTCCTTATCTGGGTATAAACTAAACAAATGGAAAACGCAAATTATAATCAACAAAAATGTCGCCTGGAATGATGGAAGAGTAGTGGCCAAAGCTAAATACTTAGGTATTGACATCCTGGCTGATACTGACCTGATAGTTAGCCAGAACACGGATCCTCTTGTCTTAGAGACAAGGAAAGCCTTGAGCCGTCTTAACAATCTACATCTCTCTATTGTTGGGCATTGCAATTTGTTAAAAATGATTTTTTTCCAAGAATTTTATATTTGTTTAGGGCTATACCCCTGGAGTTTAATAAGTCAACACTTTTAAGGTTCGAAAGGCTATTCTCTCAATTTCTGGGGGCATTCTCTCAACCCAGAAGGGCTTTTAAATTTCTGTCTTTATCTCGGGAAAGAGGAGGGTGGGCTTTACCCAACCTAAAGCTATATTATTGAGCTACTGTTTTACAATCATGTCCCATACTGTTGCAAGACTCCCCCCCAACTCCCGTTGTAGGTTTGCCCTCACCCTTTGAACTCCTGCTCGGCCCCGACGCTTGGGGTTGTCTGTGGCGACAGCTGGAATTTGGATATTACAGAAGAGTCAAATTCAAGACCCTTCTAGGTGTCTATAAAGCTTTCTCAGCTGTACGTAAGAATTTAGGTATCGGTAGATTGAACTTTTATACTCCTATTAAAAATAATCCTAACCTACCGGATATCTTTGGTCCATCATACTTCCAAACCTGGATAGATAAAGGAGTAAAGAAATTAGGGGACCTTTGTTCACCTGAGGAGGTCTTGCCATTTGAAGTTCTTCAATCCCTTTATAATTTAGACAATAGGGACTCTTTTAAATATCTTGCTATTAAATCCTTTTTTTCTCGGAAGACAGGGGGCTTTCAGGTTTTGCTAACTGTGAATTGATTGAGAAACTTTGCGGAACTACACCTCCACGCATTGGTATCATTTATAATTTTTTTAATAGCTTAATGCCCGACGACCTGTCCACAGTTTCAACCAAGTGGCAACAGAAACTGAACATTTCTAACAATGTTTTCTGTCTGGCGCTTAAGTCCGCTCAAAATGATTTGCTGTCTGCCAGTCTTCAGGCACAGTTCTTCAAAACCTGTTTCTTTCTATATTTCACTCCCTCTAGGATTGCGAAATGGGGGACTGGGAAAGGTACACACTGTCCGCGCTGTGCTGAATTCAGGGCTGATTCAATCCATATGTTTGCTACATGCGCCAAATTAGGACCATTATTAAATAAAATCCAATGCTTCCTTGGTCAGGTGTTATCTCACAATGTACTTGTAACACCTTCCACTATTTTACTGGGCACACAAGACTCGATAGACAGAAAGAACGGAGGGGCCTTAATATTCATTGCCATGGCCACTCTTAGACTGTGCATTTCGTCTGCCTGGTTGGACTCTAATCCCCCAATGTTTATGCACTGGCTAGCTCGGTTCTACTCAATTTACTCGCTGGAAAAGGCAATATATGCTAAAAAGGGACACCGAGCAAAAAAAAAAGGATCAATTATCTGGGAACCTCTCTCTCGTTGGCTTAACCCGTCAAGCTCTGAAGCTAGCAAGGATAGTGTTTAAGGTTCATTCTTTTTTTGTCAGTTAAATTAGGAAATATCCTTTTCTCTAAACACGTGTTAGTCACTTTGCTGCGGTCTCTTTTTATGCACTAGTCACTTTATCCTATGCTTCTTAGCAATTCTCTATAATTTTTAGTCTGTTGGGGTGCTTTTAGTCCTCTTAAAGATGTACTGCTGCACTGGTCACTTTATCTCGTGTTTTTTACCAAATTGATCAATTTATTTCTCTCTCTCTTGCTGTTTTGGTGTAGTATGGTATATTGTACCTTGTTACTTTGGACAACGCTATCTGTGTTCTTACATTATACACTATTACAGGTTCTCAAAGATTTGGCATTCGCCGTACACTCTCAGTCTTGGGGGGAAAGGGGGGCTGCTACACTTTGTACAAATGTCTCCTTTGTTATGTATTTTTTTTTCACTGCAATTGAAAATAAAAAACTTTTCAAAAAAGATTTTAAAAAAGAACTGCAAATATTATAGGGGGTCAGATTTACTATTCTAACTTCAATTTAACAAATTTAGAGAAAGTGTGAACATTAAGGGAGCAGCATTACTATTCTACTTCCAAAGGAGCAAACATTGGGGAAAGAGCTTACATTGCGCAAGGGTTTGATTTACTATTCTAACACCAGTCTCAAAAGCATTGAAGAAAATATAAACATTTGGGGGTCAGGGGTAATTGCACTATTCTAACTACAGTCCAACAAACAGGAGAGAAAGTGCATGCAATGGGGGGAGTCAGCTTTACTATTCCAATTCTTCTTTAAGAAACACTGGGGAAAGGAGGATGAGGTTTACTATTCTGGCTCCAGTTTAAAAAACCTTTAGGGAAAGTGCATATAATGGTGGGGACAGGCCAAGTTTACTATTCTAACTCCAGCCAAATTGACATTGTGGAAAATGCATAATACACTGGGGTTAGAATATTTGCTATTTTAAAATTTCAATATTATTTAAAACAATTAATTAAATTCCAATTAAAAAAACAGCATAAATCATTATGAATTCTCAAATGGTATGGAGAAATGATAGTGACTTAAGTGTGTGTTTATGCATTTTATGGTTCATTTTAAAGTGAATTAAACCTAATTTTGAGACTGAGTCATTCAATAATCCCTAAACTTACCAAAGTAATTTCAGAAATTAAGGATATCTTTTTTGAAATGCGACTTAAATTTGATTTTGCGGCCAAAAAGAGCAAATACCAAAGTTAAGTATTTATTTTATGCTCTCTACAATATGTCCTTCTAAATATCACTTTGCTAATTCTTGCAAGAATGATGTCAGAGTCATAAAGAACTCAAACATCCCATAATATCTTTGTAAATGTTCCACGAATAGTGAAAGTCCACAGGATTAATATGAAGCAAATGAGCCTGTGATTGTTAGTTACACTTATGCTGGCATTAAAAATGTTAATGCTTCTACAATAACTTTATTTTCTCTTTCCTATTTAGAGTAGAAACCATTAAGAATCGTATTGGAAAATGACACACATATACATAACATAAATAATGTTTTATGGAATATATTTAAACAACAGGTTTTAAATTCGAATAAGTATCTGAATGTAAAGGCATTAAGAGTTGTTCACTGTGTGTAAGAAATTGGGTTGTTGATTGACTGGGGTGTAAGCCCCGATCAAGCAGCAACCACAATCTTTGTCAGGGTAAGGCACAAGCAAACCCCATATTAACCTGTGCTCACCCCCGTGGTAGCTTGGCACAGAGCAGTCAGGATTAACTTAGAGGCAATATGTAAAGTATTTGTGCAACACTTCAAATAGTAAAACTGTGAAAACAAACCACAAAAGGAGCTCACAATAGGTTTAGAACAATAAACAAGACCAAAACAACAAAAATACCATTAGTAGAACTAGGCAGGTTAAATTTTAAAGTTAATAGTGAAAATAGTGCCAAAAAGCACATAGCACTACTGGGGAAATATAGTCACGCTGGCCCAGGACGAAGTCACAAGTTCAGGCCTACCGCAATAGAGCACTGCCGGCTGCAGGGACCCAGTTAGGCTCACTGAACAGAGTACCTTAAATCCTGGTTGCCAAGCATTGTGTAGATCTGTGTCAAAGCTGCACTGTGCAGCCAAAGAGATGTTTCTATTACAGGATGCAGCAAGGCTATGGTGCGAGGTCCTGTTGCCTCATCAATGAGGATCCCATCAATTGGGCTTGCGATGCGATGTGAGGCATCTGCACAGCTGCAGATGCATGGTTTCAAGGAGCTGAAAGGCTGTAATTCAGCATCATCGTCGAGAGATGCGAGGACATGGGCTGTGAATGCACCATGCTGTTGGGGCGATGCATCGGTTCTGAGGACTGTGGGTCTTTTGCGATGGGTACAATTCACGCAGCAGTTGCAATGTGTTGATTCTGCTCAAGGATGCACCGTTTAGCCGAGGAGATGCATCGGTTCTGCTTGGAGATGCATCACTAAGCAGAGAAGATGCATCAGTTCCGCTGGCAAGCATCTTAGGTCCACTTCCAAGGGTCCACTTGGCAAGGTAGACTCACAGATGGCAGAGTCCATGGGCAGGAGGTTGGAAGCCTGTTATGCCCCTGAGGCTGCAGATCAGGAGGTCAGCCAATTAGCCCTTGGAGAAGAGGTCTTCAACTTTTTTCGTGCCCCCTCCAATACTTTACAGAAAGTCTTGGGGAAGTGAGAGGGGTCTGGTTGAGTGCAGGGGATGGAGCTTATGACACAATATCAGGGGCACTTTTTCAGCAGCTCATAGTCCATACTTAGGACCTTAATATGAGTTTGGTGGTCTATGGACCACCCTACCGGCGGTGGCGGTCCAACGGCACTGAGCCATCTGCTGTATTAAGAGTTGGGCAGATTGGCTGTGCGAAGGCCACGACTGGACCGCTGGCACTGCCAACACACTTCCGACCGCTGGGGTCATGGTTGAGGCAAGGCAGCCTACATTGGGTGGAATAGAGGTGCAACACCACAATCCGTATTATGAGTTGCCTTCCCGATGAGCCGACTACGGTGGTCGGACTGCCTGCTAAAGGTCATCGGGAATGAAGGATTTGAGGTGCATACTCACCCCTTTCCAGTTCTTTCCAGAAGATTTTGACATGGATTATTTTTTCCAGGTCCCCCTTTCACAGGAGCATCTTCACTCTTAGGAATATGACTCCGTCTTTGGTGAAATACAGGTAAGTACTTTGGTACCATGTACCCATTACCGGGACTGTCCACATGTGGGTTGGACTCCGGCAATTGGTAGGTAGTAATTTTCCACAAATATCATGCATGTATGTGTATTCAACACATATGCAGTCAGAATGTACATACAGCCATCTATATATATGAAAATACATGGCCTACCACCGCAAGACAGCCGCTGCCACACTGCCGGCCATGCTGGAAACTCGCAATATGGTGGTCGGAAAGCCACAGGCGCAGTGGTCTCGTAGAGGTCACGGATGCGGTCCTTCGGCGGTTGAACTGCCAAACACGTAATAAGGGCCTAAATGTGAGACATATAAAATAGCAACAGATAAAAAACTGAACCAAATAAAAAACACTACTGCCATTATATGAGGTTCTCATGCGCTTGGTTCCCAGTGCAACTGCACCATCTCCTCTAATGATAGCTGTGGCCTTGAATAGTAGGCTATCTTCTTTGCCTCTTTCACTCCTTCCCCATCACATCTGGCCATCACACAATTTTTTGAACACATTGTCTGTCCCTTTCAGTAAAAATGAGTGCCCACATATGGCCCACCTCATCCCTAATGCTCTCCCCATGTCTTACTGTAAAGTAAGACAAACTTAATTGTGATGCAGAGGGCCCTTTACTAATTTGACTGCCTGCCTTGCAAAGCAGTAAGTTTTCTCTCCCCTTTGTTGATGTCCTCCTCCCCTTCTCCATTCTGCCATCTCCCTGAAGACTAATGCTAAGGTGTCTCCTCTGCTCCAATTATCCCCTCTCTTGGGTCATTGGTCCAATGCCAAAAACAACACTGGCACAGCAAGGATGCACTTGAGTCCTAAGGCAAGAAAGGAATGGGTAAAGCAGATTTTGATGTAAGTAACTAGGCTATATAGACACATTTATTTAGGAGATCAATATGATCTATGGAGTTATCATTGCAGATTATTATTTATGTTTCCTCATAGACTACCGTCTGAGATTTATTTATGAGCAGCACAGGGCAGTTCTATTGAAGATATACCAGGATTTTGATGAAAAATTACAAGTGAGCATCTACGTATTATAGAAGGTATACTTTTTAGGTAAACAATATAGGTGATGAATTTTTTTAATGACTGTCATATTGTTAAAAAATTGATGTTGTATATGATACTTGAATGTACAAAACGTGTTGGAATCTGGATCGCTGATGTTAATACAGACGGTTGTAAATAGTGATATCTGATTGGGTGTAAACATAGATTATGCTCTTTTGTTCTTGCAATGGAGTCACGGTTTTGATATGCACTTGTTTTCTGTTTTATTCACTTGTCTATTTTGTATAATAAGGTGTATGATGATTTGGTTGTGATGATTTGTATTTTTGATAAGCATTATACCAATTTTTGTACATGTTTTAATCTTTTCAGCCCTGATGAAATATGTTTGGACGAAACACGTTGGCTGGGCTGAATAATTATCAGTATCTTCAAAAGAATAGAAATAAATCAAGAAATGTTTCATCAAGACTATGTGACTCCGTTGTATTCATAATTGGGATTCCCATATATTCGGGTTGGATTGTATGGACATATTGAAAATACTGTTGATGATAGGAATATTGTAAAACAAATTGAAGAGATGATAATGAAATAATATCATTTTCAACTATGAAGAACAATACTTGTTACATATAACAAATACTCCTGTCTCATGTTAGTCAAGTAACTCAGACACTTTTGAACCATGGTGCAAGGTTGCCTGCATTTGTGCTAGGAGGCCTCACGTACGCCAGCGCAGAGAGAGAGAGCTCAAGAGTCTGCATTAGAGGCAGCATTGTTTTTGTGCAGGAAGGGATACCATCCTTCTCAAAAGCAATCCTTAGATGCATGGTCCTCTTTCTATGTGTCCAGCAAAATGCTAGTTTTGGAACTCTGCTCTCTCAGGATGGCTGTCCAGGCCCCGGTGAAAATGCAATGTATCATAAAACATGGTAAAAGGTGCTAATCCCCAACTGAAATTTTTAACTTTGCAGTATGGCCATAGTATATGGTGCAAGAAAATGGGATGGAAACTTAAATGTCACATATGAACTACAGTACTTATTGTGTCATTCACTAGGTTGATGAAGAAAAACTGGCTTCAGACCCACATGTGTGGGCTGACTACTGCAGCTATCAAACCTACAGGTGAACCTGTCAAAATACCATTGGTGAGAGGGAAGAGCCCTACTATTATATATTCGAAAAGTCACCCCTAAGTAGACCTTGTAAACCATAAGGTACGGTGACTAGTATTTAAAAGTGGTACATGTATGAATTTTTGTTGGCATGTGACTACAATGACTAGCCTACGAAAGATATTCTCACTATGAAAGGCTATAGCTGTCCTATGATAAAAACTAAAGTTCAGAATAACATCATTGGTCTGCTGTCTGTCATTTGGGACACGCTACCAGAATAAATCAAGCACTATTTGTAATGTTTATTAAAAATCCGATTCAGTGGAGAAATCAGATTTTGTATAAATATTTTGGAAAGTTGAATTTTAGAAACTTAAGACTGTCAGCCTGAATCTCCAGTAGGTTAATTGGTTTTAGCCTGTCAGCAGCTGGCTCAGTGCTTTCCCTTAAAGAGAAATGAAAAATTTTCCCATAGCAGAAACACTGGCAGAAAATAATGGCTTAAGCCTTTTGGCAAGAAGACCTGGTTGCGAGGTATGTGACTCCAATCAGCTCAGTAAGGGCAGTTGAGGAAGGTTTAGGAACTTCATTATATTAAAAGGAACCAGGAGAGGCCTAGTTATTTATAGTTAAGAGTACGGGAAGTTAGGTCTCTTCCACTGCAGAGACCACCTTTTCATTTCAGTTTCAAAACATGTGTTATTGAACACGTAACAAGTTATTAATTGTTATTTCATCAAATGCACATTTCTGCCATGTGCTTTTATTTCATAAATGTATAATGAATTTGTGTGATAAACAAGATTAATTAAAAGCACATTCAGCGATAATTTTGGGACTATTTATATGCTTAGAAATGATTCCAGGAATATCATAAATCTTGTGACTGTTTCCCTCCATGATTCTATTATTTTAATCACTTACTTTTAGGCTTTTTTCTTTTAGGTTTAAGTTCTTCAACACATACAGGACAGATTCCATTTTAGCTACAGCCTCCATTTTAGTTAGCTTGTCCAGCTTGTTTACTTTCACCCCAAAATCCATTCTAGTTAATGGCGGTTGCCATCTTTGACAATGGATGCAGCCATTTTTAGTCAAAATATGCAGAATTATCAACATGTCTGCCTTTAATGCAGATGTTGCCTGTGCCTATCTTTCCAAGAACTGTGAAAGTGTCAAGTCATTCACATATAAACATAAAGAAAAACCCTGTGTGCCATCAGTCTGGGTCAGTGCCTTTTTCAAGGTCATTTAACAACCATAATCCAAATAATGTACTTTATAATTACATATTTTACCTTATTAGTATAACCATCGATGTATGTGATTATGTCAAAACATTCCTAAGGTGACATTGCAAATTTCATCTTAGATAAAATACAATACATTTTTTTAAAAACATACTTTATTGATTTTACAATGTGCCGCGCTGCGCCACTCGTAGTTTAATACAGTCGTTACATATTCAACTCCGCAGAGGCGGAGTAATACAAGCATCACTGTGTGTATCGGTAATATTCAAAGCAGAATTGCGGACCGATATGTAACTATTATTATTTCAGTACCGTCACAGTACCATAAATCTATTTCAAACTGATATCAGACAATTCAGTTAACGCAAAACAACTCCAGCCAACTCTCCCCCCTCCCTCCTGCCGGGCTCACCCCCAATTAGGCTCAATCGAGCTCGGATCACACCTTAATCCACTTGGTGTCATCTGGTTGAGACCCCAGCCTACAGTGGGCCCTGTAGTGTATGGGCATTAGGGCGCCAGTCATAGCTGCGTGCCAGAGGTAAAATATATGCCCCATGTGTGTTATGGCATTGAGGGGTCTAGTGCCTTGAATGCCTCCATCAGATCCCATTCCATGGAGATCAGCGTTTTCCTCAGTCCCTTATATTCCTCCCTCCTGATGATTGCACTCTCTGCCCTACCCCACTGGATTGCTTCCTCATTTCAGTTATGTACTGTTGGGGGAAAGGCCAATTTCCACCTCATGGTGATGGGGCGTTTTGCAATGATTAGAGCTAGGTCAGCAAATCTGTGCTGTACTTTCTGTGTCTTACGACGGGGACATAGCCCCATTATGCATCGCTCCACTGTGTCCCATCTATGGATCCCCATTATGGTTTCTAATACATGCGCAATCTTGGTCCAGAATCTCACTAGGCGTGGGCATGCCCACAACATATGTAGTAAATCAGCGTCGTCTGCATGGCATTTTGGGCAACATATCTGTGCTGTGGGATATATGCAGTTTAAGCGGTGCGGGTGAGGTAGGCTCTATGAAGGATCATGTATTGTATAAATTTGAATTTGGCATTACGAGACACCCTATTAGGGTATTCCAGGAGGGAGGCCCAGTCCTTGTCCGTTAGGTCCTTACCCAGATCTCTAGCCCATTTCTCTCTAAGTGTCGTAAGGGGGATCTCTGCGTGTGCACGGGTACCTCTGTATAGCCATCTAATCAGGTGACGGCCGTTTCCCATTAGATATATAGCATGTGTCAGCTCATGTGTTGGAGGTTCCTTGCCTTCCGCGCCCAGTGTTTCTTCACGTACCTGACTGTAACTGCATGTAGGATAAAAAGAGAGTTCGGGACACCCTGCGCCTGGGTGAAATTCTTGTGGTCCATCAACACACCATCCACAAATAGCTCTGCGATTGTAGAGACACCCTCCTGTGCCAAGTCCTGTATGCTCCTCCTAGTGACCAGCCCGGTGGGTGAGTTGATTCCGAGCAGTGGAGTGTTAGGGGCATAGGGGAGTCTCTGGTTAGATAAAATACAAAACATAAGGACTACTTCTTGACCACTTAGCGAGGAGAGAAACTTCACCCAGGTCACTGAAGCAGATCACAGATCCAGATGAGCACAGCACCAGATTACATCTCAACGGAAGAAGCCTCCAGCAAAACTCCCCAAGGCTCTTTGAAGCATTCCATTCTTCCTTCATGAACTGTTGCCAGGACTGTGTTCTCTCATAGACTCAATCTCTAGCTCTTGGCCTTGTGCTCGAAATAGCTGACAAGCTATTCCAAACAGACAACAAACCCTGTTGTCCAGGTATGCGCACCACCTCCTAAACTCAGGCTTATCATTTATTCATCTGCTAAAACTAGCATAACACTTAAAGATAGCACAGTGAGGCTTTAGGGGTATAAGTTGTGATGTTATGACTTTTCCCTGTTTTCACTGTTATCGATAAGCTTAGCTGCTTTTAATTATCTTCTTTGATGTTGCCAATATTATGTGCAATAGATCCCTGCATTTTAAAATAACAATTTTAAAATAAATACGTTGAAATACATTTTCCATTTCTAGTGATCTTGAGTGCATAAATCATTAATGAATGATCGTTTGAATTACCAGTGCTACCTGTTAGTAACTCAAAAGCATTGACACCACCTCATTTATATATTGGGTGGTGATATGCAGAGCTACAAAAACCTGTCTTTTGCATTCAGGGCTGGTGCATTGGACTAAGTTCACTTGTGTCACCGATGGGTGTAATACAAACCTTGTAGAGCTAAGTCAGAGACTCAGATTATACCACATGAGGAGGATAAGCCTTTTGTCTCCTGGACTCTCTGTTGCCTGCTTGGCACCATTCCAGTGTGGGGGAACTGATCCCAGAACCAGTTTGGTATATCTAAGGAGGAAGAGACTGCTCATTACCACACCAACCCCTGGCTGGCACAGTAGCAGCCTCCAAGGACTGAATGATGCTGCATTCTTAGATTTGCCTCAGATTAATGCACTGTGGGGTAGTTTGCAGAAAGGCAGACAGGATGTGCTGACTGAAAAAGTAGAAATATGTTCTCTTGGGACCTTTATTCTCATTGGCCATGCAGTCATCCTCATCCACTGGCTAGTAAATCCTGCAAAAGTGGTACCTTATCCTCAACTTATCAGAAAACTGTCTGGACAGGTGATATACAGAAGAATGCTGGATATGCTGGTTGAGACCTGAAGGGGTATACATGCTCCTAGATATACCCAGGACTAAGAAGTGGACTCCAAGGGTCGTTGCCTGACCTGTGAGGCTTTAGGGACAAAACAAGCTTTTCCTGAAGTGCTTAGTTCACCAGCAGTAACTATGCCTGAACTGGGCCCTGCTAGTGGCCTCTGCTGGAGTGAGTTCTGGACACCTAACTGCTGTCACTGAGATCATGCAAGCTTTAAAAGTGACCTAGAGGAGCTGCTCCAGAAACTTTGAAAAGATGAAACATAGAAACATGTTCAACTTGCAAGATCTCCAGAGCTTCGGGAGACCTCTCAGCAACAGTGGACAATTTTGAGAGGATTTCATCAGATACAGCTCCTGGCTTCCCTGCTGGAGGATTTTGAGTTCCATAAAAAAGACAAAGTCCAAAGGTATAAATCTTGACTGGGAAAAGGACTGATGAGAGGACTTTCATCAGGCTCAAATTTTGAATTTTCCTACTTTCCTGCATAAACCCAAAACTTCAGCTGGACCACATCCAACAGCTATTTGACTTTGAAGTTAGAAGGTGAAAGCTTTGACAGGGATGAACCTACTTGGTGTATCTAACCAATGCTGAATTGCAATCAGCCTGAATTTATATCTATGTCCCAGTCAACCAGGATCAGTGGCTTTTGATTGACACTTCACATTTTGTTGTACTTTTCTTTAATCTTTACAACTTCATACCTCAAGTACACCTTTAGGATCTGTGTACATTTAGTGTCATTTTGCTTATTAAATGTGTCCCGATCTTTAGAAATTAGTTGTAGGTTTTTTATTCTGTTGTGTTTTGAATTTGTTTTGCATTGTTTTGCTGCTGGTAAATGCTTTTTACATTTTCTAAGTTAAGCTTATCTGCGGGCTTACTTTTTGTGTTGGACTTATACGATAAATAATAAATAATAATAACACACTTTCTTACACCCACCTTTTGGAAGACCACTCCCTAGCCCAAATTTTCAAGTTATTGTTAGAGGAAGAAGTCAAGACATATCTAAATCAAGTGAAGAGCTCTAAGCTTTATGTACACCTTTTTTCAAGGACATGATTTTTAATTTTGAAATGAAGAAGTTAGTAGGGGTACTATTCACCCTCTGTAAATCTTGCACTTTCGGAGCATAGAGAGATAGGATGCACATACATCAGAAATTCTCTTCTCCAGCAAGATAAATAATAGGTTGAATCAACAATGTTTGACAGGAGTGCAAGTATCCTGAAGTAGGCTAGGGAGCAACTTGTTGTTTGGCTGTGAGCAACAAGACGCTCAGATGCTACCCATTACGGACTCTTAGGGGCCGATTCCGATGTCGTTAGGAAGGGTTCCGGATGGGATTCGGTATTGTCGATTCGGAACCCTTGTTTCCTACCGAATCGTACAGTTTCCCAATGACCGATTACTATGCCCGAAAACCATTCGAGCAGACTGCATCGGTTCCGAAAGTCATCTAGACAGCCCGAGTCTTTTGGAGCCGATTTGTACATGGACACGGTTTCCGGATGAGCGATTACGATGACCGATTCGGACAGCCGTTCTAATTCAGTTTGCCTGAGATGAACCAGGTTTCAGAATTGGTCTTTGGGGGCCCATTGCGGGCCCTCCTTCACCCGGAGGTGTCCGAATGTAGCCCGTGGGTGTACCCAAAGCACCCCTCTTCCCAACCATGCACAATGTAGTAGGCACCATAGGATGCCCGCCACAGGGTGCAAGGTTTTCCTCCAACCACCCCTTTTTTCAATGGGAGCGTGTGTTCGCGTTCGGAACACAGGCTCCCATTGAAGTCAATGTGAGTCCGACCGAACGATGTTGGGAGGCATCGTAATTGGTCATCCGGACTCACAGCACCCGATTCATTTGGAAACTAGTCCGGAACCTATTTGTTCAAGACAGTTTCCAAACAACATCGTAATCGGGCCCTTAGTCTAATGCCACCAGTCAGGCAATAATGTTCAATGTAATAGTTACCACATCTTATGTTGTGAATGCTCAAGATGCGTGAGACCAGGGTCAATGTAGCAGCTGCTGCCTTTGAGGAATGGCTTAGGACGTCCTTAGATCTGTTAGTACCAGTCAAATCTCTCCTTAGTCATAGATCAAGACCTTCTGAACCCTGGTATACTGAACAGCTCAGGATGCTGAAGCAAAAATGTCGCCGTCTGGAAAGAAAGTGGAGAGCTTCATATGACTTAAATGATACAATAGCTTATAAACAAGCTATCCTTGATTTTAAAAAGCAGGTGTATCAGGAGAAAACCTGTTTTTTTACCACAGTCATACTTACTGCAAAAAACTCTTCAAAGGAACTGTTTTCAACAGTGAAAAAGTTGGCCAAATGTTCAGAGGTAATTGAATTACCTAAAGATCAGACGTTCTGTAACTTACTGGCTAAATCCTTTCAGGATAAAGTCAAAGCGGTTTATAGTGGCTTCTCAAGTGCTAAGGATCAAGGGGCTGCGCCCTGTTCTGCATTTAGGGCATTGACTGAAGTTTCCATAATCTCCCTTGACTCCTAGGACTCCCCTGAACTGTCTGTTTTCCCGTCTTTGACGATGGAAGAGATTTCAATCTTTTGCGGTCCACTAAATCCGGGTCCCCATTGGACCCTTGCCCCCCAAAGATTTTCCATCTTGTACCAGAATTACTTTCAATGCATTTGTCTTTTGTTTTTAATAAAATGTTTACCTCTGGTATATTTCCTACCAGTTGGAAATTGGCGTCGGTTCTCCCCCTCTTGAAGAAACCTAATCTTGATGGGGCAGACCCCAGTAACTATCGTCCAATTTCCAGACTCCCCTTGCCGGCAAAGATGGTAGAAAAAGCCATGAATGGTGCTATTTCTGAACATATAGAGAGGCATGCTTTTTTGGATGCCACTCAGTATGGTTTCAGGAAGGATCATAGCACCGAATTAGCTCTAATTACAGCCTCTGAGCTGATCAGGCAGACAGTCGATGCAGGAGGCAATGCAGCACTTGTGCTGCTTGACCTCTCTGCCGCGTTCAACACTGTGAACCACCAAAAACTGTTGGAAATCTTGAGGGAGATTGGTATCATAGGAAAAGCCTATGCATTACTTGAATCTTATTTGTCAGGCCGGGAGCAATTTGTGGCCTTGGATAATTTTAAGTCACCGAATTTTACGTTACCCTGTGGAGTGCCACAGGGCTCTTCATTGAGCCCTACACTTTTTAATATTTATGTTGCACCTTTGGCCAGATTAATTAAGTCCCTGGGCTTCTCGGCAGTATCATACGCCGATGATACACAGATTGTAGTTTCAGTGACAGGCTCGCCTGAAGATACAGCTGCACAGTTTCACACTTGTCTTCATCAAATAGGTGAATGGATGGCCTCCAATTGTTTGAAATTAAATTCTAGTAAGACCGAGGTCCTACTTTTGGCGGCCAAACTAATTTTGGTCCCCTGCTCTATGGCCGGTGGAAATGGGTCCATTACCTACCCCCACGAATAAGGTGAAAAACCTGGGAGTTACGTTTGACTCTATGCTTTCCTTTGAAAGCCACGTTAACTCAGGTTACATCCCATTCCTTCTACACATTAAAACTTTTGAGAAGAATTCTTCCATTTATTCCGTTTGAGCTGCGGAAATTGGTGGTTTCAGCACTGGTTCTTTCCAGAGCTGATTACTGTAATCGGCTCTTTATTAATCTGCGTAAGAAGTGTCTTTCCAAACTGCAGATTGTGCAAAATGCAGCGGCACGTCTTTTGCTGAATATTCCAAGACATAAACATGTAGCACAGGCACTGAAAGGATTGCATTGGTTACCGGTGAAGAGACAAATTGAGTTTAAGGCTCTTTGCATTGCCTTTAAGGCCAGGCATGACATAGGGCCCAGCTTCTTTAAACAGAATCTAAAACCTTATATTCCGGTTCGCCATCTTCGTTCATCTCAGGCCCACAACCTGGTTGTTCCCAGGTTTAAAAAATGCTCCTGGGGAGGAAGGAGCTTTGTGGTCGGCACAACGAAACTGTGGAACTCTCTACCACTTGGGCTGAAGCAAGAAACTAATCTGCTGGCTTTTGAAAAGCGTTAAAGACCTGGCTGTTTAATCTTTGATGACTATCTGGACTGTCCTCTGACTTATGAATGACGAATTTAGCGCCTTGACGCCTTCGGGTGAAAGTTTTGCGCTCTATAAATTTCTTTTTCATTTCATTTCATTTCATTTCAATGTGCTACTTTTGCTTAGTGGACACACTGTACCATGCACATTTCAGGCATTTCCAAAAAATGTTGCAGGATTCCACCATAATATCAATTAAGAAATATTATGGGGCTAAAACATGCTATTCAACAACATTATTGTTTACAAATATTATTGATCCTTCATATTGTTGCACAAATATGATGTCATTCAAAATATCCTGAGACTTAAAATTGCAGGTAGGAACATATGTTTTAAAATGTGTTATTGAATGTAAATGTATTTCATATAATTTTATTTATTATCATTGTGTAAAAGTTCATATTATTAAAATTATTTAAATTATTATTATTTGGTAATGATTTATTGTAGGTTTCGTTTTTTGATAATACATTGAAACTATTTTATATATATATGTGTATATATATATATATTTATTTTTATTTTTATTGTTGGAGCGGTATTAGATTTGTAGGGGAAACAGGTAAGAAAGAGTAGTAGTAGTATTAATCTTCATTTGGGTTATGGCAAAACCATAAAAGCACATGACATTAACTATTAAACAAAATACATGTATTTTCCATTTAAACAATATTAAATCACAATTAATTTTAAAAACATGGAGAGTCCTGCTTACATTTCATCATTCCATAATACAAATGTCCTAGAACAATCCATACTAGGTGTCATAATTTAGCTAAGTGTTAAAGTGAGAAGAGTATAAACGTATACATGTTATAATATTTGATTTATTGCAAAAAAAAATTTCAATTCCATTTGCTTTGCTATATTATTAATAATGCAAATTAATTGCATCCATTTTAATATGTAATTGTTTGTGTATTTGTCTGTTATCTATAGTAATAAATTGGGGCTAGATGTACGAAGATTAATAATAGCGATTACCAAATAGCGATTTTTGTGAATCGCTATTTGGTAATTGCTATTAAAATGTACAAATGTGAAATCATGCCCTGATTTCCAAATTAGCGATACCTACTGGGTCACAAATAGACCTACCTCATCAATATTGATGAGGAGGTCGCAATTTGTGACCAACTCGGATTCACTACCATCACTGTGATTGCTTCTAAGTAAATCAACCATTTTTTTAAAATGCAGCCCATTTTCCTTAAAGGAAAACGGGATGAGTTTGAAACTAACAAATTAAATGTAATTTTTTTTAAGAGTAGGCAGTAGTCCCATCTGCCTGTTTTAAAAAATATATATTTTAAACATTCTCAAAGGGAAGGAGTCCCAAATGGAACCCTTGCATTTGCGGAAGGGTTACCACCAACTTTAATTTGGCAGTAAAGTGTAAAGGTTTGGCGACCACATTTCGATTGCAAAAAATGAGTAGATAGCATTCCGAATCCCCATTTGGAAGGGATGCCCTCAACATGCCCCTTCCGAATATCGATTCTGTTTTTTCACAAACCCAAACTGTGATTGGGTAACAAGTTATTGAATCGCAATGTGGTGTTTGTACATTACAAAAAGCCTTGTTGTAGCCAAAAACAGCCTACGAATTGGGCCATTTGTGATCGCTAAAACATTTCGTACATCTAGCTCTTGGTTTATTAGTTTAGAGAGGTAGAAGCCCCACTCAAATAGTAAATGTTCTCCTTGTCGGGGTGAGCCTCAAAAAGTCAATAAATTAACCTGTGCTTAATCATCTGGTAGCTTTACACAAAATAACTCAGGCTTATCTTAAATTTGTAAAATATTTATGCATCACACAAACAGTAATAAATTAAAAACACAACACAAGAAAAATTCCACACCAATTTAGAACAATGGAGTAAATGTCAATAATTAAAATTTCAGCAATACAAATTAAATCCAATCAGTAGAATCTGAGTTATAAATGATTAAAGATTTTAATGAAAAACAGTGCCAAAAGAACAAATTGACAACTGTGTGTATTTGGTCGTATGAACTGGAACAAAGTCACAAATCAAGGCCGACCATGAAAGAGCACAGGTTGGAAAAAGGTTCTAGGTTTGCTCCAGGTCAAGTGTTATCTTTGGACTTAGAAGAAATTCTGAAGATTCCTGGAGAAGGTAAAGTCCTCCTCAGTGGGACTGAGAGAAGGTCATTAATAATGGGAAGGCTTTGGACAAGTTCTCGGTGAAGCCATTGACAATGGGCCGAAAAGCTCAAAAGTGGGAAAAGCTGGATTTTTAGGCCGAGGAGGTCATTGATTGATTGACTGGCCATTATCAAACCTTGTAAAGATTTCTACCTTTGGACTTAGGGGTTTTTCTGTAGCATGCTTTCAGCAGGATTAGGCTGCATGCTGTAGACAAAAAAGATTAAAGATGATTTGCTGCTGCAGAGAAGAACATAACAGGAGCTGTGGCAAAGTTAATACCACCATCAAAGCACCTTTTTTGGATTGGCTTGCAGGTGCGCCCTGGTCTCCTGTCAGTTCTCAGAGCAGTTTATTTTGCTGAAATATATTTTAACACCCAGGTTTTGGGCTTTGCTAGGAGGAAGCCACTTTAGCACCACACCAAGTTTCCAGACCTGGGGAGACTAGGACTTCCTCCAGCAGGGACAAGCAGCAGCAGGTAGATAGGTTACAGGATCTCTAGAGCTTATTGTGTCCCTGTAGCTCACATAGGAGGTCAGCCTGCTAGCCCTCCTTGGAGTTACTCTGGTTGTCCTGGGTACAAGGAGCAGGTCTAGTCTTCCTTCCTCAAGCAGCAGGGCAGTCCTTCCAGCAGTAGGGAAGCAGGGTAGCCTTTCTTCTGAGCCTCCCACAGGTTCAGAAGTGATCTCGTTTGGGACCTGAGAGTGCTACCGTTTGTGTGAGGACAATACCTGGCACACTACACTGCCCTTCCTGGGTTTGGTGCACAGATGTCTGGGGGGACAAATAGCTAGTGTCATCTTCCTTTCTGAGTGCTGCAGGCAAGGTCTTTGAATGTGCAATTCATGGCTGGGTACAACTTCTCCCCTAGCCATCCTGCCAGGATGGCCCATTCTGTCACACCTAAGTCCCGTTTGTCCCCATGTCTGGGAGGAATCAACAACCCATCACAGAGGAGACAGCCACAGTCATGTGTCCCTGTTTACTTACACAAAGGTTCTGTAGTTTTGGGAATTTCTAGAATTGTGACTCAAAATCCAACAAATGGCAAAAAAAGGTATTTTGCTTCCTGGTCCCAATCCGAAGTTACACTTTATTAAATATAATAAGGTAACCCAGTTATAGCCAATGGGAGAAGTAGCCTGGAAACAGTGAAACATTACTTTAGGAGTTTTACCCTGTTAGAACATGTAAAACTTAAACTCACATGTCCTACTTTTTAAATACCAATCATCCTGCCCTAGGAGCTGTTAGGGCCTACTTCAGGGGTCAATTTTAAAAAGATGGGATAAGGCCTGGCAAAATATTTATTTTGTCAAGTTCAAATGGCAGTAGCAGGCCTGAGACATATTTTAAAGATCTACTTTAGTGAGTGGCATAATGGCTGCTGCAGGCCCACCAGTAGCATGTAATTTGCAGGGACTGGGTACATGTAGTACCACCTACTAGGGGCGTATAAGTAA
Organism: Calotriton arnoldi; assembly: GCA_963921515.1. NCBI lineage: Eukaryota > Metazoa > Chordata > Amphibia > Caudata > Salamandridae > Calotriton > Calotriton arnoldi. The sequence goes on from CAWUFW010007617.1 coordinate 311,303, forward strand.
ATTAAATGTGCCAATTAGGTTTAGGCCAATTTTACTTTGTTTTAGAGAGAGACAAATGCATAAAATTGTAAAGTAGGCAGTTACGTAACAATCAAATGACGTGCTATATCCACTCACTTTCACACAATGCAATAATCTTCAAAAGACATGTTTAAAGTGGGAGCAAGTGAAATTATAGATAGTTATATGTAATATATATTAAATAGAGCAGGGAAAAGTGCTGAATCCGTTGGTGTTATGTTGCACACTTCCAAACAATAAAAGTGGTAGCAAAAAAAGGTACAGGCAAAGTTAATTGCACTGTATAATCAATAAAGTACCTAGTACAAAAAGATTCAAAGTAACACAGCAAACACCGATTCCTATACCAAGACATCTTCAGTAATGTATTACTCTCCAAAAATCGTGGTGGAATGGAGGCCATCACAATGTAGGATCTCATGTAGAGCCTGGGGGACAGCTTTTCAACCCAGCACGTTGATGGAGTCTCTGGACTTTGACCCCCTAGTTTTGGATCACCAACCACAAAGCCTGGCAAGGATATTATTGAGGGCAGTGCATCTACCAATAAAAGTTCTTTCATCGTAGCTCAACTCTGAGTAAGCCGCTGTGTTTCTTCTGCAGCTTGGCATTTCATTTTTGACTTTCTACAAGAAACCCCCCAAAAAGGGACTTCTTTCTAAAAAGCAAAATAACAATGCTCTACCTTTCTTTGCTTGGTGGACCTGGGCAGGGAACATCAGCATCAGAGGCCATGACCTAAATATAATGCAACAGGCATCACTGTAATCAAGCATTCTTGTGGTTGATGGGCTGCAGGGTCAAGAGTTTCCATAAGCAGAGTTGCTTGCTTTCCTGTGGGAAACCTCAAAGCTGTCTCAACTCAAATTGAGATGGAGGAACCACAAGCTATGTGAGCGGGAGTTCTGCCAATTTATTGCTTAGCATCCACTCTACTGAGCTATAAATGGCCACAGCAGTATTCTCTCTAATGTGCAATGAAAAAATCCTGAAGCTAGCAGAGTTAGGTCACACTTGACCCACCTGCCTAATACCACAACAGCTGAAGAGAAAAGTGTGTGTTAAATGCACGTTCAATAAAATTATTGTAGAGTTCCAAAATTTTGGAACGATTTTTTTGCGATACATTCAAAGAGTGCCAGCAATGGTCTAAAGTATATATTCAAATAATCCTATTTCCCCAAACCTGAAATACAAGGCCATTTGACTTCGAATTTGCTAGTATTTAGGAATGTACTAGGATCATTGCTGTAAACACTAAACCCTGATGTCATAACATTTGATTTAGTGATTCCCAAATTGCAAATGTTAATGATTTTCAAATTGGAAATCACAAATCCATATGTTCAAACCCTGTACCACACAATGTCCCAATTTTTTAAAAGTGGAAAATGCTGTTTACCCGAATCGCACAAAGCAATTTTTGGGCAGTAACATTTTGTGAATCAGGAGACCCAAATGGCGAATGCTGGCTTGGAAACAACTGATGAGATCACAACTAGGAAACAAAGGCCCTCGAGCACATCACATGTGAAGAAGAGCTGAGAGAGAGCAAACACAGGAGGAGGAGGATACTTGTGAATTGCAAGCCAAGCCCAAAAAAATAAAGCTGGGACTCCCTAAAAGCTGATGGAGGAAGGAAGAGAAAACCAAAGCTTTGTGATGATTGTAGATTTTGGTGAAGGAATGTGTCTCCAATAATGTTAAATTATTTGCTAAATGTTCTCAGTCAGTTCCAGAGGCCAGAAAGAAGAGATACTATTTTGGCCTGTAAGAACAAAATATTGCTGTGAGTATTACCCCCTGCAACATAGAGGAAATACATAGGGGCCGATTCCGATCTCGGTCGGAGGCGCACCCAATACCATTTGGTCGTGAAAAAAGCCATGCGAATGCCTGTTTCCCGACCGATCCGTACAGCATACCGAACGAGTAAGTACGATGCGCACAACAGCACAGAATCCGGCCGAGTCGTACTCACCCAATCCAGGTCCTGTTCTCCGACCGAGGCGAATCCGGAAACGCTGAATCGAGTCGCACGGAAGGGAAAATGCAGCTCCGTCCGGCCGAACAAGTACGATGCGCTTTCCGTACGCGCCGAACCCGTCGCTACGCACGGCACGTCAAAGCATCCGGGAGAGGCTCACATAAGCTCTGATTCGCGCCACAACACGATCCACGGCTACGAGGCGAACACGCCAGCGATGAGGACGACGCGAAGCGACGAGGACGACGCGAAGCAACGAGAAAGACGAACGACACGAACCAACCATGAATCCCTTCGTCCCGATCATACCAATATTCTACATTTACTACCGGAACAGGCACGGACGCGTACGGCGCAGAAGGTAAGTCAGACACCAACCACAAAACACATACAACACGTACACGACACATCACACACCCACAGAGGGATGCAGAATTTACTTATACCAGCAACAGCAGCACCATTGGGGCGGGATGCCCATCACCAATGCCACATATGCACACAGGGGCCTGAATGCGCACCACCACCCCTACCCAGGGGGGGCCGGATGCCAACCACCACTACCACCCTTAGCCAGGGGGGCTGGATGCCTACCACTACTACCACCCTTACCCAGGGGGGTGCCAGATGCCTACCACTACTACCACCCTTACCCAGGGGGTGCCAGATGCCTACCACCACTACCACCCTCACCCAGGGGGGGCTGGATGCCTACCACTACTACCACCCTTACCCAGGGGGGGCTGGATGCCTACCACTACTACCACCCTTAGCCAGGGGGTGCCAGATGCCTACCACTACTACCACCCTTACCCAGGGGGGGCTGGATGCCTACCACTACTACCACCCTTAGCCAGGGGGTGCCAGATGCCTACCACTACTACCACCCTTAGCCAGGGGGCTGGATGCCTACCACTACTACCACCCTTACCCAGGGGGGCTGGATGCCTACCACTACTACCACCCTTAGCCAGGGGGTGCCAGATGCCTACCACCACTACCACCCTTACCCAGGGGGGCTGGATGCCTACCACTACTACCACCCTTAGCCAGGGGGTGCCAGATGCCTACCACTACTACCACCCTTAGCCAGGGGGGCTGGATGCCTACCACTACTACCACCCTTACCCAGGGGGGCTGGATGCCTACCACTACTACCACCCTTAGCCAGGGGGGTGCCAGATGCCTACCACCACTACCACCCTCACCCAGGGGGGGCTGGATGCCTACCACTACTACCACCCTTAGCCAGGGGGGTGCCAGATGCCTACCAACACTACCACCCTTACCCAGGGGGGGCTGGATGCCTACCACTACTACCACCCTTAGCCAGGGGGGTGCCAGATGCCTACCACTACTACCACACTTAGCCAGGGGGGCTGGATGCCTACCACTACTACCATCCTTACCCAGGGGGCTGGATGCCTACCACTACTACCACCCTTAGCCAGGGGGCTGGATGCCTACCACTACTACCACCCTTACCCAGGGGGCTGGATGCCTACCACTACTACCACCCTTAGCCAGGGGGCTGGATGCCTACCACTACTACCACCCTTACCCAGGGGGCTGGATACCTACCACTACTACCACCCTTAGCCAGGGGGCTGGATGCCTACCACTACTACCACCCTTAGCCAGGGGGGTGCCAGATGCCCACCACCACTACCACCCTTAGCCATGGGGGTGCCAGATGCCTACCACTACTACCACTCTTAACCAGGGGGGGCTGGATGCCTACCACTACTACCACCCTTACCCAGGGGGGCTGGATGCCTGTCACTACTACCACCTCTACCCATGGGGGGCTGGATGCCTACCACCAACACCACCCCCACTCATAGGATGGACAATGCATGACACAACCAGCACACCACAACCTAGGGAATGCAAGAAAAAGACATCCCCCCAACACCATGACAAGCGTGTGTAGACTGTGTCAAATGCCTACAACACTGAACATGACTTTGAACATACAATGTGATCCCCTATCACATGTGCCACACATATATGTGTGTGGCCCCCACAATGCAAGCAGGCCATGACCATTGTGGCAATGGGGTCCAAACCCCCATCATCACAGTGACCAAAAGGTAAGTGTGGGGTCCATAGCTGAAGCACATTTTGAACATTGTGGCAAAATGGGTCTAACCCCCCATCACCATAGTGACCAAAATGTACGTGTGGGGTCCATAGCTGAAGCACATTTTGAACATTGTGGCAATGGGGTCTAACCCCCCATCACCACAGTGACCAAAATGTAAGTGTGGGGTCCATAGCTGAAGCACATTTTGAACATTGTGGCAATGGGGTCTAACGCCCCATCACCACAGTGACCAAAAGGTAAGTGTGGGGTCCATAGCTGAAGCACATGTTGAACATTGTGGCAATGGGGACTAACGCCCCATCACCACAGTGACCAAAAGGTAAGTGTGGGGTCCATAGCTGAAGCACATTTTGAACATTGTGGCAATGGGGTCTAACGCCCCATCACCACAGTGACCAAAATGTAAGTGTGGGGTCCATAGCTGAAGCACATTTTGAACATTGTGGCAATGAGGTCCAAACCCCCATCATCACAGTGACCAAAATGTAAGTGTGGGGTCCATAGCTGAAGCACATTTTGAACATTGTGGCAATGGGGTCCAAACCCCCATCATCACAGTGACCAAAATGTAAGTGTGGGGTCCATAGCTGAAGCACATTTTGAACAGTGTGGCAATGGGGTCCAAACCCCCATCATCACAGTGACCAAAATGTAAGTGTGGGGTCCATAGCTGAAGCACATTTTGAACATTGTGGCAATGGGGTCCAAACCCCCATCATCACAGTGACCAAAATGTAAGTGTGGGGTCCATAGCTGAAGCACATTTTGAACAGTGTGGCAATGGGGTCCAAACCCCCATCATCACAGTGACCAAAATGTAAGTGTGGGGTCCATAGCTGAAGCACATTTTGAACAGTGTGGCAATGGGGTCCAAACCCCCATCATCACAGTGACCAAAATGTAAGTGTTGACAAAGAAAGAGCTGCAACTGCCAAACTGCATGGATGATTCCTGGTCACAGAACATAAAACACATCAGTGGCAAAGTAGTGCATGTGTCCCATTGCAACATAAATTGGGGGAGCCAAATACTGCAGTGCAAATAAGACATACCTTTGGCCATGTGCAGACAAACAACACCCATGGGGGCTGACACTGTCAACATTCATCAATGACACAATGACAGAAGTGACCATCAGAATGCAGACCCACATATTTGCACCAATGGGCACACAAATGCAGATACCCTGTGGAGACTGTAGATGTGAGGTGAACAGATACCATACCATGGCAGCAATGGGACACACAAACCATGATCATTGTGCTGACCGATGACCTAGGAGTCCCAGGGACAGCAGGGGAAAGCCACCAAACTACATACAGCCAATGGCACACCCAAGATATGCCAATGCAGTTGTGCAGATGCACAAACACAAACAGGCAGACCCACACTGCACATCATACACAACAGGTGAGGGGGGGTGCCAGTGTCCCCAGGCAACCACACAACACATGAGGAGACCTGAATACCAATAATGCAGATGTGCATACAGTGCCACACAAAGGTAACTCATGGATCCAAATCCCCTATGTGGGCAAGCAGGCATTGTCAGATGAGAGGGAGCACAAATCACACATGTCACACAGGCACGTAGGAACAGCAACTGACACAGCAAGACACAGACACACCACAGCACTACCCCCAGGGCCCCACAATGTGGTGACCCTGGGCTGCATTACAATCCCACTGTGATGACAAAGCTAAATGTCGTTCACACTGTGAACCACAGTCATGTGTCCTGAGCAACAAACTACCATCACACCTACACAAGCACAAATCAATCAGCATGGCCAGTAAGCCAAGGCCAACATGGAGGCAGGGGCCTAGCCGGGCAACAACTCTCATCTGCACACACTCAACACCACACCCCTCGACCTCCAACAATGTGCAGCAGTGAAGCACACATGCACTGGTGACATTGCACATGCACCCATGACTATTCCAGGGTGGTGGGTGGGAACCAAGGTGCAGAAACACATCACACATGGCCACTCAACAAGACTCCTGAATGTCTGACACACTGCACACTACGCTGTACATGGACATGACGGCAATACCACACCAACCAATGGGATCCCAGCCACAGTCACACACCAATGAAGAAGCCAAGGTCACCCACAAAGAACACACATAGACAACAACCAACATTGCAGCCCGGACCCTGAGGAGTGCCAGCAGTCACACACACAACGTGTCACAATCACTGAAAGATAACACAAACTGGAAATCACATGACAGGGGCAAACAACAAGTGCCAAGGGGAAACCTGACTGTGACCCATCTGCGTCTGCACACAAACTCAGCCCTGACAGCAAACACACCTATGGGTGACACCCTGATGACCAGTAATGTGCCATGCACCCACATCACAGAGAACCCAGGGAGAATACTTTGGGGGAACATAGGTCAACTCAGCAAGCATCACAAACAGGTACAACACTAGGGATCACAGCATGCACAGCTAAACGGAAGTGAACACACAGACATGCACATACAACACACACCTTGGGCGCAGGCAATGTCACAGGAGTACACACTGCCATGAGGGGACTCCACTGCTGTGTGAGGAAAGCTGTGCCATATGTTGCCTCAGTAGGGCCCCATCATGTCAGCTGAGCACTTGGTCACACAATCAACAATTAGCACCAAATGAGGGCTCCCGTCACATCAGCCTGGTCATGGAAGTGCCAACGAAATCATCAGCACAGATCCAACACACTTGTATAGCAATGTTGCACTGACAACACAGATGAGTCCTTCCCCATTGATGCCCAAACCTGCATGTCCAGTGGAGATGGCCACACGGTCAGGGAAGTAGACGAATTGAACAATGGCAGGCACAACAGATGTGCAGGGGTGGAAGCCACAGATGTGAAATAGCTAATGTAAGTAGGAAATCCCATTGCCAAATACTGAACACATGACACCCTCAGATGCTGCTATGGATGACATGGATACACCACAGGATAGGACACATTCCCCCTGGACCACATGGGTTCCTGCACAGTAACACTTCATTATCATGAGACCAAATATCACCATCACTGCAGCAAGGGCGTGGTTAGCATCATCAACAACATGTACATCAGAAGCATAAGCACTAGAGAACAGAAAGTTGCTTTATTCAGCATATGTGTGCAATGAAAACTGAAAGTCCAGAAAAAACACAAAGGCCAATGGCCAGTCCATTGTCAAAGTCCAAACAGGGTGACAGTGGCAGATGTCACCCTACGCATGCCTGCACAAAACCAGGGACAATCCACTAGGAGGGGCAACCGGGGGGCAGGCCAGGCACCGCAGGGACAGGATCAGGGCTCACCAGGAGGAAGCAGGGAAGGGGTGGTGGGTGCTGGAGAGCCACTGACAACTGCAGTGGAGGTGTCTGACATGGTGTGTGCCGGCACAACTGGGGGCATGACTCAGATGTTGTGGGTGCCGGCACGACTGCAGTGGACCCTGCAGATGGAGTGGACAGGTCCGCCACTGCAGTGCCCAAGTCAGACAGGGTGGTAGTGGACTCCACTGCAGTGCCTACCACCAGGGGAGGAGAATGGGGAACAGGCAAGGTGGGCTGGACAGAGGGGGAGGACACCCTCACCACATCAGTGGCACAGACAAGCGCAGTGGGGGTGTGGTGCCGGGAGAGCAAGTGGCAGGGGGAGAAGGCCGGATCCTCTTGGGGATGGTATAACTGTGGGTGGGGGAACCTGGGGCAGGGTGTGGTGGGGCACCTGTGGAGTGGGGGCCTGAGGGATGGAGGAAGGAGACCTGGTGCCTGAGCTGCAGGGCGGCGGCGGGATCTTGCTCTTACGACTCCGGGGAGACTTGCGGGTGGGGGCCTCAGTCTGTCTGCGCCTGGGGGAGGGTGTCCGGGGGCGAGGGGAACTCTGCTCCGTGTGGGTGGGCTTCCTCTTCCCCCTGAATGCTGTATCAGCTGGATCAGAGGGGAAGAGGCCGAGGTCCCTGAGGAAGAGCCGCTTGGTCTTTGGGGTTGCAGGTGAGGCAAGGGAGGGTGCTTTGGAGGGAGAGGCAACTGAGGACTGCGCAGTGCTCGTGGATGCGTGTGTGTGTTCCAGGGCCCCATCCCGTGTGAGTCTGGTTTCAGTCCCCTGACTGTGCGTGCGTGTGCGTTTTGTTTATGGCGTGTGTGTCTGTGTGCTGGATGTGTGTGTGCTGGTGTGTGCCTGTGCCGGTGTGTGTGTGCTTGGGACGGGTAAGGTGCTGGGGAGTGTGGATGGAGCAGAGGCAGGAGGGGTGAGGGACTGTCTGAGGAGGGACACTGCTGCCGTCAGGGAGGAGTCCATGGACCTATTGCCCCTCTGTAGGTCAGACATGCCCGATGAGATGCCCTCCATGAACGACACCAGCTGAGTCAACAGAGCGGTGTGCGCATGGAGGACACTCAGCATGGCTGTCTGCCCTACATGGAGCTGGCGAAGGAGGTACACAGACTCCTCACTCAGGGCAGCAGGGGACACAGGGGCAGGGGGTGTGGTGCCTGGCCCAAAGGAGACACGCTCCCGAACATGGGAGCCTCCACGGACCTGGGGAATGGGAGCCGATGGGAGGGCGGTGGTGGTGCTGGTGGTGGCGGGGACAGCAACACTAGCTGGGGTGTGGTGGCTGCTGACACCCGCCTCCATAAGGGAGTCATCCTCGGAGTTGCTCTGGTCCTCAGCTGAGGTGGATGGTGCTGAGGACTCCTCGGTGTGGCTCCCCTCGCCCTCCGTGCCACTGGGTCCCTCCGACCACTCCTCGGCTGCTGACCCAGTCTGGGTCTCCGGCTCCTCCTGGTCCATGGAGCTGTCCCCTTCCGTGGCCGTGGATGTATCTGCAAACAATGGGGAAACAGACAGACATCAGTCACCTGCACCAAACGCACACACCACTGTGAGCACAGCACATTACAGAGCAAGCCCTGGCATCATTAGTTGTACATTGCTAAAAGTGCCCTAACTGAACAGGAGAAGCCAATTGTCAGTCTGATGCCAACCATGGCACTCACATCCCACATGGCCTTGCACCCATCTGTCTGGTATCTGTTGGATAGCAACACCCCAGTGTGGACACATGCACCAACTACACAGTAGTTGGACAGTGCAGAGGACACGGTGTAGCATGTGGACATGCACACATCACAACTCTTGCCACTGAGTCAGTACAGGTTCCCGGATGAAAGGGACGCCCAGAGTCAAATAGGAAATGCATGTGATGCATACCAGCGACAGACACCATGATGCACCCATGTCCTGATAGCCATCGCCACAATGGTGTGCATGTAGCACATGTCACTCCCCTGCAGGATCACCAATAAGTAGACACATGCCATGGCGGAGGCATGACTGCTAAGTCATACATCACTGTCTCAGTGATGTATGACTTGGCAGCCAGACAACAACACTCTGCACTGTGTCACAATAGTAGGTCATGGGGAATGCAAGTCCTGGAGCTGCACAAGTGCACATGTACATCCCCCACACAACACATCATCTTAACCCTCATCTGTCCAGGTCATACCGATTGGACATATGGGAGACCTGTGACACTACCCTCTGAACCTGAGCCCCTCACAATCTGCTGTGAATGGGGAACAGCTGCCTGAACTTCACATTTGCATACCCCAGTCTGCACGGGCAGCTGATCAAACACCTATGTGACACACAAGTATCGTCTCCTATGGTCACATCTCCAGTGGCATGCTGAGCCCCTACCGAGAAACACCCCAGCAGTCCTGGCAACAAATCCACAGCACACTGACACAGAGGCAGACACCTGAGGGGTCAAATCACTGCGCACAATGTGTCAGCTGATACACGGGAGTGGGAGTACAGAGTGCATTGCATGGCCTGGAGTAGGCATGACTGTCCTGCCCCACATGAATGAGGGATGAGCCCTGGACAGTGGATAGCTGGCTATGTATGTGTGACACACGTAATCTGCACACTCCTGGGGCCCAAACATTGTTCCCACCCGCTGCATGGGTGTGTGCCACATACCCCAGGCACATGTGGTGGCTCAGCTCAGCAAGTGGACCGCATATCAAAGCAACACGCAGATTACATGTCCGAACACAGGCGTTGTGTGAACAATGGACCCACCCATGATGCCCACAACAGAGTTAGGGAAACAGATGCTGTCCCCCACCTTTAGTGAAGCAAACTGCAAGGACACAGTCCCAAGTGACACACTTCCCTGAATGTAAGGGCCACACCTGGGTATCAGATGAGGAGTGGGCAGTGCACAATAGAGGGACATGGCTCCTGGACAACATGACTGCTGTACTGTGGCAGTTTAACCAGGCCAGAGGAGGGCACATAGCATGTAATACAGAGTTCACAGTGCAGTCTTTGACTCACCCCCTCCTTGCTGCTGTCTGGCCTTCAGCTGCCCATCCAGGTCTGGAAACACCACCGCCAGGATCTGGAGCATGTGGGGGGTCAGGGCCCGTGTTCCGCCACTCCTGCGAGGAGGCGACAGCTTCAGCTGGACCCGTGCAATCCTCCGGGTCCAGCCCCGAAGGTCCTGCCACCTCTTCTGGCAGTTGCGGATCCGGCGCTTGTAGACGCCCACGGACCGGACAGCCCGGACGATGTCCTTCCAGATCTCCTGCTTCCGATGGGCATTAACCTGTCAGGATGACAAAGTGAAAAGGCCATTACTACACATGCAACATATCCGTGCATGACACAGTTGTATATACATGTCTCATTCACAGGGGCACATGATGTACACAGGCAGTGCAACGCTGCCCATGGACAGTTTGCCAGACGTCACTACATGGTATCATTGCATGGGAAGTAAAACCTTGTTCAAATGCACTGTCACTGCACCATACCTGTCCAGTGCATGTCACTACACACTATGGGGGTGACAACTACTCAGTGAGCCTGCTAGCCAGTGGCGTGCAGACTTTCAGCCTTGCTAGTCAGACAAAATGCACATTCAGAAAGGCAGTGCACAGAACACTCACCTGCTCCCCTGGTGTCCCATACAGCTTGCTGTACTGTGGAAGTAGGCTGTCCAGCAGGGCCTGGTTCTCCTCAAGGCTGAAGGCTGGGGCTCTCTCCACAGTACGTGCCATTGCAGGGTCCAGAGGGGCAGAGACAGCAGCAGTGCAGTGGCAGATGTCGTCCTGGAGCATGTAGTGCAGGCAAGTGAGCTCTCAGGGGAACAGCCAGCAATATATATGTGCTGGAGAGGCAGATACTGTCCCTTGTGTCCAAAGTGATAGGTCCAAGTCATTTGCATCTTCTGAATCTGGCCAATCCATGGAATAGCAGCACCAATACACGCCCACAGCATCCTTCAAATCTTCAACTTCATGACATACATGATTTTGCAACATTGTTGTGGGTGACCAACTGAATTTCCAGCAACCGACTTGTTCGAATTTCGAAAACGCGTCCGTTGCCAGGCTAGGCCATTGTCAATGGGTGCGCACCGATCGGTCCATTGCTGATCAACGCGTACAGGGGTACAACGCGTACCCGCACACATTGAATGCAATGGGCCGGCCGAGGGCACCGATCGGTCCATTGCGGTACAACGCGTACAGGGTACAACGCGTACCCGCACACATTGAATGCAATGGGCCGGCCGGGGCACCGATCGGTCCATTCCTGATCAACGCGTACATGGGTACAACGCGTACCCGCACACATTGAATGCAATGGGCCGGCCGGGGCACCGATCGGTCCATTGCGGTACAACGCGTACAGGGGTACAACGCGTACCCGCACACATTGAATGCAATGGGCCGGCCGGGGGCACCGATCGGTCCATTGCGGTACAACGCGTACAGGGGTACAACGCGTACCCGCACACATTGAATGCAATGGGCCGGCCGGGGCACCGATCGGTCCTTTGCTGATCAACGCGTACAGGGGTACAATGCGTACCCGCACACATTGAATGCAATGGGCCGGCCGGGGGCACCGACCGGTCCATTGCAGTACAACGCGTACAGGGGTACAATGCGTACCCGCACACATTGAATGCAATGGGCCGGCCGGGGGCACCGATCGGTCCATTGCGGTACAACGCGTACCCGCACACATTGAATGCAATGGGCCGGCCGGGGGCACCGATCAGTCCATTGCTGATCAACGCATCCCTGTATAAGTGACTGGCATATGTCACCATGCCTGTCTCAGATGGACATATGCCAGCCACAGATAGCTCCCAGGGAGTGAGGGGCACACCTACAACACGACAGCCTGTCCAAACTGTATGATAAGGCATGTAAGGCTGCATTTCCTATTGTGTGTATGTTGGTGTACATGTTGTCCTGTGGGTGTCACCTGGGGGCAGCCACCCCCAGGCTGTGCACGTGTTCATGGGGACAGGATCCTGGGTGTTACGTGTACATGACCACTGTGATGTGCAACTGTTCATATCTGTGCATGTGCCATGGTCACATTTCACGGTGGTGTATGTGTATGTCATGTCACATACCCCGTGAGTCCCATGTGGGACGGTATGTTTGAGCCAGGGTGTCCCAGTGGCACAATAGTGATGGTCCTCCACAGTCTGTGTGCATGTAGTGTTTACAATGTCTCTGATTTCATGTGCACAATGGGAGACAGTCTCCACATCCATGTTGTGTGTGCATGGACTTTGATGTTGTGCGTGTGTGTGTCACAGACGTCCATGTCTGTCCTGCAGTGGCAAGTGGGACCACTACCTGTGGGGGTCATAGTTGTTTTGCTGTGGTGTATACATGATACTCCATGTAATGCCAGTGTCCATGTGGCAATACAGGGTCCCTGGGAATGTACCTGTCGTTGAGCTGTGATGCCTGGGGCACATCTGTCCTCACATGTCACTGTGGGGGGTGATTGTGACACGGCAGCAGGAGATGGGAACTGTGACACGGCCTCATGATATCCAATGGGCCAACCTGGGACTTATTGATGCCACTTGTTGAACCGTGATGACAGATGTTGGCCATGTATGTACCATACATGTCCTTACGGAACTGCACACTTCATGTAGTTGTGCCTCATAATGATGTATGTTGGGATATTGAGTGTGTTCAATGCCGCATATGTGGGCTGACTGACAATCTTGCTTTCTTCTCCTCTGCACTGCAGGGCTCCTGCTGTCCATCGACCATTCCCAGACCTGGCAACGATGGTGGAACGGGACAGCATCCGACGGTACCGCTTCACCAGGCAGCTGATTGAGGATTTGGCAGTGCAGTTGGCCCCACATTTGCAGCCTGGCCGGCCGTATCCTACAGCGCTGACCCCCAAGGTGAAGGTGATGGCAGCCCTACACTTCTTTGCCACCGGTACCTTCCAACATACTGTGGCGACTGCTGGTGGGATGTCACAGACCATGTTGAGCCGTGTGCTCCGCGATGTTTTGGTGGCAATGTTGCTATTCCTGAACCGGTACATCTATTTCCCTAGACTGCAACGACTCACTGACGTGAAGAGTGACGTCTATGCCCTGGGGAGGATGCAGCATGTCATTGGCTCCATTGATGGGACACATGTGGCTTTGGTACCACCACAGGCCCAGGAGCAGGCCTACAGGAACCGCAAGCACTACCACTCGGTCAATGCACTGGTGGTGTGTCTTGCAGATATGACCGTCACACACGTGTGTGCCCGTTTCCCTGGTTCAGCACACGATGCCTTTGTGATGAGGAGTAGTCGCATCCCCAGGATGATGGCACAGATGCAGAACCAGCGTGCCTGGCTTGTCGGTGTGTACTGACTTTGTGCCATTGTGTGTGATCTGATCTGTAGTATTCCGCCCACTTTTCCAAGTCAGCTAATGTGCACTTGTCTGTCCGTAGGTGACTCGGGATACCCCAACATGCCGTGGTTGCTGACACCCCTCAGGAACCCTGTGACACCAGCCCAGATGCGCTACAATGAGGCACATGGTCGGACCAGGAGAGTGATTGAGCGGACATTTGGTCTCCTGAAGAGCCGCTTCCGCTGCCTGGACAAGACCGGAGGGTCCCTCCCATATGCCTCTGCGAAAGTGTGCAAGATTATCATCGTCTGCTGCATGCTCCACAACCTGGCAGTGCGGAAGGAGTTGCCTCTCATCCAGGATGACAATGACCAACATCCGCCACCTGTGGAGGATCCTGGCCTGGACCACGATGCCAGTGATGATGATGATGATGAGGGTGATGTCCGCACACAGCTCATCACCAACTTCTTTAGCTGAATGTGAGTATCCTGAGGTGTCATGTCAATGATGTGAGTTGGCATGATATGTGTAGGTGGTGCTCTGGTGCTGTTGGAGTGTGTCCATGGGCTACTTGACTGGATGTGTATAGCGATGTGTGCTTACAGGTGGTCTGTACTCCCCAACAGTGTTGACATGCTAACTTGGTTCTGGGTGGGTATCTTGTAACATGTAATGTGCATGAGTTTTGCTGTTCTGTCCTGTTCTCCATTGCTTTTGACTGTGTGTCATTTCTGTCCTTCACAGGGTACTTTCAGATTCGTTTGGTCAACTGTGTCCACCGACGACGTGATTGTACTTCCAGGGTGGTAGCTGTTGTGTCCCTACAGGTGATGTGCGCCACACCCATGGACTTCCTTCCTTCTACAGTTGTTGACTGTGTGCCCGCTGCCAGGTGGGATTACCTTGCATCTGTAGTGGTTACGACATGTTGCAACTGTGTAATAAACCTGTGCTTCACTTTGTGATGTGCGTTGTCTGTGGTCACACATTTGACTGCCATTTGCTTACTGCACCTGTGGGCTACTTGACTACAACTGGGAATAGGTGTGGTGTCTGTGCATTGCACCGTCTTCCCTGGCAACATCAGTGTAGGCAATGAGTCAGATGGCCTAGGTGTGTATGTGTTGTGTAGCCCTGGTGGTGTGTCTCCCTCATATGTGTCACGTTGCCTTTACTCACATGCCTGTGTTGTACTTGCTGTTGCAGTTCGCATACACAGTGTAATTTTGCAGTTCATCATCCCCATAACAGCACCCACGTTGGAATCACAACAGAGGCAAGTATGGTGTATTAGTGTGTTTATTGTGATACATTTGTGTGAATAGTGCATAGGATGGGTAGTGCTGTACATATATCTTGCAATCAGAAGTTCCTAGGTGAATTGAAAGTCCTGGTAGACAAAATCCCCAGTATCGGGGCCACAGTTGTCTGAGACATTGGTCCAACTTGTACTCCCCATGCAATGTGTGGGAGTTGTGTTGCCGTCAACAGGGTGAACAGTCTGTGCACAAAGGTGAACATCCAGAACAGGTTCAGGCTTCCTGGGAGTTGCGCTTGGCCATCGGCCTCTCACTTGCCCCTCCTCGGACGACCCCTCTTCTTTGGGGGGCCCTCAAGTACAGGCTGCTGCGGTGCAGGGGACTCTCCGCCAGAGTCATCCTCCCTCCCTGTGGCAGTTGCAGTTTGTTCAGCACCAGATGTTGTTGGCACACAGGGAGGTGTGGACTGGTTGCTGTTCATCTGGCGGAGGCATTGTAAAATGTCCCTGTGCACCGCCGTCATCTCTTGCAGTGCGTCCCACTTGGACTCCACGCGGGACATGTGTGAGTCCAAGCGGGCATGATGGGCAGCCTGCTGCTGTTTCATGTCTCTGAGGAGCCCCACTACCTGGCTGAGATCTCCGGTGCTGGACTGGTACGCATCGGCTATGCGTACCAGTTGTGGGTCATCATGCACACCAGCAACCTCTGCAAGCAGCGACCTCTGTCTCCCACCCCTCCCACCACCCCTGCCGACATGTGCAGTGCGTGCAGTGGCACGCACAGATGACCCTGGTCCACCTTGGGGGTTGGTGGTGGTGGTGGTGTCCATGGCCCCACGTTGGTCCAGGGTCCCTGTGCTGGTGTTGCTCCTTGTTCTGTCCATGTCGGCAGGGATGGTATTTGTGGTGACAGTCGTTGGAGGGGTGGGTGCAGGGGGTGCAGCTGGTGGTCCTGCTGGTGCTGCAACTGGTGGTCCTGCTGGTGCTGCATGTAGACTTGCACCGGATGTGCCAGGTTGGTCTTCTTCGTCCGAGAAGGGCAGAGGCTGTACGACACCAGTGAGCTCCGCATCCTCTTGAGCCTGGGACTGGGACTCCTCAGCGTCTGCTGCTGTGTCCCCATCATCACCTGTTTTTGGGAGACACACACAATGTATGTTATGTTTCTGCAGGCATCAATGGTTGACACACCTGACAGTTGTGACTGTGCCTCTGGGTGCGGGCCTGTACATTGCATTGTCCTAAGTCGTCACAGTCAGGGGTTGATATTGGTGTGGCACATTGTCCTGCATTATTTGGGCATTTCTATGTATTTGTTGGGGTGTGAACATGGTCTGCATTGGTTGTATTTGGTTGACAGCCGGCCCTCCTTCCCACCCAGCCAGTCAGTTATCCCACCATGGACTGTGCTTGCATTGCAGGGAGTGGATGTTGTCTCTCAGGATGTCAGTCAGTGGTGTTGTGCTGTTTGTTGGTGCACAGTTCCCAGCAGGGCCTTCTGCTCCCCACAGCAGTAGCCAGTGTCAGCCATCTTGTGAGTCCTTCTCCACTCCCTGTGATGTGAGCATGGTTCAGGGTGGTGTTGATGGGACAGTTGTGGGGGTGAGCTATGTCTGTGACTGTGACTCCCATCATGCTATTGCCTCCACCCCACTTCCCAGCATTCCCATACTTACTTGCTTTTGTGGGGAGTTCAGTGTGTGTGGGTGTGAGAGCAATGGCAAGATGGCTGACAGTGGTGTCCTGCTGTTGGTTGGTGTGCAGTTCCCAGCATGCCCTTGTGCTCCCCACAGCAGTAGCCAGTGTCAGCCATCTTGTCAGTCGTTTTCCACTCCCTGTGATGTGAGCATGGTTCAGGGTGGTGGTGATGGGACAGTTGTGAGGCTGAGCAATATCTGTGCCTACTACTCCCATCATGCTATTGCCTCCACCCCCCTTCCCAGCATGCCCATGCTTCCTTCCTTTTGACTCTGCTTCCCTGTGGGGTGGGCTGGCTGTGCTGACAGGATGGCTGGGAGTGTTGTCCTGGCAGTTGTTTGGCTAAAAGTCCCAAGAGTGTCCCTGTGCTTCACACAACATAACCCAGGGTGGTGGTTCTTTGTGGGATCTTGAGTTAGAATGTGAGGCATTTCATTCTCCCAGGTGGGTTCTGTGGAGTTTGTGTTGAGGGGGGGTGTGAGGGGAGGTGCTTGTGACTATGGTCAGTGCTGCAAGTCCTCCTTCCCACCCAGCCAGATATCCCACCATGGAACGTGCTTCCATTGCAGGGAGTGGAAGTTGTCTCTCAGGATGTCAGTCAGTGGTGTAGTGCTGTTTGTTGGTGCACAGTTCCCAGCAGGGCCTTGTGCTCCCCACAGCAGTAGCCAGTGTCAGCCATCTTGTGAGTCCTTCTCCACTCCCTGTGATGTGAGCATGGTTCAGGGTGGTGTTGATGGGACAGTTGTGGGGGTGAGCTATGTCTGTGACTGTGACTCCCATCATGCTATTGCCTCCACCCCACTTCCCAGCATTCCCATACTTACTTGCTTTTGTGGGGAGTTCAGTGTGTGTGGGTGTGAGAGCAATGGCAAGATGGCTGACAGTGGTGTCCTGCTGTTGGTTGGTGTGCAGTTCCCAGCATGCCCTTGTGCTCCCCACAGCAGTAGCCAGTGTCAGCCATCTTGTCAGTCGTTTTCCACTCCCTGTGATGTGAGCATGGTTCAGGGTGGTGGAGATGGGACAGTTGTGAGGCTGAGCAATATCTGTGCCTACTACTCCCATCATGCTATTGCCTCCACCCCCCTTCCCAGCATGCCCATGCTTCCTTCCTTTTGACTCTGCTTCCCTGTGGGGTGGGCTGGCTGTGCTGACAGGATGGCTGGGAGTGTTGTCCTGGCAGTTGTTTGGCTAAAAGTCCCAAGAGTGTCCCTGGTCTTCACACAACATAACCCAGGGTGGTGGTTCTTTGTGGGATCTTGAGTTAGGATGTGAGGCATTGCATTCTCCCAGGTGGGTTCTGTGGAGTTTGTGTTGAGGGGGGGTGTGAGGGGAGGTGCTTGTGACTATGGTCAGTGCTGCAAGTCCTCCTTCCCACCCAGCCAGATATCCCACCATGGAACGTGCTTCCATTGCAGGGAGTGGAAGTTGTCTCTCAGGATGTCAGTCAGTGGTGTCCTGCTGTTTGTTGGTGCACAGTTCCCAGCAGGGCCTTGTGCTCCCCACAGCAGTAGCCAGTGTCAGCCATCTTGTGAGTCCTTCTCCACTCCCTGTGATGTGAGCATGGTTCAGGGTGGTGTTGATGGGACAGTTGTGGGGCTGAGCTATGTCTGTGACTGTGACTCCCATCATGCTATTGCCTCCACCCCACTTCCCAGCATTCCCATACTTACTTGCTTTTGTGGGGAGTTCAGTGTGTGTGGGTGTGAGAGCAAAGGCAAGATGGCTGACAGTGGTGTCCTGCTGTTGGTTGGTGTGCAGTTCCCAGCATGCCCTTGTGATCCCCACGACACAGCAACAGTGTCAGACATCTTTGATGGGCCTTTCCACTCTCTGTGGGATGTGCATGCGTGAGTGTGAGCTTGCTGGGCCATGTGGTGGGGGATGTAGAGCTGTGACTACGACTCCCATCATGCTATTGCCTCCACCCCCTTCCCAGCATGCCCATCCTTCCTTCCTTTTGACTCTGCTTCCCAGTGGGGTGGGCTGCCTGTGCTGACAGGATGGCTGGGAGTGTTGTCCTGGCAGTTGTTTGGCTGAAAGTCCCAAGAGTGTCCCTGTGCTTCACACGACATAACCCAGGGTGGAGGTTCTTTGTGGGATCTTGAGTTAGGATGTGTGGCATTGCATTCTCCCAGGTGGGTTATGTGGAGTATGTGTTGAGGGTGTGTGTGAGGGGAGGTGCTTGTGACTATGGTCAGTGGTGCGAGTCCTCCTTCCCACCCAGCCAGCCAGATATCCCACCATGGAACGTGCTTCCATTGCAGGGAGTGGAAGTTGTCTCTCAGGATGTCAGTCAGTGGTGTCCTGCTGTTGGTTGTTGCACAGTTGCCAGCAGGGCCGTGTGCTCCCCACAGCAGTAGCCAGTGTCAGCCATCTTGTGAGTCCTTTTCCACTCCCTGTGATGTGCGCATGGTTCAAGGTGGTGTTGATGGGACAGTTGTGGGGGGCAATATGTGTGACTACGACTCCCATGATGCTATTGGCTACACTGACTTGCCCAGCATACACAGAATTCCTTTCTTTCAGTGGTCTTCACTGTGTGTTGGTGTTGTAGTGGTGGCTACATGTCTGGATGTGTTTGTTAGTTCTATTTGTGCCACTGTCTAGCTGTAGTTGTAGTTGTGTTTGTACATGTGATGACACGGTTAAATGTAACTTTGAGATGGCATGTGTTGTGTTTATCTGACTGACATACACATTTTGGGATGATTCTGTTCTGGTTGCTGTGTAATTGCTATGAGTGCATGGTTTGACTCTCCCCTTGACAGTGATGTGTGTGTGTATTGTGGCAGAATATTGTGTACATTTGTTGTGTACTCACCAGGCTCTGGGATGTTCTCTAGTCCATATACGCTCACTGGCGGAAGGATGGCCCGCACCTTCTCCTCCCAGGGCCTGAGGTATACTGGCTTGGCATGAGGGCCACTGCCGGTGTATTGGCTCAGGAGGTAGTCTTTCTTGAGCAGCTTCCGGACCCTCCTGCGCACGTCATACCACCTGTTCTGGATGTCAGTCTTTGTGCGCAGACATGGTGATTGTGCATTCACCCTGTTGATGATCCTCTCCCACATCTTGGTTTTCTGGGAGATGGGGGTCTGTTGGACCAGTGTGCCAAACAGCTGTGGCTCTACCCTGAGGATCTCGTCTACCAGGACTTCCAATTCACAATCTAGGAACTTGTGATTCTTCTTGGGGGCATGGTGATGGGTGGTGATGGTGAGTGATGTGTGTGTTGGTGTGCAGGTGAGGGTGTGTGAGTGTGTGTTTTGCTGGGTGTATGTGAGGTAGGTATTTGTTGGTGTGCTGATGGTGTGTGGCTTGTGTGAGGGATGAGATGTGGGTGTGTGGTTGCTGTCTGTTGGGTGCTGGCAGTAGAATGGCATTTGCAAAGGATCATGGTTGGGATTTGTGTCCTTTATATGGGTGGAGTTGTGGGTGTGTCTTTGTTCTCTGTCCCCAACCCCCCAGTATTTATTGGCTTTGTAATTGCTTGTTTGGCCTTTTTTTGTGTAATTTTTCCTTTGTACTGTCTGTGCATGTTGGAAACGTTCTTGTGACCGAGTCGGACCCTGCATTTGTCTCGTACGGTCTTCTCCGTTTCGTTCACGCTGTGTTTGTGGTATTTTCTATGCTGCGTACGCGTCGGTCGCGGTGTTTTGTGTTACTTCGGCTCGGTTTTGTATGCGTGTCGGTCGTACGGCTTGTCCTCCGTACGACTCGGTCGTGGTTTTCGCGCCTTGCATCGTACTTTGCGGTTTGGAGTTCGCGTGTACGTTTCGGTCGGATTTGTTCCGGGTGCGTGTCGGTCGGTTCGATTCGCGTGTTTTTCCGGCCGGATTGCTGTTTTCCATGCGGCTCGGTCGTTCGGGTTGGGTTCGGTACGTGTCGGTCGGATTTAGCACGCCTTGCATCGTACTTGGCGTGTCGGGCGCCACAGGTACGTGTCGGTCGGAATAAATTCCGGCTCCGAGTCGGTCGGTGCTTTTTCCAGCCCGAATCGGAATCGACCCCATAGTGTCACCCACGGTGGCATAAACAAAATAAACAAAGAGTGGGATTGGCAAAGCATTCAAGATGGCAGGACCAATTTAGGGAGCTAGCTCTGCCAAGCTCTGATACTTGCTGTGGAACTGCCTGGTGAAATCAGCCAGTGAGCTGGCCTGTGAGCCCTTTTAGCTGCCCTGATCAATCTGATGAGACTCTGTGCAGTGGAGTGGCGGCCGGAAAGACGGGGGAGGCTGGGCCATCCTGGTCCAGAGTCCCTGTTAGGCCCACAGCTTCAGTTGGGGCCTAGAGAAGATCCTGTGATAACAATGGACCGAAAGCAGGGAGGAGGGCTCGCCCATTCACTGCTGTGCTTCGACAGGAGCTGTGGGGGTTTGAAGTGCTTCCCAGCTGCTTTGCCCCGAGCTGGCTTGCCAAACTGAAGGCTCCCTTGAGACTCAAAGGTGGCGGCCTGGAGGCGTCTGGACAATGCTCACCACCAAGGAGCCGTTGGGCATGCGGTGTGTCCCTGCCACCAGGACTGGAACCTGAGGCTCCTGGTGGCCCCAAGAGGTTGTGTGGGCCCTTCCAGACTGTGAGCCCGGGGAAGCTCGGCCATCCGGACCTGGGTCTACTGGAGGCACTTGATCCGACTACATTGACAAGGAATCAACAGTCCCTTTTTTCGTCCGAGCAGATGTACTGTGCCCATACTATTCTACCTTGCAGGTGCAACTGGGGGGCCCCCTGGGTCTTGCTCTAGGTGGTAACCTTCCCGTGTGTGATGCACAGCTGGATTGCTGTGACCCAACTGGCTATAGATCCATAGTCACTGCCCTGAAAGCACTGCCCGGCTATCTGTGGGACCCAAGGGGCAGCTGCTCACCAAACTCCATTACAGGTTTTCAGTGCCAATATTTGCAGCTGATTTCACACCGACACCCTGCACAGCCACAGCCCTATAGAGAATAACAACTCCAGGGTACCCAACTGCAAGCACAGGGACATTGCAAGCAGCGGTGGCCTAGCTGCAGAATAAAATTGACAATTATGTCAGGACGTCTACCAGTGTCCCACAGGTTGAGTCAGAGCAGGACAAGGCAGGGGCCACTAGGATAATATATCCTCTGCACAAATGCTCCAGGCCATCGGCAACACCCAGAAATCACTGGAGACACAAATAGGATGTTTGGGGGCAGAGGTGGGGCTCCTCTGCTTTGGTGTCGGGAAAATAGCAGTCAGGGTTACAGAAACCGAAACAAGAATTTCAACTGTGGAGGACACTATGCCCACACTGAATGCTGAAGTACCCCATCTGAAGGGTGTGCTGAGCTGTTTGGATCAGAGGGCCGAGGATACAGAGGGGGGTTTGAGGTGGCGCAATCTCTGGTTTGTAGCGATTCCCAAAGGGTCAGATTGAGAACATCCTGAAGCTTTCCTGGCTGCTCGGCTCAAGTCTTGTGTCCCAGCGGAGTCTGCTTCACAATTGAGAGAGCACACTGGGCCCTGCAGTCCAGATCGCTATCCGAGCTGGCATCCAGGGCCCTGATTACCTGTCGCCTTAACTACACTGACAGGGAAGCTATCCTCCAACACTCTCGGTCCTCAGTCTGGAGGGGGCCTGAGTCAACAGATATCTGAACTGTACACTGCTAGTGCAACAACTATTGAGGTCTTTTGGGGCAATTAAGCAGAAGCTGGGTGTGGTGCCACTCGCATGCTCCTCTTTCCTGTGAAACGGAAAGTTCTGCATGCCAGTAAATTGGATTACCTAGAGACACTCCAAGAAGTCTGGGACTGGACGGAAATATGAAGCTGGATGTCTGCGGTGCAGTGCGAGACCAATGGCCCACCCTCAGAGAACAATGGGGCAGCACTGGGATCCTCTGATGTGGGACATTTCGGGACTCATAGAGATGAAGGCTGAAATGGTGCGACTGAGGACCCCAGCATGAACAGTCCACCTCACCAGGATGAAAGAGATAAATGAGACAGTAGTGATGGGTCATTGAGGCCAAACTCTGTTCAACAAGAGAACAATCAAAAAAACCCCGGCTCTGATTCACACTTGTTTTCTTTTGACACCATTGCTGCAATTAAGACATACCTTGACAGTGGGTATCTCTGGGGACACGGGGGCTGTGGTCCAAACTTCCTAGGGAACAGAAAGTGAATTCATTACAACTAAAGGTTGACAGCTATTATCTGAATGCAAATGGGGCCTGCACTCCTATCATGTGGTTCAAATGTTGGGAGGATGACAGATAATTTAGCTATGGAAGGGTTGGGCGAGGCAGAGTTTGGCTTTTAGTTCTAGTGGATTCTTTTAGCTCTAAATATCACATTACTAGCTTTTTAGTGAATCAACACAACCTAGACACCAGGTATGCTTGCCTTTGCACCTTCAACCTCATATCTGGAATGTTAATTGCCTGAACAACAAAGTTAAAAGGGGTTTCATCTTTCATTACAACAGGAGGTTCACACTATGGTTGGTATTCATGTAGGAGACTCCCGTGATGAGTGCTAGATGTCCCCTCTTTGCACTTAGCAGCTATACCAGGGTATATTACTCTGGATATATGACAAATTCACGTGGCACAGTAGTCCTACTACATAGGCCATTCCCAATGAAAGTTTTGAGGGTAACCCATGATTACCCCAGCAGGCGTACGTTAGTGAAAGGCATGGTGGGAGACACACAATGGATGTTATCCTCTATATACACTCTGCCGACCCTAGTTAATGACACTCTGGATGCACTCGTGACACACATACTGAACTCCCCATTGGGTATAACAATCCTTGGGGCAACCTTAATTCAGTAATGAATGTGGATAAGGATGTTGGCAGCACCCCTAAGGTCCGCAGATACTCCCTCTTGCCTCATTGGTCATGGACCACGGCCCTTCATGACGCCTGGTGTGCAACACACTTGGAATCTGTCCAATTCATACACTACTCCCACATGCATAAATCATCCACAAGATTAGACTATACTTTTATCCCCTCTACTGATATGGGGTGCTTTCAGAGGCCCAAATTTCTCCTTGTGCCTTGACTGACCACACTCCCACAATGGTCAGACTGAGGCGTCCTGGAGAACGTGAGACATGGAGATTGAGTACCTGGTGGTTCCATGATGGGGACTTCTCAGACTACATTAGGGTCCATATTGACGACAACTTAACTCTAAACACAGGTATGGTTTTCTCTCCCATTACACTTTGGGAGGTGATCAAGGCAGTTAGCAGAGGGAGAGCTGTCTCCTATCAAATGGCTTCTAAGGAGCACAATATTTCTGGGTGCTGGATCTGGAAACACATCTTAGGGATCTAGGGCCATATGTATGAAAATCGGAATTTGCGATTCTCAAAATGCGATATTTTGCGAATCGCATTGTGAGAATCGCAAAATACGATGTATCAAGAAAATCGCAATTATTTAGCGATTCGCCTAAATTCGCAGAATAATTCTGAGAATCCCAATTTGCGATTCTTTATTTGCGAAATTCGCTAATAAGGAATCGCAAAATGGGGAATCTGCCATTCAGGTGCAGCTTGATGACATCACAACCAGGAAGTGTGACTGCACAGCTGCACCTGATTGCCAGAAGCACAGTCAGAGCCTGAGGGAGAGTGGAAGAGCACTGCACTGACATCCAGGAGGCAAAATGAATCCCCAGGAGCAGGAGAAGGAGAAGGAGAAGGAGAAGGAGAAGGAGAAGGAGGAGGCAGGAAGGAAGAGGAAACCCAAATTCAGTGACAGGGAGCAGGAAGTCCTGATAGAGGAGATGGTAGGCAGCCATGAGCTCCTATTTGGGAAAAAAGCCCTGAACGTGCCAGAGGCAAGGAAGAGGAAAATCTGGGATGCCATACAGGACAAGGTGAATGCCATAGGTGTAACCCACCGCACTGTGGAGGACCTGCGCAAGCGCTGGTACGATATGCGGCTGAGATCTAAAGAAAAGCTGGCAACCAGGTTGGCTGAGGCGAAGAAGACCGGGGGCGGCACATCCAGAGTCCACGCCCCAGGAGGAGTTGGTGGAGTCCACCTTGCTATCGGAGAGTGTCAGTGGAGTGGCTGACCTGGACAGCTCCGACCCACCCACCACCAGTCAAGGTAAGATGCATGCCATCTGTCCCCTTCCACTCCACCATAGCACTCACACAGTTATGAGCCCCCAGCAACCAAACAGTTTTTCAACTCCAGTACATGGTGTTGTGTACACCCTGAAATGCATCATGGGAGATGTAGTCACATGCACCAAACAGTGTAGTATTGAGACACAGCAAGGTAGTGACAGTGACAGTGAGTTAGGGAATGCAAAATACAGGCAGACAGGATGTAGGTAATGCAAAAATAAGTAGATTTAACCTCTTACAAAATGAGAATGAGTACACTACAAATATTGTCTGTGCTTCTGTCTTCACAGCACCACTGGCAAGGCAGGAGGGCAGTGCAGGGCATGAGGAGGCAGATGTCACCGATGAGCAGGCAGGGGAGGAGGAGCAGGAGGCACAGACCCCTGAAATCCATGTTGCATGCAGAAAACGCAACATCGTGCCACCACTACCACAGATGGAGGCAGACCTACAGGGAAGCGGAGACGAATCCCAGGCAGACCAGGCCCAGCTTACAGTCCCACACAGGCAACAGTCCCCTGACCACCAGAGGGAAGGAGGAGGAAACAGACGCAGGGCAAGGCAGTCCACCAGTGCTGGTGATGAGGAGCAGCAGTCTGTATTCTCCGGCCTCGAGGGCACTATGGTGAAGGTGCAGCGGCTGCAAGTAAAATCAATGCGGTCAATGCAGCGTCAGTTCCAAACCCTAAACCATCACATGAGCAACATGAGGGGTGAGATGAGGGAAATGACTGGTGCCATACGTGAACTGTGTGCCGTGCAGAGAAGATCCAACGCCCGCATGGACACATACAGCAAGGCGGTCAACCGCCTGTGCACTGTTACGTCCCTGCTGTCACGTAGGTGTGTCAGTATGCAGGTAGAAATGGCACATAACAGCCAGGATATGGCCAAGGTCTTGGTGCAGGTGACACATGCTGTGGAACTGATGCAGGCGGCTGGCTCAGGTGGGACAGGACCCCTGCCCACAGGGGACAGTGAAGACCAATCAAGCCGCAGCAGCATTACACCACCAGTACCTGAGGTCAGACGGCGGAGCGTGAGGCAGGGGAGAACCCAGGATGACCCGGGGGAGAGCAGTGGGCACCCAGAGCGAGGTGCAAGCAGCCGTGCACGCAGAAGATAAGGTGGCATCAGGGAAGCATGGCCATGGGTGACTTAACACATTGCTGTGGACTGAAGTGTCTAGGACACCTTTGCATTGTGAATTTAACAGTTGCAAATATCATTCACACACATTAGGTGTGCGTCAGGCTGTGTGCCAGAATTGTACTAGCACCAAATGGAATAAAAACACAGTTGTGCACCAATACATAGCATACTGTCATTATTACTCACCTAGAAATAGTTGTGCGTGATCTCCTGGCGCCTCTGCCGTCCGGCAGCTGCCCCAACACCACCTGCTAGTCCTGCACGAGGAGCCGGTCCCTCCTCATCGGATGACTCTGATTCGCTGAGCTCCACTGGGGTGCCCTTCCTGGTTGCTATGTTGTGCAGCATGGCACATGCGACCACTATCTTGCAGCAGGTCTCCGGGCTGTATTGCAGGGCACCTCCGCTCTTGTGTAGGCACCTAAATCGGCTCTTTAGGATGCCAAAAGTCCTTTCAATCACACTACGGGTCGACCTGTGGGCGTTGTTGTAGCGGCGCTCCGCAGCAGTGACTGGATTCAAGTAGGGTGTCATGATGAAATCCCTCACTGCATACACGCTGTCCCCTGCAGGGTGCAAATGAAATGGGTTACACACTGTCATCCCACTCAAGGCCTCAACTGTATGTGTGAATGTTAGCCATTTTATACCTAGCAAGTAGCCCTCACCAAACTCCCCAGCCAAGAGGCGACGGTGTAGCCCACTGTGGCGGAAAATGAATGAATCATGGGTGCTTCCAGGATATTTCGCAACTATGTCCGTGATGACATGGGTGGCATTACAAACCACCTGGATATTCGGGGAATGATAACACTTTCTGTTCCTGTACACATATTCTGTCTGGGAGGGGGGGGACAGGGCGACATGGGTCCCATCAATGCAGCCAATTACATGGGGGAAATGGGCTATCTGATAGAACCCCTGCTTGGTTTGGTCAAGTGCCTGCTGCGTGTTAGGGAAATGGATGTGGTGTTGCAACCTCTGCATCATGGCATCCAGGAACCTGTGAAAGAGGCGTGACAGGCTACTCTGTGTCACCCCTCCTGCTGCTGCTATCACCCCCTGAAAGCTCCCAGACGCCAGCAGGTGCAGTGAGCACAGGACCTGCACATGGGTGGAGATGGTGCGTGTCCTGCGTGTGGGGTGCTCCAGCATGGGCTTTAGCTCCTCAATGAGATCCATGATGCTGTCTGGGTGCAGCCTGTACTTTTCATGGATCTGCTCCTCTGTTTGCTGGAACAAGGTGATGCGTGCACTGAAGATCCTCTCTTTGCGTCTCCTTCTCTGGCCAGCAGCTCTGATCCTCAGCCTCCTAGCGATGATGTACAGCGCAGCCATTGTGAAAGCCCCTGTTGCATTTTGGGCCAGCTTATATGGGTTGCACCTGGTTACCACCTGCTCTGAGTTGGTGGTAATTGCGAGGTGCTAAATTGCGAATTTTGCTAATTCGCAGATAGCAAATTTTTGGTACATTTCATTGCGAATTCGCTATCTGCGATTACGTTATTTGCGAAATTCGCAAATCGCGTACAGCAATATGCGAATTCGCATTAAATATTCGCAGAATCGGGCTCGCACATTTGTGCGAATCGCTATTTTTGCGATTAGCAATTCTGCAATGCGATTTCGTTTCATACATCGCAAAAGTCATTTTTGCATTCGCAAACACTGAAATTTAGCGATTCGCAGTGTTTGCGATTGCGAAAATGCTTGATACATATGGCCCCTAGAGTCCAAATTAATATTTGAACACAAGGAACAGCTACTGGGTTCTCTGGAACTAACATGTCTATTACTAAGACTAAAGCTGCTTGACTCTGCTACATTTGCTGCTGTCAGCACTCAATTCCATATATATGAAGTAGGACATAAGCCCATTAAGGTTTTGCATTGGCTAACTAATAAAGACCAGGACATGTGATGTATCCCTTGCTTGATAAATGCAGAGAGGGCGAGTATAAAATATCCCCAAGGCATTGCCCAAATGTTGCTTGATACTTCTAATGCAGAGCACGAGTCCCATCATAGAAGAGACACACCAATCCTGAGCCTTCCATCCTCGGCTCATGGATGACTGGATGAATTGCTATGTGAGTAAGAGATAGAGGAGACCCTAGCAGGCCTACCAAAGAGCAAAACTCCTGGTCCCAATGGTTTTCCCTTAGAAATATTTCAGAGCTACGCATCCCATCTCACTCCCCAACTCTCGAGTATCTTTGAGTATGTATGAGGAACCCTATATGACTGGGATACTATCACAATGCCTGAGAGTAGTCACTATCTCTGTTGTGCTGAAGCCACCCTCATGAAAACTGTGGATCATATCGCTCTATATCTCTAATTATTCTGGATGCCAAGATACCTGCCAAAGTGTTGACCAATAGATTATTGACGTCAATATGAACTCTGTTGGGATATGACCAAAAGGGTTTCTTACTCAATCATATCACATGTCCAGGTCTCTGGATTCCAGGGAGCTGTGTACACTGGTCTCCATAGACTTCGAGAAGGCCTTTGAGTTGGTGCATTGGT
Organism: Calotriton arnoldi; assembly: GCA_963921515.1. Taxonomy (NCBI): domain Eukaryota; kingdom Metazoa; phylum Chordata; class Amphibia; order Caudata; family Salamandridae; genus Calotriton; species Calotriton arnoldi. Next base: position 339,901 of record CAWUFW010007617.1, read on the forward strand.
CCTTTATGTTCAACCTTCTAGAGAGGATGAACTCTAAATATTTTTTTACTTTTTCTCAAATATACAGGGGGCCGTTATTGTGAAATGCCCTGTAAGTAATCAGAAGTGCTTTGAATTTGATTCTCATCTTGACAGGTGACTAATGCAGTTCTTTCAGTCCGTGCAGAATGTATCGCCTTTTAGGGATGTTTAAGGCAAGACGGCCCACTGCAGTCTGGACTCGTTGAAACTGGTTTACCAGTTCCATAGGGGATCCAAGAAAAATTATATTTGCATAATCCAAACTAGATTAATGCACCCACAATGTCTTTCCTTAGAAGATATTTGAAAGTCGTTCTTATAGATTGAAGAAGCGAAAAACATGTGACAGTGGTGACCTGCACCTATGGTTGAAATGATAAGGCGACATCCAATTGAAACCCAATGGGACCCAAGGAAGAGAAGAATACTACCTCAATCTGAGTCAAAACATCAGAAGAGTGAATGAAATAAGCCTGACAAAAGAAAACTCGGACAAACTATCTCAAAAGCTACTGGACTTTACCCAAAATCACAAAACTATGGAACTAAAAATTAATCTGACAGCTAAAGATAATCAAAGTACGACAACTAAGCTTAACTCAAATATTGGGGAAGGAGATCTACTTAGCAATTCAAACAACCTTTTGGAATCCGTTACCCCATTGGTGCAAGCATTTCAAGCATCAACAGATACCCTCATAATGCAGTCAGATAAATTAGACATTCAAATAGATCAAATGAACATCATTGCATTGTATATCTCAGGGATCAACACAAAATTGGATAAACTAACCAATTTAATAACAAGAGTTCAATGCAAATACTCTCTGCATGAAAGTCCATGTATGTGCAGCTCAATAATTGATAAACTGAGGGTCATATTAGCAAGGGCACTATCGCCGCTTTAGCGGCACTTTTTGCCACTAAAGCGGCGATATTCTTATCGCCCTATCAGCAAACTGTCTCTAGCAGCAGTTAGAGACAGTTTTCGGGCATTAGCGCCCGTGTTTTACCGCTTTGCATGTCAGCGATATTTATCGCTAATGACATGCAAAGTGGGCGTTCCGACGAACAAACCTGGGAAACACCCGCTAACAGGCCTATCGCCTATTAGCAAGGTGGCCATGGCCCCAGTTAGCGACGTGAAAAGTCGCGCTAACCGGGGTCATCGCCATTTATTTAACACCTGCAATTAGCAGGTGTTAGCCATATCTAACATGGGGGGTGGATTATGCTGATACGACCACAGGGTCGTATCAGCAAGGTTATCGCTGTTTTCCATGAAACATCGCTGGAAAACCAGTGATGTTTCATGGAAAACACCGCTATGGCTGGAATAATTATCGCCATAGCGCTAAATGTCGCTAATACAGCGTTAGCATGGCAAATTATTCCGACGATAGCCGGCGATAAAAAAGTGCTCGTTAAACACGCTTTGCGATGTTTAGCGCACTTTTTAGATAATATGCCCCTGAGTCTCTTACCAACATTATTGGAACAGATTCTTAGTATCAACAAACTTCACACTACCTTCAGAATTGAAACTGAATAAAAGACAAAGAACAACTGGGCTCACAAGCAAAGCAACAACGTTCACCGTTAGCTGTAGACACCTCATTGGAGATTACAAATGGCACACAACTGCAACCTATAAAAAGGACAGTACCTCCAGAGGTTGAACAAACGGAGACACTGAAGGACATCTCAGGTAATCTCAAGACTATGACCCAATCCAGAAGACAAAAAAAGCGTGAAAGGAAAGCTAGAAATAAATTCCTGGAACACGCGAACTTCAACCAGCCAGAATGTTCCCTATTTTTATTACAACTTGCGATGGTAAAGTCTCGGACGGTCTAACTATTCCATCCTCAACAGCAGTCCCCATTCATAGCAACAACATCCAAAACAGGGCGCCAGCCAGCAAGAACCCAGACGAGTCGGATTCAGGTCAAACATACAACATTGACTTTACAACTATGAACGACTCGGACCCTCACGAGAAAACCGAAACAGAGAAAATTGATGGTCCCGCAAGACCAACAGTACAAGAAGCCAGGTCGGGATCAGGTAGGCTTGAAAATAACAAAGGGAAGAGTCCAATACCATCAAAAGACCAACTTCAGGCAAGCCTGGGAAATGGGATACCTCTAAGAACAGAAAGTCCCAAGACTGTCATTCACTCTAACTCAAGACCAAAAGCAAAAAATCGCCTGGATAGTATTGATGCCACACTGCAAACATTAAAAATATCTGAACACCAAGCAACTCATATGGGGGACACTTCCCAGGAGCAACAGGCTAAAAATAAAAGTTGTTCGAATAAAAAGAACGACACTCCGGAGCCACAGGAAACTATAAATCGTAACGGGCTGCATCACTCAGGGGCACCAATTAAATACACTTTGCCACAACAAGTAGGAGATGGCAGCTGGTCCCCACAAGGGAATCTCAGATTTCTCATTCAAAATCAGAAAAAACTCACATTGGAGGAAGGCCAGTGCCCGGAAACATCAAGGGAAAGACCAAATAACGCAACTGATAATTCTGAAGCTAGAATACGAATCATTAGGTAGGCAAGATATTCTGAATAGATGCACTATACTAAAACTCATGGGTGAAATCCCGGAATTAAAACATATACAATCTGCTAATCTCTTGGTAGTGCAATTCCTGACTGATGGTCAACGCAAAAACAAGGAGCAAACGCTAACCAAATGGCAGTCTGCAGAGATAGTACAGCTAATTTTGAACAGTTCGGAACAATTCGAAGCCTGGGGTATAAAATCATCTATACCAGTAGCACCATGCTGTCCTTGTCCTCTTAGTGAAAATCGTATACACAAAACCAAACAACAGCCAAAACAAAGAATTGAAATAACACTGGTCTATTCAGTCTTACAGAATGCTAAGGGGAGAATTAGAACTGTTATAACAAGGTCTACTAAAGACTGGAAAGCAAATGCGGAGGCAGATCAAAATCATTGGAACTGGCTCCCAAGCATTCTCAATACCAAGAAAAACGATTGACCAAGGAAAGGTAAAACGGGCATTATCCATATGATATCATGGAATATAGCTGGGGCAAAAAACAGCTTGAAGAAGGCATTCCTCTTTGCGATTAGCTCACTTGTGACATAATAGCTCTACAAGAAACATGAGAATTGGAAGATCTCCCCAAAGTTGGTTTACTCACTACACAGCAGTCACAGAAAAAAGTAAACAATACAGATGTGCCAAAGGTGGCTTGGCAGTTTATGTATCCACAGCACTTAATATTACACCTGAACAGTTAAAATCACCAGATCCCAGAATTCAACTTATTAAACTTAAGGACCAGTGCCTGGATAAAAAGAGGACAGTATTACTGATTAATAATTACACTCAACCAATGGTAAGAAAAAAAAGACAATAATGCACTTTTAATTAAAACCATTGCGACATGCGATGTGCTGAACCTGCCTGGAATTTTGTATTGACTGGAGACTTTAATTCTAACCTAATTTATACTCCAGAGGAAGATGGAATACTGACAATGGACAACATCTTCTGGAATGTAAAGCAACAACATTAAGCCTGGAGTAGTCGCCCAAACCATATGGGCCGTCAGTTAGTAAAAGCACTGGAATATCACGGTATGCGCGTGATAAACAGTAGATGAGTAGAAGATAATCTGCGAAAAAACACCTATTATGGACCAAGGGGGCTATCGATACTATATTTCACGATCATCTTCCTACCCTTAATGTCTGCTCTTGTACAATTCTATATCAAATATGCCACAATAAGCGATCATTCATTTCAACACATCCTCTTTGACCTTAATTTATCAAAATTTCAAATTACTACGGGGGATATTACCAAGGAACTGCGATAATTATCGCAAAGCGCGCTTAGCGCTGTTTTTTTTATCGCCGGCTATCGCTGGATTTCATCGCGGAGATAACGCGTTATTATCAACGCTTATCTCCAAGGCGATGAAAAATCCAGCGATAGCGGCGAAACCCAGCAATAGCGCGAGAAATCCAGCGATAAATTCAATGCGCTAATGAAAAGCTTGCTATTAGGCAGGTGAATACTTAACCTTACAATCCACCTCCCATTGACTATAATGGTTAAGTCAGGTTTTTAGCAGGTGTTAGATTCCAGCGATAATCGCGGTTAGCGCAAATTTTTTTATCGCTTCGCGGGCATTGCTAATAGGGGGAAGTTGTGTTTGCGACTTTTTTCAGTCGCTTTTAGTTGGGAACGCCTACTTTGCATGTCATTAGCGATATATATCGCTGACATGTAAAGCGGCCCGAAAACGGTCGCTTTCGCCATAAAGCTGTCGCTGTTGATAATAGGGCGATAGAAATATCGCCGCTTTAGCGGCAAAAAGTGCCGCTAAAGCGGCGATAAGGCCCTTGCTAATATGCCCCTACATTACCAGAAGGTAAAATTAATTTGGTAAATTTAAAACGGCTCAAGTAGAAAAACGAAACCAAACTTGAGTGGCATACAACAACCAAGGAAATACTGACGGGATCTGCACATGAGTGTGCCAATAGGATACAAGCCTTGAATAATTTTTTGAACAAATTAACAACAGTAATGATAATCACGAGAAAGAAGGCCACAAGATACAAATCACAAAATGTATTAACAAGCGAAGTTTAAAAAATGAAACGCTACTGTGGTGTCGGCAATGAGAGGCAGAGAGGAAATGCGGTGCAAAAAGGTATTTATTTAAGCGTCTCAAGTAGTATCCAGTCAAGATCTGGCTTGTCTTTCCTCCCGTCTTCACATCAGAGGAAGGGTGTAGTGGAGAACCTCATCTTCGTCCCAGTGGTAGGTAGTCAGGACATGGAAACAATAGAAAGGACACTGTTTTAGTGTGGGTGTACGCCGACTATGCACGGCTGAGTAGGGAAAGGAGTGAGGGAGGGACACCTCTACCACCACCAAGTGCGTGTCACTAGCGCTTGATCCACTACGCTGCGGACAGACGCGTGCTCATGGTATTTAACCCTCTCCAGCCCTGGTAACCGGCTCTCCCAGTGCTGGGCGCCCCCTTGTAAACCACCCCTGGATACGAGCCCGTACCTCAGGTAGCCACGCTCTTCCTAGAGCATGGCTGGCGTCAGCGTGGTACTGGATTAGGGTCCGGCTCCCTCTTCCGATTATCCTCTGGTCGTCGTTACAGCACGGCAGGCCTCACACCCCGGTCGAGTTCCCGCGAGGAAGAAGCGTTGTGATCCTGGAAACAGCGTCTCTACTGCCTCGTTGTCTCGGTATGCGGCTTCACGTCCTCTTGAGGCTCTCGGTCTCGTCTTCCGTCTTCCGCGTCTCTCTCTATAAGGACCGCCCTCCCGTCTTCTTTGGCAGTCATTGGCCCATGTGACGGCGTCACATGGGTCGGCTCGAATTCCCGGAAGTGAGGGATATTAAAGGAGCCGTGTTCCTCCTCTGAACCATGTCCCCATGGAGACTGTAAGCAAAACACAGGAGAGGCATAAGGGAGAAGAATGTCATCGGTCTCCTCCTCCCGGCCGGGTACATCACAACAGCTACCTAAAAATCATTGAAGATACTTCAGACAACAGACCATGACAGAATTACATGGGAAGCATGAACAGAGAAAACTTTACAAAAGGAAATTATGGGAAGATAAAAGGTCGAGCAAGGAGAGACTTTTGTCCAAATTAATATACAGTGCACGGCACCCTGACTCGAGCAACTTTTAGCAAACGATAAACCATCTGAACAGGCCAGTGAACACCTTAACTTCAAATGTACAGGAACAGGATTGAGCCAATCATATATCACAGAAATTTACAGAGAACACCCATGCTCTACAACTGTAACAGAAGCCATCGGACTCCATAAGACATCAAAATCAATCGAAATCCAGCGAAACCCGATCTTGATCATCTGGCAGGATGGAGGGTCTTGAGTGGAAAGGGGAACTAAAATCGCACTGTTCTCCCTACTCAGTGGAGGACATAACGAATGCAAAGGAAATTTTCAGAATTATCAGATCCTTTACCAGTCCATCTGCAATCGAGGAAAAGATTCTGCCCTCTCCTTCCTTGTGCTCAAACTTACCCAACTTATTTGAGGAGAAAATTAAGAAAGTCTATGCCTCATTCACAGTTGGAGAGGCGTCGGTGGATTCACAGCCATCCGGAATTAATGATTCCATTGGCACCTTCTCGGAGTTTCATCCTATAACCTTGCAGGAATCACTGACCGAAATCCTAAGATGCAAGTCTGGTTCCTCCTCAGACCCTTGCCCACCCAAGCTTATTAGGTCTCTGGCTCACTTGATCAACCCAGTATTAAACCACAGTTGGAACACTTCGGTATCTCCTGGCACCTTTCCAGATATTTGGAAACATGCATTCTTACCACCCCTTCTAACAAAACCGAATGCTGATCCTTCGGAGCTTGGTAATTACCGCCCAATTTCATTATTGCCAGCACCTGCAACAATTTTGGAAAAACTGGCACAACATCAACTCGCCAATTTCATTGATACACATGACATCTTGCATGACACACAGTCAGGATTCCGGTCAGGATTCAGTACTGAGAATGCATTGGTGGAGGTGGCGGAATCTGTGAGAATGACTGTAGACGCAGGAGCATCAGCGATCCTGGTCCTTCTAGATTTGTCGGCTCCGTTCGACATGGTTACGCACCCAATTTTACTGGACATACTCAAACAACTGGGTTTGCTGGGGGCAGTTCTCTCCTGGCTCCAGTCCTATCTCACAGACCGCTCTCAAAGAGTCTCTATCCAACCGCATCAATCTGAACCGAAGCCACTGTGGTGCGGCGTACCTCAATGCTCTGCCCCAAGCCCTCTGCTTTTCAACACCTACTTGGAGCCACTTTTCACTCTCATTGCTACCTGGAAGTGAAGGCAGTCTCCTATGCAGATGACACCTAGCTGGTGTTTTCATTCAAGGACCACTCTGTGGACTTGTTTACCAGATTTAAGGGGTGTCTGAAGGACATCGCATGCTGGATGAACTACAACAGCCTAAAACTAAATGCGGACACGACGGATGTCCTGTTCTTCGGTCAGGCCTCTCCTCCATCCGCAGGGTTATGGTGGCCAGCAGAATTGGGCTCACCACCATCTCCAGCAAATATAGCGAGGAATCTTGGCATCAAATGAGATTCAGACCTATCTTTTGCTACCCAAGTTCGACACATTTCCTCGTCCTGCTTCGGTAAGCTAAGAAGCCGAAAGAAATTCCTGCACTTATTACCGGAGGAAAGCCGCAAGATCATAGTCCATGCTACTGTGACCTCTCAGCTAGAATATGCGAACAGTCTGAACCTAGGACTACCTTCTTATTTGATCAACAGACTCCAGATGGTACAAAATGAGGCAGCAAGATTAATCCGACGGGTCCCATTCTGTCATCATATCTTCCCTCATATCAGGCAACTCCATTGGCTCCTGGTAGCGAAAAGGATAGAGTTCAAGTCCCTGACCCTGGCCTTTCGGGCCCTGCATGATAAAGAACCTAGATATCTCAGACATAGGCTTTGCCCATATCAACATAACACACTCTGAGATCCAACTCACAGCACCTGCTTTGTGTACCTCACTATGCTAAGTCCCGAATGGGAGGCAGGTCCTTCACAGTGAGGACCGCCAGGTTGCGGAACTCCTTACTCTCTCATATGCGCTTAGTTGAATCAGAACACGAGTTCAGGAAGATCCTGAAGACCTGGCTCTTTAGCCAAGGCTAGCCTCCCTGTTGGCCCTGATCCCTCTTCTGTTTCATCCGCTCAGTGCCGGGACACCTCTGTATGAGGTAGCTGTCATGCTCTATAAATGACACTATTATTATTATTATTAATATTATTATTATTATTATTATTATTATTATTATTATTAATAAAGAAAAGCAAAGGAGATGGTGCCCCAGGGCCTAATGGCATCCCACAAGCCATTTTTAAACACAACCCAGTTTTTTGCAGTAACCACCAGGAGATGCTGTACAAAGAAGTGGAGTCCCAAAATCAAATACCTGACAGTTAGCAAGGATCAATAATTGCACCTATATACAAAGGAGGTGGCAGAACAAATCCATCAAACTATAGGCTTATTGCACTGCTAGACTTAGAAGCAAAGTATCATGCCTCCTTGATCCTGGAAGACCAGGTCAACTGGTCGGATGCACTCAACTTGATCCCAAAAAATCAAATGGGATTTAGAAAAGGGATTGGAACTATGTCCAACATTTTATCAATCTCTCTAATAGCAGAAAAATTCAAGAAAAACAAGCAGAGTCTGCATCTCTGTTTTATCGACCTAAAGGCAGCATTTGACAGTGTGGATCGGCAACTTTTGTAGAACAAACTCCGTGCCTGGAACATTCCCGATAGAATTTTAAGAGGTCTAATGCTATTTTACTCACAAACTTGGCTGAGAGTAGAATTTCGAGAAAATTTCACACAAATAAGAGCCTGAAACAAGTTTGTGTGTTGGCCCCACATCTGTTCAATCTATTTATGTCAGACCTGTCCGACAACCTTAATAAGATCAACTCTCACTCTCCGCCTTTGTGTCCGCTAACTCTCTCACATCTTTCATATGCAGACGATGTCGTCCTACTGAGTTAAACTAAGGGTGGAGAGGTGTGGTGCAGCGGCCAGGGCAGCTGACTTCGGAGCACAGGGCTCACGGTTCGATCCCCGGCTCCGGCGGCAGCTCAGCTCAGCACCATGTGACTCTGGGCAATAGCTCACTTAATTTCCACGACGGCCCCCAGCGCCTTGAGACCCGTAAGGGTGAGTAGTTTGCGCTTTACAAATACGGATTTATATTTCATATGCAGACGATTTCGTCTTACTGAGTTAAACTAAGGTTGGCCTGCGCAGATTACTATCTGAAATGACAGAGTTATTAATAGTAAACAAATTAGAAATCAACATATCCAAAACCAAAACAATGCTTATTAGTAACCGGTCAGGTCCTCATCAGAACATCTGGTTAGAAGGCAAACTCCTGGAAGAAGTATCCTCCTATAAATATCTGGGATTTCATATTGATAATAAACTAAATCACAGTGAGCAGAAAAGCTATATGACCCGGCCTGCGTGTGCGCTAACATTTGCATTCTAGGTCATTGACAAAAAAGCTAGAGGGTCCATCGTTCAAACCACCGCTGTCGGTAATAGCAGCCAAAATGCTTCCAACTTTGACTTATGGTAGTGCTGCTCCACGTGGGAAAGATTCAGTCCTCCTGAATAGTCTAATAACCAGCACCTACAAAAAGGTTTTTCAACTTCCCCGGTCAACTTCGCTGGCGCAAGTGCGTCTGGAATTTGGGCTCAAAGAGCGAAACAGTAGGTAGAATTTACACATCTATAAAGGTCTGGTATTGAATAAAGCAAAATACAGAGAACTCTGGACTTAATGATGAACTTTGGTCAGAACTTGAGAAAGATAAAAAAATCAGTGTTCAAACAATTTCTTTAAAAATGCACTCAAATCTACGTGCACCACTGACCTCTAAAACAAAAACACACTTTTTCCAACATTTAAGTTAGCAATAAGCAAAGCAGAAAAATGTCATTCCTTAATACTCAACAAAAGTACTTTTAGCCTCAGATCCCAAGCTTGGACGGTGATTAACAACTAAGAAGGTCCTAAACCAGCGGCTTATCTAGATCATACATTTTCGGTCCACCTAAAAAAAGAACTGATGTCATTGCGCTTTGGAATGTACCCTTCATTAGCAGAGCATCCAAGCTGGAAAAACATAGAGCCTATAGCATGTCGACTCTGTGGCAGCCATAAAGAAGATCTCATTCATTTGATATGTATTTGCCAGAAACTGTACCCAGTACGACTCATTTTATTGAGAAAAGCCTTTAGCGAATGAGGAATATGGACCTGTAGATCTGCTATAACGAAAGGACTAGATCCATCTGATCCTCAAATGAACTGTAAACTGATAAAATTCCTCCGACTTCATGATCAGGTCCTGAAAACTATGGTCCAATAGGGGTTCTAACCGGGGGATTAAACACAGATTTTACAACTAGCAGATCTATAAATTTTTACGTTAAATGAGAGTGCAAGGTTCACGTACATTGATTCACTCCCAGGAAGTAATAATACGTAAATCATCCTAAGGTCATTGATTGGCGGAACGGTAGGCCTGGGACACTATGAACTATAAATCTAATTAAATTGGACAAATCAATCATTGCTGGTCAGAATCGCATTTAGCTAGCCTACTGCTTGACAACTGAAGTTTTTTTATACTGTAATTTTAACTCCATTCTGAAATTTTTGTCTTGTTGGTCAAATCAGACAAATATGTAATGTTGGAATTAGGTATTATACTATGGGACTTGCATGGTAACGTAGTTAACGTGATGTTAATCCTTTCTTTTATTAGTAACTGATTCATGTGGGAAAAATGTTATGGTTTTAATTAAATAAACAAATAAATACATTTCATTTCATTTCAAATTTCAATTGAAACCCAAGATTCTTAGCAACTGATGTAGGGGTGGAGGCCGCCACCAGTTCCGTGGGCCATAGTCTTGTGATGTCTAACGGGGAAGATCATCAAAGACTAAGATTTCTGCTTTGTCCAAATGTATATTTAAACAGCTGCTGTGCATCGAGCTAGCAACTGCAATGAGACATCCCTTGAAATTACCAACCATTGTATCATCAAGCTTTTGGAAAGCATAAGCTGTGTGCCATTTGCATAGGAAATTATTTTAAAACCCCAGCATTGTATGATGGGGGCTTGTGGGACCATATAGATGTTGAACAAAGTTGGGTTTAATGCCAAACCCTGCTGGACCACACAGCACATCTCTCTAAACCGCGAAGTGAAAGGTGATTGAAAAACTGCTTGATGCCTGTCTGAGACATAGGACAGTTTCAAGCTTTTTCCACTATCCCTGCCTTCTCCAGTCTCTGCTGGAGTATTTTGTAGGACACTGTATCAAATGCAGTGCACATATGTAATAGAATGACCACCGTTTCTCTTCAAAGGTCAAGATTATGTCTGATATACTCTATGACCTCCAAGAAGGCATATCCTGTGCTAAATGGAAGCTGGACTGAGACAAGTGAAGAATGTTATTCCTTTCAATATGCCTGGTAACCTGGGCATTTACCAGAATTTCCACTATTTTCCCCTTCACAGGGACTAGCGAGATAGTCTTATCACTGCTCGGGATTAAAGAGTCTGTAATTTTTTTCAAAAGTAGCACCACCAATGCCTTTTTTGAGGCTGCTGGCATAGTGCCCAGCCCAGAGATAAATTGAATAGGACGTTTGATGCAGCGCGTACAATAAAAACTATTCTCCTCCCAGGTTACTTATAGGTCATCCAGGGGTAAACTATATTTCTCATATCCACATGACGATGGGGCCCATAAACATCGCCTAACACACACACATACTCCTGGATTTCCTTTACACCTTTATGAAATTCTGTACTCCTAGGAGAAGCATGAGAACTAAATGGAGAACACCATTTTATGTACCGCTGGAAGAGCTAGGATATCTTATTACCTTAATTTGTCACTTTCTTTTAGTTATTTCTTAAGATATTCCTGCTCATTGTTTTGTCGATGAATCATTCATTTAAGAAATTAGTTCATAGTGATTAAGACCAGCTGAATCACAATAACCAATTACTGATGTCACAATCATTTAGGAAAATAACCACTGAGTCATTTTGGGTTTAAAGAATCTTAAATTTTATATAATTTTAAAAGCATGAAAAAGATTTTAATACTTTATTCAATTATTCATTTTTAAATTCAAATATTTATTAAGCATAATCATTTTATTGCAGAAAGGAAATTTTGTCATGAAGCCAAAACCCTAATTACCTGCCTAGCTTCCTAATTTAGCCTAATGATTTCTAACCTAAGTTAGGAATTAGAAATAGCCTGATTCTCATACTCAACTGGAAAATTAAGACAGCAACAGCAACTTCAGCTCGTCAGCATCAGCTACCTGCAACCCGTCTCATCTAACAGTCTTTCAGCATCTCCCGCTCAGTAAGGGATCGATCAGGACCACCCAGCACTGGAAGCCACCAACACGACTCTTCAACTCCTCTCCTGACTGTGACTGCAACCGCGACTGACCCCCTCCCACTAAGAGTAGGCCTTCTTATACCCTAATTCTAACTTTGCTAACTAACTGTTGCAACATTAATATCACGCTTTTCTTTCATTGGTCCATGCATGTCAGCTTATTCATTCTTTTAATCAAGTTCTCTTGGATTCAATGGTCCTTGGATCATTTCCTTTCCCATACGCTTAAACATTTTCATCCGTTTCGATCAGTTCATTTGTAACTTCTTTCGACACATTTGAGAACTCCGCAGTCATTGTCCTTTCTCTTAAACTTGTTTCCCACGGGCCTTCTGCTGATCATCATGGCACACTATCAGTTCAATTAGGTCACACCAGCCTTGACCATTTCTTGCATCCAAGCGTCTCAGTAACCTCACGAGGTTTTTAGCTTTTTTCTCCGTTTTCATGCCATATCATGTGTCCCCTTTGCGCCTGCGCACATCTTCCCACTGGCGGCCATTTTACATCGCCACTCGGTTATACTTTTAGAAGCACTAATTTGAGGCAAACAAAACATAATTAAAATAGAGAAAAATATCCCTTTCGTTTCCCTCCCGTCGTCTACGTACCCCAATTAGTTGTTACCTAGCAGAAAGCAACATTTAAGCTGTTCCTTACTTACCATCACTATTGTTTTTGCAACGACACGTTTTATTTCTATGAAGCACAAACATGCATTTATTTTAATTTAGTACGCATTTATTTTTACGTTATAATTAGGCACACGGACATCCATTAATAGATTATTTAGCACATACATTGGCATATTACCATTCCCACACATACAGTGTTGATTAATACATTTAAACGAACATTTTATTTAATTAATTATAAAATTTGTTACGGGTTACATTTTTTTATTTTCCCTGCTCCATCAACTCCCCCCTTTGGTGATTTTTAAATCACCACATAAAACCCAAGTCATACTTCTTTTCAGGCAGCATGTCTTTCATCCTTTGCTTTCGGTTATTTATACATCAGTTTCTTATTCATCTTGCCTTTTAGTCTCTTTATACATGCTTTCTTTCATTTTCTCCAACTCAATTTCACCCATTTCTCTCTCTCTTTCTCTCATTATTCTGTTATTTCTTTTTATCTTATTTTGTCTTACTTTTCTCTTTATACATGTTATTACTATTTTCAATACCATGGCTAACAGTATTACTATAGTTGCTACTATTATAACTTTCCCTATCACTAGTCTACTCATCCTAGTTAACCAATTCGCTACTAAAGAAAACCCTCTACCAAGTTTTCCCAAAACACTTTCAACCTCCAGTGGAACTAGTTCTTTGTGCAAACTTGTAATATTTGTAATATACTTCTGTATATTTTCACTGTTATCAGGAATGTAAGTACAACAATGTTGGACTTTCAACATTCCACAGACTCCACCCTCTTTTGCCAAAAGAATATCAAGGGCAAGCCGATTTTGCATCACCATAGCTCTCATGGCAACCATTTCGGTATTTACCATTAAGAACCCTCCCGCAGTATCTGTAGACAAACGATCTACTACTGTGGATAACTTCCGAATTTTAAATGCATTCAAAGATATTCCCACTGCTGGTATCAATGCTCCAAAAATATCACCTACAATTTCTGAAAAACTTTCCCTCTTTCTACGTGTAAATCTATTAATCATTTTGTATGTTCCCTTTTCTTCTCTGTCCATGTGAAAAATTTTTGGAAAGACCAGGCCTACATAGCAAGTTCCATACCAATGGTCCGGTAACCTGTAATAAGCTCTATTCCCACAAATATAATAGATACCTGGAAATATTGGATCTTTTCCACCTTTGAATCCCCAACCTCCCAGAATTTGATAATTGTCATGGCAGATACTGGAACCTACAAAGTAATTGTCATAGACTGTCTTATTTCTCCTAATACACAACTTTCCTGTTTGCGGCCAATCTAATGTCATTGCAGCATTTATCTTTTTCCCTTCATGATTTCCTTCCTCAAACGTCCATAAGCGTTTTCCTTCCTCTTTTATTGCTTCTTTTTGAAATGTCATTCTTCTTTCTTCAACCATTTCTAAAAATACTTTTACTTCTTTCTTTAACTCACCGGTAAGGTTGTTACTAACTATTTCTTCTAACGTTAATTTTCTATGTTCTAAAAAGAATTCTCCTAAAACTTTTGCTGGTTTTACTTTGTTAAGTTCGGGTACTACTGGAATGTTTGCAAAAATCTTATCTATATCAGTATAATAAGATTCTAATCTACCTGTTTTATAAAATAAACTTGCTATTATACTACATGTTATTCCATAAGTCAGAGGTAGGTGATGATAAGTCACACCTTCTGATACTGATGCAGGCAACTGCATACAAACATAACAATCTCTCACGTCCATTGTCTCTACGTACTCATACAACAATTTTGTAAAAACATTCTTTGAAAAATCTGTTACTGACTTATCCTTATGCAACTCTGCACTACTTCTTAAAATAACTGGTTCTTTAATATTAGTTTCTTTTCCTGGTTTAGTATCATTTTTTGCTTCTATCACAGCTACACTAATAGGAATTGTGATTGCTAAAACTATCCATATGGTCATTAATAACCCTGTACAAAAGCAGCACATTTTGCACCATCTCTTTATAAATTCACATTTATCTCTTCTATCCCTATTATTTTCCATTTTTCTTTTTCTATTTGTTAAGTTTCAGAAAATTGTGTCACTACACCTCAGAAATGACTTAGATGCCACTCTGCTTTCAAAAGTCTTTGCTTGGTACTTTCTTTAATTCTCTCCAGAATTCTTTCGTTGTCACATCCGGTGATTTGTCACATCCAGTAAATTGTCATGTCCGGCAGAAGCACTATAAGTCTTCACTTCAGGTTTGTTGCATCTCACCTTTTCACATCCGACTTCTCAGTCTCTGGTTCCCGTGAGTGTTTTCTTCTTCTTCTTTGTAATCTGTTAGTGCAATATACAGCCACTCAGGTGACTTATACTTTGCATTCACTTTCTTTGTCCTTTTGGACTTTTGTAATCTTTTTCCACTTGGTTTTTCTTGTCCCTTTTGACTTGTTACCTCATTTACTTGTTCAGCACTTTCGTCTTCCGCTCTTATTATTCTATATCTGAATTTTCTTACATAGCTGTTGGGCCAATTATCTCCTTTTCTTGGCCTTTTTGCTTCACCTTCTCTTTCTTCTCTTTCTGATTTCCAATTTCTTTTTCTTGATTCAGTCTTTGCTTTTTCCTCTCCTCCACTTTCTTCTGTTTCTGTTTCAACTGTTTCACTATTGTCTCTTATTTTGAAACTTATAATCTCGTCATCTCCTACTGGTGGATCTGTCTTCTCCTTTTTGTTTTCCCTTATTACTGTCCCTCCTCGGTGTTCTTCCGATTTGGTGTTTTTCTCCTTTTCTGTTTCTAAATTTCCCTGTTCTTCTGTTTCTCTATCTGTCCCTATTGCTCCTCGGGGTTCTTCTCGATTTTCTAACTTTTTGTGTACTTCTTTCCCTACTTCATCTATTAATATTGTTTCTGAAGGAGTTCCACCATAACTTGTACCTGGTTGTTCATCTAACTCAATTTCTTGCTCAGTTTCTTCTCTAATTGGTTTATAACCCCAAGTTTTCCTTAGGAATTCTTCACGGTTTTCAACTGAATCATCAGAGTCTGAAGTTGTGTCAGATATTTCCAGATGTCGACTTACAGGTCAATCTTCAGGTTCTGGAATTTCTGAATTTCTTTCTTCTTCTTCTTCTTCCTCTTCTTCTCTAGAGGTTTTTGTCGTTGGGGTTTCCAGATGTCGACTTTCAGGTCGATCTTCAAGTTCTGGCACCCTTTCTTTTATCTTTGTTGTCCCAGCCGTTAAACTTTTATCCCACACTTCCAGACGCCGACTCACATGTCGATCTGTAGGTTCTGGAACTCTGATTGTGTGGCTGGCATGAACCCAGTTTTTCACTCCTGCACACTTGACGGCAGTCGTTGTCACTAGGATTACCTGTCGTGGCTCGTCCCAACGAGGAACTAGACAGTTTCTTCTCCTGTGGACTTTTATGCGGACCCAGTCTCCTGGATTCAAGTCGTGGGCTGGTTTTCTTTCAAGAGTGGTCGCATCCGGTCCAACCTGATGAAACACAGAACGCACCACATCAGCCAGTCCCTTGCAATAATCCAGTACTAGATCATCAGTTATAGTTAATAACTTGTTGACAGGTACGTGTGCTTGTCTCATTGCTCGTCCCATAATCATCTCGTGGGGACTGAGTCCAGTTTTCTTTTCAGGGATGCTTCTGATTGTCATCAGAACAAGAGGCAGTGCATCTGGCCATTTGAGTCCTGTAGCTTGACACATTTTTCCTATCCTGTTTTTAATTGTTCCATTTATCTGCTCTACTACCCCAGAAGCCTCTGGTCTGTAAGCACAATGTAGTTTTTGTTTAATACTCAATGCTTCACAAATCAATTGGATCAACTCATTTTGAAAATGTGTTCCTCTATCTGTCTCAACCTTGACTGGAAAACCATACCTTGGAATGAACTCTCGCAGCATAAGTTTTGCCACTGTTGTTCCATCATTCCTTCTTGTGGGGTATGCCTCCACCCAACGAGAGAACAAACAGACGACCACCAGAACATATCTTAGTCTGTTACTAGGGGGCATCTCGATAAAGTCTAACTGCATTCTTGTGAATGGACCTCCTTCTCATCCTATTGTTCCTAGACGCACTACTGTTTTTCTTCCTGGGTTAAATTGTTGACAAATAAGACATCTTTGACAAAGACTTTCAGCAATGGCTCTGAATTTTGGGTTATACCAGGTTTGTCTAAAAAGTCTGATCATTGCATCTCTCCCAATATGAGCTTGTCCATGGTACATCCGTGCCATGTCTGCAATCATGCTATCAGGCATAACTGGTCTTTCATCTCTGTATACCCACACACCATTATTTTCCTGTCTTCTACATCCTGCTTTTATCCAGTAATCTTTTTCCTCATCTCTTGCTGTTTCTTGTAACTGCCTTACTTCATCCCATGTTTCGACAGTATTAGTGAAAAGCAAAGGACAAGAGACATGCTCCCTTTCTCTATTTTTGTTCAGGGACGCCATGTTTTCCGCACAATATCTAGCGATCTCATCAGCATAATTATTGCCGACCGCTATGTAGTCTTCGTTTTTCTTATGCGCCTTGCACTTCACTACAGCTATTTGTTTAGGCAACTGTATCGCCTCAAGCAGTTTTTTAACATAATCTCCATTTCTGATAGGTGTTCCTGCAGATGTCAAAAATCCTCTTTGTGACCAAATCTGTCCGAAATCGTGTACGATGCCGAAACCATATTGGCTATCGGTCACAATCGTGATTCGTACATTTTTCCCCAATTTACATGCTTGAATCAAAGCAATTAGTTCCGCAACTTGGGCAGACCTAACTCCTTTCAGACAAGACGCTTCCATCACAGTTGCCACTGTGCATACTGCGTAAGCTGCGCTTAACACTCCTTCTTTTGTACGCAAGCATGAACCATCCACAAACATGACATAATCAGATTCCTTTAACGGTTCATCTTTTATGTCAGCTCTTGGTTTTGTGCAATATTCCAGCACGTTCAGACAATCATGATCTACTTCGTCTTGTTCAATTATGCTTTCTTCATCTGGTAATGATGTAGAAGGATTTACATTCATGCATCTATCTATGGTCACATTTTCAGCACTCAAGATGACTTTTTCGTACTTAGTCAGCCGACTATGTGTCATGTACTGTGTTTTTGTTCTTGTCAAAAGAATTTCTACTGAATGGGGAACATATACTCTCAATGGATATCCCATCACTATACCTTCACTTTGTTCCAGACTTACACAAGTAGCAGCAACTGCTTTCAGACATCCAGGCAATGCTTTTGCAATAGGATCTAAAACAGCTGAAAAATAAGCGATTGGTCTTTTCATGGTCCCGTGTTTTTGTACCAGTACTGAAAATGCACATCCATCTCTTTCACTACAGTACAACTCAAAATCCTTCTCATAATCAGGCATGCCTAAAGCAGGGGCCTCACACAGTTTCTTTTTCAATTCTTTGAAAGATTTCATTTCTTCTTTGTTTAACTCAAAAGGGTCTTTTACATCTTTCTTTGTCAATTTTTGTAAGGGTTTTGCAATCAAAGAGAAACCACTTATCCACTGTCGACAATATCCAACCATTCCCAAAAACATTCTTACCTCTCTCTGAGTCATTGGTGCTCTCATTCCTTGAATCATTCTTACTCTCTCTGTCGCTATTTTCCGCACTCCTTTCTCAATTTTATGCCCTAAATACTGGACTTCCTTCTGACAAAACTGTAATTTTGAAGGGGACACTTTATGTCCTCTTTTCTCCAAATGGTTCAGTAAAGCAATTGTGTCACTTACACATGCTTCTTTGGTTTTCGATGCCACCAATAGGTCATCGATATACTGCACCATCACTGATTTTTCTGGCATTTTTAAGTCTTCCAGAGATTTCTTTAGAATCTGATTAAAAATTGAGGGGCTTTCTGTATACCCCTGAGGAATTCGGCACCATGCCAAAATACGCTCTCCGAACCGGAATGCAAATAATGGCTGGCTATCTGGATGCAAAGGAATAGAGAAAAATGCGTGACATAAATCTATCACAGTGTACCACTCAGCTTCATGTGGAATTTGATATAGAATTACTGCAGGGTTTGGCACTATTGGACAACATGGTACAACTATTTTGTTGATCTTTCTCAAATCCTGTACTATTCTATATGTTCCATTTGGCTTTTTCAGTCCCATTATAGGTGAATTACATGGACTGCTCATGATTTCTTTCAGAATTCCCTGTTCAATCATCTTATTTATCACAGGAGTTATTCCTTCAATTATTTCTGGAGTTAATTTGTACTGTGGCGTGTTTGGATAAGTTATCCCTTCTTTCACTGTCACTTTTACGGGATCAACTTCTCTCATTAATCCAATGTCTTCTCCTGTAAAATCCCACACACTTTCTTTTACTGCACTTTTTAGTTCTTCTGGAAGTTTTTCTGCATCAAATGCAGGAAACAAACCATTCGTTTCAGGTTCTTGATTCATCAAAGTTACTTTATACAAAACATCTTCATCTGAAGTCTGAAATCCTATTCCATCTGGCGTACAATAAATTGTGCAATTCATCTTGCATAAAAGGTCACGACCTAAAAGATTTACAGGACTACAATCGCACACTACAAATTTATGCATTTTGCTAAAAGAACCAATTTTTACTTCCACCAATTCAGTAAGTGGGGTTTTAATCTGCTTATTGGCTACTCCTACCACTTGGATGTATTCACCTGAGAGAGGAAGGTTTGGAATTTCCACTGATCTAACAGTAGAACGGGTAGCTCCAGTATCGACAAGGAATGTTACATTTGCACCATTCACTTCTCCATCCACAAAGGGACCAGACTGATCTACCTCTAGAGTTGCGCCAAGCACGCACTCTTTCCCCTCTCCTGCGCACCGTCAGAATCTTTCATCCGGGTCATCCTCACTCTGTCGCAACCAATACTGAGAAATGTTAGCTGCTCGCGGCAACTGTGTTACCTGCTCTCCTCCGTAGAATCCTGTTTCTGTACTGTATCTTTGCTGGTTAACAGTGTTGGGAAGTGGTGGTTGTGGCACCTGACTTTGTTGAACAACTACCTCATTCTGCACCTGTGGAGTTAATGATTGATGTTCCGGATTAGGTTTAGGTGGGAACTTACACTCGTTTCTCCAATGCCCTAATTTTCCGCAATTATGACATGGCCATTTCTTCTTTGCCTCTTCTAGACTCACTTGACCTTTTCCTTTACCTATGTTTGGTCGCATTTTATTCTGTCCTGATTCGTTTCCATTATTATTGTCCAATTGAACTTCTTGTTTTTCTGCCACTTTCACTTGTGCCCACATTGCCTTTTCTTTCAACTTACGCTGTTTACTCTCTATTTCATCACTACAATACTTAGCATATCTCAGTACCTTATCTACACTTCCATTCTGCCAGTTTATCATGTGTTGCTTAATCATATCACTTATTTCTGGTTTCAGGCCAAACACAAATCGGTATACAAAATGACTCATGTCCTTTTCACTCAACTCCTCATAACCACTATACTGCTTGAAAACCAATAACAATCGCTCATAATATGCATGTACAGACTCCTTACTTTCCTGTGTAGTTCTATCAATCTTAACCCAATCTGTCTCTTTGGGAGGAATTTTATTCTTCAAAAAGGTAATCACCTTATCGTACTTCTTCATCACATCAGGACCTGGAGCTCCTGTCTTAGGATCTCTTGGATATTCTGTAGTTGGCCAGTCAACTGTAATCTTACATTCGGACCATAAATCTGTTGGTACCACTATGTCAAACAATCCATCTAAATCTATCCACAACACTTTTGAGACTTTTACAAACCTTTCTACTTGTCGGTACCACTCAACTGGCTTCTCTCTTAACTTTGGAAAGTCATTGGTAAATGACAGTATGTCCTGCCTAGTCCAGGGAACATGCACGTAACTACCACCTGGAGTTTCTCTCATGGGGTATTCTTTGACAACAGATTCTTTTTCAGTTATCATAAAAGCCAATGAACCTTTGTCTGTACTTTTCTCATTCTTCTTTGTCCATCTAACCTTCCATCTGTCCACATCACCCCATTTTCTCAACAACACAATTAACTCCTTTATCTGTGTCAGCCTTCCTGCCGTGTTCAAATTTTCAATATCTTTTTCACAAAAGTCTACGCTGTATGGTTTCTGCAACGTTTTCACTTTTGCAAAATCTATTCCAATCTCACTAGCCACTTCTTCTAGTTTGTCATGTAAATTCTTTGCCCTCCATGTTATACTTTTGCACAGAAACATTATTTCATCATCCTGATAATTTTTTATCTTTTCAGTACCAATCGTTCCTAAAATTAATTCTTCCATATCTATTTTTAATCTGATCACATCTAATGGTTTTTCTTCTGTTTCTTTTATTTTAAAAGCTTTCATCCACTCATTCAACTCATCAGGAGTCGGACCTATGGGTGTATTATTTAGTTCTATCCAGTTACCACTCTTTTCGGGCATTTCTGTTGCAGATTCTGTTACCATATGCATTTTCTTACCATTGCATTCATTCACCGTTAAATTTGTAGGTGGACTTGGTCTGTAAGTACTAGCCAAATTACTTGTACTTGCACTTTGTTCCATCCTTTCCTTTTCTCTCTGAAATTGTGAACTCAAGGGAATCACCAAAGATCGTTCATCAATTTTCTGATTCTCAAAAACTGGTATTACTGGACCTATTGTTACAGGCACAGTAACTGCTTCCATATTTTTCGTTAATTCTCTAATTTTCTCAGTTAGTTCTTTTGTTGTCCTTGCCAATTCGCTTGCATTGTCGCTTTCTATTCCTTCATTTTGAGAAGTTCTCATTTGTTCTTGTGACCTATTTACTTCAATTCTCCTTTCCGGACTTTTATTTCGCATAGTCTGTATTAGTGGCGCATTTGGTGTCACCACTGTAGAACTCTGCTGATACGGAGGTGGATTTCTATTTAATATATCTTCCAGCAACTCGTCATCCGTTTCGCTCTCATGCATATACTTTTCTCTCTCCATATGTTTCTTTTTCTCAGTCCGTTTTTTTCTTAGTCCCTTCCTCAACTGTAAAAGCTGGAAACAAACCTCCTGTCATGTTAGCACATCTCCATCGTTTTATTCTGTCCTCATGATTTACTCCCCACAATCTTCCAGGCATAAATTCATGATCTCTCATTCCTCTGAATCTCTCTCGCTCATACATCTCATCTTCCCATTCCGTCAAAGCCTCAAACTGTGTTGGTCTAGGTCTAGGTTCCAACTTACACATTTTTTCTCGCAAGTTTCGCAAAACCGCTACACTAAACGATCCATTCTCAGGGAAAGCCAAAGCACCATCATTCTTTGTATATTTAGCCCAATTTTCCAACCATATGCACGTATGATATCCATATTTCAGCATCATATGTGAAGCTGCTGATTTCGGCGGAGGAATTACTTGTCCCTCTCTAGTCACAACCTTTTTGTCTTTCTTAAAGAAATTCTTCAATTTCGTCGTCCATGACGTTCTCTCCCTTTCATACTCGTAATACGGCATGTTTTCTATTTGTTTTCTCTTTACTCTAACGCTGTTCTGTGTACGGAACTTCAACCAATTACACTAACGTACCAATCAGAACAATTCCCACCGTCCGTGAACCAACCAATCCTAGCGCGGCACTTTTCTACGTCACTCCTGCTCTGTGTTCACGTGACTAGCGCACTATCCAATCATAGCGCGGCACTTTCCCACGTCACTTCTACTCTTTACCCCTCCTTTACAAAATTTATCGGCAATTTTTTCTTTTCGCCGTTTCTTCGTTAGTTACAACAATTAAACAATTCCATAGTCTGATTCGCTAAACAAAAGTGACAGCTTTGTCCTTTTACACAAGAATCCTGTTTTTCCAGTAGGCAGCGCTTACCTCTACCCTACCACAGAATTATTTACTCTCGCCGATAAAGTAGCACTTCCCTCTACCTTACCCTTCTTTTAAACAAACAATTTACTCGTTTCTCTGGGGATAAGACACATGTGGAGACTAGGCTCCTGAGAATTAAGGCCAAAGTTTCACAAGTAAACGTGATTTGCTATTTCAATTACACACTTTTCACACAGAAATCCCTAACATAACACAACCTGCGTTATTACCAAAATGAATTCAGACCATGTACCAAATTCCATGTGACTTCTCTTGCCACACGTGTTCCACTTCCTACATCCCAGAAGCGTGAAAACTTACATATAACATAACGTGACTCAACATATAGTGTTAGTCATCAAAAAAATAATCAATAATCAATAAACAATAATCACTAAACTAATCTATAGAAAACCATAACTCTGCTACCAAGAAATCTGATGCAGCGCGTACAATAAAAACTATTCTCCTCCCAGGTTACTTATAGGTCATCCAGGGGCAAACTATATTTCTCATATCCACATGACGATGGGGCCCATAAACATCGCCTAACACACACACATACTCCTGGATTTCCTTTACACCTTTATGAAATTCTGTACTCCTAGGAGAAGCATGAGAACTAAATGGAGAACACCATTTTATGTACCGCTGGAAGAGCTAGGATATCTTATTACCTTAATTTGTCACTTTCTTTTAGTTATTTCTTAAGATATTCCTGCTCATTGTTTTGTCGATGAATCATTCATTTAAGAAATTAGTTCATAGTGATTAAGACCAGCTGAATCACAATAACCAATTACTGATGTCACAATCATTTAGGAAAATAACCACTGAATCATTTTGGGTTTAAAGAATCTTAAATTTTATATAATTTTAAAAGCATGAAAAAGATTTTAATACTTTATTCAATTATTCATTTTTAAATTCAAATATTTATTAAGCATAATCATTTTATTGCAGAAAGGAAATTTTGTCATGAAGCCAAAACCCTAATTACCTGCCTAGCTTCCTAATTTAGCCTAATGATTTCTAACCTAAGTTAGGAATTAGAAATAGCCTGATTCTCATACTCAACTGGAAAATTAAGACAGCAACAGCAACTTCAGCTCGTCAGCATCAGCTACCTGCAACCCGTCTCATCTAACAGTCTTTCAGCATCTCCCGCTCAGTAAGGGATCGATCAGGACCACCCAGCACTGGAAGCCACCAACACGACTCTTCAACTCCTCTCCTGACTGTGACTGCAACCGCGACTGACCCCCTCCCACTAAGAGTAGGCCTTCTTATACCCTAATTCTAACTTTGCTAACTAACTGTTGCAACATTAATATCACGCTTTTCTTTCATTGGTCCATGCATGTCAGCTTATTCATTCTTTTAATCAAGTTCTCTTGGATTCAAGGGTCCTTGGATCATTTCCTTTCCCATACGCTTAAACATTTTCATCCGTTTCGATCAGTTCATTTGTAACTTCTTTCGACACATTTGAGAACTCCGCAGTCATTGTCCTTTCTCTTAAACTTGTTTCCCACGGGCCTTCTGCTGATCATCATGGCACACTATCAGTTCAATTAGGTCACACCAGCCTTGACCATTTCTTGCATCCAAGCGTCTCAGTAACCTCACGAGCTTTTTAGCTTTTTTCTCCGTTTTCATCCCATATCATGTGTCCCCTTTGCGCCTGCGCACATCTTCCCACTGGCGGCCATTTTACATCGCCACTCGGTTATACTTTTAGAAGCACTAATTTGAGGCAAACAAAACATAATTAAAATAGAGAAAAATATCCCTTTCGTTTCCCTCCCGTCGTCTACGTACCCCAATTAGTTGTTACCTAGCAGAAAGCAACATTTAAGCTGTTCCTTACTTACCATCACTATTGTTTTTGCAACGACACGTTTTATTTCTATGAAGCACAAACATGCATTTATTTTAATTTAGTACGCATTTATTTTTACGTTATAATTAGGCACACGGACATCCATTAATAGATTATTTAGCACATACATTGGCATATTACCATTCCCACACATACAGTGTTGATTAATACATTTAAACGAACATTTTATTTAATTAATTATAAAATTTGTTAGGGGTTACATTTTTTTATTTTCCCTGCTCCATCAGGACGTTGATCTGCGGATTAATTGCGGCAACTGCCCAAGTCAAATTATGAGGTGGATATACAACAGGGGGGAAGCCAGATTTAACTTTATGAATAACTAGTTCAGACTCAGCAAGAGTGATCCTCTCAAAGGATGCTAGCAGGGATCCATCCTTCTGAAGCCTAAGGCCATGGTTCGACATTAAAGAAGGAGCAACTTTGGCATACTTGAAAATTTGGAGTCAATTTTCTCCACTTTATCATTAGAAAACATAGATAAGTTGTCAGCTTTCAACAGAGAGGCATGACTTGTCTTGTCTGTTTGTTAGCCTCAGGATTCAGAAATGCTTTAACAATTTTAGAAAATGTTCTTTGACCAATCTCAGCAACAGCAATTTGTATGGCAAATAGATCGGTTTTAGCTCTTTTAATATATTTGCAGAACTGCTAAAGAGCAGCTTTGTAGGCCCACTTATTCTCTGTATCATAATTCAGCCACCATTTTCTTTTGAGCTGTTTACATCTATGCTTTTCCTCCTGCAAACTGGGTGAGAACCATACCTTGTTTAAGGGGTGCCACGATTATCAAAAACTTGCAATAAAGCTGAATTGAAGGAGCTAACATCTTTATCTGTTCCCTCAGACATGTTTACCACATTTGCAAACATAAATCGATAAGGCCATGGCCCAGAAACTCCCACTGGTCAAGCTGTGTCAATCTGAGCTACAGTACAAGACAAATGAAAGGATTCTAAAGAGGATCTGTCCAAACTAACTAGAGAGGTTGTCCCATGCACAGAGTGATTATTAGAAAAAAATCAGGTTGAGAGTATGACCACTGTTGTGAGTAGGGCCTTTAACTGTTTGTGCTAAATTTAGGTCTGACATAGCTTCCACTAATGGCCCAGCCAAATCTGCATATTAAAGTCCCCGAGTACTGTAAAATTGGCATCTAGTAAATAAAAACAAACAATCACATTTACAATCACTTCAGTAAACATTGGAGATGATTAAGGCGGGGGAAGATTAAACAACCAGAGAAAGAATAGTTATCTGATATTTTAAGAGAAAAGTCAAATCCCTCAGCCAATTCCAAGCCCTCTAACTTTGTGGTGAAGCACATACATTTTGACAAACAAATTATGGCAATGCCACCACCAAGCCCTCCCACCCAATCCAGGTAGTAGATAGAGTAGCCCTCAGCCTTTACCAGAGCAATATCGTGCCGGAATTGGCATATAGCCACGTTTCTGTTAGAAATACAACATCCCAAACATTATTTTTTAACATGTCCCAAGTCTCCGATTTATGTTTGTGTAAGGATAAAGAGTCAATTAGACAAGCTTTTTACTCAGATCTACCTTTGTTAGTTTCCCTGTCCAGGGACACTGGGCACATCATATTAAATTCCCTTTGTGTTAACCAAGGAGGGCCTTCTGAAATACAAAGTTATTCTTAGTGCATTGCTGAATCACACCAACCTTACGAGTATTAATCAATAAATACTGCAGGTCAGTGGGCAGAGGGGCCATCAGGGTCTCCTTACCATATGTTAACTTCAGTAGGTTGGCTGATAAAAAAGGGGCAGCATGGCTGGCACTGGTTGCTTTCAATATACGCCCATGATCTCCTCATATATAATAGTGATCCCCACAGTCTCTATGTCACTTAAAGTGCATGTTGAAAATTTATGGAGAAGCTTTAGGCTTATTCGTGAACTGGATGAAGATTACACATTTCCCAGAGTCCGGTGATCATGCTGATCTTCAGACCTTGGCCTCAGAGCATTTTATTTACCTGGACATCTCAACAAGCAACAATCATTGGGTATAAATATAACATCTTTACTTGCATGCATTAAACAAGACATGGAATCCTGGAACTTGCTGCCGATTAATGTGGCAGGTAGTGGGGCTCTATTTAAAATTATCTTTCCTACCCCGCTAGTCTTTACCTTTCAGAATTTCCCATATGAAATACCATATCCTTTTTCCAAACACTAGGAACAGCAATGATAAGGCTTCAGTGGGCCGGCAGGCAATCTTGAATAATGTACAGGAAGTTTAGCTTCTCACAATATGCAGACGGTTGTAGATTAACAGACATCCAACTCTACTACTGGGCAAACCAAACCAAATGTGTATAGAATCGTGTGGTCTTCAATACTTACTTTCGCAAACATGACATACCACGCCACTGGCACTCTGTTAGACCTCCCCCTATACAGGAATGGACAAATGGAATGGATTGGTATTCTAGAGCCAAGGAATATCTTTCCAAATTCAGGGGCTGTCTACAAAAAGGTATGAACATAAGGGGCATGTGACTGATCTACTCCTCAACAGCAGGGTTCTAGGCAATGACACCCATAATATGTATGCAGTTGTATTGCTGACTTATTTGATTTGTATAATGATTAGCAGTATTGTGATGCCAGTTTTGTTTACGTTTGTTAACATATTGCTTCCTAAAAACAATAAAATAGAAATGTAATACACAAAGGATGGTACAATATGATGTTTCATAATAGATGAAAGGTTACTACCAGGTGAAAAGAATCAGTGGAATGGGAGGTGGCTCTTTGCAGAGCACCCTTCAACACCCATAGAGCAGATGATAGAAAGCACAATGCAGACAGAAGCACTGGCAAGAATCAGTTCCAGTCACACCTCAGCCAGCAAACAACTGCTATAGGTCTGGGAATACCTCTCTATATATAATTTAAAATTCAGTATATTTGGCTGCGATGCAGCCTTTTCAATCCTAATGTGTTAGTAAATGTATTACTAACATAACATAGCATGCAAACAATGTATAATGAACTGACACACATGAGACATTTTGAATACATTCTGAGACATGTAGTCCATTGACTAACAATGCTGCGGATAGTGGCAAGAGCAGAACATATAAAGTATAGGTTTGTAATATACTTTCCCTAATGTATTAGTTGTAAGTGCATACAAATATAGTGCTGTTATGCCTCTCAATGCTACATGTATAAATCTCAAGGCACTATCAGCAAGCACTAGTTTTTCTTTAGAGAACACATTTCACTCTGAGGAAGAAGAAAGTTGTATGAAGCCAGAAGACAATAGAGAGGACATGGGTAACACCAGATCAACTACATCTTTGCCAAGTCAGCTGAGCAGCAGACTGCCCCCACTTATTCCTTCTATGCAAAGCAGGTGAAAATTAACTGCACAAATGAAATGTCCCAGACCAACACAAACACTTTTGAATAGATGGCTTCTACACCAGAGATAAAAAGAGATAGAAAATGGGAAACAGAATTTACAACGCAGCATGAACCACGCATGCTGTTACATCCCAAGAGTTACAACGAATGTGTCTTTACCACTCATTCCTTTACCACGCATATAGAAAATGGGAAACAGAATTTACAACGCAGCATGAACCACGCATGATTTTACATCCCAAGAGTTACAACAAATGTGTCTTTACCACTCACTCCTTTACCACGCATATTGTTACAATGGCATGCCTTAGGGAAAGCGATGTTGGATTTCAAAGTCCAGCGCTTTCTCTACTGTTGCACAGACTGGAGTTGGGATAGTAAAATATACCTCTCCAAAGTCCAACACATTTCCCAAGGCATGTCTTTGTAACG
Organism: Calotriton arnoldi; assembly: GCA_963921515.1. Classification (NCBI taxonomy): domain Eukaryota; kingdom Metazoa; phylum Chordata; class Amphibia; order Caudata; family Salamandridae; genus Calotriton; species Calotriton arnoldi. The sequence goes on from CAWUFW010007617.1 coordinate 368,272, forward strand.
AAATGCGTGGTAAAGGAATGAGCGGTAAAGACACATTTGTTGTAATGTCAGTGATGTAATGGCATGCATGGTAAAGGCATGCATGGTCCCAACATACAACCATAGAAAATACCTATCAGGACACTGGAGAAAAGTGGGAAGGATTTGATGGAGGTGTTCCGGCCGCCATGGACATTTTTCCCACTATATTCATTTATGCTCAGCATTCCGAGACAACTCCAGATCATGCAACTTCTGGAGAGGAGAAAAGCATGTCCAAATATAATAATCCAGTTCAGCTTTAATGCCATGAATGAGTTACACAACTCCCCATTGGTCCAAATAGAAGTGCTGTCAGAGGGCAATATAGTACTTTGTACATGTTTTCATGATGAACAAATCTCACAGAGATGCAGATAATCGCTAGAATGAAGAGTTTCAGTATATCAGTAGATAGGTTGGCAAATGCTACAGGACTACTATTTCATGCACTGTTCATCTACAAGTAAAAGTAGGGCACTACTCTGGTGATGGTATAAGTTAGAACTGCCCTGGAGCTATTGCAAACAGCTCACGTGGCCATTGCTGAGTAGGCAGCTCCTCTAGAAATTGAAGAGGCATACATCCTAAGTAGCATCACCAGTGATGTGGGGTGGACGATGTACAAGGACCTGCAGTACAGAGGTAGGAGGTGGTGGTGAAGGTTGGAGTAAGATCTAGCATAGTGAGCGGGAGAAAGAAACAAAAATAGATTGGTATACTTTTGTGACAACAATCTTACATGTGACATAACACTCAATTGTTCTATAATCATTTTTTATTTAACACCAGAGGATTGTTAACTTATGTTATTTAGCATGTGTAGGAAGCTGCCTCTGTATATGATATTGCCACTAGGGGCCGTATTACAGTAAGTGCCCTGGGGGTGCAACGGACATTTGCTCCTGCTTTGCATGCCCCTGGGGCACTTTGGTATTACAGAAGAGGGCGCAGACACTTGTGAGTCCCCTTCAGTAATACTGATAGCGTTGGTGCACTTAAAGCGCCAGCGCTATCTTCAGGGTGCGTTCCCTCGTTTGCATGGGGTGTGCCTTATGCAAATGAGGGAATTCCTTTGCCTCTGCCATATTACCAACACCATATTACTGACATGGGCAAAGAAGCTCTCAGGGGGGCACACTCACAATGCACCACCTAAAAGGTGGTGCACTGTCAGAGCGCCCCCTGACAGCAGCCCTATGGACCCACCAGACATCCCCTTGCAGGCAGGTGCAGTCACTGACTGCACCCGCCTGCAAGGGGATCTCTAATCCCCTCTAAAAGTGCAGGCAGGTGCCACCAGCACTGTGAAAACAAGGAGCGGCTGCAAGCAGCTGCTGCAAGCAGCTGCTCCAGAGCAGCGCAAGTCCGCGGCTGCCCTGGGGACAGCACATTCACCATAATAGGGCACACTTTCATTGTTTGCGCCGGGTGCACCTATTAATAGGTGCGCCCCACGCAAACAATCAAAATGCATAATATGGCCCCAGGTGGTAATACCGTGCACAGAGTCCACGGGTTCCCCAAAAGTGTACAGGGCTCAATGTAAAACCCAAAGTGCTCTATTTGTGGTTGTGTGGGTGAGCAGCCTTAGGCCTAACACGGAGGAGTGTAAGATATTTATTGCACAACAGTGATCAATAATGGAAATACGACTCAAGAAGAAGACCCATACCAAATTAAGAAAAATTATACTTTGGTTATATTTTATTTTAAGACCAAGGTCTTCGCATTATGGCAAGTACGATTCTCATTAAAAAATACTTTTCAGGTTTCAGAAGTTTGAGACCAGTTCAATATTAATCTGTGGAGGAAAGCAACACTGTGAGCATGTCAGTCATGGGGGACTGTGGGCACCCAAAAGGTGCAGGATTCAGTATCTATGCCGAGGCAGTCAATACCGGCGATGATATATACCCTCACGGTCTGCGGAGAGTAATGTAGCGGGTTGGTTTTCATCAGACTGCCAACACAGTCACCATTGCGGTAGCCGACGGTATGCTGCTGTAGATCAGATAGAGGAGTTCTGCTGTCGTCGGACTGTCACGGAGAGGTTGTGGTCAGGCGGCAGTGCAAGAGGGGCAGGACTGAGGCTGACAGGGCCACTTGCAGGAGGGTATGGGCCCTCAGGCACAGGGCTGGGCACTGCTCAGGTCGTGGGGCCAAGAGAATCCCTTGAGGTCGTGGAGGACGTCCTGCTGTGAGGTGTTTTTCTGACTGGGTAGAGTCACGTCAGCACAAGTGCCGGTCCTCTACCACTACAGTTGTGGACTTCTTAGGTAGCAGTAAGTTGCGTTTATACAAGGGTCGGTCCTCACCACTGTGGTTCTGGGACCGGGGGATGCTGGGGACTTGAACATCTAGTCCGACGGCAGGTTCTTTGCACTTTGGTGAAGGTTGAAAGGTCTCCGGATTTGCAGAATTTCTAGAAGAACAGCAGGTCCAGTGGTCGAACCGGATGCAGGTGGCGGAGTTCATGCCGGGTATTGGGCCTGATTCACAGAACTAACTTACGTCAAAAACGTAAAGTTAGTACTTTTTGGTATTCACAGAATACACTTACTCATTTTGGTATTCACAGAATGAACTTACTCATTTCGGTATTCACAGAAGTTAGTAGTCCTAACTTTAGGACTCCTAAATGCCTTCTGTGAATACCGAAGTCTTAAAGTTAGGATTTTTCTCAGTTTAGGAGTAGTAAAGTTAGGACTCCTAACTTTACTACTCCTAAACTGAGAAAAATCCTAACTTTAAGACTTTCGGTATTCACAGAAGGCATTTAGGAGTCCTAAAGTTAGGACTCCTAACTTTACTACTCCTAAACTGAGAAAAATCCTAACTTTAAGACTTTCGGTATTCACATAAGGCATTTAGGAGTCCTAAAGTTAGGACTACTAACTTTACTACTCCTAAACTGAGAAAAATCCTAACTTTAAGACTTTCGGTATTCACAGAAGGCATTTAGGAGTCCTAAAGTTAGGACTCCTAACTTTACTACTCCTAAACTGAGAAAAATCCTAACTTTAAGACTTTCGGTATTCACAGAAGGCATTTAGGAGTCCGAAAGTTAGGACTCCTAACTTTACTACTCCTAAACTGAGAAAAATCCTAACTTTAAGACTTTTCGGTATTCACAGAAGGCATTTAGGAGTCCTAAAGTTAGGACTACTAACTTCTGTGAATACCGAAATGAGTAAGTTCATTCTGTGAATACCAAAATGAGTAAGTGTATTCTGTGAATACCAAAAAGTACTAACTTTACGTTTTTGACGTAAGTTAGTTCTATGAATCAGGCCCTCTGTGTGCAGCAGTTCCCTTGCTGGTCCAGCAGCAGTCATCTTCCGTCTCCTTCTTTGGTCTGTCGAATCTGACTGTCAGGTTTGGGGGAGACACCTAAAACTAAATTTAGGAGGTGTTTTAGGGGAGTAGCAGGTAGGGCCAATTAGCACCTCACCTAGGGTGACTATTATGCTACCCTCCTGTGGGAGGGGACATAGACCTAGACCTGATTGGAGGGGTCCCCCATCTTCAAGACGGCAGGGACTGAAAATTGTGCTTCACCTTGCTTCCCCCACCTTCGGGGTGAGGTTGGCAGAGGTGGGCACACCTCCTATATTTTTTAATTTTCCCACCGGTTTTCCCTCCTAGAGTAGGGGTGTAATCCAGGGGCTGCCATCTGCTGCTAGCAGCAAAGGTTTGGATGCCACATCACAAAGGCGGCAGGCCTTGGAAGCATCCCTCTTCAAGCACTGGCCCATCCTAGGGGAGGAGGCATTGCACCTCTGCCCTGGATGTGCAGTGTTTCTTGTCCCAGAAAGCAGGGCCTCTGTCCAGGGGTCCAAAAACATGTCTGGTGGTGGCTGGCTGCCTACAGCCGGCCAGAGACCACACCTGGGTTGGTAGGTATTCAGGGGGCACCTCTGATGTGCCCCCTGTTTACATGGTACAATAAATCCCACACTGGCATCAGTGTGGATTTAATTAAAGGATTAGTTTGGTACCAAACACCTCTGTATTCAGTGAAGCCATCATGTTGCTGTGGAACTCAAGGTATCGAATTCCTAGCCCATGTACTCTTTATGGCTTCCCTGACACTAACAATATCAGATAAATGGACCCCAATATTGTAGGGGCATATCTGCCCATGCCGATATGCCCTCACCTGTGGTATAGTGCACCCTGCCTTAGGGCTGTAAGGCCCGCTAGAGGGGTGAATTACCTATGCCTACAGGCAGTGCTGGTGGGCATGGCATCCACGTTGACTTGTCATTTTCTCCCTCATAGGGCATGCAGCTGCAAGTCAGTGGCATGGTCCTAGTGAGGGGGGACCAAGGGACCCTTTTCAGCTCTGAGGCCCAAGGTACACAGGGTACCATTTACTAGGGACTAACAGAGTGCAGAATTATCAATTGGAGGTATGTTTTTGGGAAGGAGCACTGGCACAGGGGGCCTGGTTGGCAGGGACCCTGTGCACTACATTTGAAACCACACCAAAACCAGGCAAACCACACAAAAGAGGCACTTTCTCACAGCATGCATAATAAGAACTAATGCCAGTGGCTTGTAGGTGCACTAATAGTGCAGGAAGGAACAGAACAGATCAATTCCCACTGTAATTTCAATCAATAGATTCCAAATGCTAGGCGAAAAAGGCAGGTCTAAAGGTGTTTCCGAAGATCCAAGAGGGAGAATGCTATCTTTAGCTTTATCAGAAGGGAATTCAATATTTTGGCGTCAGCCAGTGAAAAAGGCCAACCTATTTGATGTTGTCTCTTCAATCTACTCACATAGAGCAAATTAATTTAAAACAATCTCAGTGTTCTGGCGTTATTCAGTGCTTGAAGGTAGTTCAATAATTCAGCACGGACTGGACCTTGAGGCCAGCCTGGCGTACCTGCTGCGCGTGCCCACGGGGTGGTTACCCAGGGTTCCAGGTTAAATATTGATCACAAGGATCATGCATTCTCTAACCAGCATCCATGAGATGAGGAAATGCTTGTTTCTCTGCAGCCGCGATTGTGGAAAAGAGCAATTGTATAAACGAAGGGTAGCAGTCAATATGCTGTAACCTATAAAATAAAGTTAAAAATAATTTTCCTCGTGTGGCACATCCCATTTCAATCTGACCTAATTCAACCCCTCCTCTTCCCAAAATCAATGATGGCACAGTCGCACCACCGGGTCCCCAGTTAAATGCTGATCACGGGGACCCAGCATGCACCGAGCAGTGACCCCGAGATTGAAATGTATTAAAGATTTCACAATCTTTACTTCAAATTCATTGTTGATTCTGTAAATAAACAGAAAAATAATTTGTGTCGCTGAAATGTACATGTTTCTTTCTTTTGAGTTTAAATGAAAATACATTTTTACATCAAGAATGGTTGTTTGTAGCATCTCTACAGAATGCCCCTCCTTTCACTGCTCTTGCTGCAACCAGACCTAAATGTCCATGGTGAGGGGGACATTACAATCATCAGAGTCCTCATCCTCTGGGTCTATTAGTAGTCCCTCCTCGTTGCAATGGTATGGGGCATGCCAGAGCACACTATTATCTTGCAAGATGGCCCAGATGAGTATTGAAGTGTTCCTCCACTTTTGTGCAACCCGAAATCTACTTTTAGGAGGCCAAAGGTACACCACGCCACTTACCATGTCTTTCTGCGTGCCATGCCGTATTCATCTCTCCCTTGCTGACTGTGGATGCAGGTATGATGTCATTGATCCAGGGACAGATTATTTGCACACTGTCACTTATAACACATTACATAAATTATGAGCATGCTTGTTAAGTTTACATTCATTGGTGATATAAGTGTGTTTGAACATGGTACCTTACCTAATAGCTATCCATTTCAAAGTCTCCTATTGCTGGACAATCATATAATGTCCTGTGTCTAAATATGAAGGAAACATGGGTACTGCCAGGGTGGCATGCTACAAGGCCAGTGCTCTCAGAGTTACATACGATCTGTATGTTTAAGGAATGCTAATTGTTCTGTTCCTCTGCAGGTATTCTGCACCTTTTAGTGGGCATTATAATATGTGTGTTCCATCAACACAGTTGATTACTTTTGGGACTTATGCCGCACAATAGAAACCCACCATAATTCCTCGCAGTTCTGTCTGTGTTTGTGGAAATGATATATGAGCGTGTATCCTACAGAACAGTGCATCTCGGAGTGACTTAAATACCTAGAAATGCACTTTGGGATATTGCACCCGCAGCAGCAAATTTGGCCTCATAACTGCCTGATGCTGGCAGGTGAAGGAGAGTACAGGACTTGCACATTTATAGACTGATTGTGCTGAGTTATTCTTTTGAATTGTGAATCCAGTAAATTAATTTTTAAAATGAAAAGAAACTACTTAATGAACATTCTACATATATTTCTTTCTCATCCTGTTAAAAAAGTGTGACACGCTGTCTGAAAATCCATTCATTTATCCTCCTCTGTTGGACTGTAAAAATCTGCATTCTTCTTATCTTTGCTTTGGTTTGTCCCTTCTTATCTCTTAATCAGGTCAATAAATTAATTAATGCCAAGCTGTCGATTGTAGCCATACTCGAGAAGTAGAAAAAGCCAGAATCTATATGATAACAGTCATTCAATATTCAACATTTTATACACAGAATTTCTAAATCTAAATGGTCTCAGTAGGGCTGCTCTCGTGCTTGAAACAGACGTATAGGCAGCCACATCTATGCCGCATTCCGCCCCACTCAACTATCTGAGTGTGCCACTGATAAGGGTCACACTCGGCTCCCCAAATGGGCCAGCGAGTATGTTAAATTATGTTATGTTAAATTATTTTTGTAAGGCGCACAGCTACCCAAAAAGGGTTTCCCAGCACCAGCCTGAAGAGTGAAAAGGATAGTGATGGTATTATTGGTTGAACAGCCATGTCTTTAAACCTTTGCGAAAGTTTGCAAAGCTCGTTTCGTGACAAAGGGATGCAGGGAGAGTGTTCCATAGAGTAGGGCCAAGAAAGGCGAACGAGCGACCGCCCATCCGTGAAAGTCTAACCCTGGGAATCAAACATTTTTCCTGGGTTGTGGAGCGTAGCAGGCGTGAAGGTTGGTAGGGCTGGGCTAAGGCTTGCAGGTATTGGGGAGCAGTGCCGAACTTGATCATAAATAAGATAAGTATACACAACCAGATGGGATGGTTGGTTTTCCTCTCCCCAGGGGGTGTAGTGGCATGAAGCCACTGTTCATCTGTGTTGCAGGGGTTTATGCACTTCCTTTTATGCTCCGTTCAACTGTTAGAATCTCAGAAAGAGTATGCCCGTGTCTGCCTTGCATTGTTAACAGATCTGCTCCCCAAAGCCTGGTCAAGGAGATTCTTTCTAACCTCGCTTCACCAATACACTAGTGAGTGTGTCCACCTACCCCCTTCCCCCCCAAGTGGGCGGGCCCTGCAGGTTCAGGCCAACTGCCTGTTGGAAGCCTGCATTTTGCCACACACTAAACAACTTGCCTTGTGCCAGAGAAAGGTACTGAGACCTGAGAGGATTGTGGCAGCTTTCTCAGCAACCCATGATGAAATTCGTTTTTATCTCTACTGAGGAAGGATAATATCCAGAAACACGTCTAGAGGTATTCAATGATACATCAGGTAACTGGTCTAAACTCACTAGGCTCGATTCATAAATAATTTTCTGTGACCCAACATTTGTAGTAGTCCTCAATTCCAGCAGTAAGGAGTAAGCCAGAAGTACTCCATTCTTACTCCTGAAATTCAAGAGTGGGCCAGGAGTATTAGGAGGATAATTCACACCAACTCATCCACCAATCCTTGCTAACAAGGATCACTGGATTTTTAACTGTATTGCTCAGAAATAAGTCTAATATGTTTTGATTAGTGTCTGGCCCAAATTTCTACAATGTGGCATCAAATATTGTTTGGGGAATCCTTTCCTTTTTTAGACTTTGCACAATCATTTTTATGCCTCTGGCATTATGAGGCTATCCCATCACATCCCTTTCCACTGCCTATTTGGAACAAAGATAGGTTCTCTTTTGTTAATGAAACAGTGGAGTATGGTTGTGTTTTTTATCACCTTCAGAAGTCAAAGCATGGAGCTCATTCCAAAAGTGAATTGAATTTATCTGTTTGACACATTTCAACTTTAATCCCATCGAATATGTCAATAGTGAAGAAACTTCTGTGCCGTTCACTAAAATCCAGTGTTTCCATCTTCCCATCTTCTGTTTAATACGAAATCGGTAATCAATAGAGGTTTGCTTTCTGAACACCTCAACTAACCATGCCCGCAAAACAAACTAGAATGTGAAAATCAAAAACGCATGTGCAGATGGTGCTGAATTGTATAAAAATAATTAATACATGTTATGTTATGTTATGTTATATAAATTTCTAACGCGCACAAATACTCCAGGGAGTGTCCCGGCGCGAGCTTGAAAAGGGTCGGAGTCGGAGTCAGAAGACAGAAGTTAAAAAGAAAGGTTTTCAGCTTTTTTTTTAAAGATCATCGGATCTTTGACGCCCGTAAGGCCAGTGGCAGAGCATTCCATGCCAATGCAGCTATCCGGGTAAAGGAGCGCCCTCCAAGCCTCTGGCGATTAAACCGCGGGGTCTGTGCCAAAAGTTGGGAGGAAGAACGCAGCTGTCTCACCGGAGAATAGAAGGCAATCCTCTTCTGCAAATAGATGGGTCCCAGACCGTGGAGGGCTTTGTGAGCAATGGATGAGATTTTAAATTTTATTCGCACCTCCACCGGGAGCCAATGCAGAGAGCGCAAGTGAGAACGCACACTGCACCTGCTGGAAAGACCCAACAGGAGTCTAGCGGCCGAGTTTTGAATCACCTGTAGCTTATTCAAAAGGTAACCAGGAATGCCCGCATACAGTGCATTACCGTAATCCAAGCGGGAAAGAATTAGAGCACGGACCACAGTTTCCTTAGCAGAATTAGGCAAAAGAGGAAGAAACTTCCTCAAGATCTTCAGAATGCCAAAGCAAGTGCCGGCCAACTTCTTGACCTGCGAAGAGAAAAGCAAGTTCTCATTAAACCAGACCCCCAGATTCTTGACCGAGTCTCCCTTAAAACTCGGTAGGGAGAAACCGGAGGGCCATAGCTTCTCTCTGAAGTCGACAGGAAATTTGCCGTACAAAAGGATAATACATGAACACGTTCTCTCTTTTTTTTTTTTTTAATATTTTTTATTAATTGTTTTGCACATTTAACCCTTTTATAACCAAGGCTGTACATGGAGACAAAGAAAAAAAATCACCAATTACATGATTGTTAATAGAACACCAATACCATGCCATTGCATCTGTGAAAAAAAATATACAAATATAGAGAAAATCTAAAAAACGGACATAGAAAATTCATAAAAGGGCGGGATTTGTCCTTCCGATTGTTGAAACAGACTAGCCTTTACATTATAATCATAATTGATCATTTCATACAGAATAAGAGAAGAAACAAGGGGGAAGAAGATAAAAAATAAAAAATATATATCCACTTCAGGGTTCTTTCCCCCTCCCTTCCTCATTGGACAAGCCATACCCGGTGGACATTACCCGTACTACACAATTGAACCCCCTAGAACCCGCTGGATCCTGCTAAGTCCAGCTATTCGACCAAGTTATATTTAGTTCATACAGCCCAATGTGATAAAGGCGACCAAATTTTAGCACCCTTAGTTCTTTTACTTCTACCTTTGGTCTTATAGATAGAAGATTCAAAATTATACATAGTTAACATTCTCGTGCGAAAATTAATAAAGGTAGGTGGATCAGAGCTAATCCATTCGTTAGTAATGCATGCCCTTAAGACTGCCATGATGATAAATAAAAGTGTATTTATATCTTCAGATCTTGTATTAGCCTCACTATCAGAGCATACACTGATAATGACTAATTCCGCACTAATTTTAATAGAGAGCCCAGATATTATGTTCAGAAACTTCTCAACGCCTTGAAAAAATTCCCCCAATTTTGAGCAGGAAAAAAACATATGACTTGAATCAGCCGCCAAAAGTCCGCAGCGATTACATTTAGTCCCTGCTCTTGCACCCCATCGAGCCAACTTACTGGGAGTATAATAAAGATCATAAAGGGCCATGTAATGTTGACTCCGTATTCTGCCAGTCATTAAGACTTGGTTGGCCAGCTCAATAGACTTTGATATATTTACATCATCTAGACCAAATATATGTTCCCATTTTGTTTTACGTGCAACTAAGTCATCCGGGAGTGTTTCCATTAATAGCCGATAAAATTGGCTGATTGGTGTTTTTTTCTTCATTTTTTCAATGAGAGGAATCACCCCGAATTGATGTGGCGATCCTGTGCCCTGCCTAGTCAGAAAACTACGTATCTGAAGATACTTAAAAAAATCTTGCTTGCCTATACCATATACCTCCTGTAAGTCTGAGAATGTTAAAAGCTGGTCTTTACCAAACAGATCACCTAAATTATGTATGCCCTTTTGGCCCCACCTAATTGTTACCTGATCTTGAAAAATTAGAGGTAATATCCCGGGAGCCAACAACGGGGTGTAAGCCTTAAGATTTGCAACCTGTAGACTCCGTTTAATTTGTTTCCAGCCTTTGTAGGCTGCCTTCAGTACCTTACATTTTTTTTTTAAAATAACTGGGTTCAATAACTCTAACTAAGAAACCGTTCATTTCATCGCCCAATCCAAACTCGTAAATAGAGGGCCTGTGAAACAGTGGAATCTCGGCTTTAACCCCTATCACCAGTGGACCTATATATTGCAGCATTGCTGCCCAATAATACATAATAATGTGAGGGATACCCCAACCACCCACTTGTCTAGGTAATATCATTTTCCTATATGCCCTTCGCTGTTTTCGATATCCCCATAAAAACCGAGAACATATTCTCTCCATTTTAACAAAGCATGATGCAGAAAACTCTAAAGGAATAGTTCTAAATATATATAAAAATTTTGGAAGAATCAGCATCTTCAACACGCTGTTTCTGCCATGTAATGACAGATGAAGATGATCTAGCCTTTCAAGAGTTGAATTCGCTTTTTCGATTATTGGGAGAATATTTAAATTCGGGATCTCATCTACCGCCGATGTAATTTTGATTCCCAGATATGTTGCTTCCGAGGCAATAGATATATTTGACGGAGGGTCACTGCCGGAATATACTACCTGTGTTTTCTGTACATTCAGTTTATACCCTGAAAAAACCCAGAAATGATGCGCTAGAGATGTAGTTGCAGGCAAGGCAGTTACAGTATCCCTGGAGACTACAACAATATCATCGGCATAAGCAAATGCCCTGTACTCAATGCTCTGAAACCTAACTGGTATAATGTCTGTATGTTGATTAAGTTTATCCGCGGAGATGAAAAAATAATCTAAGCACACATGTTTCTTATGAGGCGCCGAATAAAAGGTTTCTCCAGGATCAGGTTGTCTGAGTGTATGCCATACATCAACCAAGCCAAACTCCTTAACTACCCCCCTAATAGCTTTGAAAACTTTAGTTTTGTTGCCCATATAGGGTCTGTTGCTGTTAATATCATAACTACCCTCTAGATGGAGGTTAAGATCCCCGCAGATAATCAAGGGGGCTGGCCAATTTGCTAATTCTATACTAAGGTAGTGGAGGACCTCCAGATCATCTAAGTTTGAACCATATATAGAACATATCGTCACTTGCGAGCCATTGATGGTTACCCCTACAATGACCCACCTGCCCAGCGCATCTTCCTTTAAACGATTGCAACCCCCCAGTCCTCTCTTCATCAATATCGCCACCCCCCTAGTAGTAGAGCTCTGTTTAGTACACCCGAGTATATCCATACCCAGGTCGTTCAGCCAATTACGATTATTCCAGGCTATGTGGGTTTCTTGAATACAAATCAGGTCGATACGCATTGCCTGTAACAACTGGGCCATCACCCCCCTTTTTTTCTTATCATTTAAGCCGCAAACATTCCATGCACAAATAGATAATCTATTAATCATTATTATCCACTAAAGAACAAAAGAAAAATCGTACATTGTCGTCCATGCCCATATGCCCGTATGCCCATATGCCATTGGAAGATACCACAGATTTAGGCAGCAAAACATGATCTCTCTCAAACATGCCTTTAACAAATTTAACACTGTCTTTCTCGTGTGGAGCCAAAGAAAAAAAAACTGTCTTCTCTCTGTCCCCCCTACCCACCAACCTCCCCTTCCTCCCCCCCACCACCCAACCCCCCCACCTTGCCCACCCCCCACCCCTACCCACATGAGGCTTAAGGACATAGTGTCCTCTGTGATGGTTACTGGATTGAACAAAAATGCTCCTCCTCACCCCCTCATACAGAATAAGAGCATTTAAGAAAACATTAGAGACACCCCACTAGGTCGATAATTCCTTTAAATCCCCACTGAAAAACATTCAGCATCATATTGTGGCCAGAAACTCCCTTGCCGATAGATCTGATACAAAGAAGTGTGCTTTTTCCTTATGGATTATCTTTAACTTAGCTGGGTTAAGCAGGTAGGCCTGTGCCCCTTTCGCCTGAAAGAGTGAAATCATTTGTCGTAATTGCCACCTCAGTTTAACTGTGGCCTGACAGAAATCGGGACGAACAAAAAATTCAAAACCATTACCTCCTCTTTTCCTATCAGGCCTTGCCAAATCATATAATGCTTCCCTCAATAAAAAATTATTAAGACAAATCAATATTGCCCTAGGTTTTTCACTTGTACCCCCTGCTTTGCTACGTTGGTTAAAGGAAAATCTGTGTGCTCTCTGCAATTCTAATTCCCACTTCCATTGATTGAGCTCCGGGAAGGCTTTAGAGAACAAGTCAATGACAAACTTCCTGACATCTTTACCCTCTTGACCCTCTGGTATTCCCAAGATACGTAAATTGTTCCTTCTGGAACGATTTTCCATGTCTGTGAGCTTCCAGTCAACATCATCTCTTAAAGATTGCAGGGATGCCATTGTAGCCTTTTGCTGAACTAAATCATCTTCCATAGCGGAGATCCTTTCCTCAGCTTCTCCAATTCTCGTGGATATCTCCGTGCAGGTCTTGGCAACGCGGCGCACAGTATTTTGTAGCTTTCGAACAGCACCTTGGGTCCGTAATCCTTCCACCTTTGTCTCTTCCCTATGGGCCATTATTATATGATAGATTGTATTGAGGGTGATTTCGTCTCCTCCAGCTTCCGCGCCGCTATATACTTTTCCAGTCTCATTGCACACATCTCCATTTTTCTCAGGTTCAAGATGAGGGGAAAATGAGTAATCCCAAACCAGTGATCCCCCTATATCCATTTTACCATTTGCTGCTGGGTCAACTGTGACTCTCGCTTTCCGTACTGTCCCCAGACTCAAGGATGTCTCCAGATCCGTCTCCTCGTCGTCTTCCTCGTCACCCTGCTGGTGTTTGCTGGCGTCGCTTTTATCATCAGCCCAGTCCCCCCCCTCACTCTCATTCTCATTCTCAGAGGAGTTAGAGGGGTCTGACAGTGAATAGAATTTGCCACTTGAGTCCCCGGAATCAAGTTCTCTGTGGATTGCCTTAGCTGAGGGGGACTTTGTAATGTTGACAGTATCATTGTCAGCCCCTACCACCAAGTGGTTCGATTCTTCGGATTCAATATTCGAAACACCGCTCTTTCTGTTCGAATTTTCCACCAGCAAGGGCATTTTTGCAGTTTGGGGCAGAATATGAGGTGTAGATTGCGTCGTTGTTACATGTTCACCCAGCTCCTGTATGCTTTTTATTGCTAAATCACCGGTCTGCTGTGCCTCAGCCTGAGAGAGAAAAGCTGCATGAGTTACTTCCCCAGCTACTCCTATTGACTCAGTCTCTTTGTTCATGTGATCAATGCTATCCTGAACAGCCATTCCCTTGTCAATAGCTCCTGCAGACACAGACAAATGTAGCAATTCAGGCACAGCTGCTGAAACATTGTTGCATGACTGAGTTTCTACCACTCCCCCGGGAAATGCATTAGCTTCTAGATCAGGTGAAGCCTTACCTCTGCCCGTTTGCTTTTTAAAAATGCGGGGTATGTTTCGGTGAATTCCGGCCGGGTCGGTATTCCTCCGTGTTCTGTCTGGAGAGACACCTTTTCCTTCCTGCTGCAGACCGGAGCCGCCACCACCTACGCCCCGGCTTGACAGCTGACTTCCTTTCCTCCCATGATGCGAGGCAGGGGAAGCCGGACTAGCGGATATCACCACTGACCCTGCCGCCACCATGGCCCCCCCGGGTCTTAGCACCTCTTCCCATTGTTTTCGGCGGCATTACTGAGCCGGTCTTGGGCCTCACTGATGCTGAAATCCGCCCGCAGCCCATCCGTAAAAAACACCAGAATCGCCACCAATGTAAGACCCGCTGGGAGTGCAGCACAGAGCACCGCGCTCCGCTACAGCTGACAGACACGGCACTGGATGCGGGGCTCGATGTGGGACTCGATGTGCTTAACACCAGGTAACGTCACAGCATTTCGCGGTAACCGCACGGTTTTCCCTGGAGTGTTTCTGCCAGAACAGCAAGGAGAGGGGTGAAAAAACGGAGGAGCGTTTGCAAGCCACTCACTCGGCCGCTGCTGCGGCCGCCATCTTGCCCCATGAACACGTTCTCTGTAATTAATTCCACTGAGCCTCAAAAAATCCATTGTTAGCTAAATTATATACCTTTGTAGTGACTTCTAGTATACCTGAGGATTGGTGCTTTGTATTAATTAGTACAAGTTACAAGTGACAAGAAAATCATATTAGGTCCTCCATCAGAAATACATTTGATATCTTTATGCCTCTGGCACAAAGAAATTAAGATGTCAGCGAAAAACTGTCAGAATGAAACCACGCGTACAAATGATTTAACGGTCATTATCAATACTTATGGATACTTCATGAAAGAAAAAACTTACCATGAGTAGCGTAACGCAACTTTCAATATCGCAGCCTATCGCGGGAAAATAACCCTGTGTCAACGTGGAATTCACAACAAGGAGGTAGCATGCGATAGTCTGCCGAAACCGCGGACAATGTCCGCGATACAACCACCACGATGGAGATAAAAACACAAACCACAACACCAAAAAACACGCGATGGGCCAAAGCGCGATGAGGAATCAGTGACAAGCAGTGCCAGGCCTGCCACACACACCTGGCAGGCGTCAAAAATCTCCATAAAAGTAGAAAAAACACCCACACACAAACTGACCAACACACAAGCACCATGGAGGCAGCTGGAGCAGGCGCAGAGGACGAGCGCAACCCCACAAGCACCCCGGATGACCAGCCTGGGACCTCGGGGACAGGGAAGGGCAAGGACAAGAAGACCAGGAAGACCAAGTTCAGTCCGCAGGCGAACAGGATCATAGTCACGGAGGTGATGGAACACCATCAACAACTCTTCGTCACCTCCAAATTGTCATTGGGCACCAAAACTGGAATATGGCGTGACATCGTCGACAAGGTGAATGCCGTTGGAGAGCACAAGCGGACAATGGACAAGGTCAAGAGGCGATGGAATGACATCAAGTGGAAGACCAAGGAGAAACTCTCTGCCAGTCTGAAGGCAGCAACGCAGACCGGAGGTGGGGGCCCAGCGCCACAGCTGGAGCTGGAGCTGGATGACATGGAGGAGCTGGTGTCGACAGTCATCAGTGTGGAGACTGTGGCCGGAGTCGGGGGACTGGACACTGCTCGACAGGACACAACACAACCGCAACAGGGTGAGTGACCACCAGGTACTGGGGGGACGGGGGGAGATGGCCACAATGGCACACATGCACAAGCAAGCAGGGCACAGTGCACACCCACAATCACTCTGGGTCCTCTCCCAGACCCACAGACTGTCACAATGTACAATGCCATGCTGTCTGAATGTCAACCTGTACCATGCAGCTTCATACATGTGGACACATTGTAATACACCATCTCCCCTTCACATCGCAGGGGCATCGTCAACACCTCCTGCAGAGCAGTCACAGCCACTCTTCACTGATGACGAGGAGGAGGAGAACACCAGCATCGACACCCAAACCATCCAAGACCTCATTGACCTCATCCGCAACTCACCTCCAGGATCAGGGCAGCCCAGCTACATCCATGAGACCCCACCCACCACCCAAACCACCCAGCAGGAGGCACCCACAGCCCCGGCACCCTCCCAAGTCCCCCAGGAACAACAAATGGCCTTCAAACGCCGTGTGCTGGAGGTCCAGAGGGAGATGGCCTAGCAGGTGCGTGTGGGGTTCGAGCTCATGGCTACCAAACTGGACGCCATCCTTTGGTGTCTATGTCCGCCCCATGGACTCCAGCGAGCCCTGACTGACATCTCTGGAGTCATGACGCGGAGGGAAGAATACCTGTCCGCTCAGAGTGGCCCCAGCGATGCCAGCCATGAGCTGGCACACATGCGGAGGCTCATGGAGGACATGGTGCGGATGGAGGCGGAAAGGATGGCAGCCACCGCTGCATATCAGGGAAATGTAGCTGGGATCTACCGTGCCCTGCATGTCCTCATCATGGCATTGCTGCCACAAGGCGTGGCGATGATGATTGCTGCTGCCCCCACACCATCCACATCTCCGCCCCCTGGTGTGTCAGTGCCTCCCAGTGCGGCAGGCGTATCCACTCCGGCACCTGATGTGTCACTGCCACACAGTGCGGCCGACAATACTCCTCCGGCCCCTGATGTGTCAGTGGCACACAGTGCCGCAGCCGGTACTGCAACACCCACAGGTGGGGCAGGGCACAGACCCGGGGATGAGGACGTGGATGGGACTGTGGTCAGGAGGGCCAGGCATTAGCATCCATTTCCGCCACCTTGCCTGTTTCTGCTTGGTGCCGCACATGGCCTCAAGACCTACCACTGACCCCTGATACACTCCGATGCACTCACCTTGGACAGCGACATGGACTGCCACATCCTGTTTGACGACCAATGACACGGCGGACAGACTGCGGACTGTACCCGTCCTCTTCCGCAGTACAGGTCATCCCCGGATGGACACTGGCTGGCCCTCCAAGGGCCCATATTGTGTAGTGTGCTCGGCATTGCCCTGTACCGCTCCAGCTGAATGACTGCACTGGATGTGCAAATAAACATCCAGTGACGCACTGCTGTGTAATGTCTTACGTCATTCATGTATGGATGTGTGGATGAATGTGGGGACAGTGCCTTCCCTTGCGTCAATGATGTTCATCCTGTGGGATGCCAGTCAGAGGGTGCGACATTTCATTTTGTGTACCGGGTTCCGTGAACACTACAACAGGGACACACGCATCAGTCACTTCCTTGTCCGGACATGGACTGGACCACGCCCAGAGCCCATGAGTCATTGTTGCAAGCCCTGCGCTGGTCGGGCGTACGGAAGGCCAGACCACTCCGCTAACGCCCCGAGGGGGGGCCCTCATTGCTACCCGTCGCAGCCGTACTCGCTGGTGGTGTGCAGGTCACTGGTCTAGTTGTCAGCATGTCACAGCCACTCCCTGAGGGCAGATTTTCACACACACCACACCCATCCGGCACAGGCGTCACAGGCCATGTGACTCCGCCAACATAAGGGGCTGACGACGTCACATTCCCCTCTTCCAGTGGTGACTGGATGACGGCCGCTCCACGGTTCTCACTCATGTAGGGCCCATGAGTTGATGGCATCCGAGGCCTTGCGGACGGCACAGGCACCCCGCCACGGGACGGTGACTTTGGGTGCACTGTGTCAGTGGCACCTTGAGCTGCTGAGTGGGTGTGCAGCCTGCGATGATGCCCCGTCCCGGCGGTCTGGGCAGCTCAGGTTTTGTGTGCCCTGCTGGACCGCAGTGTAGGCCAGAGCCAGCGGGCAGCGCGGGCCTACCGCCACGTGGCGTCGCTTCCGGCATCCCAGAGTTGGTGGCACCCATTGGGCTGAGCGGGTGTGCAGCCTGTGATGGTGCCAAGTGCACTGGTATGTCCTCTGCCATGGAGTAATTAAGACCCCGCACCAAACGTGAGACCTGGTGGCCTGCGGAGCGGGGCTGCATGATGTGGAGGGTGCCATGTCCGCGGGCCCTGGGCTTGTGGCTTGCAGCGGCACATTGTGGGACCTCCTGTCTACGCGCCGGTGGCGGAAGGTGAGCATTGAGGCCTGGGTGTGCATGGGCGGGCATGCTCCGATGGGCGGCAGGAGAGGTTGGGGTGCCTCTGCCTGGGTGTGCATGGGCGTGCAGGCGATGTTGTCTTGTGCAAGTGTGTGTACTGTGCCAGTCATGTATCTGGGCTCTGTTTCAGCTGACGGCTCTGAATCAGATGTGTGACCTGGTGAACTGCACTACATACCGGCACGTGGTTGGAGACACACCGGTGGCAGCAGGTGAGCAGTGTGGCCTGGGTGCGCAGGGGCGGCACTCTCTCTCTCTCTCTCTTCCTCTCTCTCTCCTCTCTCTCTCTCTCTCTCTCTCTCTCTCTCCCTCTCTTCCTCTCTCTCTCCTCTTCTCTCTCTCTCTCCCTCTCTCTCTCCCTCTCTTCCTCTCTCTCTCTCTCCCTCCCACTCTTCCTCTCTCTCTCCCTCCCACTCTTCCTCTCTCTCCATCCCTCTCTTCCTCTCTCTCCTCTTCTCTCTCTCTCTCCCTCTCTTCCTCTCTCTCTCCTCTTCTCTCTCTCTCTCTCTCTCTCTCCCTCTCTTCCTCTCTCTCTCTCTCCCTCCCACTCTTCCTCTCTCTCTCCCTCCCACTCTTCCTCTCTCTCCCTCCCTCTCTTCCTCTCTCTCCTCTTCTCTCTCTCTCTCTCTCTCCCTCTCTTCCTCTCTCTCTCCCTCCCACTCTTCCTCTCTCTCTCCTTCGCTCTCTCTCTGTCCTCTGATGTGCGCAGGACACACCTTCTCATCATGTTTTTTGTCTTACAGGCTGTGACCTACGTATTGTCCCGAGGGGAGCGGCCATGTGTCTTCATTTCATTTCGTTGTTCATTTTAATAAAGTTTCATTTGTTGCTTCGAAAGTGAATGTGTGCTGGTCATTTCTGTGATGACACATCCATGTCACCAGTTGTGATTGTGCGGCAACAAGCGGAATATTTTGTACATGTTTAGGTGTGGCTGATGTGGCATGTCTTTGGTCGGGGGGGTGCCAGGGAGGGGTGGTCCTGGGGGTGGTGGCGGTGGGTGTTGTGGCCCTCTTGGGTGTCCGGGCCGCATGATGGGTGGCTCCATGGCATCTGTTGCACTTCCGATGTAGCCCTGGGCTGTGCTCCCTTTTGGTTTGCAGGCTGCCGTCCGACTTTACACCAGGTCAGAGCAGGTGTAGATTTCCTGGTGCTAACGCGCCTTATCGCCTGTTTTGTGTTTTTATCGCGGATGTGGCTGGTCGTTGTGAATGTTGAGGTGTGCTATTGTCTCGGCTTTTGTCACGGGAATGCCTACTCTGCATCTCATTAGCGATATTTGCAGGGGTCCTCTGTGGCGAGGTTTTTTGCGGCTGCTATCGCGGGTAAACTGGTGCTGTGGGCTGTTAACACCGGCTTGTGAATGGGGAGGTACATTTATCACGACTTTGGCTGCGATAAAGTGCTGTCAATTCGGCGATAGCTCCTTGTGAATATGCCCCTAATACTCCCTAGTTTGTGATAACAAAATAATATATATTTCAAACTTCAAGGTAGATAGGAAGTAATGAAGTAAATAAGTTAAGTTTAATGCAGGATTTCTCTTTGAGGAAAGAAATGTTTTCAACCTGCTGTGTTAGAAAGGGGATGTTGTGCCGGACTCTAGTAGCTGCATGCAAAACAAATACATTTTAACGTCAAACAAGTAAACTAAAGAGGAAATAAAAATATATTTTAGCCACAAGACAAAGCAATGGCATATTCCGGCGATTAGTAGAACTACACCCCGTGACCCTAAGCAAGAGGCTCATTTCATGGCAAGGTTAATCAGCGAATTAAGCACTCACTGCTGACATCTGAGGCGATCTACAGACAAGGGTAACTCAGCAATTCAGCAGTGACTATTTAATACCACTAACTTTGAAAATTGTACACATGTTATTACGCATATTATCCCTTTGGTTAGAAGGGGTCGCGTTTTAGCATATTTGTATAACATAAGTTAGCATGCGGTATCAAACCACCTCGAAAACGTGCACCCCTGGCGACGCATTACAAGAACACATAGAGGGTATTTAAATTCCCTTTGTATTTCGGCAGTGCTACGATGCAGTGGGCTTGGGCGTGGGGGGTGCGGGTTAAAATGACCAACTGGTCAAACCTACAGTTGGGAAAGTGACCCCAGTTTTCCCTTGATGCTACTGACCTCTCAAAATAGAAATCCATAGCGACGTGTGTGTTACGTATCTCGTTATTTCTTTTGGTCTGTTAGAGGTGCCGAATCAGAGTGGAAGGAGATAAGTGCTTGTATCTGCTGTTGAGAAAGTGATGGATGCAGACAGAATCCTATGAACACAGACGTCCTTGGGGTAGTCAGCTCCTCACTTGACACCAGCGCTTAATGCCATCCTGAAGCTACATCGTGGTTGCTCCAAACAGATGTGTTGTTTTAGCTGTCAGAACAGACATTCAGCGGTGAGTTCTGGTCCCGTCTAAGGGCCTGATTGCGACTTTGGCGGTGTGGCGCCGGGTATGCCAAAGCCGTGGTCTGGCCTCCCACCAAATTTGGAGTTTCCTCCTGTCTGGAGATCTGTTTTTTGGCGGTCCTACGGCAGTGCCTCTAATGGGTACCACAATGGGACCGACAAAAACAGTTCCTGCACGGCCCTGACTGAAAATGTCTATGCCGTGCAGGAGCTGTGGCAAAGGCACATGAAGGGCACAAGTTGTGCATCCCTGTGTGCATCTCCATGTGGAGGAGGCACATGGGATCCTGCTTTGTTTTCTCTCAACCACAGTGTTAAGAGAGGCAATGTCATCATTGAAGGTGGAGAGGAAACTCGCAATATGCTTGGCAGGACCACAGCAGTTCTGCCAAGGATATTACTGTCTACTGACAGCTGCAACACTGCCAGGGAATGGCGGTTCCATGGCAACTGCATCGAGGCTGTGGCGGTCCCTCTGCCTGACTTATAATAGGGTGGTCGGGAGAACGCCACTGCCCTGCCACCGCAAGATAAGTAATCGAGGCACAAAAGACTTCTTTCTCTGGTCCTCTATAGGCCAACCTGACAGAGTGGGCCGATATTTAGCAAATAGAGGACTTTTTCAAGCTGCAGGGTGAATCATGTAACAAAGAGTACAAAGAGTTTGTATGGATTCTCTAGGGAAAGAAAGCCTCATGATCAGAGTGAGAACCCACATCTGCTCAAGAAAGATAGTGCATGCAGACATGATGACAATGACTGTTGAGAATGAAAATGTTGTGGCAGCCATTCAGAATAAAGTCAAAGAACAGGCAACCAGAAGTTACAAAGTGGAGCAACCACAATTATTACGTAGCAACATAAAGGTGGAGAGAGACGGAGGAAAAAGAGTTGGTGAGAAGAGAGGTAGCAGACTGGGATTGAACATAGGAGAGATATGAAGGATGAAAAGAGGAGGTGAAGGGTCATGTCAAGATAGATAAGAGAGGAGATAAGAAAGGGGGCTATGCGAACCAGAGATCAACGAACAAAGTAGATTATTCATATTATTATTATTATTAATTTGTTAATTCTATCTGATTTATTACTTAGCATTAATATTGTTTCAGTCTTGATGTTTATAATGTACAAGGTGTTTTTTTCTGTAGAATACCATGTTACTGATGACAGAGAACTTAAAAGAAGCTGGGGAGTCATCATGGAAAACGGTTTACTCAGCTACAGCTCATATCAAATATGAGGCCTGTTTCCCCATAGTTTTACAGACAAGTTTCTTACAAGTTGAAAGAGATAGCAAAGAGTTGTCTGTCAGGATATTGAGGCAGAAAATGTAATGCTGCTCAAATATTATAGTCAAAATTTGTACCATCACAATATTGTGCAGGTGAGCATATACTGGTGTCGTGTAGTTCCTA
The DNA here is from genome assembly GCA_963921515.1 of Calotriton arnoldi. Classification (NCBI taxonomy): domain Eukaryota; kingdom Metazoa; phylum Chordata; class Amphibia; order Caudata; family Salamandridae; genus Calotriton; species Calotriton arnoldi. The sequence goes on from CAWUFW010007617.1 coordinate 390,252, forward strand.
TAAAACCTGTACAGGATCTGCGCGTTTGGACAACACACACTGCTGGCTTGGTGTCCAGACTGATTCCAGACACCCCCACTGGATATGTTGACCTGTTACACCAGCTAGCTCACAGTGCCACTAAAAACTCCTCTTATCAAGGAGAGAATAGTTCTTGGCAACTATCGAACATGACAAACCTGATCCCTCAGGATCGTGGAAACAGTGTACTACTTTTCGCTCATTCACTCGTGCTCACTTAGTCTCCGAGATTTACACAGAATAAACGGTAGGGACATTTTCGAATAAGTATTTATTGAACAGTCATTATTCTAGTGTAAAGTAGGTGCGCTGAAACAATCATTAGACAGTAACAGATATAGATGATTAGAAGCACTAAGAAAGTAAAAGGATGGTAGAGTTCTACCATCTTGCTATAATCATGAATACAGGCAAGAATATAAAATACATGATAATAAAATGCGAACTCCTACGATGCTACCCTAACTGGATGTACCTAAGTGTACCTAGCATGTATGTAGGTGTTAAGCCAAGAATCCCTCTAGGATAAAGTCAACTCCATTACCTGAAGTGAGAGACTGTGGGACCCCATCTTGGTCTTGAGTTGAACACCCCGCAAGGGACGTTAGACCACTGCGAGCTGGAGTATCTGCATTCAGGAACCTCAGCATCTCGCGTCAGTGTGTCGGCATGGAAGTCGTGATCTCCTCTGACTATCTCAGCAAGATGTGATGTTTATATACCCAAAGGTATCCCCAGGGGTTCTACCTTGCTGTGCCAGTGTCGGAGTTAGGATGACTTCGGGAATTAACCTTGTACACAGTTATTATGCAGGAGATGGTAGTCCTGCTGAGTTTCCAAGAATCCAAGGATCCTCATGCATAATGTATGAGGCTATTGTTCAGGGAAAACCCCACGTTCTGTAAGCAGTATGTAACTAGGTAAAGGGTCAGTCCTAGCAGCCCGTTATGTATGTAATGTAGGGACAAATATAGGAGAAAGGTTGGGATATTACCCGGGCCTATATTGGGGAACCTATATGGAATATAACACTCACTCCTCATCCAACTGGACAACATAATCTAATTCTAACATACTACCCGTCTAGGTACTGGTACGCAAACTAATATGGTAAAAACCATAGCTCTGCTAAAAATTTAAAAAATTCTAAAAAGTGCTAAAACAGAAGAATTGTCACTCAAGCAATAGCTTTACCGTCTCCGTATATATAGTTCGAACAACTACAAGCATCGGAAAGCCATGCAAGTCATAAAAAGTGTCAATTGTTTTGGAGTTCAAATTCGAGTTTGTTTAAAAAAGGCCGAATTTTTCCCAGCACACGACGAGCCAAATGTTTACGTGTCCTGGCTGGTAGACGCAACGGGCCTGATTCACAGAACTAACTTACGTCAAAACGTAACGTAAACGTAAAGTTAGTACTTTTAGGTATTCACAGAATACACTTACTCATTTTGGTATTCACAGAATGAACTTACTCATTTCAGTATTCACAGAAGTTAGTAGTCCTAACTTTAGGACTACTAACTTCTGTGAATACCGAAATGAGTAAGTTCATTCTGTGAATACCAAAATGAGTAAGTGTATTCTATGAATACGTAAAAAGAACAAACTTTACGTTTACGTTACGTTTTTGACGTAAGTTAGTTCTGTGAATCAGGCCCAACATTGCTGTTGCCTGCCTTCGCAGACGATGATCCCTGTAACACCTCGCAGATTACATCAATTGAGCACAGATGATATTCCGTATTGCCTGCAGCCGATGCTGGGGCAGCCTGCGCGCCATCCAAGGCCAGGGTGTTAATGGAGGAGCCGGTATCCTTTCCAACAGGAGCAGAGAGTTCCGGTGGAGGCTCTAAGAATGCCGCCATCAACATAGGAATACGCTGGGGACACTGCAGGACATAGGCCATGATCGGGTCCAGTAATTCATCAACGTCCGGTTGCGCAAGTGATGGAAGTGTCAGACAGAGATCCAACATGCATTCTTCTCCGTAGAACAGGCATCAGAGAACAGGTAAGATGCAGTCCAACCAGACTGGTCTAAATGACAGGAACCAAGATGCACTCAGTTCTCGTAGGCGAGGTGTGCCCAGATGTTGTACCATGCGATCACGGTATTTGCGCTCCTGGAGTGCTTTTTCCATCTCCTTGGTGACTGGGACGTCCATTGCGTAGCAGAAAAATTACAATCAGGATACCTGCTATTAGAAACAGGATCAGTGGAAGTCCTCCAAAAATGCTTCCGAATACGGAGTGTATAAAGTTAGATATAACTCCGAGGACCGTCTGAGAGGTGCTTAACAGTCCCAAACCTATGGTCTTAAATAGGTGTACTATACCCGTCGTATCAGACATGTTAAAGATACGATTTACCATTTCTACGAAATGGAAGGGGCAATTTGTACGTATGAGTGCCTGTATCTCGGCCGAGGATCTTGTGATCTGGAGATCAATTGTCTCCCGGGCGGAAGTTAAGGGCATGGTTTTCTGTAGAAGCTTGGCTTTCATTCTGCTTAGAGTATCAAACCATATAAGAGAAACATTTAGTGAAGGCCATAACAGCACCTCCCTGACTGCATGTGTCGGTGGAAACAATACTTGCATACAGCAAGTAACCCTGGAGCTCACGGTTACTAGATATGCGATGCCCGGAAGCATGCCACAACAACCTTAATCGTTCAGCATCAAGTAATTCCCATTCGAAAGTAGCCTGAATACTGGAGTAATAACAGCTGCTGGGGTACCCCTCAAATGGCAGGACAGGTTTGCTACCGAACCATTGCAGGCCCCGTGCAACATAATATCCTGGCATAGGAGAGATCCACTCAAGGCGCTCTCGCAGTTTGTACCGCTTAGAATCACTTCGCGATCCCCACTCCTGCATCGAAATCTGTACGGTAATTCCCAAGATTCCTTGATGAATTCCCTACCCATTTCTTCACATCTGCCTGCCTAATGTTGTTCTAGGCAGTACTGAAACTGGAAATTTGTGACCGGTAATGTTATATGGCCATGGATCAACCATTCTGTGGACGGTGATTCTGCCACAGTAAAGGCTAATCTGTCCAGTTTTTCGATACGCAGCATTGTATATTTTTCTCCCCGCTGTGCCATTTTCATCTGTTTTTCCTTTAGATTGTATGCAGAAAATAGTGACGTACTGTTGATAAAACGACAAGGCACATAACCTGCGCACAATGATTGCAGCGTCCAGCTTAATAGCATAATAGAACGTAATTGTGATTGTCCGTGCTGTAGTATGGACAAATCTTGTTCTAGTACACCAATAGCAGAAGATACAATGTTGCCCAGTGAATAAATCCAGGATGTTAACGTAGTCATACCATCGTCATTTACGGCTAACGCCTTTTCTACATTGACCCTATCTATTTCTCGTCGTCTCTCTGCAGCTTCTTGTTGAGAGATTTTCCAAATTTTATTATAGACAGCATAATAGAAACGTTTTGCGTGGTTTCCTAGGGCCTAATGAAAAATCCCGTAGGTCCACATCCTCTGTAAGGATAAGTGTTGTTTCACCTATGTTAGTGTTGAGGTTCTTAGCCAATCGAGGCATAACTTCCCAACACTGTATGATGTCACCACCCCTGGATGTTCTCTTTGTACATAGCGTGGGGCTAGCCTATGGATAAAGTACCCTTCGGCTGTACCCTTAAATCTTTCCTGACATCTATTAGTGTCTGGGGACCAAACCAACCATCCCTTCCAATTGGGGTCTGATCTATTGTATTGTAAGATGTCATCTGATGTTGCCCCTTTGAACGATGTAAAATTACCCTCGGCCAGTGATGGTGTTGGAATTCAAGGTGTGTTCAAATCCTTGTTCTTGGCTATTCCAAGGCAGGAAGTCTGTTGCACATTCTCATTTAGAAATATCATCTGCTGAGGAATGAGCCATGCTCTAAATAGCGCTTTTTTTCCCTGGACTTGCCAGTCTTAGAACTCCAGACTGATTTTAAGTCTATAATGTCTTTCCATAAGTCGAAACCCTGTTCAGACAGTTGGGTAATAAAGGAAGCAGAGTAAATCTGTTTCGTGTTAGTCAACATATTGTTCTGTGCAGGTGTAGATACAACCTTATAGTAATATGAGGTCGGGTCTGAAATATTAAACCCTGAACAATATGAACATTTTTGTGCAAACGTTTTCGAACTACTTTTCGGCGGTGTTGGGCAATGTTCCCATTGGTGATATGTGAAAACATTTCTAGGGTTACTGGTTTTGTGCAGAAAATGATGATCACAATGTTGATAACAATACATTGTGTTAAAGTCTGATGTGTCCTCTAACATTTCATTGCTAGAAAATGCGGCAGATTGTTCTAAATCAGACAAGATGTTATTCACAGTTTCAAAATCCCAATCATCGGAAAATGTACTGGAGGTAATGATATCATTCAAGGAAATTTTAAATAAATGTGGTATTTTTAAAAGTTCAGTCGGTCCGAATATATCATAATCAACTTTGTCCCATACTATACCATCCGGTATAGGAACTGCTGTAATGTTCACTGATGACAAGTCTCTTTGTTCACAATGTGAGGAAACATGAGGTTTCAGGAGCAAGTTCACTTTTGATGCTGCAGAGCTTTGGCAAAGGTAAGTTCCATTAACGAGTAAGCAGAAAACAGCTACTAAGTCTAACCAGAAGGGAAAGAAAAGTACCCCGGTGCTTATCCAAAGTTCTATCCAAGGTGAAACCAGGTAAGTCTTTTTAAGAAAGGTGAAGAAGTCTTTGATCTGTTGTTTACGAGAAATTGGGGCTGGCGTTATTTCAGGCTCACTCGGATCCAATGAGAATGTATCAAAGTCGATGAAATAGCCAGATGCAGTTCGATCTATTTTTGGTAGCTCAGCAGGTTTTTTTGAAATTGTAGATGGCTCTTGTTGAGGCATGTTGATGTAGAAATCAGTGTTAGGTCGAATTGAAATTTGTGTTTCATTTTGATTTTCTGTATCAAGAGGAACGAGTTCCATGGCATTGTTGCATAGTCCATCATTCCGTATGGGAGACTCTTCAAACGTGATGAGCCTTTCCGTCTGGACTTCCTGTATGGTAGCGAGAGGAGGGCTTCGGCTACCCAGGAGCACACGAGGCCTACTATTCAGTATCGGCCACATAGTGTGGTTTTATCAGATCAATGGAGATGAATCTTTTCTCCTTTTTTCCGGCAAGAGGCGGCAGAAGTACAGTTCTTGTTCCTTCAACTGCCAGGATAGGTACGGGCTTTCTGTATGATGGTCCAAATTCTCTTTTGTCTGTTATCTTTTCTCTGACCAGATCCCCGACTTTAGGAATCCAGACAGGTCTTGCCGGGACTGGCTTGACTTCCCCAGTGGCAAACCTTTTCACTTGGACATTGCTCTGTAGTGCCCGTGATTCATTCAGTTCCTGTAAAACAGCCAAAAGTTTATTGATGTCAAAAGGTTTTTCATCCGCCACTGTGCCTTCACAATCTAGATCAGGTACCCACATTCTCGTCCCAAATAGGACCTCATAAGGAGTGACCCCCCCCCTAGAGAGCTTCTTGGCATGTTGTTTAAGGCCCTCTGAACCCCATATAAGTTATTGACACAACTGCCACCCACGCCTAATACTCTAGCTGTTAATGATTGCTTTAATTCCCGGTTTTTCCTCTCCACAACCGAATTTCCCTCTGGATGGTATGGAGAGGAGTACCGCAATGCTACACCCAAACCTCCCATGGCCTCCTTGTAAGCCCTAGAGCTAAAAGTGGGGCCACGATCAGAATGTAATGTGCCAACTACGTATGTTCCTATAAAGACTCGCAATTCTTTGATAACAGTTCGAGCGTCTGCCGAGCGCTGAGGCCATACCTATAGGAATCTCAAGCAGGAATCCACTGCAACCATGATGCATTTGTAAGCCCCATCAGATTGTAAGGGGTCGCAGTGGTCCAAATAGACACACGCGAGTGGTCTGTCTGATATCAACAATGGTGTCTGCGCTGGACGTGTTATGGTGGAGCCCTTCATCTGTTGACAGATGTTGCATTTTAAGACATAGTCTTTGGTCTGCTTTGTTAACCCTGGCCACCAATAGCGTTGTTTAAGTAAAGAAACTGTCGCTGTAACTCCTGCGTGTGCGGAACCCAAACCCTCGTGTGCAGCTAATATTAACCCTAATCTGCGATCCATGTTTGGTATTACTCTATCCCCCACTCCTGATATCTGAGCAAATGGAACATTGTTTGCATCCAACTTGTAGGAGCACTTAGGTGGAAAACCTTTCGGAAGTGCTTTGTTGTCTTTGTGTGAAGCAATGACAGCTACTATTATCTGTCCGTCTATTCTCGTTTTTGAACTAGTGATTGCAGCTACGGACGCAGTTCGTACTGCCCCCTTCGCGGCTTCATCAGCCAATAAATTCCCTTCAATGTGAATGCCATCACGTTGATGACTCAACGTGTGTATCATGTGAGCTCTGTGTAGCTCACTTTTTCAACTCTGCTACCTGTTCCCATAGCATTTTGTGCTTTATTGTGCCACCTTTTGAGTCTTTAAACCCATTTTGTACCCAATAGTGTAGATATTCATTGTACGACTGGACACAGTAAAAGGAATCGCACACAATTAATGTGGGGAATTCTCGATCCGTATTAATCAGTGCCAGTATAAGAGCTTTTAGTTCTGCTAACTGAGCCATTCAGTCTTCTAGAGACTGAGACTTTGTACAGCTTGGATGGAACTTACCATCTCGCATACGACCTTTTACAATCGCACATGCGGCGCTGAATTGTTGTTTACTTCCTATGGCTGGTTGAGCAGATCCGTCAGTGTAAATTATGTATTCATACTGATCTAGAGGCATTATTTCATTCAAGAGAGGATATTCTTGTTCGTATTGCAAGAATGCTTGAGTTTTTAGGCTTGGGTCGTACCTGTATTCTACATCTGATGCAGTGAGAGAATTAGCCCATTGTATCCATCGCAGATGTAAAGCTTTAGCATTTGGAACGCTTGCCTTTGTAGCAGCCTCTAAGGCCAGTACCGGAGTCACAACAATAATCCATTTCCCCTGAGCCAGTGCTCTTTCTCTTACTACAGCAGTCTGTACGGCTGTCAGAATTTTTTCTGTAGATGCAAAACGCATCTAAGCGTTCGTGTACAAGTGTGATTTGTATGCTATTGGGACAGTTTCACCTTCATTGTATGTTAAGTATGTGTACCCAGATTGACCCACAACTATACGGATCACCAGGTTGCGGACATTTGCGCGTGTCTGTAAATGTTTAGATGCTATCCTGTCAGCTTGTAGGGAACTAAGGGTATCTTTGTGTTCCTGTGTCCATTGCCTATCTGAAAAATCAGGTCTTATGAGGTCGTAGAAAGGTTTAACCCTCTCTGCATAATCCAAAATGTATGTTCTGCCGAAATTTAGGAATCCCAGTATGGATTGTACATTTTTCAATGATTTTGGAGGTTGGCGCAGGGCACATTTTTCCCAAAAATTGGCTGCAAGGCTTTTTCCTTCACTTGAAAGCTCATATCCCAAAAATTGGACATTGCGGTGGGCTATTTTTGATTTTCTGTAGTTGAATTTGTAGCCCTCAGAGGCGAATCCAATAATGATGGTGCTCACCCTGGTCAAGTGTTCCTCCAGGTCATCGTCCGTCAATGGACACAGGAACACAAAGATACCCTTAGTTCCCTACAATAGTAGGCGGCCAATCTCTTTCAGCTAAAAGGATGTCGTAGCCAAATGATAGGTTCTCCCAAAAGAGACCTTTAACTTTTCTGGGCTTGTCCCCCTCCATCCGGAGTGTTATCTCATTTAACCTATGTGGGACACTTACCCTAGTATCAGGTGTTTCCACCGTGATATATTCACTCAACTCTGCTGTCCCCAGAAATTCCATCAGGTTCTCGCGACCTATTGTTACTTATGCTGCACTGTCTAGCATCATCAGAGCCCATTCCCCATTCAGTAGTTGAGTCCTCAGAATTCTGGGCTGTCTAACTTTGAGACCTGCTACTATCTTCCTTTTGAATTGAGGTTTTGCTTTAGGCTTTTCTTCTTTTTTGGAAGCGCAGTCTGAAGTTCGTTGTGAGTCTCTGGGCTTTGTACGCTCTTCTTGTCTGTGTTCTGACCTTCCTTCCCTCTCCAAGTTTTTCGATGAACCCTGAAAGGAACAAGAGGAATGTGTATCAGTATCCTGATGCCTGTCAGGTTTCCTAATGTTGTCTCTATTTCTAAGGTTATACCTCCTTTCGGAGGACTCGTGTTGAGGAGACCCACCTCTGGGTTGGGATCCATTGTCTTTATTCTTTTGTTGTTTCTGGACCTCCCATCAGTTGAGGGTTTACTGGTCAGGCTCCCAGACTATCTCTACCTAATTCTGCATAGGCAGTTTCAATAATTTTAGGTAATTCTGTCTCCTGTTGTAAAGGAGTGAAATCTCTCAGGTGTTGGCGTATTGACACTGATGCTGCTTCCTCTTTAATGTTTGCTAGTATTATAGCTGATACCTGGGCAAAGTTATTTAGTAACTTCATCCCTAAGTTCAGAGCAGGTTCTGCTCCATACTCTTTCTGTATTTGTCTTAATACATCCGGTATTACTGCTAATGAAGGGATACCATGAGTTCTGGAATATATTGGAGCGAAAACTGTACCCCATGAGGTGCAATCCTCTATCGGGGGAGCTATCCCCATTGGCAAGCAAATTGTTAGCATTCTATGCTTTTCGTGTGGTCCAGTGTGTAGAAATACTGCCTCTAGCCGTGTTATTTTTTGAGCTATCCAGAATGGCATTTGTTCACGATTAGTGGGAATTTTACCCATCACTGCGTGTAAAGTTTGCGGTGTAATTTTAGTTGTAGACGTTTGGACTGGTCCTGGTTGTGCAGCCGGTGTTGGCTGACGTGTGAGTGTTCTCATCAGAAACTGTGTCATGTTTCTTTAAAGTTTTATTAATTCGTTATGCTGTGCAAGTTAGTCTCCTGCTGGCATTGTGTCAATGTCAGGATGTGGTGTGTAGGCCGCTAATACTGGCCATGTTGCTCCGTCTCTTCCGAGCGGACCGAGTCTTATTCTATTTCTTGTATGTGGTAGGGTGCCTTTAAACCAGTATAAATGTTCCTGGTAAGTAAGTGGAATTTCAATGTCCTCGTATGGGAAATATTTGTTCGGTATTTCATCTTCTGTGTAGTAATGAAATATCTTTGTTAGTGCGGTCACCTGTGGGAATGTAACCCATGTATAGAATACCCCTTTTCTAACTAATTCATGTGCCTCAATCAAGAATGTTGCTGACCTACCCCTAGCTGTAACACCGTATGCTACTCGTTTTATGGTGATGGCATTTCTAACATTTTCCACAATGTGTATTGCATCTGCATCTTCTTCTTCTCCTGAGAGGTTTAATGTAACCACAGGATCTTCCTATACAGATATTGTTTTAGTAAGAAGAGTCTTTCAAGAGAACTGAGATAAGGTGTTATGCACAATAGGAACAATGTGTCCTTCAAGCTTGATTAAACCAACAGCCAATACATAGGATTTTCCCTACTCAGCTGGGGCGGATTTTATTCCCTCCCTCTCCAGACCTCTCTGGAGAAATGTGAGTAGGGGTCTCTGAGAATAGCACGACTGAACTACTCAGATTTGACTGTTAAATAAGTACCCAACCAACGTTGGGCGCCATGTTGTGTAGTTCCTATAAAACCTATACAGGATCTGCGCGTTTGGACACCATACACTGTGGGCTAGGTGTCCAGACTGATTCCAGACACCCCCACTGGATATGTTGGCCTGTTATACCAGCTAGCTCACAGCGCCACTAGAAACTCCTCTTACCAAGGAGAGAATAGTTCTTGGCAACTATCGAACATGACAACCCTGATCCCTCAGCATCTTGGAAACAGTGTACTACTTTTCGCTCACTCACTCATGCTCACTTAGTCTCCGAGAGTTACACAGAATAAACGGTAGGGACGTTTTCCAATAAGTATTTATTGAACAGTCGTTATTCTAGTGTAAAGTAGGTGTGCTGAAAAAATCAGACAGTAACAGATATAGATGATTAGAAGCACTAAGAAAGTAAAAGGATGGTAGATTTCTACCATCTTGCTATAATCATGAATACAAGCAAGTACATAAAATACATGACAATAAAATGTGTACTCCTACGATGCTACCCTAACTGGATGTACCTAAATGTACCTAGCATGTATGTAGGTGTTAAGCCAAGAATCCCTCTAGGATAATGTCAACTCCATTGCCTGGAGTGAGAGACTGTGGGACCCTGTCTTGGTCTTGAGTTGGACACCCTGCAAGGGATGTTAGACCACTGCGAGCTGGAGTATCTGCATGCAGGAACCTCAGCGTCTCGCGTCAGTGTGTCGGCATGGAAGTCGTGATCTCCTCTGACTATGTCAGCAAGATGTGATGTTTATATACCCAAAGGTATCCACAGGGGTTCTACCTTGCTGTGCCAGTGTCGGACTTAGGATGACGTCGGAAATGAACCTTGTACATAGTTATTATGCAGGAGATGGTAGTCCTGCTGAATTTCCAAGAATCTAAGGATCCTCATGCATAATGTATGAGGCTATTGTTCAGGGAAAACCCCACGTTCTGTAAGCAGTACTGTAACTAGGTAAAGGGTCAGTCCTAGCAGCCCGTTATGTATGTAATGTAGGGACGACTATAGGTGAAAGGTTTGGATGTTACCCAGGCCTATATTGGGGTACCTATATGGAATATAACACAGGTAAGTATAGATGTACTCAGTGCTTAATTTGTAAAAAAGTAAGCGCTAGGCCTCTTGTAGGAGGCCTCTGCAGCTTGCACCACCTATTGCCACTGCCAGCATTGCCAATGACAGTACCTACACGACTACTACCCAGCACGCTGCTACAAGTTTGACAATCCGGCCTATTCCAGGTCCCCAAAGCTATAAATATATGGTTGGGCGCAGGTATTAGTTGTTTTTAATGAATACTGAATTAATAAAGAATTGCGGTTGTGCTCATCTCTAAATTATACAAACAGCACCACCATGTAGCAGCTGCCATAAGTGCTGGTGTCGACAATTAAGTGCCGGTGCTGACAATTAAGTGCCAGTGCTCAGCACTGGAAACCACCGGCTCAAATTAAACACTGAATATTCTATTCACAGTTTCACGTTTATTCATCATTAAGATCTATATTTCTGTAATAGAATGTTCTTTTATAGAACATATCTCTGGTTGCCAGGAAAAAGGTCAGTTCCCTCTGAGCTTTCTCCTGAGCAACTGGCCTGTTAGCCATGGGTCCATTTCTATGGATTTAACTCTGGAATAAACTTTCCTGTTTTTGTACATCCTGCTGCCACCTTGTTTGTCATGCTGCCCGATACTACAAAACCGTTAAAAGGCCTTTTCATTGTTTGCTTTTTGCTTTCCTGACTTTGGCCACCATTCTCACTATTCCTTTTATGATGATTGATTCTGTCATTTTTTGTTGCTTATGTAAACCGAAGTAGCCCAGAATGAATGATTACCAACAGTGTTCTAACAAAATAAAATCTGTAAGTATAGTAATTTAAAAAGACACAGCAGATTTCTTGACTGACTCAACCTGATGAAAGCAATATCTTGCATTATGTGAAAACCCGATTTGTGCAATTCCATCTGGTAAAGCCTTGTGCGACTCTTGTGCGGGTTATCGATTGTGTTATGAACCATAACTTGCAAAGTTCAATTTTTTCAGTTTTCCTCTGAAACTACAACTGCACTTTAAAAGTATTTTTTTGGAGTAAATTTGTAGTTTTTTTTTTTTTTTAAATAAATCATTTGTTAATGTTTTATAACCAAAACACACTATTACATCACTTTATCCCTCTTCGGTGAGTTGTTAGGGTTTTTTGATCCTATATCGCATACAACAGTTCTCTGTGCTTAACCTACTATGAGGAGCAAGTCACTGTTGTGCATTGTCCTTGGGCTACAGAATAGTCGTTAGCCACATGGGTTGCTTGTGGTAAGGTCCTGCACCCAACCTTCTGCAGGCAGACAACCCCTACTTTTCATGGCCTTTGTCAGGACATAGCTGGGGCAGGCCACTGCTCTTGGCTTTCAGGCAGACCTGGTGCACAAACATCTGCAGGAGGCCAAACCCTTCTATACATGGACTTCAACCCCTGCTGTGCAAGGCAGAAGACTGTGTACAACTGGGTTAGTGCAGGAGCTAGCCCCTGTGCCTAACTCACAGCATGTGGCCAACCCATGCTGCATAAGGCATTCAGCTGTGTGCTGCAGGGTTTGACAAATGCAAAAACAACAGTTGATGGACAGAATGCAGAACAATGTCATACATTCACCCCAGTACAGAGATCTGGGCCTAAATCCATCGTTTTTTGCTCACCATGCCATTTCAGTTTGAACCCAGCCATATGCAAATCAGTCTTGACCCTGTGCCTCATGGGAACAGTCCAGCCCGAACTGCCAAGCCAGGTCCTCCCTGGACTGGAAACAAGCATCCTAGGACCGGTTTCGGGGTTTCACCCCTCTTCAGCCAGGATAGCTTGATTCCAGTGGCATGGAGAGCACGGGACCCACGTCTGGGCATACCCGTCCCACTCGGGGTGACAAATGCAAAAACAACAGTTGATGGACAGAATGCAGAACAATGTCATACATTCACCCCAGTACAGAGATCTGGGCCTAAATCCATCGTTTTTTTGCTCACCATGCCATTTCAGTTTGAACCCAGCCATATGCAAATCAGTCTTGACCCTGTGCCTCATGGGAACAGTCCAGCCCGAACTGCCAAGCCAGATCCTCCCTGGACTGGAAACAAGCATCCTAGGACCGGCTTCGGGGTTTCACCCTCTTCAGCCAGGATAGCTTGATTCCAGTGGCATGGAGAGCACGGGACCCACGTCTGGGCATACCCGTCCCACTCGGGGTGACAAATGCAAAAACAACAGTTGATGGACAGAATGCAGAACAATGTCATACATTCACCCCAGTACAGAGATCTGGGCCTAAATCCATCGTTTTTTGCTCACCATGCCATTCCAGTTTGAACCCAGCCATATGCAAATCAGTCTTGACCCTGTGCCTCATGGGAACAGTCCAGCCCGAACTGCCAAGCCAGGTCCTCCCTGGACTGGAAACAAGCATCCTAGGACCGGTTTCGGGGTTTCACCCCTCTTCAGCCAGGATAGCTTGATTCCAGTGGCATGGAGAGCACGGGACCCACGTCTGGGCATACCCGTCCCACTCGGGGTGACAAATGCAAAAACAACAGTTGATGGACAGAATGCAGAACAATGTGATACATTCACCCCAGTACAGAGATCTGGGCCTAAATCCATCGTTTTTTGCTCACCATGCCATTCCAGTTTGAACCCAGCCATATGCAAATCAGTCTTGACCCTGTGCCTCATGGGAACAGTCCAGCCCGAACTGCCAAGCCAGGTCCTCCCTGGACTGGAAACAAGCATCCTAGGACCGGTTTCGGGGTTTCACCCTCTTCAGCCAGGATAGCTTGATTCCAGTGGCATGGAGAGCACGGGACCCACGTCTGGGCATACCCGTCCCACTCGGGGTGACAAATGCAAAAACAACAGTTGATGGACAGAATGCAGAACAATGTCATACATTCACCCCAGTACAGAGATCTGGGCCTAAATCCATCGTTTTTTTGCTCACCATGCCATTCCAGTTTGAACCCAGCCATATGCAAATCAGTCTTGACCCTGTGCCTCATGGGAACAGTCCAGCCCGAACTGCCAAGCCAGGTCCTCCCTGGACTGGAAACAAGCATCCTAGGACCGGTTTCGGGGTTTCATCCCTCTTCAGCCAGGATAGCTTGATTCCAGTGGCATGGAGAGCAAGGGACCCACGTCTGGGCATACCCGTCCCACTCGGGTGACAAATGCAAAAACAACAGTTGATGGACAGAATGCAGAACAATGTCATACATTCACCCCAGTACAGAGATCTGGGCCTAAATCCATCGTTTTTTTGCTCACCATGCCATTCCAGTTTGAACCCAGCCATATGCAAATCAGTCTTGACCCTGTGCCTCATGGGAACAGTCCAGCCCGAACTGCCAAGCCAGGTCCTCCCTGGACTGGAAACAAGCATCCTAGGACCGGCTTCGGGGTTTCACCCTCTTCAGCCAGGATAGCTTGATTCCAGTGGCATGGAGAGCACGGGACCCACGTCTGGGCATACCCGTCCCACTCGGGGTGACAAATGCAAAAACAACAGTTGATGGACAGAATGCAGAACAATGTCATACATTCACCCCAGTACAGAGATCTGGGCCTAAATCCATCGTTTTTGGCTCACCATGCCATTCCAGTTTGAACCCAGCCATATGCAAATCAGTCTTGACCCTGTGCCTCATGGGAACAGTCCAGCCCGAACTGCCAAGCCAGGTCCTCCCTGGACTGGAAACAAGCATCCTAGGACCGGTTTCGGGGTTTCACCCCTCTTCAGCCAGGATAGCTTGATTCCAGTGGCATGGAGAGCACAGGACCTACGTCTGGGCATACCCGTCCCACTCGGGGTGACAAATGCAAAAACAACAGTTGATGGACAGAGTTTGACAGCAGGGCCTCATCACTCAGCAGGTGACTAGGAGTTGGCAGTTGTTAATGGACGGCAGCAAGGCCTTGCTTTCAACCAATTAAATGAGCCCAGTGCCCATGCGTGGTGTTTGTCTAAGCGCTGCAGTAGTGCCTGAAAAACGTTGTTCACCCCACTTGGCACCAGTGGGGCAGGGTAGGTTTGCCCTGCTCCCATCAGACATTTTTATTTTTCCAAACATGGTGCTTGGTGCACAATGGTGGGCAACTACAGAAATGTTTCAGTTCTGGCCAGCCAGTCAGAGTACCATGGATTTGTGAATCCACAGCCACATCCACGTATAAATATGATCTTGCCTACATGAGCAATAATCTTCTTCTTCGGCCCCCAACATGACAAATCTGGACGAACTCACAGAACACTACATGCACTCCATGACAGATATTTTCGACTCACTTGCCCCTATGCATCTCAAAAGGATTCCTAAAAAACATTCAAAACCTTGGTTCAATGCCTCCTCTAATGAGGAACAACGTAAACTAAGGCTTGCAGAGATATTTTGGGGAACTCTCCATCCATAACTAACCCCAAGCAGTTAAGGATGAAAAGAAATGGTTATAATTAACATATCCGTAGCGCCAAAACTGATCACTTTAGGTCTCAGCTTGACAAGACCTAAAACAGACCAAAAAACTTTTCAAAATCATCAAACAACAAGCGAACCACTCAACTAATCAACTCTCTGCACTCAAAGACTCACTCCCTAGCGGTGAGGAGTTCTCAGCACACTTCATTGAAAAAACCAGAAAGATCGAACTAGAACTGCAACTGTTCTTTCCAGACACGCACAATCAGTCTCAGTCCATGCCCTCTTTATGGCTATCTTGGGCGAGTTCTCGTCTTGATGGCTCAGTAGATTCTACTCCAAAAAATGATGCATCATGGTCGGAATACCTTTATACTTCCAGACAATGTTGAGCTGCTCAACATTATAACTTCATTAAAACATTCAAATCATTTCAATGATCCTATGTCCACCAAGTTCTTTAAAGAGCTTACTTCTTCTATTTTCCCTCTATGGTCTAAGATTGTACATGAATCTTGCATGCAAGGCTTGATTCCAGATTGCCTCAAGATTGGACAAGTCAGACTTATCTGACCCTAACAACTCTGTAATCACATTGGACAGTTTCTTCTCCTCAACCAATACCAATCGGGTTCAGATCTGGACACAGTACTGAAACTGCACTAACACACATTGTTGGCGATGCCTTAAGACTACTTGACCAGAACAAACCTTGCCTACTTATACTGCTCGATCTTTCCTCGGCATTTGACACAAACATGATAACTTGATTGATCTTCTTGAAAAAAGCATGGGGTTATCCGGTCCAGTTTAAATTGGTTTGCTTCATTCCTTTAAAATAGAATGCAAAGAATCAAAGTCAACCACAACCTTTCCAACAGTAAGCCGGTCTCAACTGGAGTTCTGCAAGGATCCGCACTCTCACCATACTCGTCAACTTGTACATGGAACCTCTCACCGAAATTCTGAAATGCACAAACATACACTATATTTATGTACGCCGATGATACTCAATTGTACATGAAAATTTCCTCCTCGGACAATATCAACACTCTTAACTGTGCTCTTCTGAAAATTCAACAGTGATTATCTCACAACCACCTTAGGCTCAATACACTCAAGACAGAATTCCTCCTGATTGCCCCAAAAATCATCCTGCCCCCATACCGGATTGGCTCAAACAACTAACAGCCCTCAATTGCAACGCACATGTTGTTAACCCCAATAGATCATTAGGCATAACTTTGGACAAATTCCTGAATATGCAAGACCACATCAGTGCGACAACAAGAGGAGTTAATCACCAACTCAACACGTTAACGAAAATCAAACCGTTCCTGCCGCCTGCTGACATGCAACTAGCAGTCCAATCCTTAGTTATCTCCTGTTTAGACTATGGAATTTTGACCCTGGCTGGGCAACCCAAAGCTAAACTGGCCCCTTTAACCCCTTCGATGCTCATGACGGAATGGTTCCGCCATGAGCATCGGTGCCCCTGTGCTCATGACGGAACCATTCCGTCATGAGGCCAGGGGCACGAAATCCCTCTGCTGCAGACAGCAGAGGGATTTCTATTCTCCCCTGTGACCTTGGGAGCTGGGGAAGAGCTTCCCCAGCTCCCGAGGCCCCTCCCTGGTTTCTGTGCCATGAAATCAGCACGCACGTCGCGCTGTTGTCATTGCACAGAAACCGAAACTGAAATGAGCCTTTTGGCTCATTTCAGTTTCACTTTCTAAGTGCTCAGGGGGCTATCTCAGCCCCCCGGGCACATAGAAAGACGGGAGAGGTATCATTGGAAAGGGGAGAATCTCCCCTTTCCAATGGTATCCCTCTCCAGTGGATCCTTGCTTGGGGATCACCCCAGGAGGGCGATCCCCAAGCAGGGATCCACCGACTAGACACCAGGGAGGGGGGAGCGGCCCCTTGGGCCAGGGACTTTGCTCCCCCCATAAAGAAATGGGTGCATTTCAGTCTTTCTGCCCCCCCGGGGGGCAGATGGGGCAGTAGCCCCCAATCTGCCCCCCCGGGGGGGCAGAAAGCCCACTAAACGCCAGGGATTTTTTCTGGTGCATTTCTTTTAGGGTGGGGGCTGCCCGAAATGGGCACGCCAATGCCCCCACCCCTCTGCCACCATTACAGCCTTTCTGCCCCCCCAGGGGGGCAGAAAGCCCACTTGACGCCAGGGATTTTTTTTGTTGCACCATTTGTTTTAGGGTGGGGGCTGTCTGAAACGGGCATGCCAATGCCCCCACCCCCTGCCACCATTACAGCCTTTCTGCCCCCCCCTGGGGGGCAGAAAGCCCACTTGACGCCAGGGATTTTTTTTCGCACAATTTGTTTTAGGGTGGGGGCTGCCTGAAACGGGCACGCCAATGCCCCCACCCCTGCCACCATTACAGCCTTTCTGCCTCCCCCCGGGGGGAGAGATGGGGGTAGCAGCCCCCAATCTGGCCCCCGGGGGGGAAAAAAGCCCACTAGATGCCAGGTGTCCTGCCACCACTATAGAACCACCCAATACTGCGGGAGCGAAGAATAATCCCACTCCTCCTCCTCAGCTCCGGTCGCCAATGCCTATCTTATATACCGGCGTCGGCGAACAAGAACCATGGAAGAAGGTGGGGGATAAAACAAAACCAGGGGACCAAGTTTTGGATCAGCTCTGGTGGCGAGATATCTCTGTTGTCTGTGTTCTAGCGGGAACTCAGGGTAACCTATAAAAAACCAACACAAAACAGGTTAACACCGCAACAATCACACTCACACGCACACAATTGAGCGTAGCACTTGGAAAACAGGACAACACTCTTACCCTCTGCACAGACTTCAATGGCTAGAAATGGCTAGAAAGGGATTCGTAAGTATTATCCCAATCCGATGTCATCCAACAGGAAGGCGTAGGCCACAAGGTACACTGATCCAGGATTACTTCAAATTTATACTGTCCATAGGAATACCACCTCCTGGGTTCAAGATGAAAACAAGGACAGGGGAAAAAAGCCAAAGCACAAAAAACCCCTTTCCTAAGAGAAGAGAATATGGTTTGTTTCCATTCCCTTATAGGGTGCACCCATACTACTAACAACTACTAAATAAGGGGGAATTCATTAAATCATAAGAGTCTCCAGTAGACTGCTATCTAGGAGCAATGATCAGTGGGACAAGCGTAGAAAAAACGCAGCCGCGTTTGTCAACTCCGCTATATATGAGCCCATAGAGCAGGGGGAAAAAGGCAAAAATAAGTCACTGGGGGGAAATAACGGCAGGCAACACTACCTGTACTCGTTCCCCAATCCGCAAAGGCATATGAACAGATGTCCACCACAATCGAATGTCCAGCTTGCAATGCAGAAGTTTACCAACAACCGACAAACGCCGGCGTTCAGTAATCCGAGAAATCCGTCAGGCAACAGGAAGTCCTTGAAACAGGAAGTCAGGCAAAAGCAGAGGGTCCGGAGCACCAACACAGCACAGACCTTCCGGGTCACAGGACCGGGAAAGAAACCAAGCGCTGACTCAGTGCTATGGAGAGCGTTAAGTACCCCAAAATACCCCGCCCATTCCCAAGTGCACGCCCAATCAAGCGCGCCTGGCAACACAAACGGGATAGGAAACAAAAACGGGACAAGTAACAGAGGTAAGAGCTAATTCCCAACACCAGGGGTTTTTTAGGCAAATTTTAATTAGGGTGGGGGCATTGGCATGCCCGTTTTGGGCAGCACCCACCCTAATTAAAATTTGCTCAAAAAAATCCCTGGCATCTAGTAGGCTTTCTGCCCCCCCTGGGGGGAAGATGGGGGCATTAGACCCCAATTTGCACCCCCGGGGGGGCAAAAAGCCCACTAGTCGCCAGGGATTTTTTTGGGGCAAATTTGAATTAGGGTGGGGCTGCCCAAAACGGGCATGCCCATGCCCCCACCCCCTCCCCCGCACAAATTACAGCCTTCCTGCTCCCCCTGGGGGGCAGATGGGCAGTAGCCCCCAATCTGCCCCCCCAGGGGGGCAAA
Source organism: Calotriton arnoldi (assembly GCA_963921515.1). Lineage (NCBI taxonomy): Eukaryota > Metazoa > Chordata > Amphibia > Caudata > Salamandridae > Calotriton > Calotriton arnoldi. The sequence continues at coordinate 409,426 of CAWUFW010007617.1, forward strand.
AAGCCCACTAGACGCCAGGGATTTTTTGGGGCAAATTTTTATTAGGGTGGGGGCATTGGCATGCCCGTTTTGGGCAGCCCCCACCCTAATTAAAATGTGCTCAAAAAATCCCTGGCATCTAGTAGGCTTTCTGCTCCCCCTGGGGGGCAGATGGGGGCATTAGAACCCAATCTGCACCCCCGGGGAGGGCAAAAAGCCCACTAGTCGCCAGGGATTTTTTTGGGGCAAATTTGAATTAGGGTGGGGCTGCCCAAAACGGGCATTTCCATGCCCCCACCCCCTCCCCCGCAAAAATTACAGCCTTTCTGCCCGGGCATTAGCCCCCAATCTTCCCCCGGGAGGGGCAAAAAGCCCAGTAGACGCCAGGGATTTTTTGGGCAAATTTTAATTAGGGTGGGGGCATTGGCATGCCCGTTTTGGGCAGCCCCCACCCTAATTAAAATTTGCCCAAAAAACTCCCTGGCATCTAGTGGACTTTCAGCCCCCCCTGGGGGGCAGATGGGGGCATTAGTCTGTCGCGGGTACTTGGGCCTCCCACCCGAGTGAGGCACCATTTTTATCGGGAGACGTGGGGGAACGCTCGGTGGTAGGAAATTTGTGTCAGCCCGGTGATGCCACAACTTTCCCACACACAAATGTGTGAAAAAAGTGATTTGTTTCATCAAAATTTCAGGTTTGCAGGGGATTCTGGGTAAGAAAACTTTGGGGGATCCACGCAAGCCATACCTCCCTGGAATCCCCCGGGTGTCTAGTTTTCAGAAATGTGTGGGTTTGGTAGGTTTCCCTAGGTGGCCGCCGAGCCCCGGGCCAAAAAGTCATGGGACCCCCCTTGCAAAACCAGGTCGTTTTGTGATAGGCAATTTTGATGTCGCCTCAATACGTTTAGGGCCCTTGCCTGTCGCGGGTACTTGGGCCTCCCACCCGAGTGAGGCACCATTTTTATCGGGAGACCTGGGGGAATGCTGGGTGGTAGGAAATTTGTGTTAGCCCGGTGATGCCACAACTTTCCCACACACAAATGTGTGAAAAAAGTGATTTTTTCAGCAAAAGTTCAGGTTTGCAGGGGATTCTGGGTAAGAAAACGTTGGGGGATCCATGCAAGCCATACCTCCCTGGAATCCCCAGGGTGTCTACTTTTCAGATACGTGTGGGTTTGGTAGGTTTCCCTAGGTGGCTGCCGAGCCCCGGGCCAAAAAGTCATGGGTCCCCCTTGCAAAACCGTGTCGTTTTGTGATAGGCAATTTTGATGTCGCCTCAATACGTTTTGGGCCCTTGCCTGTCGCAGGTACTTGGGCCTCCCACCCGAGTGAGGCACCATTTTTATCAGGCGACCTGGGCGAACGCTGGGTGGTAGGAAATTTGTGTCAGCCCGGTGATGCAACAACTTTCCCACACACAAATGTGTGAAAAAAGTGATTTTTTCAGCACAATTTCAGGTTTGCAGGGGATTCTGGGTAAGAAAACGTTGGGGGATCCAGGCAAGCCATACCTCCCTGGAATCCCCTGGGTGTCTACTTTTCAGAAATGTGTGGGTTTGGTAGGTTTCCCTAGGTGGCCACCGAGCCCCGGGCCAAAAAGTCATGGGACCCCCCTTGCAAAACCAGGTAGTTTTGTGATAGGCAATTTTGATGTCGCCTCAATACGTTTTGGGCCCTTGCCTGTCGCGGGTACTTGGGCCTCCCACCAGAGTGAGGCCCCATTTTTATCGGGAGACCTGGGGGAACGCTGGGTGGTAGGAAATTTGTGTCAGTACGGTGATGCCACAACTTTCCCACACACAAATGTGTGAAAAAAGTGATTTTTTCAGCAAAATTTCAGGTTTGCATGGGATTCTGGGTAAGAAAACGTTGGTGGATCCACGCAAGACATACCTCCCTGGAATCCCCTGGGTGTCTACTTTTCAGAAATGTGTGGGTTTGGTAGGTTTCCCTTGGTGCCGGCAGAGCTAGGGATCAAAAACTACAGCTAGGCACTTTGCAAAAAAAGGGTCATTTTTCACTCTGAAAATGTGGTGTGTCCACGTTGCGTTTTGCGCTGTTTCCTATCACGGGCACTAGGCCTACCCACACAAGTGAGGTACCATTTGTCTCGGAAGACTTTGGGGAATGCGGGGTGGGTGGAATTTTGTGGATCCACGCAGATTCCAGAACTTTCCACCACAGAAAAGTGATGAAAATTTGGGTTTTTTGACAATTTTTTAGGTTTGCAAGGGATTCTGGGTACCAGAACCTGGTGAGAGCCAGTCAAGTCACCCCATCCTGGATTCCCCTGGGTGTCTAGTTTTCAAAAATGTATAGGTTTGCTAGGTTTCCTAGGTGCCGGCAGAGCTAGGGTTCAAAAACTACAGCTAGGCACTTTGCAAAAAAAGGGTCATTTTTCACTGTGAAAATGTGGTGTGTCCACGTTGCGTTTTGCGCTGTTTCCTGTTGCGGGCACTAGGCCTATCCACAAAAGTGAGGTACCATTTTTTTCGGAAGACTTTGGGGAACGTGGGGTGGGTGGAATTTTGTGGATCCACGCAGATTCCAGAACTTTCCACCACAGAAAAGTGAGGAAAAGGTGTTTTTTTTGACAATTTTTTAGGTTTGCAAGGGATTCTGGGTAACAGAACCAGGTGAGAGCCAGTCAAGTCACCCCATCCTGATTCCCCTGGGTGTATAGTTTTCAAAAATGTATAGTTTTGCCAGGTTTACTGTTAGAAATGGGATCTCTGGTTGGCTAAGGCTTGCGCCAAAGCCAGGCAGGGACCACCACTCTAGTCAGGGCAAGGGAGTTACACTCCGAAGATAACCCCTGCTCACCCCCTTGGTAGCTTGGCACGAGCAGTCAGGCTTATCCCGGAGGCAATGTGCAAAGCGTTTGCGCACGCACACAGCAACAACATCCCAGGCACACCACAAAAGGAACTCCACACAAGGTTATATCAAAAATAGCCTTTGTATTCTCATAACACATTAGAATGGTAATCACATAATATACATGGTGCCAACTGGCACTGGGCAATATCTACAAGGGATTATTTACACATGACAGGGCCACGTGGGCCACTGTCAGAACCATCACTTAGTGAACATATCATAAATGTAGGACATATCATAAACGTACAACCAGTAATCACTGGTAACCACTGTACTCAGCATTATCCTGTAACATAAATCACATTATGCACAGTATCACATTAGGCGCAAAATACCTTATACGCCAACCTCATAAGCCTAAACACATTATGCACACATCTCCTAGGTCTAAACGCATTAGACCCTAACCTCCTAAGCATAACTCACATTAGGGGCATAACTCACAGTAGAGAATAACTCACAACCTAAACGCATTAGGTAATAATAACCTCACAAGCATAACCACATTATGCAAAACCTCATAATCATGAAAGTACATTAGAGGCATAAAACAGGGTGCGTAAATCATAGTAAATGCATCACATTTCCTAGCACCACATAACTCGCATTAGCACATAACCTCCTAGTAAAAAGAACCATAGCAGAGGCATAAATCACATTAGGGCCTGACGCCCTACAAACCTAACAGTCCCCCTGGCCAACTGGCCATCTCGAAAGGGACTCAAATGCACTATGTCCAAGAGTCAGGGCTGCTGCCTACCAGCAATATCCAAAAGCACGCCACTGTGCAAACCTAAATGTAGCAGCTGCCCACTAATTGCTGGGCAGCTGGGAAACTCACTGGCACTCACTGGGCCTCTGGTCCCTCTCAGGGACTCTCTCAATTGTGCCCCTCTTGTTGCATCTGCCCGCGCTGGTGCGGCGCAGCTGTGGCACTTTGCGTAAAGGAGGGGGCCCGGCACCTCGGTGCCGACAATGCCCCTCGATATGCCCGCGTCGTTGGAGCCCCGTAGGCTCTGAACAAACTATGCCCAAGTTGGAGCGGCCCGCTGGCAGACCGGGCCGCTCAAGAAGGCTAAACACGGTGCCTTCACTGGCACCACACCGCTCGCTCCCCTTCACTCACCGGGTCCGGTCTGGGGAGGATCTCCAGCGGCAGGCTCTCTTCTCTCCGTGCAGCATCAGGCGGGGCTCTCCTCTACCTCCGGGAGCCCCGGGCTGCCATCTGCGGCCTCTGTCGCGCCGCCTCCTTTCACCCGGGCCCCCTCCTGGGACCCGGGACTTCTGCACCAGCTGCAGAACTCTGTCCGGCTTCGCCTGGGCCCCCTCCTGGGGCTCAGGACTTCTCTGTGGAGCCTGCGAGACTCCGGGCAGCTTCTCCGGTGGGCAGGATTTCCTCTCCCGGCCCCGCCGGATGTCTCTGAAACCCCGCCCATGTCTCAGCCAGAAGTGCCTGACTTCCGGTTTTGCCGCGGATCGGGCCGCGGCGGTGATTCCTTTTCGGCGGCAATGAGGGGTAGGCTCCCTCCAGAGTTAAAATATAAAGCAGGGTGGGCTCCTGCTATTAAAATAAAGGCGCAAGTGGGGTGGGCACCCGCAAAAGGGCACCACCATGCGGGGTGGGCACCTGCTCCTCTCCATCTCCTAAAGGGGGAATCCCCTCGCCGGGATTCCCTCGACCAGCAGCTCCGTGCCGCTAAGCCCACGCGCTTTTCCTGGGGGAAAGTAAAAGTAAAGTGGAGCGCCCATGAGGCGCTGAAAGCAGGCAAAAGGTCCTGCAGTAAAAGGATCAGTCCTTAGATGAAGGGGCAATGCAGGGCCCAGGGAGGCAGCCCCCCCTGGGCCCCCAGCAGCAGCACGCCCTGCAGGATAAGCACCAAAGTACAGAACAGGAACTGAACACTTTTCTTGGGTCACAGCCCCTTCTTTTATACACAAAATTCCTTTGTGCAAAGGTGCAGGGTCTGGGGGAACCAGATACAACTGGTTATGGGGGGATTTGGAGCACTTTGTTTTGGGCAAGCTCCTCTTCCCTTTCAGAGTGTAGGCTAGGGACATCAGATGCACCACAGGAGGTGGAGCCAGCATTGTAGAGGGAAGGCACAGCCCTATTCAGGTCCCAGGTGCAACTCCTCCCACCCATCTACATGGAGATCTCTCCATTCAGCCCTGCGCTGACTCACCCTGCCCCTGTCACTCACAAGCCAGACATGCAATTCACATCAGGCAGGCAGACACAGAGCACACAGAAATGCCAACTTCTAGAAGTGGCATTTCTCTACCAGTCACCATAAATCTGTGTACACCATTGCGCAGCATTTATTCTGACGAATTCAGACATACTAAACTTGACCACACTGCTCCTCTCATAACAGGAATTACCACTGACACACTCATCCTCAATGCATTCCTATGGGAGGGCAGGCCAGTCTCAACACACACGCACACAGCGCGCATGCACTTTACACTGGACCACAGTGCTAAAGTGCCCAGAGACTTAAAACTACTAACACCAAGTTACATATAAGGCAAAAAGTTTAGGGGTGAACCTGCCAAAAAGGGCCAAGTCCAACACAACCCCCTTCCAGCCAAAACGCAGGGCAGACCAATCACCACAGTGATGGGCTTCCCTGCTTGGGGTGATAGAACACGGACGCGGGCCCGCACTGCAGGGACACCCTCCGGTTCTACGCCACTCTGAACCCATGTGGTTCCCTCTGAAAAAGAACTCTCAGGCCCAACTAGGCTACCCCACTGGTACTCCCTAGTTGTCCACGGCCAGGACCAGGCCCTAGGCCACCCAGATGTCACTGGTCCTTGCCAATCCACAGAGTGGGGGGCAGTAACCCCTGGCATACAATAGCCATTCTCCACTCTCCCTCTCAGTGTAGTTCCAAACTACCACTGATCCTCCAACCTAGGGTCCGCACCCTCAGGCTGACCAGAGGTCATGGGTGAAGCGTCTCCTCACCCTACCTCTACTTCTGGGGGACTGCACCCTCCCAGGGGAAGCACCCACCAGAACACAACTCTCTCACCAGTTCAGGACCTCTCTCCATCAACTGGTCTACCACCTGGGATCCACATTCACCGGATGCACCGGGGTCAAAGGCAGGTACTCCCTCCCTCTGCACCCCCTTCCAGAGTCCGATACCCTCCCAACTGGAGTGGTACCCCCTAGAAGGCAAACCGGCCAGGACACTGATTACAGTCGCCCTGCTGTCCAGGACAGGCAAACACCTGAACCTGGCTCCCCAACCCAGGGACGGTACCCTTTGGTCAGATGCCCGGCGAACCAGGACTTCATGGGGGAGCACTCATGCCCCCCCGAGGGTAACACATTCCTCATGTGTTGTGTGAGAGTCTGCCTGGTGCAGATATCACGACCTCCTGTCCCTCTGACAGTGCGTGCAGATCCCCCAGGACAGAAGTGGCGCCACCATGTCCAATGATTGCCGACTCAGCCCTTCTGGCTGGCCCCTGACCCACTGGTTCTTCCACTGGGGACTCTTTCCCCCTCTCACCCCTCACTCAGGACTTCTGCACCCTCCACTTAGGAGCGGTGCTGCGTAGCACCAGGACTGCTGGAGCTCTGGTTACATACGCTCCACGTCCTCTAGAGACTAGAAGATCCTCCTCAAATGGCCTACAAGTACAGCCTAGGCCCCCGACCTGGTGTTCCCTGAAGAAACCATCCAAGCCCTGGGACTGGGTTTCGGGCACCTTGGGACACAGCCCACACTCACTCCTTCTCCTCTGAGACAGGACGTGAGCCCCTACACCCCTCCCACTACTCTGGGACCTAGCTGGGCTACACTGAACCTCTTCCACCACACTGGACTGGAAGATACCCGAGCCACTCTTGTTGGAATCACTCCCCAATGCCTCTTCAGATCCTCTAACACGGGGAGGTCCCCCACACAGAACAGTCCAACAGGACAGACTAGGCTCCTTTCCTGGTGTTCCCTCTAAGAACCATCCAGTACTGGAGACTAAGGTTGAGGCTCGGAATACGGCCCAGTCTCACACCTTCCTCGCAGGACATGATGTGAGGCCTTGCAACCTCCTCACTATAACGGTACCTAGTTGTGTTCCTCTGAACCATTTCCGCCACGCGGGTGGGGAGACACCTTCACCATTCCTCTAGGGTCACTACCCCCATGCAAGCTACTTATTTCAGAGAACTCACACCCAATCGTCCAGTGCAACACACCACTCATCCACAGGCACCCCCCCGGACTGGTGAGACAGTATCTTACTGCCCCTGAATCTCAACCTGCCCCCCCTCTTAACCGGGAACCAGGTACTACCGTCTGGGGACCGGGACTTTCTGCACTGGACTTCATATTGCTGCCACCACTGGATCCCACCCTTACTGGGGAATCCAGAAAACTCACACTGCACTTAGGGGATAATCTACCCTCCCGAGCTAGTGACTCCATGCCAATTAAGTCCCCACTGTAGGCCAACCCTAGAACCAGCAGACAGCACAGGGGCAGTCCCTCCCTCAGCTGCAGGCCAACCCAAGAACCAGCACAATGGCTCAAGGGCAGTCCCTCCTCCAGCTTTAGGCCAACCCAATAGCAGTCTGCACAAGGGCAGTCACTCCTCCAGATTCACTGGTTTCTGTCCTTGGCAGGACACTCAACTCATAGTGCAACAAGAACACACATTTCCAAAGAAATGATACTTAAAACAAACTTAGAAACAATAATCCCCAACATGTGACTATCTAAAATGCAGAGTTTTGTAGTGCAGCCAGTTGTCGCTGTGGTACTGCGCAAACGCAAGTCCTAATCCCCACCGCTGACAACCAATGTTAGAAATGGGATCTCTGGTTGGCTAAGGATTGCGCCTAAGCCAGGCAGAGACCACCACTCTAGTCAGGGCAAGGGAGTTACACGCCGAAGATAACCCCTGCTCACCCCCTTGGTAGCATGGCACGAGCAGTCAGGCTTATCCCGGAGGCAAAGTGTAAAGCGTTTGCGCACGCGCACAGCAACAACATCCCAGGCACACCACAAAAGGAACTCCACACAAGGTTATATCAAAAATAGCCTTTGTATTCTCATAACACATTAGAATGGTAATCACATAATATACATGGTGCCAACTGGCACTGGGCAATATCTACAAGGGATTATTTACACATGACAGGGCCACGTGGGCCACTGTCAGAACCATCACTTAGTGAACATATCATAAATGTAGGACATATCATAAACGTACAACCAGTAATCACTGGTAACCACTGTACTCAGCATTATCCTGTAACATAAATCACATTATGCACAGTATCACATTAGGCGCAAAATACCTTATACGCCAACCTCATAAGCCTAAACACATTATGCACACATCTCCTAGGTCTAAACGCATTAGACCCTAACCTCCTAAGCATAACTCACATTAGGGGCATAACTCACAGTAGAGAATAACTCACAACCTAAACGCATTAGGTAATAATAACCTCACAAGCATAACCACATTATGCAAAACCTCATAATCATGAAAGTACATTAGAGGCATAAAACAGGGTGCGTAAATCATAGTAAATGCATCACATTTCCTAGCACCACATAACTCGCATTAGCACATAACCTCCTAGTAAAAAGAACCATAGCAGAGGCATAAATCACATTAGGGCCTGGCGCCCTACAAACCTAAGAGTCCCCCTGGCCAACTGGCCATCTCAAAAGGGGCTCAAATGCCCTATGTCCAAGAGTCAGGGCTGCTGCCTAGCAACAATATCCAAAAGCGCGCCACTGCGCAAACCTAAACGTAGCAGCTGCCCACTAATTGCTGGGCAGCTGGGAAACTCACTGGCACTCACTGGGCCTCTGGTCCCTCTCAGGGACTCTCTCAATTGTGCCCCTCTTGTTGCAGCTGCCCCCGCTGGTGCGGCGCAGCTGTGGCACTTTGTGTAAAGGAGGGGGCCCGGCACCTCGGTGCCCTCTGGACCCCGCGTGGCCCTAAAACATATGCCACCATCGTTGGGGCGGCCAGCTCTCGGGCGTGACCGCCCAGGCGCCGACAATGCGCCTCGATATGCCCCCATCGTTGGAGCCCCGTAGGCTCTGAACAAACTATGCAAAAGTTGGAGCGGCCCGCTGCCAGATGGGGCCGCTCAAGAAGGCTAAACACGGTGCCTTCACTGGCACCACACCGCTCGCTCCCCTTCACTCACCGGGTCCGGTCTGGGGAGGATCTCCAGCGGCAGGCTCTCTTCTCTCCGTGCAGCATCAGGCGGGGCTCTCCTCTACCTCCGGGAGCCCCGGGCTGCCATCTGCGGCCTCGGCCGCGCCGCCTCCTTTCACCCAGGCCCCCTCCTGGGACCCGGGACTTCTGCACCGGCTGCAGAACTCTGTCTGGCTTCGCCTGGGCCCCCTCCTGGGGCTCAGGACTTCTCTGTGGAGCCTGCGAGGCTCCGGGCAGCTTCTCCGGCGGGCAGAATTTCCTCTTCCGGCCCCGCCGGACATCTCTGAAGCCTCACCCATGTCTCAGCCAGAAGTGCCTGACTTCCGGTTTTGCCGCAGATCGGGCCATGGCGGTGATTCCTTTTCGGCGGCAATGAGGGGTAGGCTCCCTCCAGAGTTAAAATATAAAGCAGGGTGGGCTCCTGCTATTAAAATAAAGGCGCAAGTGGGGTGGGCACCTGCAAAAGGGCACCACCATGCGGGGTGGGCACCCGCTCCTCTCCATCTCCTAAAGGGGGGGAATCCCCTTGCCGGGATTCCCTCTACCAGCAGCTCCGTGCCGCTAAGCCCACGCTCGTTTCCTGGGGGAAAGTAAAAGTAAAGTGGAGCGCCCATGAGGCGCTGAAAGCAGGCAAAAGGTCCTGCAGTAAAAGGATCAGTCCTTAGATGAATGGGCAATGCAGGGCCCAGGGAGGCAGCCCTCCCTGGGCCCCCAGCAGCAGCACGCCCTGCAGGATCAGCACCAAAGTACAGAACAGGAACTGAACACTTTTCTGGGGTCACAGCCCCTTCTTTTATACACAAAATCCCTTTGTGCAAAGGTGCAGGGTTTGGGGGAACCAGATACAACTGGTTATGGGGGGATTTGGAGCACTTTGTTTTGGGCAAGCTCCTCTTCCCTTTCAGAGTGTAGGCTAGGGACATCAGACGCACCACAGGAGGTGGAGCCAGCATTGTAGAGGGAAGGCACAGCCCTATTCAGGTCCCAGGTGCAACTCCTCCCACCCATCTACATGGAGATCTCTCCATTCAGGCCTGCGCTGACTCACCCTGCCCCTGTCACTCACAAGCCAGACATGCAATTCACATCAGGCAGGCAGACACAGAGCACACAGAAATGCCAACTTCTAGAAGTGGCATTTCTCTACCAGTCACCATAAATCTGCGCACACCATTGCGCAGCATTTATTCTCACGAATTCAGACATACTAAACTTGACCACACTGCTCCTCTCATAACAGGAATTACCACTGACACACTCATCCTCAATGCATTCCTATGGGAGGGCAGGCCAGTCTCACCACACACGCACACAGCGCGCACGCACTTTACACTGGACCACAGTGCTAATGTGCCCAGAGACTTAAAACTACTAACATCAAGTTATATATAAGGCAAAACGTTTAGGGGTGAACCTGCCAAAAAGGGCCAAGTCCAACATTTACCTAGGTGCCGGCAGAGCTAGGGTTCATAAACTACAGCTAGGCACTTTGCAAAAAAAGGGTCATTTTTCACTGTGAAAATGTGGTGTGTCCACGTTGCGTTTTGGGACGTTTCCTGTCACGGGCACTAGGCCTACCCACACAAGTGAGGTACCATTTTTATCGGGAGACTTAAGGTAACACAAAATTGTAGAGCAACTGTTATTATCTATTGTCTTTTGATGCATTTCTGCCTTCCAAATGAAAGGCAATGTGTAAAAAAGAAGTCATTTTGAAAAATGACCTATAATTCTCATGCTAGTATGGGTACTCCCAATTTCGGAAATGTGCAAATACCTACTGTTTCTAAACTCTATATTTTGTTCCCATTTCAGAAATACATAGGTGTCTTTCATACCAATTTTTCCATGTATAAATTTTCCCAGAATAATTGCTATATACCTGGGACATAATAAAAAACCATTGCAAGACGCTGCTCAGTTATTGGCTCTGGGTTCGTCGTGTTCTTGGTGAACCTACAAGTCCTATATCACCACAACCAGAAAGGTCCAGCGGATGTAATGATATATTGCTTTCAAATAGCTGTCATAATTAGAAGAAGCTACAGGTGAAAACGTTGACACAAATGGCTGTTTTTTTCAACTAATTTTCAATTTTTCCTATATTTAACTGTTTGTTTCTATAAAGAAAACTTGAAGGATCTACACAAATGACCCCTTGCTGAATTCAGGATTTTGTCTACTTTTCAGATATGTATGGCTTTCCAGGATCCATTATTGCTTCCATACCCATTTCTACCATTAACTGGAAGGAGGTTGAAAGCACAAAAAATAGCAAAAATAGGCTATGTCCCAGAAAAATGCCAAAACTGTGTACACAATTTTGGTTTTCTGACAAAAATCTGCTTGTCCCTTAAAGCTGGGAATATGGTGATTTCAGCACCACAACCCCTTTTTTTATGCCATTTGCAGGGAAAAAAACAGATGCTTTCATCTGTAGCCCTTTTTTCGCATTTTTCCCCAAAAACCCAAAATTTAGCTGTATTTTGGCTAATTTCTGGGTCCCCTCAAGGGGAATCCACAAACCCTGGGTACCTTTAGAATCCCCATGATGTTGGAAAAAAAGGACGCAAATTTGGCATGGATACCTTATGTGGTCAAAAAGTTACAGGGGCCTAAGCGCGAACTACCCCAAATAGCCAAGAAAAGGCTTAGCACAGGAGGGGAAAAGGCCTAGCAGCGAAGGGGTTAAGGGCCACTCTGAACTCTGCTGCCTGACTCATCATGGGATCAAGAAAACGTGACCACATCAGATTTAATCCAAGTCAATTGGCCTTCTCTTGATGCAAGCAGCAGATACAAGATAGCCTGCTTGACGCACAAAGTGCTGCATCAGAACACTCCCACTTACTTGGCAAATAAACTTGAACTATTTGGTGGGAATTGTGCCCTAAGAAGTTCAAACACTCTACTGTTGAAACCCAAAAAATTCAAAAAGAAGAGAGCCTACAACAGCGCCTTCTCAGTTCTTGTTCCGAGAATATGGAATGCTCTCCCCCCCAAAATCAGAATGAAACCCTCGACCTCCACATTTAAGAAAGAAGTCAAAGGATTGCTCCTGAATAGCTACCTGCGACAATAGACATGCAGCCATACAAATTAACTTTAATTGCTTGTTTACAACATTGACTTTCCTTACCTACTATGCAATGTGCATGTGGTGTAACCGCTTATCTGTCTATTATTTTCTACTTTACCAGCTTAACCTATCTGCTTCGATGTACAGCGCTCTGATACCCTGATGGGTCTCGTTTGCACTATATAAAACTTTTCAAATAAATAAAATTTAATGATGAGGGAATTAGTTACTTCGCTCTGTGGTGTGCCTTTATTTTTTTAATTGGATTCACGAATCCTCTGTGAAATTATAAGTCCAGTAAGGATTAAGAAATTACCTATCTAGATAGCTATTAAATGTAACCTCTTCATGCCCAAACCAGGACACATTTTAAACACTAATTTCTCGAAAACGACTAAATGGATTTATGCTAAGCATGGTTGACATTTGCATTATGCAAACGCAATTAGCATAATTTAGCTCATTTCATGTTACTCTTGTTATGCAAAATTCCTGAAATTATGTAACTCATTGTCAATCGCAGCACAGGCATGAAGTCAATGATAGGGCATCAGCAGCTGTTTTTTTGCGATGTTTTTGTTTTTTCACAATATATCTTTAGCTCAAAATGCATCCTTGTATCCAAGGTAGACACAAGGGATGCATTTCGTGCTAAAATTCAATACCAAGATCCGGTTTTGTGTTTCACGTAATTTCACATAATGTTGCCAAAATACTTTGGGGCTTATTTACAAGGCCCTTGCGCCACTTTTGCGTCATTTTAAACATGGGAAAAGGGCTGCAAAAGTGGCGCAATGGGCTTGTAAATCTGCCCCTTTGTAATTACAGAAAAGCAAATGAGGCAAATTTCGCACACAAATAGTTCACACCAAACCAAGGAATGACACTTCATTGAGTAAAGTTCTACTTACATGCCATGTTTAGTAGAATTCCACTCAGCCATTTTTTTGCATCCAGTAGCTATGAATCTTTTGGGAATTCAAATGGGAATTATCACATTTTGGATCCCGTTTATTATCAGACTCCCACTTCATGAATCTTCACAAAACAATAAGATGGGGAGTTTACTTCCAGCCAATCTGAAGAGCTGTCTTGTTTGCTGAAGTTTACGCTGGATTATTTTCATGAGTGGTGTTCCACACTAGTGATGAATGAACACAAACTCTTCAATACAGGTCAATCCCTCTTCTTTATCAGTTGAGCTGCACAATAAAATATCTAATTTAATGTTATGACAGTGGAGCACCTTTTGATGCTCTAGATGAATACTCTTGTTTGATGAAACGTTTCATTATTATTATAATTTCTCCTGTTTGCAACCCTGACCATTTATTTCATGGTGTGCAGTTATTTTTGGTTTTTATATGATACTTGTATGCATTATACTAGTTCACCCTATGTCTGCCACTGCTCAGCCAATTTGACCATGAGTAATTCGCAGATGGCACTGGCTTGCATTTGTTCCTGAACAAATCGATTTACATATTGAAGGTGTTCATCTGAAGCATGCACAGGGCCTAGACACTTTACTTTATATCCTGAAAATGATTATCCCTTTATAGTATGCTGTATACGCTAGTATACCCACATAAATAGCAGAATTTAAAAGTACAACATTTAAAATGCTCTGTAAATGTAAAGGAGTCTTAAATTGAAGGTTAGAAATTAAGTTGGCATCCTCATTTTGATTTGCAAGCGCAGTGCAACCATTGCAAATGGAATCTAGTATGGGTGTTTGCTGGCCTCAATTAAAGTATGAGCTGCCAAAGAGATCATGCATGTGGAGCAAAAAAGAGTTTGACGGACGGCATACTTTGTCACAAATGTGGCAGAATCCAGTCTCTCATATTAAAAATGCATTAAAGCCCTTGGCACTTGCAATGCAGCACATGGGACATCCATCATGTTTTGATGGACTATCCTGTCGGCTAATCTCTAAATAAGGCAAAAAGTGATTTGCTAGATTTAGGAAAATGCCTCTTTTTGTATGGTAACCCCCATTTTTTTTAACTGATGCTGATGGTTTTTGGACTCTGCACGCTGGGGCACTGTTAACCAGGTCCCAGTGCATGTGGTCTTAACGGTCAAACGTCAAATTTGGCTATACTACTAATTGGCATATTTAACTTACCTATAAGTCCCTAGTATATAGCACAAAGTCTACCCTGGGGCCTGTAAGTGAAACTTCACTAGCCAGCTGCATCACATATTGTGACACCACTTAAGTGACAAGGCAAAGCATGTCTCCTGGTTTACCCTATAGTCTTGGTGTGCAGTTTTAAAACTGCCAATTCGACCTGGCCAAATAAACCATTTGCCAGGCTTGAACCTTTCTTTTTAATACTTTTAAGTCACACCTAATTTAGGCCCCAAATACCATAAGGCAGGATTCATGGTATTTAAAAAAATGAACATGTGCATTTTATGTTTTACATGTCCCGGCAGTGAAAAACCTCCAACGTCGTTTTTCAGTTTAGCAAAGCTGGATCTCCCATTAGAAAGCACTGGGTTATATTATAAAACCTTATAATTTGATTTGCTTTGATTTGGATTTTTGTGAAGCGCAAACAAATACCTGGAGGCGTCTTGGCACTGCAGTAACAAGGAAAAGACAGTGAACCGTGATCATTAATTACTGAAAAGCCAAGTTTTTAAAGATTTCCGAAAGCTCAGGATGGAATGAGCCATTTTTATTTCCAAATGAAGCTTGTTCCAACTCTGAGAAGTATAGACCACAAAGTTCTTGCCTCCCCAGGAAGAAAGCTTGTAAGGGGTACCACCAGGTTTCTAGCTGAGCAGGATCAAAGTATCCTCTCAGGGATGTAGCTTCTTAGTTTTTCTCTTTAAAAGGCAGAGCCAGATCCCTGAAGTGCATTGTAAGTAATACACTATTCTTTTTTGAACAGGTAGCCAATGTAGGCTCCGCAGAGCTTGAGAGCCCAAATGAAATCTGGGGATTTTCATTGGCAACCTGGCTACCGAGTTTTACAACACCTGAAGTTTTGTCAGAGCTTTTTTCAGCAGATTCTGATGGAGACCGTTGCAATAGTATAATCTAGATATTAGAAGGGCCAGCGCAACTGACTTCAAGAAGAGGGATGGAAGAAACTGAGTTTTTTTCCTGATGACACATAACATGTTAAAGGAGGTGGAGATAACCTTATTTACATGATCTTTAAAGGTAAGTCTATTGTCAATTAGTTTTCCCAGATTTTTCACTTCTTCCTCTGGTACTGGTAACTGACCAAATTCATCTGGCCACCAAGATGGATTCCTGAAAGAGGTGTTCCATAAAGGATGACTTCAGGTTTTGAGGAGTTGAGCTAAGGCAGTTATTGCCCATCCATGAACTCACTGCCTTCATACAGTTGTGGAAAATACCATTCAGGCCTGGACCATTACTGGCTATGGAGACAACAATCTGGGTGTTGCCTGGGTATGACACTAGTGACAACCCAAGATTTCACAAGGGTCACTAAAGGAGTTTCATAGATATTGAAGAGAGTTGGGCTCAACGAAGATCTCTGGGGAACACCGCAAGGAAGAGAAAATGATTGAGAAATATGTTCTTTCCGGTTCACCGTTTGCACTTGCTCTGTCAGAAAAGATTTGAAAAGCGACAGTGCCATACCGCCGATTCCTAGGCACTCTAAACAGTCGATCAAAAGATCATGGTTGACCGTGTTGAAGGCTGTCAAGTCAAGTAGGATTAGGGTGGCATTACCCCCTCTATTTACTGTAGTCCTCAACAACTCCATGGCTACAATGAGGGCTGCTTCCATAGAAAGCCCCATACCGAATCCAAATTGGGAATCATCTATCAGGCGATTGGTTTCTAAGAATTCAGATAATTGTGAATTAATTTCCTTCTCTATCAGCTTGGCTGGAAATGCAGGCCTAGATATTAGCCTGAAGTTGTTAGGATCTAAGATGTGCAAATTGGCTTTCTTCAGCAGCAGAAGAATCAAAGCTTTAAAGATGGGTGAAAGTTGGGAAGCCACCACATCGGGAATAAGCTTAAGGATCTTTGGAGGGCAAGGGTCCAGGGGAGAGCCACATCTGGTGGTAAGAACCACCTTTTTAACTTGGTCCATAGAGATTGGTTTGAATTCTGAAAAATGATCCTCATGACCTTCCCCTAGGTGGCCATCTTTGATGGCTTGAGGCATAGATATTGTGGAGGAGAATGCGTTGAATATATTCTCAACTTTATTTTTTTTAAAAAGGGCTAAAGAGTTACCAAAAACTTGGTTATAACCTTCAGCATTATGAGACACAGGAGAGGAGAGTTTTGTAATAGCTTGAAATAGGGCTTTCGTGGGGCAGCCGGCTGATTCAATGGACCTAATATAGTAATCAGATTTTTCCCTGATGATAAGTTTCTTAAAGCCTGCAACCAGTATTCTATATTTGTCTTTTTCAACTCTGTGATAGTTTTTCCTCCGGTGTTCCTGCTTAGCTGCCCGAAGCCAAACCAAGGTGAGGAAGGTTTGCTCCTATTAGAAACTCTATGTTTAAGTGGCGCTACTTTGTCTGCTGCTGCGGTCAGCCAGATTTGGTAATTTTCTGACATCACCTTAACGTCATCGATCTCATCAGGCTGAGCAATAGCCAGGACCGATTCAAGTTTGTTCACTACCACTTAATGCCATGCCAAAGGATTGGTCTACCTATGACTTTCTTAGGGGCAGAACAGTTTAGCAATGCCATTTCCCAGCTGACTACACTATGTTCTGACCGTGTAATTGGGATAAAAAGTGGGTTAGAAATGGTTGGACAGTTCGAGAAAATACAGCGAGGGTATGTTCTGAATCATGAGTGTGGCCTACCACACGTTGCTCCATGCCAAAAGCTGACAGCATGTCAATGAGTGTTTCCGTGTCATGGTCGCTTCAATTATCTAAATGATAATTAAAGTCTCCCAGTTTTGTGAAATCTGAAGTATGCAGTGATGACTCTAAAAAGGGACCTATGAAGTTGCGAAAATGGACTCTTGATCCTGAAGGCCGATACAACAGGGGTCTATTGAAAGATTGCGTTTTTGTAAGCTCTAGGCTGAATATAAATCCTTCAAACTCCGGATTCGGGTGGGAGAAAACCTGTGAAAACGTCACAGTAGATAACCACTAACCCTCCACCTTTTGTATGTTCTCTATCCCACCTATGAATAAGGTAGCCAGGTGGAACCACTGTGGTCATTTCTGGACCGGACGTCTGGTCAGCCCATGTTTTGGAAATAAACACAGGGTCTACCTGGTGAGTATCTATCAATTCTGCCACTTCAAAGGGATGTTTAATTAAGGACTTGGAATTCATGACTGCGCTTTGGGACGTGGAATCAGCTAATTAGCTAGAAGGTTTAAGCCTAGAATGGCAGACCCACTTGCCGGGTCTTGAATTTAGTTTTAGAAGATTGACGCTTCATCCCTGATGTATCTAAGGCTGCAGGGCACATTTTTAAACCGTTTACTTGCCATGCACAGGGCCATCAAGGCCTCCCTCGTGTACCTCGTCTTCACCCGGGCTTCAGCCCTGTACTGACGAGGGGGACAGGCCCTGGGCCCGGTTCAGGTGTAGACAGGCGCAGATGGGCTTTTTTTTTTAAGAGTTTTATATAGCATGAACTAGACCCGGAGGTATCAGAGCGCTATACATGAGCTCTAGTTACGTTACAGACGGACACATTCATTTTTGTTAGGCACGGAGAAATTAAGTGATTTGCCCAGAATCACAGAATGTTGAGCGTCCCTGCCGAGACTAGAACCTGGTTCCCCAGCTCCGAGGTCGACCGCCCTAGCCATTAGGCCACATTCTCTCCCCTAGGGTTTGCCTTTGGTACGTTCTCGGCGCCCCGCCGGCGCCGGCCCACTGCATGCATCCGCTGCACGGACACGCTCTATTGCGTCTGAAAAGGCCCAGCATAGCGAGTGACGTGTCCAGGGATATGTCTTAAAACACCCAACGCTCGTCACAAAAACGGGTAGGGATAGCTAAAAACTAACTGGGGTCCAGCAACCCCTAATGCTTAGCTTCAGTTTAGGAGAAACTAGAAAAATGATTCAAGGACTCATATTAATACTAACTTAAAATCCAATTTAATGGTCAGGTCAGATTTTATATTGAAATTATACTTTTAGAAAGCTGTCATTTTCATGCCGGAGCTAAATGTGCTCTTTCCCCCAGTGTTCAGTGTCATCTGACTTTTTATGAATTCCCTGTGGGGAGATGTGGATTGCTCCCAGGTAGAAGACAAATGGCTTGGTTGTAGCGAGACGTTTTTCCTCTATGAGTGAAATGGCTTGGGGGCTGTGCCGCACCCCTTCCTGAACTTTAGATCATGCCTAGCCTGTCACTAAAAGATGTAGCTCTCACCTAGTCCTGCCTCCCTTTTGTCTTCATAGCCAGCTTGTCTCCAAACCTAGTGGGAGGGGAGCTACCCCAGAACTCTTTTTGAGTGACCACAAGGAAGGGTGTACCCATTATCATAGACACACCTCTAGCTAATCAGAGGGAGCTCTGCACAAGGGAAGAAAGGTTCTGCCATGTTGGGCTTAGATAGAGATGGGCATTATGAGATAGTTTACAGTAAAACACACCGGAAGTGCTGCAAAAGTAGATAGTGTCACTGTTGGGAACATTTTACTCATTAGTCAGAGAGTGACCCGGCTGCACTGGACATAAATGTGGAACTCCAGTACCATCCACAGAACACTGCTGGACCTGTGGAAGGCAGAAGAAGGACTGCACCTGCTATTGTGAGATAGGAGGAGAATGCAGAACGTTAGACCTGCTCTAACTTGTGCCCAGAAAAAAGAAGTGGACTCCAAGGGTCAGTTGGCTGACCTCCTGTTAAGCTAGAGGGTCAGAAATGCTGCAAGAAGCCCACTTACCTGAAAAGCCCAGCTTATCAGTTTCAGCTGGTCTTGCCCTTTTGCCTGCTAGTGGCTTCGGTTGGAGTGAGTGCTGTCCACCCAAATGCTGTTCCAGAGGTCCTGGAACTCTTGGCTGGTGTTAGACTATATGCCTCCAGCCCAAACTTCAAAAGCTGGCACTTGAAAACTTTTTGTCAACTTTTCTTCTGACGGACTGGTAGGAAAGCAAGACTGCTGTTGAGCCGAAGTTGTTGATGTCAAATCATAGGTCTGATCCAAATTGCTGGTGTGCCCTGAAGAAGGATGTCTAACTTCCAGAAAAGGTTCTAAGTCTGAACGTAGAGGCCTTCACCGAGAGCAATGCCGAGCCGAAGCCGATTGATGTTGAGACATTCCTGGGCACAGACCCCGAACTTTGCCCACTCTGAGCTTTCCAACCTTTGTCAATGACCACACCAGGTCCCTGCTCTTCAGCAACCTATCGCTGAGCTCTGCTTTGGATCCAACCTGCATCTTCCCCCACGTACAACTCTTCGATGACCACGTTTTCCCAGGTAGCTCTTTGATGAGGACTTATCTGGGCCTCGTATCCAACTCATGTTCCATCCAGGTTGGCCTAAAACCTTATCCTTGTGCTGATCTAGCGGGACCAGATGCCCACAGTTGGAGCTTTGTGCTTTTTGGTGCTAAAATTTAATTCAAATTTTAAAAAATCTTTCTGGTTCCACTTACTGGATTTTTGTTGTTTTGGGGTTATTTTGTACATTAAAATAGTGTCTATTTATATAACTTGGATTCAGATTTTTATTGTGTTTTTTTTTACTTTTTAACTGTTTTGGCACTTCAAAATGCTCTACATATTTTCTTAAGTTAAGACTTTCTGCTCTGTGCCATAGCTACCAGGGGTTGAGCTCAGGTTTAAATTACTGAAACCTTTAATGGCCCTAATGAGAATATTCACTACATTCCACCTCAATTAATCATTTACTTTCTCACACTACATTCTAGCATGTTGCTTCGCACCTAGAAAACAAAACTACATTTGAAAAAGGTCCAAGATTCCCAGTAAAATTATAATTTTGATTTGTGCATATTTTTTCTTTTTGAATTAAATAACGTCTAATATAAAACATTTCATAATGCTTGCATTTGTTTGATGTTTACTTGTTTCTGTATGTTTGTGTATTTTTTAGGCTAAACTCGTAGATAAATAAATTCAAAGGGTTAAGAACATCTGCACTAGTCAAAAAAACGTAATTGAAAGTTCTCCCATTCTGGAAAAAATAATAAAATTATGTCTATCAGAGTGATCGCCACATTAGGAGATGCTCTATGTTGGCCTGTGATCTTACAAAATCAATCCTGTTTACTCACCAAGATTAAAAAATACTAACCAAATGATTAAGCGTGCATTCCTTTTCTATAAAGTAATACCTGAAAGAAAATGTGTGCAGAGTTGAGGCCTTGGTTGTGCAGCTTCTGTAGTTTAATACCTGTTCCGAGAAGCAAACTGCAAAACTGGCTATTCTGTTGGGGCTATTCATTCAAAGTATTTTTCCACCCCAGGTAGATTCAGCTTGGCCTCTGGACCTGTGCAGATAGCGTGTGGGCCCACAGGACAAGGAAAACAGGCAGACACCTAACTGACCGAACTTTGAGCTATGTGTTGGGAACAAGTGAGTTTAATCACTCCTCCTGATTACCCAGAAACCCTAGAGTGTGTTTAATTGCAACAACAACAAGGTGATGGATGGAAAGCTTGAATTAATCTCATCCAGTGGTAGTCACTTGGACCACATTCCAGTCCAGTATGCTCAGACATAGGGTCTGTGCACACTGTGCCACTGTGCCACTGGAAGCAAGCTATACCCAACTGATGATCCCTAATAAGGGTGAAACAGGTCTTGGGTTGCTATTTTGTTCCAGTTCAGGGAGGATATGGCCTAGTAGCTCAGGCTGGACTGTTCTTATTGGAGCAGGGTCAAGACTGATTTGCATATGGCTGGGTCCAAACTGAGGTGACATGGTGACCAAAATAATGATGAACAGGGATGCAGTTCCAATTAATTACCAGTGGCTGAGATTAATTCAACCATTCTATTGGTCTCTTTTTTGTATATAAATGTATATAATTCTAGAATTTGTTGAGACTGGTCCCCACTTGGTCCATAAAGTTTAATACATGTAAATGTAGTATATTTATAAATCTTTATTGTACTCTAACCTAGAGTAAAGAACCTAAATAGCAATTATGGTGGTGATTATTACCACATCAGGGCAGCCAATTTGAAGGATATGGAATGCGCAAACTATCACTAGCGTATTGCAAACGAACTAACAGAAGTCCATATTATGATATTATGTTTGTAGAAATATACTCAACTCACAGGCTACATTTCCTCTGGTGACTCTGAAACAACCACAGCTTGGGTGTTATCAGGTATCTAAGTCCATAGCATGTTGCATAGGTGTCCTTAAATAATAAATTAGTTAACCCCAAAACAAATAAAATTCATGCAGTAGAATGGAGTTATGAATTTTTAAAGTTTTTAGTAAAATCTAGCACCTTAAAGATCAAAGCACCAACTGTGAACATGCAGTCGCGCGAGACAGGGTCAAAATCGCAAAATATGTCCGACTGCAATGGAGCATAGGTCGGGCACAAGAAGCCAACAGGGCCCAGCCAATGCTTACCTTCGGACATAGAACATAAAAATGTTTTTGAAGAAAATGTTCTGAGAAGGTAAAGTTAGTTCAGCAGGGCAATGCTTAGCAGGGGTATTAACGTATAGACCCCCAGGAGCTCTCGGTAAATTCCTGCCATCACTGAACAAAGTTATCACTCCCCTCACGATTAAATATAATCAGTTCCTCCTTCTGGGTGATTTTAATTTACATATGAATAAGCCCACTGACCTCAATATAATCTCCCTGACCGAAATCACGGCGGCGTGCAAATTGACACCGTCCATCTCTGCTCCCACCCATAATTTGGGCCAGACTCTTGATCAGATATTCTGTAGTACTGAATTAAAAACTGACCTTCCGACCCCCATCACTTGGTCCGACCATTTTCTCATCAACTTTAAGATACTTAACCTAGGCTCTGGATTCCCACCCAGGTCTATTAGGACTGAACACAAATACAGATCCTTCCATAAAATATCTCTTCCCTTGCTGAGTGAGGCTTAGGAATCATCCGCTTCTATACTGGTTGGCGATCTTGAACAAGACGCAACCAAACTGGCTTAAGTCTGACTTGGAAGAAGCCGCTCCCCTGTCCTCACGAACTTCAAGGAGGACCCACCCGTCTGTTCCTTGGTTTAACGAACTGCAAGAGCAAGTAAAAGGACATGTAGGGTTCTGGAAAGGAAATGGCGCAAATATTATTCACTGGATGATAGGAAAATCTATAAGAGTGCCCAGAAATCCCATTACCTTCTGGTAAAAGAGGCCAAAATGAATTATTTACAGGCGAAGATTGATATGGCTCAAAATATGGGAAAAGTAATTTTTAACATAGTGAAATCCTTCACCTTCCCTTTGGCAATAAACAAAGAATCCCCTCACTCAGCCAACTGGACTCAGCAGGTTGCTCTATCCTTTCACAATAAGATTGCCTTAATTCAACAATCTTTTGTGGAAATCACTGAAGAGAACCTAGTGATAGATCAATCTTCGTCCCAAAGGGCTGACTTCTCGCCTACCCCTACGTTGTTAGAGTTCTCTAAAATACTACTAGCCGACTCGCTCGATTATCTTAAAGGTCTTCGGTCCGGCTCTCCAAGTGATGCCTGCCCTGCTAAATTACTGGCTTTTCTTGCCACTACGATTAATGCCACAGTAAATATGGTACTGAATTCTTCCCTCTACTACTTATCTGGAAACAGGCCAAAATCCTTCCACTTTCAAAAAACCTTCGGCTGACCATAATGATCCCGCCAACTATAGGCCGATATCTCTTCTTACGGCTCTCTCAAAAGTTCTGGAAAAACATGTAAATAAAGTTATTTCAAATCATGCAGAAAGCCACAATCTATTGCACCCTTCTCAATCTGGTTTTAGGGCCAACTGCAGCACTGAGACTGCCCTACTGGAAGTAACTTAGAGGAAAATTGGATCAGGGTGGAAGGGCTGTCCTGATATTACTCGATCTGTCTGCAGCATTTGATACTGTCCTGCACAAGAGACTCAATAGCAGATTGAGGAGTCTGGGAATCGGTGGGACAGCATTGGCCTGGTTCGATTCTTCCCTGCAGAACAGAGCCCAAGGGATATGGCTCAGCCCCCATGCCCGCCATGAGGGTGGGAGTTCCTCAGGGCTCTATTCTTAGCCCTACTCTTTTTAATCTGTACTTTTCCCCCCTGGCATCCGCAGCAGAGGCTAAAAGTGCAAAGATCATATCCAACGCGGATGACACGCAACTGATTTTCACCTGCGAAAAAGGAACTGATTTTGACGGTGTTAAGATCAGAGCCTGTCTCTCAAAGGTGTTTCAGTGGCTTAAGGCGAATCAGCTCAAATGCAACTTGGATAAATCCGAGATTGTCTTCTTTGGCCAACTAGCAGTCAGTAACTGGAACGCATGGTGGCCTGAAGAATACTCGCCACCACACACCGAGCAGTCATCTGTGAGAAACCTCAGTGTTTTCCTAGATAACGACCTGTCCATGAGGTCTCAGGTCCAACCTTTGGTTGGCACCTGCTTCGGCATCTTGAGTGTGTTGAAACAATTTCTTCCACTCTTGACAATAGGGACTAGGAAAATAGTAGTCCAGGCCTTGGTTACATCAAGACTGGACTACGCAAATGATTTGTATTTGGGCCTTCCCAGCTATCCTGTACAGCGCCTGCAAGTAGTACAAAACGCCGCAGCCAGGGCGATCCCCCAACCTAAACCAAGGTCTCATATGTCCCCCCCTCCTTAAATCCCTCCATTGGCTGCGACTGAAAGAAAGGATCAAATTCAAAGCCCTTGTTGTCTTTTTTAAGGCCCTTCATGGAAAAGGAGCAGGTTACCTTGGCAAACAAGTCAATTGCTACATCCCATCTCGATCTCTAAGATCCTCCTCCTCTTACCTTGCTCGTACTCCCAAAGTACTCTTGGCCCGGATGGGCGGCAGATCATTTGGTTTCCTGGGGGCACAGGCTTGGAATAGGCTCCCAGCCGCTCTACGATCCATTCCAGATATTTCAGTCTTCAAGAAACACCTGAAAACGCGGCTTTTTAAAACTTAGCAGTATATTATTGCTCTCTCCTAACCGCTTCTGTCAGCGCCGGGACACTCTTCTGAGTAGCTGTAGTGCTATAACAAATGCGTTTTCATTCATTCATTCAAGGCTGCAGGCAGGAGGGGGCGTGGCCTGCTGAGCTGCAGAATGGCCGCTCTGTGAGCGAGCTCCGCCGGCCGAGACCTAATCCTACATTAATCCTAGCAGCTAGAGCGTTGTTGCCGTGCTAATTACAGATCTGAGCAATCCGGGATGAGTGGTGCATCGCGTGAGCCGATCAGTTTCCCTGCACACAGCTGATGCAGCGCATACAATAAAAACTATTCTCCTCCCAGGTTACTTATAGGTCATCCAGGGGCAAACTATATTTCTCATATCCACATGACGATGGGGCCCATAAACATCGCCTAACACACACACACACTCCTGGATTTCCTTTACAGCTTTATGAAATTCTGTACTCCTAGGAGAAGCATGAGAACTAAATGGAGAACACCATTTTATGTACCGCTGGAAGAGCCAGGATATCTTATTACCTTAATTTGTCACTTTCTTTTAGTTATTTCTTAAGATATTCCTGCTCATTGTTTTGTCGATGAATCATTCATTTAAGAAATTAGTTCATAGTGATTAAGACCAGCTGAATCACAATAACCAATTACTGATGTCACAATCATTTAGGAAAATAACCACTGAGTCATTTTGGGTTTAAAGAATCTTAAATTTTATATAATTTTAAAAGCATGAAAAAGAATGTAATACTTTATTCAATTATTCATTCTTAAATTCAAATATTTATTAAGCATAATCATTTTATTGCAGAAAGGAAATTTTGTCATGAAGCCAAAACCCTAATTACCTGCCTAGCTTCCTAATTTAGCCTAATGATTTCTAACCTAAGTTAGGAATTAGAAATAGCCTGATTCTCATACTCAACTGGAAAATTAAGACAGCAAACAGCAACTTCAGCTCGTCAGCATCAGCTACCTGCAACCCGTCTCATCTAACAGTCTTTCAGCATCTCCCGCTCAGTAAGGGATCGATCAGGACCACCCAGCACTGGAAGCCACCAACACGACTCTTCAACTCCTCTCCTGACTGTGACTGCAACCGCGACTGACCCCCTCCCACTAAGAGTAGGCCCTCTTATACCCTAATTCTAACTTTGCTAACTAACTGTTGCAACATTAATATCACGCTTTTCTTTCATTGGTCCATGCATGTCAGCTTATTCATTCTTTTAATCAAGTTCTCTTGGATTCAAGGGTCCTTGGATCATTTCCTTTCCCATACGCTTAAACATTTTCATCCGTTTCGATCAGTTCATTTGTAACTTCTTTCGACACATTCGAGAACTCCGCAGTCATTGTCCTTTCTCTTAAACTTGTTTCCCACGGGCCTTCTGCTGATCATCATGGCACACTATCAGTTCAATTAGGTCACACCAGCCTTGACCATTTCTTGCATCCAAGCGTCTCAGTAACCTCACGAGGTTTTAGCTTTTTTCTCCGTTTTCATCCCATATCACGTGTCCCCTTTGCGCCTGCGCACATCTTCCCACTGGCGGCCATTTTACATCGCCACTCGGTTATACTTTTAGAAGCACTAATTTGAGGCAAACAAAACATAATTAAAATAGAGAAAAATATCCCTTTCGTTTCCCTCCCGTCGTCTACGTACCCCAATTAGTTGTTACCTAGCAGAAAGCAACATTTAAGCTGTTCCTTACTTACCATCACTATTGTTTTTGCAACGACACGTTTTATTTCTATGAAGCACAAACATGCATTTATTTTAATTAGTACGCATTTAATTTTACGTTATAATTAGACACACGGACATCCATTAATAGATTATTTAGCACATACATTGGCATATTACCATTCCCATACATACAGTGTTGATTAATACATTTAAACGAACATTTTATTTAATTAATTATAAAATTTGTTAGGGGTTAAAATTTTTTTATTTTCCCTGCTCCATCAACTCCCCCTTTGGTGATTTTTAAATCACCACATAAAACCCAAGTCATACTTCTTTTCAGGCAGCATGTCTTTCATCCTTTGCTTTCTGTTATTTATACATCTGTTTCTTCTTCATCTTGCCTTTTAGTCTCTTTATACATGCTTTCTTTCATTTTCTCCAACTCAATTTCACCCATTTCTCTCTCTCTTTCTCTCATTATTCTGTTATTTCTTTTTATCTTATTTTGTCTTACTTTTCTCTTTATACATGTTATTACTATTTTCAATACCATGGCTAACAGTATTACTATAGTTGCTACTATTATAACTTTCCCTATCACTAGTCTACTCATCCTAGTTAACCAATTCGCTACTGAAGAAAACCCTCTACCAAGTTTTCCCAAAACACTTTCAACCTCCAGTGGAACTAGTTCTTTGTGCAAACTTGTAATATTTGTAATATACTTCTGTATATTTTCACTGTTATCAGGAATGTAAGTACAACAATGTTGGACTTTCAACATTCCACAGACTCCACCCTCTTTTGCCAAAAGAATATCAAGGGCAAGCCGATTTTGCATCACCATAGCTCTCATGGCAACCATTTCGGTATTTACCATTAAGAACCCTCCCGCAGTATCTGTAGACAAACGATCTACTACTGTGGATAACTTCCGAATTTTAAATGCATTCAAAGATATTCCCACTGCTGGTATCAATGCTCCAAAAATATCACCTACAATTTCTGAAAAACTTTCCCTCTTTCTACGTGTAAATCTATTAATCATCTTGTATGTTCCCTTTTCTTCTCTGTCCATGTGAAATTTTTTTGGAAAGACCAGGCCTACATAGCAAGTTCCATACCAATGGTCCGGTAACCTGTAATAAGCTCTATTCCCACAAATATAATAGATACCTGGAAATATTGGATCTTTTCCACCTTTGAATCCCCAACCTCCCAGAATTTGATAATTGTCATGGCAGATACTGGAACCTACAAAGTAATTGTCATAGACTGTCTTATTTCTCCTAATACACAACTTTCCTGTTTGCGGCCAATCTAATGTCATTGCGGCATTTATCTTTTTCCCTTCATGATTTCCTTCCTCAAACGTCCATAAGCGTTTTCCTTCCTCTTTTATTGCTTCTTTTTGAAATTTCATTCTTCTTTCTTCAACCATTTCTAAAAATACTTTTTCTTCTTTCTTTAACTCACAGGTAAGGTTGTTACTAACTATTTCTTCTAACGTTAATTTTCTATGTTCTAAAAAGAATTCTCCTAAAACTTTTGCTGGTTTTACTTTGTTAAGTTCGGGTACTACTGGAATGTTTGCAAAAATCTTATCTATATCAGTATAATAAGATTCTAATCTACCTGTTTTATAAAATAAACTTGCTATTATACTACATGTTATTCCATAAGTCAGAGGTAGGTGATGATAAGTCACACCTTCTGATACTGATGCAGGCAACTGCATACAAACATAACAATCTCTCACGTCCATTGTCTCTACGTACTCATACAACAATTTTGTAAAAACATTCTTTGAAAAATCTGTTACTGACTTATCCTTATGCAACTCTGCACTACTTCTTAAAATAACTGGTTCTTTAATATTAGTTTCTTTTTCTGGTTTAGTATCATTTTTTGCTTCTATCACAGCTACACTAATAGGAATTGTGATTGCTAAAACTATCCATATGGTCATTAATAACCCTGTACAAAAGCAGCACATTTTGCACCATCTCTTGATAAATTCACATTTATCTCTTCTATCCCTATTATTTTCCATTTTTCTTTTTCTATTTGTTAAGTTTCAGAAAATTGTGTCACTACACCTCAGAAATGACTTAGATGCCACTCTGCTTTCAAAAGTCTTTGCTTGGTACTTTCTTTAATTCACTCCAGAATTCTTTCGTTGTCACATCCGGTGATTTGTCACATCCAGTAAATTGTCATGTCCGGCAGAAGCACTATAAGTCTTCACTTCAGGTTTGTTGCATCTCACCTTTTCCCATCCGACTTCTCAGTCTCTGGTTCCCGTGAGTGTTTTCTTCTTCTTCTTTGTACTCTGTTAGTGCAATATACAGCCACTCAGGTGACTTATACTTTGCATTCACTTTCTTTGTCCTTTTGGACTTTTGTAATCTTTTTCCACTTGGTTTTTCTTGTCCCTTTTGACTTGTTACCTCATTTACTTGTTCAGCACCTTCGTCTTCCGCTCTTATTATTCTATATCTCAATTTTCTTACATAGCTGTTGGGCCAATTATCTCCTTTTCTTGGCCTTTTGACTTCACCTTCTCTTTCTTCTCTTTCTGATTTCCAATTTCTTTTTCTTGATTCAGTCTTTGCTTTTTCCTCTCCTCCACTTTCTTCTGTTTCTGTTTCAACTGTTTCACTATTGTCTTTTATTTTGAAACTTATAATCTCGTCATCTCCTACTGGTGGATCTGTCTTCTCCTTTTTGTTTTCCCTTATTACTATCCCTCCTCGGTGTTCTTCCGATTTGGTGTTTTTCTCCTTTTCTGTTTCTAAATTTCCCTGTTCTTCTGTTTCTCTATCTGTCCCTATTGCTCCTCGGGGTTCTTCTCGATTTTCTAACTTTTTGTGTACTTCTTTCCCTACTTCATCTATTAATATTGTTTCTGAAGGAGTTCCACCATAACTTGTACCTGGTTGTTCATCTAACTCAATTTCTTGCTCAGTTTCTTCTCTAATTGATTTATAACCCCAAGTTTTCCTTAGGAATTCTTCACGGTTTTCAACTGAATCATCAGAGTCTGAAGTTGTGTCAGATATTTCCAGATGTCGACTTACAGGTCGATCTTCAGGTTCTGGAATTTCTGAATTTCTTTCTTCTTCTTCTTCTTCCTCTTCTTCTCTAGAGGTTTTTGTCGTTGGGGTTTCCAGATGTCGACTTTCAGGTCGATCTTCAAGTTCTGGCACCCTTTCTTTTATCTTTGTTGTCCCAGCCGTTAAACTTTTATCCCACACTTCCAGACGCCGACTCACATGTCGATCTGTAGGTTCTGGAACTCTGATTGTGTGGCTGGCATGAACCCAGTTTTTCACTCCTGCACACTTGACGGCAGTCGTTGTCACTAGGATTACCTGTCGTGGCTCGTCCCAACGAGGAACTAGACAGTTTCTTCTCCTGTGGACTTTTATGCGGACCCAGTCTCCTGGATTCAAGTCGTGGGCTGGTTTTCTTTCAAGAGTGGTCGCATCCGGTCCAACCTGATGAAACACAGAACGCACCACATCAGCCAGTCCCTTGCAATAATCCAGTACTAGATCATCAGTTATAGTTAATAACTTGTTGACGGGTACGTGTGCTTGTCTCATTGCTCGTCCCATGATCATCTCATGAGGACTGAGTCCCGTTTTCTTTTCAGGGATGCTTCTGATGGTCATCAGAACAAGAGGCAGTGCATCCGGCCATCTGAGTCCTGTAGCTTGACACATTTTTCCCAATCTGTTTTTAATTGTTCCATTAATCTGCTCTACTACCCCAGAAGCCTCTGGTCTGTAAGCACAATGTAGTTTTTGTTTAATACTCAATGCTTCACAAATCAATTGGATCAACTCATTTTGAAAATGTGTTCCTCTATCTGTCTCAACCGTGACTGGAAAACCATACCTTGGAATGAACTCTCGCAGCATAAGTTTTGCCACTGTTGTTCCATCATTCCTTCTTGTGGGGTATGCCTCCACCCAACGAGAGAACAAACAGACGACCACTAGAACATATCTTAGTCTGTTACTAGGGGGCATCTCGATAAAGTCTAACTGCATTCTTGTGAATGGACCTCCTTCTCGTCCTATTGTTCCTAGACTCACTACTGTTTTTCTTCCTGGGTTAAATTGTTGACAAATAAGACATCTTTGACAAAGACTTTCAGCAATGGCTCTGAATTTTGGGTTATACCAGGTTTGTCTAAAAAGTCTGATCATTGCATCTCTCCCAATATGAGCTTGTCCATGGTACATCCGTGCCATGTCTGCAATCATGCTATCAGGCATAACTGGTCTTTCATCTCTGTATACCCACACACCATTATTTTCCTGTCTTCTACATCCTGCTTTTATCCAGTAATCTTTTTCCTCATCTCTTGCTGTTTCTTGTAACTGCCTTACTTCATCCCATGTTTCGACAGTATTAGTGAAAAGCAAAGGACAAGAGACATGCTCCCTTTCTCTATTTTTGTTCAGGGACGCCATGTTTTCCGCACAATATCTAGCGATCTCATCAGCATAATTATTGCCGACCGCTATGTAGTCTTCGTTTTTCTTATGCGCCTTGCACTTCACTACAGCTATTTGTTTAGGCAACTGTATCGCCTCAAGCAGTTTTTTAACATAATCTCCATTTCTGATAGGTGTTCCTGCAGATGTCAAAAATCCTCTTTGTGACCAAATCTGTCCGAAATCGTGTACGATGCCGAAACCATATTGGCTATCGGTCACAATCGTGATTCGTACATTTTTCCCCAATTTACATGCTTGAATCAAAGCAATTAGTTCCGCAACTTGGGCAGACCTAACTCCTTTCAGACAAGACGCTTCCATCACAGTTGCCACTGTGCATACTGCGTAAGCTGCGCTTAACACTCCTTCTTTTGTACGCAAGCATGAACCATCCACAAACATGACATAATCAGATTCCTTTAACGGTTCATCTTTTATGTCAGCTCTTGGTTTTGTGCAATATTCCAGCACGTTCAGACAATCATGATCTACTTCGTCTTGTTCAATTATGCTTTCTTCATCTGGTAATGATGTAGAAGGATTTACATTCATGCATCTATCTATGGTCACATTTTCAGCGCTCAAGATGACTTTTTCGTACTTAGTCAGCCGACTATGTGTCATGTACTGTGTTTTTGTTCTTGTCAAAAGAATTTCTACTGAATGGGGAACATATACTCTCAGTGGATACCCCATCACTATACCTTCACTTTGTTCCAGACTTACACAAGTAGCAGCAACTGCTTTCAGACATCCAGGCAATGCTTTTGCTATAGGATCTAAAACAGCTGAAAAATAAGCGATTGGTCTTTTCATGGTCCCGTGTTTTTGTACCAGTACTGAAAATGCACATCCATCTCTTTCACTGCAGTACAACTCAAAATCCTTCTCATAATCAGGCATGCCTAAAGCAGGGGCCTCACACAGTTTCTTTTTCAATTCTTTGAAAGATTTCATTTCTTCTTTGTTTAACTCAAAAGGGTCTTTTACATCTTTCTTTGTCAATTTTTGTAAGGGTTTTGCAATCAAAGAGAAACCACTTATCCACTGTCGACAATATCCAACCATTCCCAAAAACATTCTTACCTCTCTCTGAGTCATTGGTGCTCTCATTCCTTGAATCATTCTTACTCTCTCTGTCGCTATTTTCCGCACTCCTTTCTCAATTTTATGCCCTAAATACTGGACTTCTTTCTGACAAAACTGTAATTTTGAAGGGGACACTTTATGTCCTCTTTTCTCCAAATGGTTCAGTAAAGCAATTGTGTCACTTACACATGCTTCTTTGGTTTTCGATGCCACCAATAGGTCATCGATATACTGCACCATCACTGATTTTTCTGGCATTTTTAAATCTTCCAGAGATTTCTTTAGAATCTGATTAAAAATTGAGGGGCTTTCTGTATACCCCTGAGGAATTCGGCACCATGCCAAAATACGCTCTCCGAACCGGAATGCAAATAATGGCTGGCTATCTGGATGCAAAGGAATAGAGAAAAATGCGTGACATAAATCTATCACAGTGTACCACTCAGCTTCATGTGGAATTTGATATAGAATTACTGCAGGGTTTGGCACTATTGGACAACATGGTACAACTATTTTGTTGATCTTTCTCAAATCCTGTACTATTCTATATGTTCCATTTGGCTTTTTCAGTCCCATTATAGGTGAATTACATGGACTGCTCATGATTTCTTTCAGAATTCCCTGTTCAATCATCTTATTTATCACAGGAGTTATTCCTTCAATTATTTCTGGAGTTAATTTGTACTGTGGCGTGTTTGGATAAGTTATCCCTTCTTTCACTGTCACTTTTACGGGATCAACTTCTCTCATTAATCCAATGTCTTCTCCTGTAAAATCCCACACACTTTCTTTTACTGCACTTTTTAGTTCTTCTGGAAGTTTTTCTGCATCAAATGCAGGAAACAAACCATTCGTTTCAGGTTCTTGATTCATCAAAGTTACTTTATACAAAACATCTTCATCTGAAGTCTGAAATCCTATTCCATCTGGCGTACAATAAATTGTGCAATTCATCTTGCATAAAAGGTCACGACCTAAAAGATTTACAGGACTACAATCGCACACTACAAATTTATGCATTTTGCTAAAAGAACCAATTTTTACTTCCACCAATTCAGTAAGTGGGGTTTTAATCTGCTGATTGGCTACTCCTACCACTTGGATGTATTCACCTGAGAGAGGAAGGTTTGGAATTTCCACTGATCTAACAGTAGAACGGGTAGCTCCAGTATCGACAAGGAATGTTACATTTGCACCATTCACTTCTCCATCCACAAAGGGACCAGACTGATCTACCTCTAGAGTTGCGCCAAGCACGCACTCTTTCCCCTCTCCTGCGCACCGTCAGAATCTTTCATCCGGGTCATCCTCACTCTGTCGCAACCAATACTGAGAAATGTTAGCTGCTCGCGGCAACTGTGTTACCTGCTCTCCTCCGTAGAATCCTGTTTCTGTACTGTATCTTTGCTGGTTAACAGTGTTGGGAAGTGGTGGTTGTGGCACCTGACTTTGTTGAACAACTACCTCATTCTGCACCTGTGGAGTTAATGATTGATGTTCCGGATTAGGTTTAGGTGGGAACTTACACTCGTTTCTCCAATGCCCTAATTTTCCGCAATTATGACATGGCCATTTCTTCTTTGCCTCTTCTAGACTCACTTGACCTTTTCCTTTACCTATGTTTGGTCGCATTTTATTCTGTCCTGATTCGTTTCCATTATTATTGTCCAATTGAGCTTCTTGTTTTTCTGCCACTTTCACTTGTGCCCACATTGCCTTTTCTTTCAACTTACGCTGTTTACTCTCTATTTCATCACTACAATACTTAGCATATCTCAGTACCTTATCTACACTTCCATTCTGCCAGTTTATCATGTGTTGCTTAATCATATCACTTATTTCTGGTTTCAGGCCAAACACAAATCGGTATACAAAATGACTCATGTCCTTTTCACTCAACTCCTCATAACCACTATACTGCTTGAAAACCAATAACAATCGCTCATAATATGCATGTACAGACTCCTTACTTTCCTGTGTAGTTCTATCAATCTTAACCCAATCTGTCTCTTTGGGAGGAATTTTATTCTTCAAAAAGGTAATCACCTTATCGTACTTCTTCATCACATCAGGACCTGGAGCTCCTGTCTTAGGATCTCTTGGATATTCTGTAGTTGGCCAGTCAACTGTAATCTTACATTCGGACCATAAATCTGTTGGTACCACTATGTCAAACAATCCATCTAAATCTATCCACAACACTTTTGAGACTTTTACAAACCTTTCTACTTGTCGGTACCACTCAACTGGCTTCTCTCTTAACTTTGGAAAGTCATTGGTAAATGACAGTATGTCCTGCCTAGTCCAGGGAACATGCACGTAACTACCACCTGGAGTTTCTCTCATGGGGTATTCTTTGACAACAGATTCTTTTTCAGTTATCATAAAAGCCAATGAACCTTTGTCTGTACTTTTCTCATTCTTCTTTGTCCATCTAACCTTCCATCTGTCCACATCACCCCATTTTCTCAACAACACAATTAACTCCTTTATCTGTGTCAGCCTTCCTACCGTGTTCAAATTTTCAATATCTTTTTCACAAAAGTCTACTCTGTATGGTTTCTGCAACGTTTTCACTTTTGCAAAATCTATTCCAATCTCACTAGCCACTTCTTCTAGTTTGTCATGTAAATTCTTTGCCCTCCATGTTATACTTTTGCACAGAAACATTATTTCATCATCCTGATAATTTTTTATCTTTTCAGTACCAATCGTTCCTAAAATTAATTCTTCCATATCTATTTTTAATCTGATCACATCTAATGGTTTTTCTTCTGTTTCTTTTATTTTAAAAGCTTTCATCCACTCATTCAACTCATCAGGAGTCGGACCTATGGGTGTATTATTTAGTTCTATCCAGTTACCACTCTTTTCGGGCGTTTCTGTTGCAGATTCTGTTACCATATGCATTTTCTTACCATTGCATTCATTCACCGTTAAATTTGTAGGTGGACTTGGTCTGTAAGTACTAGCCAAATTACTTGTACTTGCACTTTGTTCCATCCTTTCCTTTTCTCTCTGAAATTGTGAACTCAAGGGAATCACCAAAGATCGTTCATCAATTTTCTGATTCTCAAAAACTGGTATTACTGGACCTATTGTTACAGGCACAGTAACTGCTTCCATATTTTTCGTTAATTCTCTAATTTTCTCAGTTAGTTCTTTTGTTGTCCTTGCCAATTCGCTTGCATTGTCGCTTTCTATTCCTTCATTTTGAGAAGTTCTCATTTGTTCTTGTGACCTATTTACTTCAATTCTCTTTTCCGGACTTTTATTTCGCATAGTCTCTATTAGTGGCGCATTTGATGTCACCACTGTAGAACTCTGCTGATACGGAGGTGGATTTCTATTTAATATATCTTCCAGCAACTCGTCATCCGTTTCGCTCTCATGCATATACTTTTCTCTCTCCATATGTTTCTTTTTCTCAGTCCGTTTTTTCTTAGTCCCTTCCTCAACTGTAAAAGCTGGAAACAAACCTCCTGTCATGTTAGCACATCTCCATCGTTTTATTCTGTCCTCATGATTTACTCCCCACAATCTTCCAGGCATAAATTCATGATCTCTCATTCCTCTGAATCTCTCTCGTTCATACATCTCATCTTCCCATTCCGTCAAAGCCTCAAACTGTGTTGGTCTAGGTCTAGGTTCCAACTTACACATTTTTTCTCGCAAGTTTCGCAAAACCGCTACACTAAACGATCCATTCTCAGGGAAAGCCAAAGCACCATCATTCTTTGTATATTTAGCCCAATTTTCCAACCATATGCACGTATGATATCCATATTTCAGCATCATATGTGAAGCTGCTGATTTCGGCGGAGGAATTACTTGTCCCTCTCTAGTCACAACCTTTTTGTCTTTCTTTAAGAAATTCTTCAATTTCGTCGTCCATGACGATCTCTCCCTTTCATACTCGTAAAACGGCATGTTTTCTATTTGTTTTCTCTTTACTCTAACGCTGTTTCTGTGTACGGAACTTCGACCAATTACAGCGCGACTCACACTAACGTACCAATCAGAACAATTCCCACCGTCCGCGAACCAACCAATCCTAGCGCGGCACTTTTCTACGTCACTCCTGCTCTGTGTTCACGTGACTAGCGCACTATCCAATCCTAGCGCGGCACTTTTCCACGTCACTTCTACTCTTTACCCCTCCTTTACAAAATGTATCGGCAATTTTTCTTTTTGCTGTTTTCTTCGTTAGTTACAACAATAAAAACAATTCCATAGTCTGATTCGCTAAACAAAAGTGACAGCTTTGTCCTTTTACACAAGAATCCTGTTTTTCCAGTAGGCAGCGCTTACCTCTACCCTACCACAGAATTATTTACTCTCGCCGATAAAGTAGCACTTCCCTCTACCTTACCCTTCTTTTAAACAAACAATTTACTCGTTTCTCTGGGGATAAGACACATGTGGAGACTAGGCTCCTGAGAATTAAGGCCAAAGTTTCACAAGTAAACGTGATTTGCTATTTCAATTACACACTTTTCGCACAGAAATCCCTAACATAACACAACCTGCGTTATTTACCAAAATGAATTCAGACCATGTACCAAATTCCATGTGACTTCTCTTGCCACACGTGTTCCACTTCCTACATCCCAGAAGCGTGAAAACTTACATATAACATAACGTGACTCAACATATAGTGTTAGTCATCAAAAAAATAATCAATAATCAATAAACAATAATCACTAAACTAATCTATAGAAAACCATAACTCTGCTACCAAGAAATCTGATGCAGCGCGTACAATAAAAACTATTCTCCTCCCAGGTTACTTATAGGTCATCCAGGGGCAAACTATATTTCTCATATCCACATGACGATGGGGCCCATAAACATCGCCTAACACACACACACACTCCTGGATTTCCTTTACACCTTTATGAAATTTTGTACTCCTAGGAGAAGCATGAGAACTAAATGGAGAACACCATTTTATGTACCGCTGGAAGAGCCAGGATATCTTATTACCTTAATTTGTCACTTTCTTTTAGTTATTTCTTAAGATATTCCTGCTCATTGTTTTGTCGATGAATCATTCATTTAAGAAATTAGTTCATAGTGATTAAGACCAGCTGAATCACAATAACCAATTACTGATGTCACAATCATTTAGGAAAATAACCACTGAGTCATTTTGGGTTTAAAGAATCTTAAATTTTATATAATTTTAAAAGCATGAAAAAGAATTTAATACTTTATTCAATTATTCATTCTTAAATTCAAATATTTATTAAGCATAATCATTTTATTGCAGAAAGGAAATTTTGTCATGAAGCCAAAACCCTAATTACCTGCCTAGCTTCCTAATTTAGCCTAATGATTTCTAACCTAAGTTAGGAATTAGAAATAGCCTGATTCTCATACTCAACTGGAAAATTAAGACAGCAAACAGCAACTTCAGCTCGTCAGCATCAGCTACCTGCAACCCGTCTCATCTAACAGTCTTTCAGCATCTCCCGCTCAGTAAGGGATCGATCAGGACCACCCAGCACTGGAAGCCACCAACACGACTCTTCAACTCCTCTCCTGACTGTGACTGCAACCGCGACTGACCCCCTCCCACTAAGAGTAGGCCCTCTTATACCCTAATTCTAACTTTGCTAACTAACTGTTGCAACATTAATATCACGCTTTTCTTTCATTGGTCCATGCATGTCAGCTTATTCATTCTTTTAATCAAGTTCTCTTGGATTCAAGGGTCCTTGGATCATTTCCTTTCCCATACGCTTAAACATTTTCATCCGTTTCGATCAGTTCATTTGTAACTTCTTTCGACACATTCGAGAACTCCGCAGTCATTGTCCTTTCTCTTAAACTTGTTTCCCACGGGCCTTCTGCTGATCATCATGGCACACTATCAGTTCAATTAGGTCACACCAGCCTTGACCATTTCTTGCATCCAAGCGTCTCAGTAACCTCACGAGGTTTTAGCTTTTTTCCCCGTTTTCATCCCATATCACGTGTCCCCTTTGCGCCTGCGCACATCTTCCCACTGGCGGCCATTTTACATCGCCACTCGGTTATACTTTTAGAAGCACTAATTTGAGGCAAACAAAACATAATTAAAATAGAGAAAAATATCCCTTTCGTTTCCCTCCCGTCGTCTACGTACCCCAATTAGTTGTTACCTAGCAGAAAGCAACATTTAAGCTGTTCCTTACTTACCATCACTATTGTTTTTGCAACGACACGTTTTATTTCTATGAAGCACAAACATGCATTTATTTTAATTAGTACGCATTTAATTTTACGTTATAATTAGACACACGGACATCCATTAATAGATTATTTAGCACATACATTGGCATATTACCATTCCCATACATACAGTGTTGATTAATACATTTAAACAAACATTTTATTTAATTAATTATAAAATTTGTTAGGGGTTAAAAATTTTTTTTATTTTCCCTGCTCCATCACAGCGCTTGTGGCAAGATCCGAGCCCGAAGAGGGGAGGACCCGGCCCCGCGCGCTCGCCCTCCTGGTGGGCGGACCGACTGCTCGGGAACTCGAGCCCGCGGTGTGCCCTATGTCGCAGGCCACGCCCGGAGAGAGTGTCCGCTGAGGATCCTGTGTGCGGAGGAGCTGACCGCCGGGTGCCCGGGACTGAGGAGGTGAGGTGCGCGCCCGCATTGGTTTACAGAGCGACGCTGATTTGGCCCTAATATACTTGTGAAGGCTCGGCGCGGCAGCGCCGTAGTGAAGGGAAAGGCCGCGCCGGCACAAGGATTGGAGGCGCGGGCCCTTGGCTCCAGGCCCCGTAGTGAACAACCGCGGGACAGAGGAAAACACCGGCGCAGCCTGCATCTGGGAAAACATTGCAGAGACCGGTGGCTGTGAGCAGTGCTGATCGTGTGGAGGTTAGAGGCATCCCTTGTGCGCCAACTTCTCCCCCATTGTGAAGTGTGTGAGGGCCCAGGCAGGGGTGCGGTCGGTTGGACACTGACATTGAGAGGCCTGTCGCCGGAGTACCCCGCAGGTCTGGTGGAGGATTGGGAGGCACGTGATCGGGTGCATCCGCGTCCCCTCCCTGTCTTTTGTTGGACCTTATGTGCCGCTCACGCTGATTAGCAGGGTTCCCTGTCTGCTGTTTGCACGTGGCTTCCTCCTTGCACACCGGAGGGGTGGGCGCTGATATGGAGAGTTCGCATCTGTGGGGTTATCTGTGGCAGGAGAGCACTGAGACCGGCTGGGCCGTGGTTGCGCCATTCCTCAGACTCCAAGCGCAGCAGAGGCCCTACATTGCGCAGGTTGGGTGCTTCACGCTAAGCCGGTGAATTGTGCGGGCATGACAGGCGACACCTGCATACACCATGGGGAAACAAGATGCGAAACAACCTAAGCTAACCTTTGATCAGAGGCGGACCACGAGGCTCACGGAGTCCGATCCAGAGGCGAACACGGAGAGATCATCTGAGTCCCAGGCGGAAGACCGTGGTGAAGATCTACGTACTCTGATGCTGGAAATGAGATCCAGTCTGCGAAATATTGACACCAAGCTAGACACACTGACTGCCCAACTGGATGCCGTAAAGTCACAGGTGGGATCGCATGAGACCCGGTTGGATGTTCTCGAAAATAGGGCCTCAGACTTCCATGAATTACAAGTGGAAACCAAAGAACAACTTTTACATATGGATAAGGTGTTGGGCATAATCCGCGCTAAGAATGAAGATTTGGAGGCCAGGTCGCGCCGCAACAACCTGCGAATCACGGGCATACCGGAAACGACAGCCATAGCCAAGATGGTGACCTTCGTGGCTGACCTCCTTCGCGAGCTCTTCGAGGACCACCTCTCTGCGGTATTTGCCGTGGAGAGAGCACATCGCACCCTGGGTCCAAAACCACCGGTTGGAGCGACACCCAGACCCAACCTAGCTAAGATCTTGAACTATCAGGACCGAGATCTTATCCTCCGCTTGGCACGAGAGAAGGGGACCATCATGCACAAAGGTAATCAGATCTCCTTCTACTCTGACTTTACGCCTGCAGTGCAGTCGGCGAGGCGTGAGTTCCTGCCTGCTAAACGTCTCCTACTGCAGGCCCAAATCCCTTAC
Source organism: Calotriton arnoldi (assembly GCA_963921515.1). Classification (NCBI taxonomy): domain Eukaryota; kingdom Metazoa; phylum Chordata; class Amphibia; order Caudata; family Salamandridae; genus Calotriton; species Calotriton arnoldi. The sequence continues at coordinate 449,051 of CAWUFW010007617.1, forward strand.
TCACTTTTATACCCTGCGAAACTCAAAGTCACCTATGATGGAACTGCACACTTTTTTACGGATGCTAAGTCCGCCCTGAAATTTGCCAAGCACGTTGGCGGGAAGAAGTCCAAACAAGGTTCCACTTCTGCGGACCCGGCGGACAACAGGCTGAGCGACAATGACTAACTTATTGCAGCCCTGATCCTTTTTTCGCCTTGTACTACTGTGCTTGAAATTGTGAAGGGGACTTGTGTGCCGCTTATACTATGGTACTGGGGGTGGTTTTTCCAAGTGGGTGCTTTTGGGTCTCCTCTGCTCTGATGGGTATGTCGACTTTGGGCACTGACTGGTTTGATGCCACTGCACGCTTTGTCTGCGGGGTTTAATTGGGGCAAGCCATTTTTCTCTGTTTTGCTTTGTATACGATGCTATGTCACACATATTGATGGTTTCATCAGGATGTTCGATTTGCTGGGGTACTGTTATTCCCGTTTGTTAACTTTTAGGCACAGCTCTTTGCAGTTCTCTTGGCCACCCTGTGTTTGCAGGGGAGTACGCTGGTGGTACTACGCCCCTATGGGAGGTTTCCCTAATGTTCTCATTGTCTTTCTGTTGTTGGGAGTGGGAACTCTACAACCTGATTGGGGGGTTGGTGTGGGAGGAGGGTTGGTGGGGGGGTTTGTTTATTTGTTTAAAGCCAGGCTACAACTATGTGGATTTGTTGTCCGTAACTGGATGGCATTGCCTGAGATGCGTTGCTTTGTTCCTACTATCTTTGCACATTTTAGTGAACTGGTCGCCAGATGTCTAGTCTCAATTTTCTAACCTGGAACATTCGTGGACTAAACGATGGGAGGAAGACCAGGCTTGTTCATGCATACCTGTTAAGGCATCAAGTAGACATCTGTGTATTGCAGGAAACGCAATGTTGTTCCCTCCCCCAGGCTGAAGCACAATAGGTGGGGTACGGTGTACTAATCCATCTACTCGAATTACTCCCGGGGAGTCACTGTACTAATTAGAAGAGGACTAGATTGGAGGGAGGGGGTGGTGCAGACTGACCCGGAAGGTAGATTTATTATACTCACGGGCACTTTGGGTGGGTTTCCTATGGAAATAGTAGCGATTTATGGCCCTAATGTCGATTCTCCTAGCTTCTTCCAGGATATCTGGGCCAGAGTCAAAGCGCTGAACTGTAATACCATTATCTGGGGGGGAGACTTTAATGCCATCTTACATGATGAGCTAGATAGGAAAGGGACATCACGTACGCTCCACCCCTCCGCCAGTGCCGCACTACATGCCATTATCACAGATGGGAATTTGGTGGACATTTGGAGGAACTCTCACCCACTGACTACAGAGGGTACATGCATATCTGAGCATCACAGGGCTTGGTCACGATTGGATTTTTGGTTGGTTTCTAAGGATGTGGCCAGCTGGAAGTGCGAGGTCACACACCTCCCCAGGTCCCTATCAGACCATGCACCATGCCTTTTGCGGATAGTGCTTCCCAACTCGACTCCACAACTGTTCACCTGGAGGTTACCCCCAAACGCGCTATTAGATTAGCCATTCAAGGAAGAAATCAGAGTAGATATTACTGACTATTTTACCCTCAACACTGGCTCAGTCGACACAGAGTCCTCTCTCTGGGAGGCATTTAAGGTCGTCATTAGGGGTAAATGCATAGCCAGACAAGCGGGGGTGCTGAAGGCCATCCGTGGCACGCTCGCATCTCTCGAAACACAGATCAAGGAGCTAGAAACCAAATTCTTTGCTTCTAACGACTCACAGTCCCTAGCCCCCTTGAAGGAGAAGCTGCTTGAATTTGAGGAAGAGGCACAGCGGGAAGTAAAATTTCTGGGAAAACACGCTCAAGCTAGGAGATATGGGGAGGGGGACAGGCCGGGGAGAACTGTAGCGGCAATGATTCAACCCCCCCGCTCTACGGCCTACGTTTCCGAACTGCGAGGTGCTCAGGGAGATGCCATCAGAGGCCAGACAGGGATTTTAAATGAATTCCACCGATTCTACTCAGAGCTCTACACCACTACCCAAGAGTCGGAACCGGAGGGCCTGCTGCCATTTCTCGATTCTCTGGAACTGTTATGGCTGAGCCAGAGATATAGGGATTATCTAGACTTCCCCTTCTCAGTGGAGGACATTACTCAGGTGATTAAGAGTTTGCCACTAGACAAGGCCCCGGGGTCGGATGGCTTGACCACCGCCTTCTACAAGACGTATGTAGAGGAGCTGGTGCTGCATCTATTGACGCTATTTGAGGAGGCCCAATCATCAGGTGTATTGCCGCCGTCCATGCGGGAAGCAATTATTATAACCCTACTGAAACCCGGGAAGCCCGAAAACTAATTAGACTCATATCGGCCATTGTCGTTAATTAATAGACGTGAAAATTCTGGCAAAGTTGATTGCTAACCGACTACAGCCGTTGCTCCCCTTGGTTGCCCGCCCAGACCAATCGGGCTTTATCCCTGGGAGATCGACCTCCCATAATCTCAGGACCGTGTTTTCTGTGCTACACTATCTCCACCCCGATTTGCAAGCTGCTGCGGTTTTTCTTGACGCTACAAAAGCGTTCAATACGCTCGAATGACCATATTTATTTGCCATATTGGGTCGCATGGGCTTTAGCCCGCTGTTCATTAATTTGATTCGGCTACTTTACATGCGGCCCATGGCTCGACTCCGGGTGAATGGACTCATGTCTGCACCCTTTGCAATTTTGCGCGGCACAAGACAGGGATGTCCCTTGTCCCCATTGCTGTTCGCGATAGCGATGGAGCCATTGGCTGCTCGTATCCGACAGCATCACACCGCCAGGGGGATTGGGTTTCACTCTGGGAGCCTCTTAATTTCCTTATACGCAGACGACGTCACTCTGTACGTCACGGACCCGGCGTTACACCTCGATACACTCCTCCGTGAATTCATTAAATTTGGTGCGCTTTCCGGCATCTCCATTAACTGGGCTAAATCGACCATCTTCCCTTTAACGGACACCACTATTCCGGCCCCTTCTGAGTTCCCCCTCAAATGGACAGATGAACCGGTTAAATATCTGGGCGTTTGGCTCAGCAGAAATATGCAGGAAATATGGGACATGAACTACGGCCGTGCTGTGGCTTGGCTGGAGGAGAAAGTAACAGCGTGGGCTAAGCTCCCGCTCTCCCTGGCCGGGAGAATTGCACTGGTCAAAATGGTGGTTCTCCCGAAATGTCTTTATTTATTTGCCAACATCCCCATTCCCCTCACGCAAACCTTTTTCAAATTGGTCAGATCCCTTCTAGTGTCCCTGGTCTGGGCGGGCGGACAGGCGCGCATTTCGTGGGACCTGCTGACGCTCCCACTGCGGCAGGGGGGACTGAGAGCCCCAGACATGCAGCTGTATGCATGGAGTGCTCAGGCTCAATTTCTTTACTACTGGGTTCACCAATCTCCGTTTCAGCCTCATGTGGCTGTAGAAACGGATGCTGCCGCACCCGTCCCTCTGCAAGTAGCGTTGTATCAGCCCTATAGGCGCCCCCGAGATGGCGTAGACACAGCGGAGACCTTGCGCTGGGCGTGGAATGAGATGCGGAAAAGAGCTGGTGCCCCTATATTGTATGCTCCTTCCATGCCCCTGGCTCATAATCCTATGTTACCCAATGTAGTTGACAGCATCAGCAAGTCTGTAGCGCAAAGACTGCGTTTGCACACTTTCACGGATTTATACCATGGAGAGACGTTCCGGCCACCCCCGGTTCCGGAGGAGGGTGAGACGGTGCCATTCTCCGACCTTTTTATATATTATAAACTCTGTGCCGCCTGCCGGTCCTTACATGACACGTTCCCAAGCCCGCCAGAAGCTTTGTCTGCACTAGAAAATGTGCCTAAAACAGCCTCTTCTCGCAGACTAATTACACGGATCTATACACATATGCAGACCTCGGCACCTGTGACACAGCCTCAGGCATTCCTGGCATGGAATGAGGAACTCCCGTATGGGATTGAAAGACGATGACAGCTGCTGGAAATGTGGCGAGCCTGCAGCAACCTTTTTGCACATAGCATGGAGTTGTCCCCGACTGACATCATATTGGTCCAGTGTCTTCACTGCTATCCAGCAGATAATTGCCGCTCCTGCTGATCCTGACCCCTTGCTGGGTTTGCTGGGATATGTTAAGGACACCCCGGTAAAGGTCCGAAAGTTGCATGCTATGCTCCTTTTATTTGCTAAACGCCAAATTGCCATACACTGGGGGCGGAGAGGGATCCCTTCTCTAAATGAATGGATTAGAGATGTCACATATGGTCATTCACAGCTGTCCACTTTCTGGGAGCTAATGCCCTCCACGTCCAGACCTAGGGACATATGGGAACCATTTGTAATGTGGGCTCGTGAGCGTGGTGTGGAGGGTGGAACTGCACCATCGTGATTTGGAGTGGGCGACTTGGGCGGAGCTACTGTCCGTGAGTATAGATGCTGGCACGAGAGGGGAAGACTGGAGAGGAGGAGCTGTGGTCACTTCCATACATCATAATTCATAAGGTATGCGTCATCTGGAATGGGTGGGTAAAGACTCCCATGCCGAGATATCGTCTGGTCTTTTGTTAATGGTTGTGAGCACCTGTACTCTGACTAATCTCACTTTTCTTCCATATAGCACTGTGGACTGAGCACGCGAACATCACACTTGTTATTGACATGTTACGTGAAATATGATCATTTATGTCATGAGTCTGTACTGGCTAGTTGGTTTTTTCCTTTTTATTTGCAATGCTTGTTGCACTGTACCAAAATGCCAATAAAAAGAAATTTTTAAAAAAAAGGCTGCAGGCAGTGTCTGAGGAGGAAGCATTCTCATTGGGGAGTCGCTGGATGACGTCGTTGTGAAGATTTGTATGTTTGAACTTAGTTTATGTCCCAAGTTTAGGATTTTGGCTATCTGGGCACATTTATGGTATGTTAGCAGTTTGTAAACCACCTGGTTACTCCAGTCTGGAGTTTCCGCACGCTGAATTCCAATTGACAGGATTGGTAACAAACCTTCCTTATTTGTTAGTGGGTAAGATCCTTCATGAAAAGCCACATTTTTAAGTGCTTTTGAAAAAAAGCCTCTGAAGGCTCTAATCTGAGATGGGGCGGCAATCTGTTGCATTGTTTAGCTGCCAGGAACCTAAAAAAGCTGCCTCCAAGATGCGTTCTGCGAAATTTCGGTACACTGGACAGGCCTGTTTCAGCTGATCTCAGACAGCGGTTAGGGAGATATGGTTGAATCAGAGGAAGGAGATATCCAGGGCCTTTTGCATGGAAGATCCTATAGACGAAATACATGGCTTTAAAAAAATCCTCTCCTCAATGGGAAGCCAGTGGGGTTTAGCCAGGCCTGACCCGTTTGGGGCACGTCTAGGAATATTCAGCAGCCGCCTTTTGTACCCTCTGGAGCATTTGAAGGCTCCTCTTGGAGAACTTTACAGTAATACCACGAGAGCCTGAACTACCGTTCTTTTTGCAGAATCCGGGAGAAGCCCCAGAATCTTCAGGAGCATTTTCAAGATACCAAAACAAGTACCTACAAGAGTGAAGATTTGATCTACAAAAGATAAGGTGGAATCGAACCAGACTCCTAGGTTTTTCACTTTAGAATTCGGAGTAGGCAGAGGGCCTAACTCATTTAGCCACCTTGACGTAGAGCAAATAGACAGCTGTTTCCCTACCACTAATATATTGGTTTTGGTAACATTTAGTTCCAGGCAGCTGTCCTTCATCCAATTGGCCAGGTCTACTAGACAACGTTTAAAAATGTCCGCCGCTTGGTTGTTATCCTGAGCCAGCGTAATAATCAATTGGGTATCATAGGCGCAGGATACTGTTCGAGCACCATGACCCTCAATAAGTTCGGCCAGCAGTCGCATATATAGGTTAAATAGGGTCAGACTCAGGGCAGAGGCCTGAGGCACTCCCTGCTGCAGCATCCAAATCTTGGATGTGTACGGCTGTTTGGTAGCCTGAAAAGTGCGGCCCTGAAAGAAGTCAGCTAGCCAGCCGAGCACAGTGCCCCCCACCCCTGAGTTCTGTAGCCTTCCTAGTAGCAGTCCATGGGAGACAGTATCAAAAGCTGAACTTAAGTCAAGCTTGACTAGTGCAGCTGTCTTACCTTCATCCGCCACTTGGCGGAGAGATTCTGTTGGGAGTAAGAGGGCTCATTCTGTACTGAAAAGTGGCCTGAACCGAGATTGCGATTCGTGGGGAAAGGTTTTTTCTTCCACAAAATTAATCAGCTGTTGATTGACACATTTTTCTGCAATTTTCGCAAAGAGAGGCAGCAGGGATATTGGTCTTACGTTCTCAGGTACAGAAGGATTTAAGGTTGGTTTCTTTAGGAGTGGGCTCACCATAGCGTACTTCCACTCCTGAGGGACCTGCCCAGAGACATAGGATAGGTTGAGCAAATCAGTGGGTACAAGGACAATAGCTTCCTTGCCTTGCTCTAATATAGCCGGAAACCCGGGGTCTAGGGGAGATCCAGCAGTGATTTGAGACTTCAGGCTGTTGGTCTCAGCCTCCGAGATGGCTTTTAAGTTTTAACAATTTCCTGGAACAGCCATGGTAGTCCAGGCAGAAGTAACAAACTGAAAGTTTGTAACGCTCCCAGGAAAGAAAGTATAAGTGATGTTTATCTTATCAAGAAAGGAGAGTGCAATCTGATTGCAAAGGGCAGTGGTGGGTGCACCATCACCAAGGGTCCAGGATTGGATGGGCATCACTTGGCGGGATAGGACTCACTCAGGCTGAACCAGCTGCGGGTTCAGGATAGTGGGTGCCTGTTATGTCCCAGTGGTTTTGAACAGGAGGCCAGCAAACTAGTCCTTGGAGTCATGCTGGTAGTCCTGGGTTCAGGTAATGAAGAAGGGCTCAAGCAGTAGGGCAGGACTCTGAGGGTTCAAGGCAGGTTCCAGGATGCAAAGCAGTCTTGTGGGGTACACGGCAATCCACACCAACAGGCTGTCCTCTGAGAGTTTTTCTGTAGGTCCAGAAAGTGAACTGAAGAGTGGGTCTGAGGATACCTCTTTTATACATGGTGCCTTCTTTGAAGTAGGGGAAGTTTCTAGGGCATTCCCTTTGAAGTTCTTGAAGTTTTCTCACTCCACTGCCCTGGCTCCAACTGGCTACATGAAAAATGCAATGGTGACAAATCCTTTGTGTGAAGGCACGGCACAGCCCATTCAGCTGCATGTGGGGCTGTGCCCAGCTCCACCCTCATCCTGCCAATTGATGGCCCATTCAGTCACACCTAATCCCTCTATCATGTAACTGTCTGTGAGGAATAAACAAAGCCCAACTGCCAACTACACCAAGTCATGTGACACAGGACAGGCTTTAGGCACCAATAGCAAGGGCATGAAAATGCCAACTTTCTAAAAGTGGCATTTTTAAAGTTGTAATTTAAAATCCAACTTTACCATTAAAGAGTATTTCCAATTACAATTTCACAGAAACTAACCATGAAATGCTTACCTGTTCCCAATAAAAACCTAGCACCTATTAAATGTTATAAGGCAACCCAATGTGATACTATGGGAGAAGTGAGCCTCACAGATATGAAAAACAAATTTAGCAGTTTTTCGCTACCAGGACATGTAAACCTTAAAAGTACATGTCTAGTACAGCTGTCTTACCTTCATCCGCCACTTGGCGGAGAGATTCTGTTGGGAGTAAGAGGGCTCATTCTGTACTGAAAAGTGGCCTGAACCGAGATTGCGATTCGTGGGGAAAGGTTTTTTCTTCCACAAAATTAATCAGCTGTTGATTGACACATTTTTCTGCAATTTTCGCAAAGAGAGGCAGCAGGGATATTGGTCTTACGTTCTCAGGTACAGAAGGATTTAAGGTTGGTTTCTTTAGGAGTGGGCTCACCATAGCGTACTTCCACTCCTGAGGGACCTGCCCAGAGACATAGGATAGGTTGAGCAAATCAGTGGGTACAAGGACAATAGCTTCCTTGCCTTGCTCTAATATAGCCGGAAACCCGGGGTCTAGGGGAGATCCAGCAGTGATTTGAGACTTCAGGCTGTTGGTCTCAGCCTCCGAGATGGCTTTTAAGTTTTAACAATTTCCTGGAACAGCCATGGTAGTCCAGGCAGAAGTAACAAACTGAAAGTTTGTAACGCTCCCAGGAAAGAAAGTATAAGTGATGTTTATCTTATCAAGAAAGGAGAGTGCAATCTGATTGCAAAGGGCAGTGGTGGGTGCACCATCACCAAGGGTCCAGGATTGGATGGGCATCACTTGGCGGGATAGGACTCACTCAGGCTGAACCAGCTGCGGGTTCAGGATAGTGGGTGCCTGTTATGTCCCAGTGGTTTTGAACAGGAGGCCAGCAAACTAGTCCTTGGAGTCATGCTGGTAGTCCTGGGTTCAGGTAATGAAGAAGGGCTCAAGCAGTAGGGCAGGACTCTGAGGGTTCAAGGCAGGTTCCAGGATGCAAAGCAGTCTTGTGGGGTACACGGCAATCCACACCAACAGGCTGTCCTCTGAGAGTTTTTCTGTAGGTCCAGAAAGTGAACTGAAGAGTGGGTCTGAGGATACCTCTTTTATACATGGTGCCTTCTTTGAAGTAGGGGAAGTTTCTAGGGCATTCCCTTTGAAGTTCTTGAAGTTTTCTCACTCCACTGCCCTGGCTCCAACTGGCTACATGAAAAATGCAATGGTGACAAATCCTTTGTGTGAAGGCACGGCACAGCCCATTCAGCTGCATGTGGGGCTGTGCCCAGCTCCACCCTCATCCTGCCAATTGATGGCCCATTCAGTCACACCTAATCCCTCTATCATGTAACTGTCTGTGAGGAATAAACAAAGCCCAACTGCCAACTACACCAAGTCATGTGACACAGGACAGGCTTTAGGCACCAATAGCAAGGGCATGAAAATGCCAACTTTCTAAAAGTGGCATTTTTAAAGTTGTAATTTAAAATCCAACTTTACCATTAAAGAGTATTTCCAATTACAATTTCACAGAAACTAACCATGAAATGCTTACCTGTTCCCAATAAAAACCTAGCACCTATTAAATGTTATAAGGCAACCCAATGTGATACTATGGGAGAAGTGAGCCTCACAGATATGAAAAACAAATTTAGCAGTTTTTCGCTACCAGGACATGTAAACCTTAAAAGTACATGTCCAACCTCTTAATTACCATGCACATTGCCCTAGTGGCTACCTAGGGCCTACCTCACTGGTGGCTTATATGCAATAAAAGGGGAATTTAAGGTTTGGTAGATGGTTATAGTGCAAATGTATATATTTACTTATAAAAAAAATTGCATTTTGCAAAGAGGTGTAAGGCATATTACCATTTTTAAAGGACAGAGCATAAGAACCTTACCAGTGGTTAGCAGTAGTAATGTGCACTGAGTCCTAGAGATAAAAAAAGGAATTCCAGCAAAATAGTTGAGGGAGAAGGCAAAACATTTGGGGTCCAACAATATGTATGTGTGTATTGGTTTACACAGAAGCTGTAGAAGAAGTAAGTCATTTGCTAGGACTTGGTAGAATTAATAATTACGCTGGAGTAATCAGAATAATTTTAGTAATTTTGCATTACTCTTTTGTTGCAAAATGATCTAAAACTAAGTGATTTTGTCTGTTTGCATAATTATGAGTAAATTGTCATAAAAATCCTACTGCAGGAGAACAGGACCTACAAACTTAGCTAGTGTGAGTGACTGCAGCTATTCGTGTTGTGTTGCAATATTTTATTTTCTTAGCGCAAAATGCTTCCTCAGGTTCATTTTAGACACAAAAATATGGGAGCAGACTCCCTTATAACCCCAAATTTAATGCACCCAAAAGTGATGGAAGTTCTGTTCCATCACCATTGTTCTTGCAATAAGAAGACTCTCCTCAGCATCAGACCCAACTGTCGTATGGTTCCTACTAATTCAGTAAGACTGTGCATTTTGGTACCATAAGCATCAAAGCTATAGGCAATACGTCCTTTCATGCTGTCAGAATATGTTGACCTAGTTCCTGGCTAGCTCACAGTGTGCCATCTGGACCCATAAACCTTATAGAGTACCTGATGGTGTCTGCAACTTCAGAACATGAAAACCCTAATTTATCCCAAGAAAATCATACAAACAGACCTACCCTTTCGTTGTCAACATAGGCATTCCCAAAGGGAGACAAAAGAAATACAAAGATTAGCATTTCAAACATTTATTGAAGCAATTGGATTATTGTGTAAAATATGTGTGCTGAAATTATTAGTAGAAGAAAGCAAAGCATAGTAACCATCATTACAAGAATGGTGAAAAACATGAATAATTCAACGATTATAATTGTTGCATTGATAATTGTACTCCTATCTATCACTGCCTATCCTAGAGAGCATAAGGTGGATGCAATTCTGTCAGATACCTTAGAGTGATCTATCGCCCATTTACCTGCATGCATGTGTCATCTGAGAGACAGTTTTGGTGCAGAGCAGGCCATTTTCCTTCTCAGCCTAGTGATAGGACTCAACTGGGCTAGATTTGAGGCACAGGGAGATTGTGACAATCCATTAAATGCTTTTCTGCCAAACCGAGGCATTGTGCAGCTTACATATTAAGACTGGATCCATTCGTTCTATGCCGGAGCTCCAGTCCAGTTGTCATTGTCGATTCTACCGACCCAGAACTGCCAGCAAACAGACAACAAGGACAGTTTGAGCAGTGTACCCAGTCCTTGGACAAAATGTTCTAAGGTTTGACAATGTGCCTACAAAGAAATGTATTTGTAAACAAATCCTTTCTGAGTACATTATTTCATATGGGTGTGCAAGGAAATGTGTGCTAAATGTCATTGTTAAAAAGGATGTCAACTTTAAGCGTGAAGATGCAAAATGGAAGTGTTTGTGCAGAGTGCCTAGTAACTTCACAACACAACATTAATTTAGCAGAGTTGCAAATAAGTAACTGGAACTACTCAATAACTGAGTTCTATATGAGGTAATAAGTTAAGTGGTTTTATTGCAAAAATCTCTTTTTAACCAGTAAAGAAAATACAAAATATATGACTTTAAGGCTTAAATGTAAAATATGCAGTAAGAAATCAGAATTATTCTAAGACCTAATGAACAGAAAAATCATAAAAGGAAAGGACAGTGGGCCAGATGTACTACCCTTTCACTTAGCGCCTCGCAATTTCCGACACATTGCGAGTCGCAAATTGCGAGGCGCTAAATGAAATGTACAACAGTGTGTTTACACCTTCCTGTGAATCCTAATGGGGTCACAAATTGCGAGGCTCATTAATATTAATGAGCCTCTCACAATTTGCAAGCCCATTGTGAATGCCAGCCCTCCTTAAAGCTTCCTTAAAGGAAAACGGGATGCATTTTTAAAAAAATAAAATGAAACATTTTCGTTTCATTTTTTTTAAAATGTAAGGGCAGGCAGTGGTCCTTGGGACCACTGCCTGCTCTTAAAAAATTATTACGCATGCATTTTCAGAGAGGAAGGGGTCCCCTGGGGACCCCTTCCCCTTTGCAAGTGCATTACCACCTACTTGAAGTAGGTGGTAATTGCGAATGTTTTGCAACCGCAATTGCGGTCGCAAAACATTGGTACATTGTTTTGAGACTCGCAATTTGGAAGGGAACGGCCCTTCCAAATAGCGAGTCGCAAAACATATTTAGCGAGTCGCAAAATAATTGCGACTCGCTAAATGGGCTATGTACATGGCCCAATATGTTTTGGGATGCGCAAACGGGTTTGCAAACCCGTTTGCGCATGCAGAAACGGGTCGTACATCTGACCCAGTATCCCTAGCTAAAAGATGTTCTGAAAATTCTCTGGTTTACCCCCAGAATCAAGGGTTTCCTATACACAAATTCAGCATGTCAAATTAGCAAAACCACAGTTTCCACATGGTGTGATTCCATGTGCCATTTCTTTTGACAAATCAGAGAATCTATTGTTGGAACTGAGACTTTCTGGTTGGTTGAGGCGGTGCCCTAACCAGGCAGAACCTACCACTCATGTCAGGGGTAGGTGATTATACTCACTGTATAACCTGCGCTCAACCTTGAGTAGCTTGGTACTGAGCAGTCAGGTTTATCACAGAGGCACTGCACTCTCACACAATAAATACACTGAGAATCACAAAAGAGACTTCACACATGGTGTATGTAAATAAAATTCGCATTCAACACACACATTATTTAACATAACATGAACAGCATGGAGTTTTTGGCATCAATCACATTTGGAAATATTACTAGCAGTACTAGGCCAAACCGTGTTAAAATGACATCAGTAGTATGCACACAGTAGTATGAACCCCCCCAGAACCCTTATGCGGTGTGAAATGTTGTCAGAACTAGGCCCACTCTGGCAATTAATGCAATTCCATACCACACAGTTATAGGGTGCACCCCAGAACACAATGATATCAGAGATGTGTACACACAGAAAATGACAACACTTTTAGGCAGCATCATAGGCCAGAGCCGCACAGGTAAAACGCAATGTTAAAAGTAGTACCCTTTTTGAAAGAAATTAACATGTAAATCAGTGTATTTAATAACAGGATGTCCTCATGCAGTCACTCCCACACATTCACTCAGCACTGCTACGTGGTGCCATGGATATCTCACTGGTCCGTATGGAGCACCCTCTCACACACACGCACACAGCACTGTAATGCGGTTCTACTAATATTCTGCAGGTCAGTTGATAATTCAAATGCTCCCCCTGTGGCCCAAGCCTCAACCTTTCAGCTAACCCCGACTACCCTACGCCCACGGGTTGGAGATAAAAACCCTCCCCCTGTTAATAGGCCGATTATGGCCAGAGTCACACTTAGGGTCCCAGGGAAGAAGATGAGGGTAGGTAGCAGAGCTATTCAGACGGCAGTCAACTAATGGGAGTTTGACCACCACTTGGGAAGTTCACCACGGTATGCGGAGCAGAAGCGGGCTGAGGGAGATAGTAGTTCAATCAAAGGGCTCCACAATTTGCCTTCCGGCACCAGCCCAGTTCTGCCTAGCACAGAGGGGTCACACAGTCTCTTGAACCGCTCCTGATTGCTTTCGGCAGCGTTCCTTAGCCCAGTTAATTACTCTCACCACCCAAGCCCGATCTCTGCAATACTACCTGGCAACGGGCTGGCTGAGGAGAGGCCAGTTGATTCGCAGCACTGAGGGCACAAAAGGAACAATCGATGAATGGTGGTGAATCAGTGGAGCCTCTCAAAAGATGGAGGCACCCCGTCAGACACACGCCGATCAAAGTAGCACACAGGCAATCTGGGTACAACGGAACACAAATTTGCTCCTCCACACCTCCCTAGAAATGAGGCACAATGCCTAGTGCACGTTGATATGAGTCACACCAGACAGTTCTGGTCGCACAATAAAGAGTCACAGACTCAGTACCTCCCAGTAAATGGAGCACAACATGTGGTGCATGTTGATCAGAGTCACAGGAGACAGTTCCAGTCACACACAATGAAGAGTCGTAAACTCAGACCCTCCCTGGAAATGAAGCACAAAATCTGGTGCACGTTGACCCGAGTCGCACAAGACAGTTTTGTTCGCACACAACGAAGAGTTGCAAATTCCGTACCTCCATGTAAATGAGGCACAACATCTGGTGCACATTCATACGAGTTGCACCAGACAATACCTGTCACATGAAACAAAAGGTTGCAAATTCTGTACCTCCCTGGAAATGAGGCACAATGTCTGGTATGTGTTGATACGGTTCGCAGCATACAAAACCAATCACACACACAGGTGCAAGTTCAGCAGTGCCGCATGAGGTAGAATGAGACACTGCTATGGGTACATCCTCCCTCCGAGCATCGCAACCTGTGAATCAGACACCGTACACAATGAGCATGCAGTTGGTGTGTCTCACGAGAGAGATGCGGCACGATCGACGAAGCGGGTAAAGTTGAGTCCGACAAATGCTGAATCCACTCACCACCAACAATACGCTTATGCATGTTGAGGTCTTATGATGCAAGGGCCTCACTCCTTGGAAGCGGGCAATACCTTAGGGGCTCCGCACAAGGCAATCTGGTCTCCAGGCACAATACTTAGTTGCACGCTCAAGCCTCGCTGCCAGTTGACTTCCAGCAGATGATGTGGGCACTTAAAAGGGGACTGCTCTCTAGGTGTCACACGTAGATGGTGTGGGTCCCTCACGAGAGGTCTTTCATGCCCTTGAGGCCTCCACAAAGGAACAGGGGGCAAGCTGACAAGCCCTTGGACAGTACACTTCAGGGTGCCACACAGAAGCAGGTACTCAGCCCAGGCCAGGCACTGTTCAGGAACGGTGCACAGTCCTTTCTAATGGCAGTAATCTTCCTTGTGCACAACAGATTCCTCTGGAGTGTGCACCACGCAGTTCCAGGATTTCCGGACCCACGTCCCCACAAGTGTATATCTCCTCTGCTGAGGTATGGCACCAATAGTTATACTCAAGTGTGCCTTCGGACGGGGGTGTTTCCGAGAGTTCCCGTTGAACCACACGTCTCCCCTAAATGTCAGTCCTGTGTGCTATGAGGCCTTGAATGCAGATCTTAATCTTTAGTGGGGCCATGATCTGGCTTCCCAGAGGCCAAGTGTCAAAACCTCTCCCTCCTCTCTATCCTGCCAGGTCCTCAAATGGCAGAGGTCTGTTGTTCCAATTGCATGCCCAGTGTTTATGGCTATCACTGGGGAATGCACAGATGTGCTCCCCCAGCCTCCAGTGTGGACTGGTGTCCAACTAAAAGGCACACAAAGTGGTTTAGAGTGGCATTTCAAAGCTATTTATGACAAATCCTCCTCCTTTACCACAGGAGAGGTCTTGTCATTGTGAATCCAATGATAGGAAACATCATGAGGCTGCTCCACTGTAAGCCATTACTGTAGCTTAAAGTAATTTCAGCCATTTTCCCATGTTACCCTATGGGATGAGCAAGCCTCATAGGTAGTGAAAACACACATGGGTAGTCTTCACTACCTGGGCAGGGAACACACATGTGTACCTGCCCTGTCTTCCACCTACCACTTGCTTCACCCCTCAAGACATACCCTAGGGGTGCTCTAGTGGTGGTGAAACGTACCCTCAGGAGTGGCCAGTGGTTTAAAAAGGTCAACTTGAGCATAAGTGCAAGTGCGCACACACAGGCCTGCAATGGCAGGCTTGAGACGTGTTAAAAAATATCAGGTAAGGTAAACAGCCATTACAACAAGGCTGTTACCCCGCAAGTCATTACATCGCATGCGTTACAACGCATGCGTGTAACAACGCGTAGCCATTACTACGCATACCATTAAATCGCATGCGCTTTTACAACAAATGCGATGTAATGGCAATCCACATCGTTGTGAGGAAACTGAGTCTGTTCCTTTTTCTCACAAGGACGTGCACCGCCCCTCAGATGACGCTGGAACCAGGAGAGAGGAACCACGAGGAGAGAGAGGTAAGGGGGATTGTGCTTGGGGTGGGGGTTGCTTTTTTAGGGTTTAGGGTAGTGTTGAAGTAGTGTTGTAATGTTTGTGTAGTGTAGGGTTGTGTTTTAGGATTTAGGGTAGTGTCGGGGGGTTCATGCAGGGTAGTGTTAGAGTGTAGGGACCGGACTGGGGGTAGGGGGAGGGTCGTGCTGGGGGTAGTGTTTTAGGGTTTAGGGTAGTGTTGTGGTGTTTGTGTAGTGTAGGGTAGTATTTTTGGGTTTAGGGTAGTGTCAGGGGGATCGTGCAGGGTAGTGTTATAGTGTAGGGGCCGTACTGGGGGTCGTGCGGGGGGTAGTGTTTTAGGGTTTAGGGTAGTGTTGTGGTGTTTGTGTAGTGTAGGGTAGTGTTTTAGGGTTTAGGGTAGTGTCGGGGGGTCGTGCAGGGTAGTGTAGTGTTATTGTAGGGAGAGGACTGGGGGTCGGGGGAGGGTCGTGCAGTGGTACTACATTAGGGTTTAGGGTAGGGTAGGGTAGGGTGGAGTCACTTACCTTGCAAACGTTTACCATGAGTATGCCTTTACCACGCATGCCTTTGCGTTGAAATGGCATGCGTGGTAAAGGCATAGTTGTGGTAAAATTTTGCGTTGTAATGGTAGTCGTTGTAATTGACATCGCGTAGTAATACCCGCGTTGTAATGGCATGCGTGGTATTGCTATGCGATGTAATGAGTCATATTCATCAGGTAAGCACCACTTCCTAACATGTGTAGGAAGAGCACACATACTTTCACACTGCATTTACAGTGGGAAAGTGCCCAGAGCACTAAGGGAATCAGCAGAACCCCTGCTGAAAAAGCAAAAAATGTTTAGGGAATTACTACCTCAAGAGTATCAGGTCTAACATCTATGTAATACAATTACACATTTGCAGAATCCCATTTTCTAAAAAATAAAATCGAGCAGCCTCATTAGCACATCATCTTGGAAGTTCAACAAAATGCAAAATATGTAAAATGACAACCATTCACCAGCTGAAGTGTGCTAAGCCCAGCAACAGTACAGCAGAACAACGGAAGAACTTTGACTTGTTCCAGATTGTTAACAAATACTCATTCACAATACATGTACATAGGTCTCGCATTTGCGAGATTTTGAACTATTGGCATTGTAAATGACAATGCCTTTTATTTATGTGTTAAAAAAACCTGCAATAATGAAAGGCATTGTCATGTACAATACCAATAGGTCAAAGTTTTGAAAATGCGACACCTATTGCATTGCAAATGCTTGTTTAAAAATGTAGTCAAATAGATGATTGCCAAACACTATTCTGGTCAGGCGTGTCTTACTAACATGTAAAAGTATCCACAATGTGATTATTAGAAATGGGGTGGGAGGGCTTTGGAGAATATTTGGAGTCCCTTTCCTTTTGACACATACTCCCAGCTTGGATATAAATGACAAAAGAAGTTAGCGATTGCCCATTACAGAGCAGCTACCTGCCGCTCATTTTTTTCAGCTTAAAACAAAGCACTGTTATCAGCATAACGCTTGTTTTTACCAGAGCCTGGTGCCCCCGCTGTATCACTTGAGGCCCCCCTAGGGCCCGCCCCCCAGGTTGAAGACCCCTGGCCTGGGCTGAGCTGGCACAAGAGCGCCAGAACAGCAGCTCTTGTCACCAGGTCACAGGGCGTGCATCTCTGGAACTCATTAGGGAAGGGGTGTGGCTGCAGGGTGATTCGCTTATCCTTTGATCTTTCACAGTGGGGGCAGAGCAGGGCTGTAAAATCTAATGGGCGTGGCTGTGGGGCGCACTGTTTAGGATAGTGTCAATATGCCGTGGACAGAACAAAAGAACATTTACTATTGCTTTCACCATCTCTAACCTTTGCTCCACAACTGAATTGCCTATTTGCATGTGTAAATAATAAGGGATCTCGTTACCAAATGTACTGATCCCTATTGTGTTGACCTTGAGCGGAAGAGAAGGTAAGTCCAATGAAAAATGTGATATGCTCTTTGAGCAAAGATGTTTGCAGCCAGCGCCAGACCACCTGGGTTTACATGCCACATGGATGTACACAGCTGTATTTTTATCAAATGCCAACAAATGCGTTGCATGGCTAGGTATGTGTGTGTTATTCACACTCATGGTTGCAATTTATTGCACACTATGATCGAATTCCAAAAGCAGGAAAACAGAAATTCTTCATCTATTTTGTGCTCCCAGGTGATCATCGGTACACGTTATTTTGGTATAAGCACAGAAAACATACTTAGTTTGCAATAAGCCCCATTTCATGTCAGTGGTCATATTTTTATTCAAATAGACCATCTTGCCGTTTGTAACGTGTCTTGAAAGCCTGTTACCTTTCTTTCTATTATTTATTTCATCAGCACTTGCAAATACAAGAATACATTTGACATTTAGTATAGTACGTATATATAAATTATTAGCTGAATTAACTCATGTGGGATCATGGTGTGTGTTTTTATTAGTCAGGGGCAGTCACAAGAAAAGAGGTATGCAGTTCCTGAGGGTTACTGGGAAGGGAGGGGGGAATAAAAATGTCAGCCCAGTAGATACCTTATTCTTTCTGATATCACATCTACAGTGTGTTTACTCCGTCCACCACTCCTTTTCAATCACATATAATAGAATGTTGAAAGGCTGAGCCACCTCCAGCAATATCACCAGTGACTCTGTGTCAGCATTTCTCATCCAGTGGCAGTGAGAGAGAGAGAGAGAGAGAATATGGTGCTCAATAAAGTTATGCAAAGTATTTCTTTTGGAAAACAAATCTGGTGTCCAGGTTTGACAGAAGCACCCACTTGTGCCGAGAATTGCTCGCTTTTTGCGGCAGCGCATTCAATAAATGTGAGAAAGCTGGGGCCTTTCTCTTAAGTAAGTAAGCTCGGGGCATCATAAATAGCAATAAAGTGGATAGCTCCGGTGGTTAATGCACTTGCTAGAAACATCTGTGTAAATTCTTCTCAAAGGTTCAACTCACCATAAAATTGCATAGAGGATCATTGTGTCTGCTGGAAAGCACAGCAGGCACCATGCAAATCCCAGATTTGTTTTTTATGTAGTAGCTCAGCTGACTGCTGTTTTTGTTGCACAGAGCCTTTTTTTACCTGCAGGTCAAAAGTTAACATCCTTGTAATATAGCTCAGTGAGTTATGACCCTGCAGCATGGACCTGCATACAAACAAGGCTTATATTTAGATTCTCACTGTTTCTTCTTCAATCATTTCTTATTTTAAGGTTGCTAAAAAAGGGTTACTTTGGGTAGTAATAAACACCTAATAGTAAGTGCTATAAAAATGGTTATTAGTGTGGTAACTAATGATAATATTATGAACTGCAATTACCACAATGCAATGGGATATGTATTGTTAAAGCTTTTCCTGGAGTGATATGGCTGACGAGGCTTGGGATGCCCCTGAGCACCCCAAATCCGAACAGCTACTGTGTGTGGAGAACAGAATAGAATTACCAGATCGACAGGACCAGGAAGGCCCACAGATATACCAGCAATGGCTGACCAGCTGATGGTGACACTTCCTTACTTGTGAGCAGGGCTTTAAGAGGGATGAAAAAACTGGAGTCTCTCAGAGGGGCGCAGCCGATGTAATGAAGGGCATGGCTTAAAAACACATAAGCTAAAAATCTGTGCTTGGCATAGTGTGCTGCCCAACTGGTATTATGCTGTTTCTGTCAGTGCACCAAAATATATAATACAACAAGTAACATTACACCTACAACAAGCCAGGGCTATTGGCGTTGTCAATGGTTGTTAGTTGCATAAGCGAAATAAGCAACAACTATGGCTTCGTTGTATATAATATTGAAAGTGCTTCAGTTGTGAAATGATGAGACAGTGAAAGAACTATAACGAGTCTCTTTGACATTACATCAAAGGCAGTGAAGGGTGGTCCCGCTCCAGAGGGAAGATTTATTTTTCACCCTGAGGATGAGGGCAAAAGTGGACCCGTCTCAGCACCTGCTTTTTAGAATTGCAAGCACCGGCAGGACCCGGCCCACTTATAGCCCTGATTGTGAGTTACTGAAACTATCTTGAACTGCATTCACCGGAATGGAATGGTAACTTTCGCTGGAATTCTCCGTGCTTGGTTAAAGCTCCTCCGGGAGTGATGACTCTTCTGAGCGATGGAATGGAATGGAAGTGCACATACCTGTTACTTCTTGCCACCGTGATGCACATGTCCAGGAATGCTCACAGTTGAATCAGCCGGTGGGGCGCTTCCTTGCTTGTAAGTCACTGAAACGACTACAAACTGCAATTATCACAGTGCCCTGGCCGGGAGCTCGCGCAGCGCACACGTAGTGTTGAGTAGTTTCAGAGCAGCGAGACGCACGTGCCTGTGATCCTGCGCTTTTTCTGGAAAATCTGTAGAGATCAATTTTGCTTCGTCAGTCAGAAGTGGGGAACGCGAATACAATGGTCAAATTCTTGTGGATTTTCTAGGTACACTAACACAGCTAAATGCATTAAACATTAACGCAGAAGAACCGGGAGGAAACTGTGATGTCTCGGAGCAGCCTTCCCTGCGCTTCACTCAGCGTCTCTCCCCCTCTTCAAGGCGCTCGCTGCCCCGTGGACGTAAAATAAACTTCACGCAAAGCCAATGTGGTCCAAGGACGGAAAAATGAAGAAATAGACTCAAAAGGGTAAATATATGCAAATAATGACAGAGGGCAGAGAGACATGAAAGAGAAGATTGGAGCAACAGGGAGAGGGAACAGGAAGAAAGGTCCGACCGCAGTCAGACCAAAAGAGAAAGGAACACATAATTGTTAACAATAAGTACACAAGCATTTGCAATGCAATAGGACTCGCATTTACGCGAGACCTATTGCTTTGCAAATGGTAGTGATCACAGACAACAGGGGGCAGCACAGACAACGTGAGTGCAAAGGCACAGAAGGCATGACTACAACGGGAGGGACGGCAGGGGGGTTATTTGAAGGCACAGACAACGGGAGGGGGGAGAAAGCACGAACAACGGGAGGGAGGGGGAGTAAAGAAGGCACCAAAGCACGTCATGCCTGCAGTAGGACAGCCGCCATTGTCAATAAAGTAAACAGTGCTCACCCACTAGATAAAGCATGCCGTGTTAGGAGTGAAGTAAAAGGTCCAGTCCTTATGGGCGGCAACAAATGGATACAGGGCGGTAACAAATGGAGACAGGGCGTTACCAAGGCGGGACTAACAAGCCTCATAATGAATCGGAAGCCAGCGTTTACCAAGGGCATTGACACCAGCCAATTACAAATATGGGCGGAGAGTGGGCGAGGCTTCCACAGCACTTCCACAACATACCCTACTACAGCATGACTCGCAGAGCGAGCAGCGCATGCGTGCTGCAACGCTAGGCTCGACCTAAAAATACATCATGATATCGGGCTGTCTCCTGGTCGACTGA
The DNA here is from genome assembly GCA_963921515.1 of Calotriton arnoldi. Classification (NCBI taxonomy): domain Eukaryota; kingdom Metazoa; phylum Chordata; class Amphibia; order Caudata; family Salamandridae; genus Calotriton; species Calotriton arnoldi. The sequence goes on from CAWUFW010007617.1 coordinate 469,920, forward strand.
GCATGTGTGGAGAATAGACATCGCAAGGGAACTGGATGGGAGGGGGAAGAGAAGGAGTGAAATAAGCAGCATCAAACAGCCTCCATATTAACTAATATAAAGAACTTATGAAAATTTTGCCCAACTAAATTATATTAATAAACACTATTCTGCATGTCAAATTGGATTAGTTTTCAACTACAATCGTATTATTTTAGTACCTATATTAAATCTAATATAAAACATCATTATTTATTCACAATGGGCCACACGTATTAAGCATTTTTTGAAGTCGGAAACGGCCGATCGGTCTGTTTTCGACTGCAAAAATGCTTTTACATATGTATGAAACACAAATTGCGATTCAGTAACATGTTACTGAATCGCAATTTGTGATTGCGATTCAGTATTTGGAAGAGGCGTGTTTAGGGCATCCCTTCCAAATACCGAATCCTAATGGGATGTATAAATGTTTTGCGACCAAATTACGGTTGCAAAACATTCATATTTTACTGACTCCTTGAAGGTGGTAACCCATTCACAAATGGGAAGGAGTCCCCAGTGGGCCCCTTCCCCTCTGAGAATGGAAAGATTTTTTTTTTAAGAGCAGGCAGTGGTCCCACGGACCAATGCCTACTCCTAAAAAATGAAACTTCAAAGTTTCATTTTTTTCTTTTTAAATGCATCCCGTTTTCCTCTAAGGGAAATTGTCTGCATTTGAAAACAAAAAGGACTGCTTTATTTAAAGGCAATCACAGACATGGTGGTCTGCTGACCTCAGCAGCCCACCATCCCTGTGATGGTGTAGATTCCTAATGGCTCGCAAATTGCGACCTACCTCACTAATATGCATGAGGTAGGTCTATTTGCGACCCATTAAGAATCGCTAATAAAACTGAAAAGAGTTTCATACATTAGGATTAGCGATTACCTAATTGTGATTCGGAGAAAATCGCAATTAGGTAATCGCTACTTGTAATAATGATACATGTGGGCCTCTGTTTGCATTCAAAACCTTACTCTCCTCACCTCTGCCTTTCTCACTTTCCAAAAGACTGGGGGGCATATTCACAAGGACCTACCGCCGATTTATCTCCACCTTAACCCATCCAAAGTGGAGATAGATTCAACACCCCATTCACAAGCTGGTGCAAACTGCAGCCATCACCAGTATTCCCGCGATAACTGCCCCAAAATTTATCTTCACAGTGGACACCACCAACCAACCCTAATGAGATGCAGAGTAGGCGTTCCCGTGCAAAAACACACGAAAAAACCACTACACCACTTTCACAACGAACTGCCAGATCTGCGATGCTAACCAAAAACAGGTGATAAGCTGCGGTAGCCCCAGTGATTTAACACCTGCCTTTTGCTGGTGTTAAGCAGGACGACTACCTGCAGCATGAAAGGGAGCCCAGCCAAGAGCCACACCTGAAGACCCACAGATGTCATGGAGACAATGATCATGCAGCTCGGATACCCATGACCCCCACCGCCACCACCCCCAGCCCCCCCCCGGACAAACACATACCGTGCACGACACAAGAGCCACAAAGAGCGCATGATGACGCACATTGTCAAAAAATAACACACGTGTGGCCAGAAGAATGAGAAACAGTCACACAGCACTGAAGTAACAACCAAAAACTTTATTGAAATACAACACAAAACACCAATGCGGAAGACTATCTCGATGTCACAGCCTGGAAAATAAAGCACAAAATCAGAACGTGTGCCATGCGCACATCAAAGGAGCGAGACACAGAGAAACAGAGAATGAAAGAAAGGCAGAAAGGCAGACAGAGAAGGAAAGGAAGGGAGAGAGAGAGTGAGTGAGAGAGAGGGAAGGAAAGGAGAGATAGTGAGAGAGAGCGAGAGAGAAGGAAAGGAGAGAGAGTGAGAGAGAAGGAAAGGAGAGAGTGAGAGAGAGAGGGAAGGAAGGAAGGGAGAGAGAGAGAGAGACACCGCCGCCCCTGCGCACCCAGGCCCCGCTGTTCACCTGCTGCCACCGGTGTGTCTCCAACCACGTGCCGGGATACACTGCAAGCCACCAGGTCTGCAATCTGTAATCGAGTCCAGAGTCAATCATGGCAGAGTCCATCACACAGCACACTGCAACAACGCCTGTCCGTCCCTGCGCACGCATAAAGCCGCACCCTACCCCCTCCCGCCGGCCAGAGCTGGCTGTCCGCACTTGCGCACCCCGGGCCCACTGCTCACCTGCCGCCAACGGTGTGTCCACCAGTGGGCACACCACGTGTCCGTGCAAGCTCCAGGCCCCGGTCCTGCCACCATGGCATGGTCCACATCATGCGGACCCGCCCCGTGGCCCAGCAGGTCCCACACATGACGCTGAGTCCTGAGGCATCAATGGCAGAGACCACATCAGTGCACACGTCATCATCGCAGGCTGCACACCCGCTCAGCTATTTCGGTGCCACTAACCCTGTGCAACCCCAGTCAGCGCCATGTGGTGGTAGGCCCGTGATGGGCGCAAGGCCTCGGGTGCCACTAACCCTGTGCAACCCCAGTCAGCGCCACGTGATGGTAGGCCCGTGACGGGCGCAAGGCCTCGGGTGCAACCAACCCTGTGCGCCACAACTCATGGGCCCTTTACGATTGAGAACCGTGGAGCGTCCGTCATCCAGTCACCACCGGCAGTGGGGAATGTGACATTGTCGACCCCTTAAATTGGCGGGGTCACATGGCCTGTGATGCCTGTGCCGGATGGGTGTGGTGTGTGTGCAGACCTGCCCTCAGGGAGTGGCCGTGACATGCTGACAACTAGACCAGTGACCTGCATACCACCAGCGTGTACGCCTGTGACATGTAGCTATGTGGGCCCCCCCTCGGAGCGTAAGCGGAGTGGTCTGGCCAGGTTTACGCCGGACCAGCGCAGGGCTTGCAACAATGACTCGGGGGCTCTCGGCGTAGTTCAGTCCATGTCCGGACAAGGGAGTGACTAATGCGTGTGTCCCTGTTGTAGTGTCCACGGCAAGCGGAACACAATAGGCAATGTAGCACACTGTGACTGGCATCCCACTAGATGAGCATCATTGACGTAAGGGAAATCACTGTCCCTACATTCATCCACACATTCATCCATGAATGATGAAAGCCATGACACAGCAGTGCGTTTCTGGATGTTTATTGCACATCCAGTGGAGTTTTGCAGCTGGAGCGGTACAGGGCCATGCCAAGCACACTACACAATATGGGCCCTTGGAGGGCCAGCCAGAGTCCATCCGGGGATGACAAGTACTGCGGAAGAGGAAGGGTACAGTCCGCAGTCTGTTCGCCGTGTCATTGGTCATCAAACAGGATATGGCAGTCCGTGTCGCGGTCCAAGGTGAGTGCAGCGGAGTGTATCAGGGGTCAGTGGAAGGTCATGGGGCCATGTGCGGCACCAAGCAGAAACAGGCAAGGTGGCGGAAATGAATGCTAGTGCCTCCTTCTGAACTCAATCCCATCCATGTCCTCATCCTCGGATGTGTGCTCTGCCCCACCTGTGGGTGTTGCAGTACCGGCTGCAGCACTGTGTGCCACTGACACATCCGGGGCCGGAGGAGGATTGTCGGCCGCACTGTGTGGCAGTGACACATCAGGTGCCGGAGTGGATACGCCTGCCGCACTGGGAGGCACTGACACACCAGGGGGCGGAGATGTGGATGGTGTGGGGGCAGCAGCATTCATCTGCGCCACGCCTTGTGGCAGCAATGCCATGATGAGGATCTGCAGGGCATGGTAGAACCCAGCTACATTTTGCTGATGTGCAGCGGTGGCTGCCATCGTTTCCGCCTCCATCCGCACCATGTCCTCCATGAGCCTCTTCATGTGTGCCAGCTCACGGCTGGGATCGCTGGAGCCACTCTGAGCGGACAGGTGTTCTTGTCTCTGAGTCATGACTCCAGCGATGTCAGCCAGGGCTCGTTGGAGACCATGGAGCGGGCCGTAGGTGTCCGTTAGGGACTGGAGCTGGTCCCTGATGGGACCTAGACACCCATGGATGGCGTCCAGTTTTGTAGCCATGAGGTCGAACCCCACCCGTACCTGCTCAGCCGTCTCCCTCTGGCGCTCCAGCACACGGCGTTGGAAGGCCATGTGTTGTTCCTGGGGTCTTAGGGGACTGCCGGGGCTGTGGGTGCCTCCTGCTGGGTGGTTTGGGTAGTGGGTGGGGTCTCCTCGATGCAGCTGGGCTGCCCTGATCCTGGAGGTGAGTTGCGGATGATGTCAATGATGTCTTGGAGGGCTTGGGTGTTGATGCTGGGGGTGTCCTCCTCGTCATCAGTGAAGAGTTGCTGGGACTGCTCTGCAGGAGGTGTTGACGGTGCCCCTTCAATGTGAAGGGGAGATGGTGTATTACATTGTGTCCGCATGTATGTATGGATACTCAGGCGGAGCCAGCCCATCATGGCCCCTCGGAGCTGATGCTCCGTGCTGAACCCTCTTTCCAACTCCTTGAGCGGCTTCCCCACATTTTGTTCTCCCACCCAGAACATCAATTCCCATACCGGAATACAGGCTGGTTACCCAAAGCTCACTTTCGCCCTTCTCCGTTAAAGCATCGCGGAGAATTGAGCCGAAACGTTCCCCCCTTGGAGCTTGCTGGTGGTCACGCGAACGTCCATTTCCTCCGACTGGCACTGCAGCGGTTCCTAGTGAGTTGCTTCTCGATCCTTTCCACTTTACCGGCGCGGCAGAAGGCTGATCACTTCACGATCTACACCCGCTGCCTCCCGGTCTACGGAGGTGGACGCACGCACAGGCTGTTGACTCCCTCGGGGCGTCATGCTTGGATTCCGGAGCTCCCGAGACCGCTTTTAAACCTAAGCACCAGGCTTAGGTCTCTGTTGGAGCGCTGCTCCTGCGGGTGACATCGAGATTTTAGGAAAGGCGCCGGTTAAAGCAGAATTACCACTTCTACTCCGCCATCTGAAGCAACACGCAGGAACAAAATGGCGGACGACAAGGAACATTGTTAAAATCATGACAGAAGGCAAGGAAAAGAACCGGATTGCCCTCCTGAGTACCCGTTTCAGGTGTTGTGAACAACCTCACCTCTCGACAAGGTATATCAACCTTTGTTACTTCGCTAAAGAAAGTTTGCACTATGAGTGACTTTTAACTAAAGCGGCCTGACCCTAAGATGGCGGCTGTTTGAAAGGTGCAGGATGCGCGTAAGCTTCCCCTACGGAGCTGCGCTGCAGTCTACTGGCAATTTTGAGCATTTACTGAGATAAGGCTGGGTCTGCTGTATATGGGGAACACTTCTGCATGAAAATTGATCTTCTCAGCTGGGCGATCCCCCTCAGTGCGGTGCCTGACCCTAAGATGGCGCCCGGGACTTAGACCTCGACAAAATCAATTCAGCAATACAACCATCTGAAATTGCTGCAACGTTAAGCTCAATTCATCCATTCCCTTTATAACAAACTGGGGGGCTATCTGCCAATACTCTCAGCTTGAGACCAGCTTATCTTGCAATGTGCCAGTACCAGTTGATGTGCCAGTACCAGTTGTAAACTTCATGATGTTCAGCATTTAAGCCCCTGTCGACGATATTCTTCCCATGGCTCCACAAAACTGGTGGTTCCCTCATCCCTCCCTGCTCTGCCTCTAACAGAGAATAATGGGGACCGTCTGAATTTCGAACTTCAAGGACTCATCCCCCTTGCCTGACCTCAAGATGGCCGCCACAGTGGGACCCTCCTCAATGCTCTCTCTCTCTCCTGGTCTAAAATCATTGGTCATCGTCCTGATCTTGACCTGCCCTCACCCGACCCTGTTCCTACTCACCCACCAAGACATTTACTCTGAGAACTGTCCCTAGACAGCTGAGACCTAGCCATTTTGACTGACGCCTGGTGGAGCTACCTCGTGAGCTAAAGGGGAGATGGACTATGGATTCCCTCCGTGGACATCACCTTCCCAGCCGGTCTTTGGACAAACTCTCCTGCGTCTCTCCTGACCTTATCTCCCTCCTCCCCCTTCACCCTACCCCTTACCCCTTTCCACTCTACTCTTCACCGCTTTCCAGCTATTGACCTTTACCCTCACCCGTCCTTGCTCATAGATCCCACCCTGTTTATCCACTGGACTTTCTTCTGTGAACTTTCCCTCGTCAGTTGAGACCTAGCTATTTGACCGATGCCCGATGGAGCTACCTTGTTTAGCTAAAGGGGAGACGGGCTGTGGATTCCCTCCTCAGACGTCACCTACCCAGTCGGTCTTTGGGAAGACTTCCTTTCATCTCTCCTGCCGTCCTTTCCCTCATCCTCCCCCCTCACACTTCACCTTTCCCCCCCTCCGCTCTATTTGTCTCACCTTTCTTTCCTCTCTCAATGTGCTGCTTATTTTTGATATAATGTGTAATTGTTAATATTTTCTGTAACACTGCGTAACCTAATTTAAAGCGCTCTGATACCTACGGGTCTAGCCAGCGCTACATAAAACTCATTAAATAAATAAATAAATGTAGCCACATGGTACAGGTTCACATTCAGACAGCATGGCATTGTACATTGTGACAGTCTGTGACTCAGGGCCATGATCCAGAGTCATTGTGGGTGTACACTGTGCTCTGCTTGATTGTGCATGTGTGCCATTGTGGCCATCTCCACCCGTCCCCCCAGTACCTGGTGGTCACTCACCCTGTTGCGGTTGTGTTGTGTCCTGTCGAGCAGTGTCCGGTCCCCCGACTCCGGCCACAGTCTCCATGACTATCGACACCAGCTCCTCCAAGTCATCCAGCTCCAGCTGTGGCGCTGGGCTCCCACCTCCAGTCTGCATTGCTGCCTTCTGGTTGCCTGCGAGTTTCTCCTTGGTCTTGCGCTTGATGTCAATCCATCGCCTCTTGACCTCGTCCATTGACCTCTTGTGCTCTCCGACGGCATTCACCTTGTCCACGATGTCCCGCCATATTCCATTTTTGGTGCCCAATGACACGTTGGAGGTGACGAACAGTTGTTGATGGTGTTCCATCACCTCCGTGACCAGGATCCTGTTTTCCTGCGGACTGAATTTGTCTGCCTCTTCTTCTTGTCCTTGCCCTTCCCTGTCCCCGAGGTCCCAGGCTGGTCGTCCGGGGTGCTTGTGGGGTTGCGCTCATCCTCTGCGCCTGCTCCGGCTGCCTCCATGGTGCTTGAGTGTTGGTCATTTTGTGTTTGTGTGTTTTTTCTACTTTTATAGTGGTTTTCCCACCTGCCATGTGTGTATTGCAGGCCTGGCGCTGCTTATCGCTGATTTCCTCATCGCGCTTTGGCCCATCGCATGTTTTTTCGCGTTGAGGTTTGTGTTTTTATCGCGGTTGTTGTATCGCGGACATTGGCCGCGTTTTCGGGGGACTATCGCATGGTACCGCTGTGTTGTGAATTCCACGTTCACACGGGGTTATTTTCCCGCGATAGGCTGCGATGTGTAAAGTTGCGTTAACATTTTTTGGAGATGTTTAGCACACATTCTTGTGAATATCCCCCTGGGACACCTGTTAGCATAACCAGGGCAAGTGTAGAAACGGGACATTCATGCAACCAAACCTCCAGAACCGCGGACACAGTTTACTACAATGACACTGTATTTTGAGTAACAAGGGTAATGTTGCACGCCATTCAGTGATGCACACATGCCGAAGGGCCCTCAATGGAGTGTTCTTCCTGTTTTAAAACGTGGTGTGCTGATTTCAGTTTCGTTTTTTTGGCTGGCTTTTCCCTAAACTCTGACGAACTCTCAAGTGCCCGAACCATAAGATGGAAATAGCTCAGGAGAGACATATTAGCTGCAGTGGATATCCTAGTTAAACATTAGCATTTGATTAATTGTAAATTAGGAAGTGGTGGAGCTGCTTTCCCCTCTGATATTTCGCTTCTATTGCTTTGCTTCCAGAGCTAATGTTTCGGTGCTAAAACGGAAGGATAGCCAGCAACATTTGCACAATGCTCCCATTCCTAGGAGGTATAATTACTGCGTGGTTCAATACCCATGTGAGCTTTGCCAGACATTCCAAATGTGGCCTGCATCAAATTGTACAATGCAGCCTTCTTGATTTCATCGTCTAGTTACTGCGGGCGTTTGACATTTATTCATAGCACAATTTTGCTGCACAAAATATTTCTGCAGAAATAACAGAACAGGTTTTGTTGTATAATATTAATGAAAACACCAACCACCAGGGATAAAATAAGCATTTAAAAAAATGTAGCCCAAACCAGAGTTGACAAATACTTTTCACATTGTGGCCTACATTACATGTTGCCTGCAGTGGTATCGCCAGGGGGACACAACTCCGACTCACTGCAAGTGGTCCAAGGTCCTTGACCACTAAATTTCAGAGAGATCAGACAGACTCTTCCCTTCCCATGGCTGAGTGTGATGCAATTCAGCTATCCCAACTAGAACACATTTCCATATATTACATGATTTGTAAATTATTATTGTGAATCACTTCTGTTCACTATGATGTAAATACTTTAATAACACACACTGACCGTGCTTAATTTGAGTCAATAGTTGAAGGGAGGGCCCACTAGCACTCAGTTTTGGGGATCAGCACTTATTTCCTCATGAGACTTTGACCCAGAGCAAGAGAGAAAAACAAAAACAGAGGAGAAGAGAAAGACGGACAACAGTGACAGAGGGAGAAAGCAGGGATGAAAAAGAACTTGCAAGAGTGAAATAAATGGGTAGGGAGTGTATGGTGGTTTAAGAAAAAAGGCATGAGGTGGAATCCCACCTAGCCAGCCGTGGTATTCTGCTGCCCCCACAGTGCCGGTTGCAGACTTCTGAGAAAAACTGGGCATCAACACTTAAAATTTTACAAATTAGGTACTGCACATTAATGCAAGTGTAACTAACTTTCAACCTTCACTTTTTGAGTTGTGTCCTCAAATTAATCTTTTAATTTCCTAGTTCAAGGGTCAAGCTAAAACAGAAAAGTGAAGCTAAATAAATGTTTTGGTCTCTCTAATACTATCAAAAATTATAACAAAGAAACCTACTAATAGATACAACGTCCTGTACTTATTATTCACAGTGCCTCAACAGAGGGCTGTGGCAAGCATTAGGTTCTACTCTCTTACAATCTATGACAATTTATCAGCTAATAATAGATTAGGCCTTTGAGTTTCACATTGGTGGGTTTGACACCTTACCGTCGCCCATGTCTATTGAGTACTCAGTAGCATAGCTAGGATGACCAGACTTCCCCAATTTCCCTGGACTGTCCCATTTTTTTGTTGACTGTCCCAACATCCTGACAGTTTTAATTAAAAATGACAAATGTCATGGTTTTGGGGACAGGGGTTGGTAGCATGTACATTTGATGTAAATTGTTAGTTTCATTTTAAAGACTCTCCTACTGTGCTGCAGTGCCATTGAAGCAGCACATCAGGATGTAAACAGGTGCACATCAGAATCTGAGAAGCTTGTGAGCTGTCCCCTTAGGTTCATCACAACATCTGGGAACGAAGGAGAGGGGGTATTTAATGAAAACACTGTTTATGCTATTTTCGTTTGGATTATGGGACATGGACACATCTTTAATGCTCCAACATGTAGCAAAGGCTAATATATATTTTGTATGGACCCTTGTGCATTTCTCCATTTTATATGTCATGGGCACATCTGTACTCTTATCAAGTCTTGGCTTTATAGTTTGATTTTGGCACCTTCAGCTCTGTTTTTACATTTTATAGATGCAAGACTACAAGTCCCAGAATGCCAACAGGCTCAATGATCTACTCAAAAGACAACGTAAGACCTTTGTAATGTCTTCCTTTAGCTAGGCAAAACGACTATTCTTTTTTCCTTGCTAACATATAGTCATTCTAATAGGTTTATGAGATGTGCCAGTGTAGTCCCACCATGGCAGTAAGTGAAGTCATTATAAGTTGAGTGACCTGGCATCCTGGATTTGCTGTGGCAGGCCTGTTTTCTCACGAAATGTCTCTGCAAGTTTTAGCACATGTCCTCGTTTTCAGAGAAAGTAGACAGTACAAAGGGAGGAATGTTTTGATGTATTTTGGTGCGGGATTAATTATTAGCCCTTATCAGAAAGCAACTTAGTACAAAAAACACAGTGGGGCTGATTACAATGTCGGGCGGACACGTACCACTCTGGAACTACCTGACCTTAGGTTGGCGGGTCCGACCGCACAATTAGGGCGTCCAGAAACATCCATTCTACAATGGAAGTTTGTGCTGTGGGTGGAAAAGGCCTGCAGCACAAGCGTCCATTGCAGAAGTGACGTTTGGAAACATCCCTGAACCGTGTGACACGCATTTCATGGTGCCTGCCACACGGTGCAGGGATGTTTAGGGTGGCACCATAGGTGCCCCCAGGCCTCATACTAGATGCCGCGTAGGGAAGGGGGCCCTGCTAGAGTCCCCCAAAGACACTTTCCAACAGCCATTCCATGTCAGAAAGGCCAACACGAAAAGGCTATCAGAAAAGTGGCATCATCCTGATGACAGAGCTGATGCTGGCTCTGCCGTCATTGGGGATTATGGTGGCTTTCCGATGCACCAATTGGCTCAACGGGCACGTTGGAACAGCAGTCAATGGTCCTTCTGCCTGGTGCCTTTCTCCTGCCGCATCTTAATGCGGCGGGTGGACCGCACGGGCAGATGTCGGAAGGAACGCAACCGACCGTCGGTTGTGGTCCTTCCGACATCGTAATCATCCCCGTGTAAAAGTTGCACTTAATTCCCAGTAGAACCACTTGTCTGTCTTTTCTATGTTTGTCTGCACTGTCATTTAAGTATTTCCGTGCCCGTTAGATGATGCAAATTTATAGTCCTACTTCTATGTTTTTAGACTGTCTCGGTTCTTTGGTTTACAAAATCTGGTCACCCTAAGCATAACACCCTAACAGGTGATTGCTCATGTCTTCATTCTGCTCTACAATGCTAATAAGTTCCTACTGTCCCTAGTGACACTGGCACATTGAAAGACTACATCTTTGAGTCAGTGACATTAAACGTTCCGCAAATATTTTGTGAACATGCTCCAGGACACTTAGACCACTGATGACATATAATTCAATGGCTTGAAACGTTGGCCTCTCTTGCATTCAATGACAAAGGTAATCATCCGTTTGTTAGATTGCTAATAGCAATTACAGACAACCATCTTTTCAGTCAGCCTTGTTTTATATTCACAGCTTAGGAATGCTTTATGTGACTGGCTAACTTAATTCTGAGCATTGTAAAAGAGAGATAGTTGTACTAAATTTATACTTTCCAGTGAATAAAAATAACTTAGGGGCATATTAGCAAGACCGGAGATAAAATTATCGCCGTTTTAGCGGCAGGAAACTGCCGCTAAAACGGCGATAATGGGCTTGCTAATATGCGCTATAGGAATTCCAATAGAAGCCCAGGTTAGATGTGCAGGACATCTAACCTGGGCTTCTATTGGAATTCTATAACGCATATTAGCAAGCCCATTATCGCCGTTTTAGCGGCAGTTTCCTGCCGCTAAAACGGCGATAATGTTATCGCCGGTCTTGCTAATATGCCCCTTAGTTTCCATTCAAGTACTTGATTCACATACTGAATTTATTTCATTGGAGTTATCACACCGGTTAAAGTGCTTAGCAGAGATTTCGATGTGAAGAGAACAGGCAAAAGTATGCTTGATCCTTCTATTCTGGTAAAAAGTGACCAGTGTCAAATGCCTGAAGTTCCATTTTTCATGAAGCTGCATTTTTGGAACCCAAAATACGTTCAAATATCGTGTTTATTTAGGTTTAACCTTGTTCTGTTAAATGTCACTAAAAAGGTTGACGTACCAGGTCAACAAGATTTTCTTTCTGATACAAGGCTATTCCTTTGCACAATGTATTGATTTGCCATGGTGCTCCTGTACTCAATTAGGGTCCACCTAAAGGGTGACCACCAACCCTAAATAATAATGATGGAGAACAATGAGAACAAGCTGAAAAATTTGCCAGCTGTCACTTTGCCTATTTTTGGCATTTCTATAGGCACAACGAATTATCTGTTGAACAAATCAATTGATTCTATCCCAGATGATAAACTTTTTTGGGGTCATATTTAAAACAAATTGTTGATTTGTTAACAGATGCTTTCATTGGCAATAAATTGTACATTGCCTTCATGTAACTTATTCAACAACCAAACTTGACTATTCTTGGGTCGACCATAACTTCAGAATCAAAAGAAGGTTACTGTTGTCGAAAATTAGAAGAATCGCTGTAATAGGTGTTTGCCAGAAAAATAAAGTTGCATAATATTAAGAGAATTAAACAGGTGCACACGCATTTAATAATTTACAGAAATGAACATGTTGCGCCAGCCAAATTGGCAGAACCTCTCAATTACTTAACTGCTGAGGCTTCCTCACACTCATTGCTGATGCCTTTTTTAATGTTTGGGGTACTTTGTGCTTACGTTTTTTTCCACAAAAGGTATCCAGGCCTAATTTGCATCATTTCCCTCTCATGTTGGGGATTCTAAAGGGACCCAGGGTTTGTGTATTTCACTGAAGAGAATGGATAAGAAACCCAAACTGTAATAAAATGTGTTTTTAAAAAAATGCATGTTTTTTTTTTTTTAATGGCATCAACAAAAGGCTTTCTGTGCTATGATAACCATCTTCCCAGCAGAGTTATAAAAATTCCTTGTCTACCAATGTTTATGAATATTTCGGAGTGGTAGTAATTTCTTCCTATTTTTTATGTGTTCAGTTTGTGATGGAATCAGGTGTGAAACTCATGGGCAAAATCAGAAGCTATTTCTTTCAAACAAGTGAACAAAATTCAGATTCCATCAAGGTGACATTTATCTAGATCATTCATAGTTTTCATTTAGAAAGTAACATGAATGAATGAATGATTTCAATCATTCCTTTATTCATATATAAAGTAATACTTGAAATGAAAAGAAGTAGGAAAAAATTGATATAGATGTCCATCTGTAATTTTTGGCCCCATAGCTGACAAAAAAAAATAATACTATTACAACCATCAGACTCTTCTGGGTACAGGGATGTGTAGTGCTCATTGGTTGTCCAAACATACATGATGCCCAGAGCAAACCACTGAGCTGCAGGTTATAATAAATTTTCATTGTGTTCGGACCATATGTCAATACATATGGTATAATCTAAAGAATGAAAAATGGGTATGCAGATCACCTAGGTATTTTTAAATGTGTCCAAGATACTGGGTTTAGGAATAGTGGTTATTTGTACCAGAGTGGGTAGCTGCAATATTCTGGCACAAGCTCAGCTTCCACATAGATAAATCTACCAATCTCTTGACATTTCTGAAAAAATAGACAACCAGAGGAGTCCAGGGTGGTGTGACTTGCATGGATCCCACTAGGTTTTCTTACCCGGAAAGGCATACAAATGTCAAACGCTGGCTAAAACCATGCATTTTTCCCACATTTCTGTGAGGGAGAGTTCCAAACTTTGTGGAGATTGACACAGTTCCTACCTTTTCCACATTTCTTCCAATACAAATGGTACCACACTTGTGTGGATGAGCCTAGTGCCCACAAAAGGAAATCTTCCAAAGTGCAGAATGAAAACATCAAGTTTTCAGCTTGACAATTGATCCATTTTGGTAATGTGGGAAGCTTCAATATTTGGGGCCAGGCTTGCCTGTCACCCAGGAAAACTTTCCAAAGTTAAACATTTCTGAATATTAGACATCCAGAGAAGTGTGACTTGCAGGAACGCACTAGGTTTTCATGGCTAGAATTCCCTGCAAATGTTAAGCTTAGGCAAAAATCACATATTTCATCACTTTTCTGTGAGGAAAAGTTCTGGAATACAAAGGGATCCCCAAAATGTCTACCTCGAGTGTTTTTATATTGCTTATGACAAAAACATTAGAAACTTGTGAGGCCGGCCTTAGCAGCCTTGACAGGAAAGGCCCTAAAAGAAAGTGTTTACAGTTCAAGCTTTCACCTTGCAAATTGGCCCATTTTTGAGATGTGGATTGCTGCTATATTTGGGCCTGGCCCCCATCCAGGTAAACCTACCAAACACAGACATTTCTGAAAACTAACTCCTAATGGAATCCAGAGTGAAGTGAGTTAGGTGGATCCCATTACGGTTTCCTATGCAGACTGCCCTACAAATGTCCAACTTTGGTTTAAATCACACACATTTCCTACCACCCAGCATTCCCCCTCTTCTCCCAATCAAATCAGTACCTCCTTGTGTGGCTGGACCTATTACCAGAGACTTCACGTGGTCACAGTTTTCCTCCATTCCAGCTACTTACGATACACCCAACAACACAAGTGTGGTACTGTTTTTCACGTGAGTAGTGCAGGAATGCTGGTTAGTATGAATTTTGTGTCTATTGTTGAGAAATGTCATTGTTTACTAGGTTTCCCTGGGGTGGCAGCCGAGCCTGGGTTCAAATATTGAAGTCAGACCCTACGTGACATCACAATAGACAGCATTTGGGTGCAGTGCTAAATCATTCCTCTCCCTTATTGAAAGTACATACATAAATAATGCAATAGGTGTAGTTTAGAGAAGTGTGAGAAGGATAAATGGTGTAAAAATACTTTTGTAAAATATATTTATGAATCGCAGATATCAAAATTCCTTTGAAACTTCATTCTTGACTACGGACCCTCACTCACATAGTGTGGCATGCTTCATCATCTGATCTTCCCATGTAGCACTGGGGAGCTTCATTTTGTGTTTTGTGGCATTTGTATAAGCTCACAACTATCAGAAGCATGCAGGGTTTACTGGTGGATCTGTATGTGTTTCCAAGTACTCCGTCAAGCTGATCGAATCCTGCCTGCCGTATTTAGATGTGTGCTGTTTGAAACTCTGTCCACGTCGACAGAGTGTTTTCCGTCGTGTAAGCAGCTCACCGCTTCCGACACAGTGGACTCCTCTGCTGGCAAACATTACTCCATCGCCGTCAGGGTGGGGGTAATGTGCAGAGCAAATTTAGATTTCACAGTTGTGCTGGCATTGTCCTAGTGGTGGATTCACGACTGAGGGATTCCATTGTGGAAAGTGTTCAACCATGTACCTTTCTTGTGGCTATTGGATGGATGCAAACATCCCACACTTAGGGGCCGATTACGATGTCGTTCTGAAACTCTTCTGACCGAATCGGTTTCAAAATCGTTTTTGACCGAATCGGGTTCTGCGAGTCCGACCGACCGATTACGATGCTTCCCAACATAGTTCGGTCGGACTCACATTGACTTCAATGGGAGCCTGAGTTCTGAACGAGAACACAAGCTCCGAATGAAGAAAGGGGTGGTTGGGGAAAACTTTGCACCCTGTGGCGGGCACCCCATGGTGCCTGCCACACTGTGCATGGTTGGAAAGATGGGTCCCTTGGGTACCCCCACGGGCCCCAACCGGAGGCCTCAGGGTACAGAGGGGCCTGCAACGGGCCCCCAAAGTCAGATTCTGACAGCAGTTTCGTGTCAGGCAGACCAAATCGAAATGGCTGTCCGAATCGTTCATCGTAATCGTTCGCTCGGAAACCATGTCCATAGAGCTGTACGATTCGGCTCCGAAAGACTCGGGCTGTCCGAATGACTTCTGGAACTGAATCGGACAGCCCGAACTGTTTCCGGTCAGCGTAATCGGTCGGCTGTAAATGTGCATGATTCAGTCGGAAACATAGGTTCCGAATCGGATTTTGAGGTTCCGAATACCATTCGGAGCCTTTCCAAACGACATCATAATCCGCCCCTAAATGTGTTTTGGCTAATTTCCTTCAACTACATTTCAGACCATGATCCTTTGCCATTCTACTGCAGCACAACATTTGCAAGCAGACTAACCCTGGGCGTAGTTCGCGTAGTCGCGCTACGCGAAGCTACGCGAAGACGTTAAAGCGCTACGCGAGCTACGCGTAGCTACGCGAGTGTGCGTAGTTGCTTGTTGCGCCCGTTCGCGATGCGTTTTTCTTCTTCGGGAACGCGTTGTGCGTGTTCGGGACGCTGTTTGCGTGCTCGGGGGATAGTATCTCGCAAACTTACCCATGCGGTCGCCTATGGGCGCGGCCATCTTGTTTTTCACTTGTCCCGCTCGTTCGCGATGCCTTATTTCCTGTTCCGGGTCTTGTATAGCGTGCTCGCGATGCGCATTTCATGTTCGGGAACGCGTTGTACGTGTTCGTGATGCTTTTTGCGTGCTCGGGGAGAAATATGCACGAACTTACCCACGCGGTCGCGATGGGCGCGGCCATCTTGTTTTTCACTCTATGCTATGGTTCTGGGCCTGCTTTTCTATCCTCCCTCAATTTTTGCAATCCTTAGTTTTTTACACTGTTTTTCATTTTTTTAAATTTATTATCTATCTCTCTCTGTGCCTAAGTCTATATTTTGCATTTATTTCTACTTTTTACTGTGTTTTTTTAAACTTTTCTACTGTTTTATATTACTTTCTTCTTTAAGCTCCTACTTCTTCCCCTAAATTTATTTTTCCCTTCTAATTTTTCTTTTCCGCCTCCTCCCACACACCCCAGAACCATGGTGAAGGGTAGCAGCACCAATAACGGCTCCAAGGGCAAGGCGCGTGCGCCCAAGAGCCGCCTGCCTTGCGGCAGACTGCGCCCTGCAGGGGTGCAAGCCCGGCAGCTTTTTGGCGAGGCGGAGGGGGCCGCCCTTGTTTTTTTTGTGCAGCGCCACCTCCCCTTGACCTTTGGCAGCAGGCGGCAGGCCAGGCTCCGGGTACCCTACCCAGGAGCGTCACCGCCGGTGGGCGAAGGTGCGCTGGGCAGTGTTTCGCTGCTCAGGGGTCCGGCGCACCCATAACCAGCTGGCCCATCAGTGGTCAGACATCCTGGACCGGGAGCAGGACCTGTTGGACCTGCTAGGTGTCGAGGTCGTGGGGCTTGGTGAGTAGCTAATATATATAGTAGTATAAGTATTGTGTATAATTTTTTTATGAATAACAAGAATACTGCTGCTTACATTGCAGGTAAATTACGTTTCAAAATCTTCTGTGATTGTAGGACACAGGTGCTCGGCGCTACTCTTACTTGTTTGCAACTTTGCGCTCGCTTGTCATTATTATGTAAGAGTTTACTTTAGAGAACTTAAGTTAGGTAATGCTATTGCTAGAGAGACTCTAGTGCTTCCTTTGTCCTCCTGTCAAATAGTGGTGGATGGATTGATACTAGGTTTAGTTAGTATTAGTTGATAATTTTTTAGCGGTCTGCGTGACGCATCCTCTGTCACTGAGTGCTGCTTACCCCAGTCCTTAGTAGATCCTTTTGTAGTTTGTTTAGTGAGTGGTAGGCTTAGCAGTGTCAGTCAGTAGCAGAACATCAGACGCAACCAACCAACAATTTGGTGTATGCACAAATTTATGCATGTGTCCTCCATCTCATCTATGCATTTTTTAGGGCTAAAAAAAATGGAAATGCAGACTTAGTGAACAATTGGCCCGTCTGGAATAGGTGGGCTAGATCAGGTGGTACTTAGGCTTAGTTAGTGTTCTGGATTCGAATCAATCAGAATGGAACACTGGATTAGTGTTCATAAATAAGTAGACGGTCCGTGAATCCCGCAAGCCAGTAGTCGATCGGATTCGATAGGTCAATTTTATTGCAATTATTGTTTCCTAAAACGTTTTTTGAGCGTTTTTTAGATAATTTATTTGTTTCACAGCAATTATTAATGTTTGTCTCTTTCTTTATTATATCTTACATGATCACTGATCTGCAGCACCCAGGGGCAAGAAGACGGGGTCCGAGTTGGCGGAACAACCACCAGAGGACCGCTCCTCTACCGAGGGCCCTGCTGCTGGCCCCAGTAAGTCCTCCAGTGGTTAATATTAACAATTATATTTCCCTAACTTTTACTGCACCTTATTTTTTCTGAACTATTAATTCTGGTTCCACTTCCTAATTCTATTTTTTACACAAGCTTCTTTGATCTTGACTTGACTATCTGTTTCAAAATTCTGGTTATCCCTGCCTCTAAGTTCTAACTGCCTCTGCTATGACTGACTGTACTACTACTATTAGTCTGTCTGTAGCTAAGCTTGCCCAGTTTGACACTCTTTATTTTACGGTTTTGAATAAAACTCAGATTGACCAATAGCTCTAGCCACTGAGTCCAGTCCTTTGGGTTGTCCTCTTCTAGTCTTCTTAATCTTGAGGCTTTGACAATTACCACAAACAAAATGCCCAACCAGATATTTGACTATTTTTGATATAGTACATACTACTACTGATGTGGGGATTCTGCACAGCCACATACAGAACTATGCACAAGAAAATAGGATGTTGGTGATGGGAGGTTGGACCTTCCTCACACCTCAGTCAGAAGTGAACCCACAATATCCTGAACGACTAGCTTTAGTGTCTCATTAGGTCCCCAAACCCCCACCCGAAGATACCCAATGATTACACAACCCAGAACAGATAACACCCTTTCGCTCACTCACTCGTGTAAGTCCACCACCACCACCACACCAAATACCACAGAGTCTATGTGTAAGTTCAAAAGGTTTATTTTCAACTAACAAGCTCTGTATGTTGTTCTATAAAATTCAGTGTACTACAGCCAGCTCCAACAGCAAAATGCATAAGATTAAAACAATAAACATTGTTACAAGTGCATGATAGAAGACAAAAGATCTGTGTGAATTCTGTGAGACCCCTCACCGTAGAACGTAGAAGTACTGGTTACATGCATCATTCATAAGCTCTGCAAATCTCTGGTTCGTAGAAGGGAATCTTCTGCCTGTTATGAGAAAAATGGTGCGCGTTAGATAGTATAATGCAAGCATTTCTCAGTCATGCCAAAAAGTGTAACATGTTACTTATGGCTAAGCAATACGGACTAACCGAACTCCATAACAAAGTGGCTTGTTTTTCGACCTCTTGTACGCAACACTAAGACAGTAGCTGTATGAGCTCATGTGGGCTCAAAAAGGCGTCTTACTGTTACTGCACAACAAGCTGCGAGGTAACATGCGCAAAAGACATGAAGCGAAAAATGGTTGCATGGCTCAGGCTAACTTTGCAAAGAGTAGAGTATACTATAATAATGACCCTAGGGACCATAACACTACTAGTGTCTACTGACTCTACTCTAGTACCCGATTTGGACTAGTGATGTATGTTGTATATGTATGTATTAACTTTTTTTCAATCTTGCTAGTGAAAACGAATAAATAGGGGGAGGTGTACAGGCATCTAAAAATGTGTCATGTTTTTTTCTAGGCGTACTAGCGACCACAAGTGCCGGCGGGGCCAGCGGCGATGCGACCATTCCGGAGGGGGCAGGAGATGCGGCACCTGCAGGAGCTACAGGGGTGAGCCAGCAGCAGTGGCGGGCGGTGGTAAGTTATATTCATTACTTATTGACATTGCACTAGCTGGAAGGGTGTTCACTTCACTCACTGTACTGTTGTTGAGACTTATTAGGTATGAAGTTGTAGTGAACATTATACAACGGTTGAAGAAGACACCCTTTACTTAGCATTAGCAATACATTAGCAATAGCATTAGCAGCGTGAGTTGATTAACCAATGGCCTCTTCCATCTCACTCCAACTCAGCTGTGAAAGTTTTATGGAGAAGACTAAAAGTCAGATCAGATGACCTTGATGGATGTGTTGAACAAAAAGGGAAAGAAGGGTGGAAGGAGGAAGGACGGGCGAGATTTAATATGACTGGCAGAGAAGGATATGTTGGAAGCATGGATAGGTGGCTGATAGGAATCAGATGCATGTGTTGTTGAAGGATGGGTGGAAGGTGAAAGAAGAATGGATGCCTGCCTGGGTGGGCGACACAGTATGGGTGGATACTGTGGATAGCAAGAATCATCAGCGGTGTTTGGGTGAAACTCAAAGCCAAGGCAAGCAAGGAAGGAGTGGACGCATGGGTGGTTGTTGGTGAAACAAAGTAAGGTTTGTGGAGAGATTAAGAAGAATGATAGACATTTACTTAGAATGGATGGATGCCTGTATGTATTCATCATAGACAGCATAGGTGGAGACTGTCACGGGATGCAGCGTCTTAGTTTGAAGGGAATGTAAAAGAAACCGCGCCATAGTAGCAAAGCCGAGGGGAATACAAGTTGTATTTTCAGAATACAGTTGACTCACAATAGTGTGCAAGCACATCATATATATTGTGCATAGTTAGTTATCAAGCGCCTTCCTTCGACTCCGAGGACCACTCCCTAGCTATGTTAATTTATTTTCGAATGTGTCAGCCAGCCTGCAAAGGGTGGCCTATTTGTTGGTTACACAGTCAATCAAAACAAAGTACCTTATGCAGTAGCGGTCGGTGGTGGGAGTGCTGCCGGGCGCTGATGTGGGGAGGGGCAGGGTGGGGGGTAGTAAACAATGGATTACGCGGCCAAATACAGGTAACTTTACTGTAAACATAAAAATAAATAAAGCGAATTTCATTGTGCGCACTGCACCGCCAAATGTGATGCAGTGCGCGCAACGAAATAAGTTTTATTTATTTATATGTTTACTTACCTGTAATTGGCCATAATCCAGAGTTTACTACCCCCCACCCTGCCCCTCCCCACGTCACCGCCCAGCAGCACTCCCACCACCGACCGCTACTGACCTTATGTCGTCCCCCCATATATAAGCAATGATCATTGGATCAGATATATAATCTGCCTTTTTGTAGTAGCCAGGGCACTGTGAAAGTGAAATTGAGCAATTGCCCTTCATGTAACAGAGAGAGTATGGCCAGTGCCACCCGTAATAGAAAAATACGAGCTTCCCCACCTGCAGACAGTAGTAAATAAAACTAACGTGAGTCTGCGTCATGACTCGTATGTTTGTCTTGGGTGCAAGCATAGCTGACTGAGCTGGCATGCCGGGTACAACCAGGTTATGTAATTTCGCTAAACTAGAGATAAGAAGAAGACTGGTGTACTGTGTACTGGAGTCCATAGTGCTAGTATAATGCCTGAAACTCCCACAAATGTTAGAGGCCGAGGAAGTGGGAGGATAGATAGATTATTACCACAAATGTTATGTACTGTGCTTCTTGCTAGTGCTACTGTGCCACTATGTGTTGAATTAATTTTGTGTTACTGTTTTGCTAAGAGTATTGGTTACAACAATATTCTTTTTCTTTCTTGATATAGATACTCCTTCCCAAGAAAAACCATCCCGGAAGGAGTTGGCAGCCAGGGCCCGGCGCCGGAAAGTGGAGGCCAGTTGTGAAGAGTACCGGCGGCTGGTGGCTCAGGCGGAGGAGGAGGAGGAGGCGGCAGCAGCTGCAGCCTCCTCCGAACACTGCGGGCCCCAGCCAGGCCCCACCTCCAGTGGTACGGCGCCGCGGTCTGGCAGCCGCCCGCCGCCGCAATTCTTTATCAGCCAGCACTGCTGTCCCCCACCCTGGATGCCACTGCAGGGCATTTCGCCGCCAGATGCTCCTCCGGATTTCACGCCTAGAGGAGCAACTAGAGGAGCGTGTCAAGATCCTGGTGGACAAACACCTGAAAGCCCGCCGAATATAAGAACTATAGGACCCTGTTGGATTGCCCCTTTTTTATTCCTTTTGTTGGTGGGTGGGAATTGGGCATTGGGGTTTCTGAACATTGTTTGGACTTTTTTCGTTTTGGACATTGGTTGGGGTTAGGGAGAGAGGTGGGTCAGGTGTGGGATAGTTTATTTTTGTTAGTGTAATAAATTATATTTATACTTAAACATACAATGTTAATGTTTTGTGGGGGTTACTGTTTTACGAATTTACGTCACATGGTTTCCTTGCTGCTGCAGGGCCGCAGCCAGTGTTTGATTTAAATAATCTGCCGATGATGTAATACAAACAGATAGATGCGGTACCCCTCACTGAGTTATTTGTCCTACTAGTACTGTCAGTCTCTCCTCCCAGTCCATTATACCTCCCACCAAACTTATCTTACCTGTGATTGATGATGATTAAGTTCGGCACAGCGATGGCTGCATGGTTTCCCAAGAGAATGGAGAAGATGTCATGGTTGTGGTGGTAGTAGTAGACACTGGCAGTAGCATTTGCAAAAAAAATAAAAAGAGACAGTCACTTGCCTGAGAGCGACTGTGGGAGGAGTAGTAGAACGAAGTAAAGTATAGTACAGAAGAAGACTACCAAACAAACAATATTGCAACTGCTAAAGTAAAATAAAACATAATGGTGTCGGGGACAGCCTAGTACAAGAAGTTACAAACTGTAGTTGTGTCGAGTGAGTCACTTAACTTAACACAATCGTAATTCTTAACCTTTACTGCTGTGTGGTAGGATGTTGATGATGAATCCAATCAATGCCGGCAATTAATTATGATGTATTAGGTGACGGTCCCTTTGGAAAAAAAAATTGGCTTGCACATAGACTGAGCATGGGTGGGCAAGCAGAAGAAGATCCTCGCCCTGCCTCGAAATTGAATTAGTGTTGCTTTCACCACATCTGCCCCAGCAAGCGTGTGATCAATTGGTGTACATTTAATGTAGTCACATCACACCTCAATATAAATCACAGCCCGGGGGAAGAGGGTTAGGGTTTGTTGAATGGATGGGAAGGGGGGTTTGGGGAAAGGTTTGACAAAGAAAAACAGTACGCATGGACACAACAAAAGCAAAGCGCAATCTTGGCAGACGACCATGATCTTATCCAATAAATCTATAAAGGGAGAAAAAGGAAATGCATGCATGATGATGAAGATAACTTGATGGTTAATGAGTAGTACTTACTAACTACTACTAGACAATTAGACAGTACAGGGCAGCAGTATATTCTATGCAATTTGCCTTGCCTGTAATATGCCCTCAGAGACCCAAATTCCATGTTGTACCGGGCTTACTTTTAAAGATAGCAAAGAAAATTAAAAAATAGTTGTAGGGATCAATTAGCAAACAAACAACAACACAGCACACAGTCGTAATGATTGAAGAGAAAAAAGGAATCAAATTAATTAAAAGACGAATGATGAATGATACTAAAGTTACTGTATTATCCTGGTCAAATTGTGGAGTTGAATCTCGTCCTTCCTCTTGGTCCTATCTTCCATGGACGCTCCGCACATCAATCTTGGGTGCCACTGCCTGCCTGATGCGGATTGGTAAGGTAAGTGTGAGTTGTGTCTCCCAGTATAGCACAGGGTAAAGGCCGGCCTGTAAGTGTAGATGGAAAAACAAAAGGGGTATTGAAAAATCATTAAATAAAAAAAAGCATCAATTACGGTGGAGTCCAAGAAGAGAAGAGAGAACACTTTCAGACTGAGGCGGCTTGGATATATCATGTATATTCTGTTTACAGCATTAAGCTACAACAACAACAACAGGACAGAACAGGCCCACCACAGCACCAGCCCATGACCCAACCTCCATTTACCTTACATTTTGACAGAGCCAGACAAAAGGCATATACAGCAACCTAGCATTTTCAAAATTAAGTGACTAAATCAATGCGCCGCTGTCAGTCATATGACTACACTCGACTCCACCACTACATGGACATGTAGGTCTGCTGTGTTTACTTTCTTGTTGAATTGTTGTGTTTATGTTTACCTTTTATGCCACTTCATGAAATGCAGTTATTCCTTCAATCATCTCCAATCCAACTGACTGACTGCGTGCAAAGATAGTATGGTCATCATCATGGTGTGGTACGTGTTGTCGAACTCCAACTCAGTCTGTAGTGACTCCGATTAAGTCCATATTCCATATTAAAAAATTGCAACAGATATTGGCCTGCACCTGCAGTAGTAGGAGTACAATTTGGTTATTAAACAACAAGAAGGGAAACATTGACTGTCACTTGAGTCACTTTCACTTTGTAGATTAACTAGTAGAGTAGAGTTCGACTTCATGCACAACATCAACACAACAAACAACAGCAATCGCTCAGAGTCAGCAATCATCCAATGCATGCCATCATTACCTGTCTTGCTCTTCTCTTTGGCTGTCAGATCATCAGATGCCTAGTTCTGACAGGTGTGTGTTTTTTTTAACGGGGCAGTGGCCTCATTATTACTCCACATTCATTTTGAGTGTTAGTCGCTGTTTCGGTTTTCGTCTTATTCATCTGTGGCACTTTGTCACAGTTTAAGTTGCTTCACATGGTCAGCGCTGTGATGGGCCGCGGCCTGGGTAGCGGTCATTGCTGGTCAATTGAGTTTGCACAAA
The DNA here is from genome assembly GCA_963921515.1 of Calotriton arnoldi. NCBI lineage: Eukaryota > Metazoa > Chordata > Amphibia > Caudata > Salamandridae > Calotriton > Calotriton arnoldi. The sequence goes on from CAWUFW010007617.1 coordinate 494,008, forward strand.
TGTCAGCAAGTTTCTTCGAAGAGTCTTGTCTTTCTCTGCCAAGTACCTTCTGTCCTGACAGTGATGAGCTTTGGATGCCTGCCGAGGCTGTAGCCTTTGGACAGTGAAGAGTTTACTTTTGGATGCCTGCCCAAGTTCTGACAGTGAAGAGTTGTGGATGCCTGCAGAGGCGGTAGCCTTCGGACACTGATGAGTTTCGGCTCGGAAACAAAACGGAGGATAGCTATAGTCACGTTTCACTTCTTATGGAGGGACTGTTAAAGGCAACATTTCTTGTACTCCAATGTCTGGCTTGATGGAAATGTAATTAGGGCGAGTCAGGAAGATGAAGCAGGACTCTGAAGAGTGGACAGTTAAATGCACAGACGTGCAACTCCAATAGGGAAATAAAAAGAGAAGACGGTGGTGATGGATTTGTTGTGATTTGATTTGAACCAGAAAGACAGATACACAGACAAATAAAGGAAGGAAGAAAGTAACAATTTGAAAGCCTAGTTGTCAGGGAAGAGGAGCTCGTCCTCAACTCTGGTGGTTCGGACAGAAGTAGGTCCTGTAACCCACTACTTACGTCATCCAAGTCGCTCTCCTCTTCCTGCTGTGATTCACGTATTTTGTAATCCGGTGGTATAAAGTGCTGATTCATTTTGATCATGGTTAACCTCTCCACGCTTTTGGGCGAGAGACTGGTCCTTTTCAAAGTTACAATGGCACCAGCAGCACTGAAAACACGCTCAGAAGAGACACTTGCGACAGGGGAAGCCAGATACTTTATCGCCAGCCTGCTGAGCACTGTCCATCGGCTTCTTTTCCCATACCAATACACCAATGGGTTTCGATCCATGAAGACCTCTGTTGAGTCATCCAGATAGGCCTGGACCGTCCGCTCTATGTTCAGGTGTGCTCCGATGTGCTCGGCCTGTTTTGCCTTTGCATCAGCACTGGACTTACCATACCCCTGCCGTAGAAACCAATCAGTTGCCGATTGCACTGTGGATGATCCTGTTCTTGCTGTTGTTGATGTTATTGGTAGTGTTGGTGTCGGTGACTGCTGGGAGGCAAACGCACTGCCCTCAGGCTCCGAAGTAGAACTTGACTCTGGATGCCCTGTAGTACTTGTTATGGCCTGGGGTGGGGGGCCTGTAATTACCAGCCGTTCGTTTTCGAAGTTAGTGGCTTCCTCAGCTAAGTTTTGTAGTTGGCAACATCCACTTCCGAAAAAGGAATTACTGCCTTACTGTTCAGAAATACTTTGTACCGTGGATCCAAAATTGTGGCACTAATGTAATGTTGTTGTGACACAATGTTATTTTTAATCCTTGTATTTTCAGATAAGCGAGCGGCTAAGGACTCTGCCAAATGATATGCGTCTTGTTTGTCATCCACACCTGCATAATTTTCAGACACCTCCTTCAGCTGTTGCTCTAGCATGTGCAACAATGGGATAGCTTGGCCCATAGTACAGTCCTCCCTGCTGACTTCACGTGTGAAGATCTCAAAAGGAAGTAGCATCTCCCTCAGGCATTTAATGAGGTCCCATTGACCCATCTCAACGGTCATGCCTCTCACAGTAGGTTCCCCTAATCTTTGCATGACATAAGCATTGAGTGGTATGTACGGGTCAAACAGACGATCAAGCATGTAATAAGTTGAGTTCCAACGTGTTGGCACTTCCTGGATGAGTGCTTTGACTGGCATTTTATGCTCATGTTGAATGACCCTCAGCTGCTTCCGGGCTTTAAAAGAATGGCTGAAATGTGTGCATATTCTTCTGCAGGTGGCCAGTAAGTTGCTGACTTTGGATTCATTTTTCAAAAAGTCTTGAACAACAATGTTAATGCAGTGTGCCAAACACGGGACCCTGAAATAGCCACCATCGCCCATGGCCTTAACTACATTACTGCCATTGTCCGTGGCAACAAAACCAATCTTAAGCCCTCTTGGGCGCAGCCACTCAAAGATCTTGGTGTTAAACTCTTCCAAAATGTTTGCAGCAGTATGAGATTTCTCCATGGCAAACAGTTGCATGTTTGCGAGTGGCATAAAAAATCTCAGCAGCGTCAACACCAGCAGATATCTGTTCTCTAACCCCCGCAAAAGAGATCCAGTGTGCAGTGATGCACATGTAATCTGTGGCTTGGCAACTGGTCCACATGTCTGTTGTCAGGTGGATACTGTGAACAGCACTCTGCTTCAAGGCTTTTCCAAGCAATTCCAGCACGTCGTGATGTAGTGCTGGAACAGCAACTCTGGCAAAATAGTAGCGGCTGGGAACATGCTATTTTGGGCAGATGGTTGTCACAAATTCCAGAAAACCCACCCCTTCAACAAAAGAAAATGGGAGAAGGTCCAGTGCTAACATTTTAGCCAGCTTCGCATTGTACAAACATGCTATTGGGTGGTTGCGTTCGTACTGCCCCTCCCCCCCAAACATGCTGATAATGGTAGGCTGCATGGTTTTCCTTTCTCTTAGGCTCAACAACGCACTTTTTTTCATTGCGGTACTCCTTAGTGTCTCAGGCTGACTCTTACTCTTGTGACACTGAGATGTTGCTGAAGATGTGGGTGACGTTAACACTGCACTGCTGGGGACAGGGAGACTTTGTATACCACTACCAGAGAGAATGTCTCCCTGTCCTTCCTCTTCCACCGTGATCGGATCTTCTACTCCTTTATCCCCACCAACACCAATGGTTGCAGTTTTTATGCCGCGAAGGTGGTCCTCCCAGCTGATCAAGTGGTGTTTTTTCAGATGGGTTATTTGGCCTCCGGTACCATAGTTTGTACCAAGCTTACCACGACTAACAGAGGTATTACAAATGGAGCATATAGCAATGTTCTCCTCCTTTTCGCTAACCGTAAAGAAGTCCTAAACTGGGGAGCTTAACTTTTGCCTCCTGCTGGAGGTGCCACTTCCAATGCCGGATGAACTGGAGGGTGTGTGTTGAATTTGACTCTGTGCTGTACCACTACCTACTTCTACTGAGGTGGTGGTTGTGCTGGATGTAGGTCGTTGCCGGGCCTTTGCTAATGCAAATATGGAAGCTGTAGGTCGTGTTGGTGTTACCTGTGGAGGTATGCGTGCTACATCCCTAGCAGCGATTTTGGATAGGGTAATAATGTTTGTCTCCATCTCCTCGGGCCGGGAGTGATGTTCGTGATGACTGGCTCATCATCATCATCCTGTTGTTCTACATCGACCTCCATAAGTGTAAGGCTTTCTGGAACCTTCCTTTTCCCTAGCTTGGTCTTGGGACGTGTCTCCCTCTCAGACTCAGTTTGTGGCTTCCAAGTGGCATCTAGATCATCAGAAGGGGGCTTGGCGAAGAACTTGATGGACTACCCTCCTTTTCCTTGCTGGAGATTTGGAAGACAATAGATCTTCTGAATGAGTGGCTTCTTCTTCTACCTCTGCATGAGGCTCAATTTCCTGAACTGCCCCTACTTCGGGATGAACAACAACTACTATTGCGGGCGGTGGTTGCGGCTGTTGTTGTTGTTGACCACTTATCTGCTGTGTTTCCTCCTGCGTTGATTGGGTACTACTTTGAAATAGCGATAAGTTTATCTCAGGCTCAGCATCACTGCTTTCCACCATTAGGCTGGCTACCTCTTCCACACTCATGTGCTTGGGCCTGGGTTGGTGGGTTGGGCCCACTGATGCGGAGGTGCTGCCCCCAGCTTGCCCCCCGGACACCGCTGCTGCAGGCGTAATTTTTTTTTCTCCCAAAAAAGGTATTGGGCGGCACACCAGACTTAAGTGTCACTTCCTTCTTCTGTTCCTTCTTCTCAATAGCAACTTTCTTGGTACTGGAGGACCTGGTACCTGCTTTCTTTGGGCCCATCTTCTTCAGATGTCAGCAGCACTCAGTTGCAGAGATGTCTGGTCAGGTCACACGTCACGCAGGATGTCTGTCTGGCAGTGCAACGGGCAATGATGACACACCTCCTCCTCAGTCTTTTGTGCACCTAAAAGCAAAAAAGCCAGAAGAACATCAGTCAAACAATAGCACAAATCAAACTAATATAATATATAAATTAGTGTGTGGTTGTCTCAATTATTAAATTTTAGAAACTCCGTGAACAACAACAGTGTAGCCATTTATGAGACTTTGACAACAAGGCCAGGGTTTCCTGGTGTACTGTGTAGTGTGTACACTCAGGAAGAATAAGAATAGCAAAGAACAAAAACTAAAATGTAGTGAAGCATGTTTGGCCTAAATTTGTGCATCATGTGGGATGGATGCAGCATCAGGGAGCTGCAGCTGGAAATGGGGATGGATTTGGAAGCAGTAAGACAAGAGGAACAATGGAAAGACACGCAGGCCTATGTGGCAAAAACAGCACACTACTAACTACCACCACAAAATGGCCCCCAGCAACATGGTCACTCACAGGCACAAGGCACGGCAAACAATGAACTCAAGCAGGCCTATATATGGCCAGACAAAGGATGCCTGATAAAACACACACAGCTTTAATGCAAAAACTAAAATCCACATGGCTAAAAACAGTTTGGAAAGTTAGACAACAACTACAACAACAACACATACACACGCAAAAAAGGCATTTATTTAACACACTCAAAAAGTGAAATAGACCCCCCCAAAAAACCCACATTTTGCAATTTAATCCAATGCCATCCATGGCCTAAATGATGTTAAAATTCAACAGACAACACAGAAACAGTTTTTATGCACCCATGATGACTACCTCTGGGCCTACTGGCAGACTAGGCCGCAAGCTTGGAGGCCTATGGCAAAAGCACAGTGGCTGGTCCCACAAAATGGCCACCACCACATGGCCAGGCCACCCACAACATCAAGAAAAGGAAGACAAGACAGACAATGCAGGCCTATGGCAAAAGCACAATGCCTGGCTTTACAAAATGGCCGCCACCCACATGGCCAGGCCACCCACAATAACAAGAAAGTGAAGACAAAGGACAGGACCAGGAAGTTGGAGACTCTGGGCAACTTCCTTCCTCTTGAAAAAAATTATTTAAAAAAAAAAAGTGACTCCTTGCTCACAAAACTACAACTAAATGACAACCTGAGGAGTTTTTGGAGCAAAATGAACTAAATCATCATTTTCGAGAAGGTTTTATGCTGCTCGAGAGATATTCTTCGCCAGATTGTAAATTCTGCGTGTTTGGCATCGCAATCGTCACAAAAAGTCGTTATCGCGCGCGCGAAAACGTATATTGAGCGCGCGAAGAAGATAAAAAGTGTAAGTACGTGTTGTCGCGCAGTGCGGAGTTGCCCAAAGTCCGCGAGCTGAACGCCCAGGGTTACCTACTGGCTGAAAAGGCCTATTTATTTAACACACACCAAAAAACTGAAATACCACCCCAAAACCCACATTTTGCAATTCAATCCAATGCCATCCATGACCTAAATGATGTTAAAATTCAACAGACAACACAGAAACAGTTTTTATGCACCCATGATGACTACCTCTGGGCCTACTGGCAGACTAGGCCGCAAGCTTGGAGGCCTATGGCAAAAGCACAGTGGCTGGTCCCACAAAATGGCCGCCACCACATGGCCAGGCTACCCACAACAACAAGCATAAGCCAAGGGGAACAAAGAAAAGACATGCAGGCCTATATGGAAAAAGCAGCACACTACTAAACTACCACCACAAAATGGCCCCAAGCCACGTGGTCACTCACAGTCACAACAGGCCATGGAAAACAATGAACTCAAGCAGGCCTATAATATGACCAGACAAAGGAGGCCTGCTAAACAACACAGCTTTAATACAAAAATGCAAAAACGAAAATCCACAGGGCTACGAAAGGTTGGAAAGTTACACAACAAGCACACACACACATCCAACAAAGGTATATATTTATTAACACACACCCAAAAAGTGAAATACACCCCAAAAACCACATTTACCAATTCAATCCAATACCATCCATGCCCTACATGATGTTTAAATTCAACAGACACCACAGAAACATGCACCCATGGGTACCTCTGGCTCTGGGCCTACTGGCTGAAATTCCAATCAAAGAAAAACAACTAGGCCCTGATGGAGCAGTAAAAATAAAAATTTTAACCCCTAACAAATTTTATAATTAATTAAATAAAATGTTCGTTTAAATGTATTAATCAACACCGTATGTGTGGGAATGGTAATATGCTAATGTGTGTGCTAAATAATCTATTAATAAATGTCTATGTGTCTAATTATAACGTAAAAATAAATGCGTACTAATAAAAATAAATGCATGTTATTGTGCTTCATAGAAATAAAACGTGTCGTTGCAAAAACAAATAGTGATGGTAAGTAAGGAACAGCTTAAATGTTGCTTTCTGCTAGGTAACAACTAATTGGGGTACGTAGACGGGAGGGAAACGAAAGGGATATTTTTCTCTATTTTAATTATGTTTTATTTGCCTCAAATTAGTGCTTCTAAAGTAGAACCGAGTGGCGATATAAAATGGCCGCCAGTGGGAAGATGTGCGCAGGCGCAAGGGGACACGTGGTACGGGATGAGATTGAAGAAATCTGGAACCTCGTGATGTCTCTGAGAGGCTAGGATGCAAGAAATGGTCAAGGCTGGTGTGACCTAATTGAACTGATAGTGTGCCATGATGATCAGCGGAGAGCCCGTGAGAAACAAGTCTAAGAGAAAGGACAATGACTGCGGAGTTCTCGAATGTGTCGAAAGAAGTTACAAATGAACTGATCGAATCGGATGGAAATGTTTAAGCGTATGGGAAAGGAAATGATCCAAGGACCCTTGAATCCAAGAGAACTTGATTAAAGAATGAATAAGCTGACATGCATGGACCAATGAAAGAAAAGCGTGATATTAATGTTGCAACAGTGAGTTAGCAAAGTTAGAATTAGGGTATAAGAGGGCCTACTCTTAGTGGGAGGGGTACACAAGTTCCAGTCAGAATTGATGTCAGTCGTGGTTGCAGTCACAGTCAGGAGAGGAGTTGAAGAGTCGTGTTGGTGGCTTCCAGTGCTGGGTGGTCCTGATCGATCCCTTATTGAGCGGGAGATGCTGAAAGACTGTTAGAGGAGACGGGTTGCAGGTAGCTGATGCTGACGAGCTGAAGTTGCTGTTGCTGTCTTAATTTTACAGTTGAGTATGAGAATCAGGCTATTTCTAATTCCTAACTTAGGTTAGAAATCATTAGGCAAAATTAGGAAGTTAGGCAGGTAATTAGGGTTTTGGCTTCATGACAAAAATTTCCTTTCTGCAATAAATTGATTATGTTTAATAAAATTGTGAATTTAAGATTGAATAATTGAATAAAGTATTAAAAATTCTTTTCATGCTTTTAAAATTATATAAAATGTAAGATTCTTTAAACTTAAAATGACTCAGTGGTTATTTTCCTAAATGATTGTGACATAGGAAATTGTTTATTGTGATTCAGCTGGTCTTAATCACTATGAACTAATTTCTTAAATGAATGATTCATCGACAAATAATGAGCAGGAATATCTTAAGAAATAACTAAAATAAAGGGACAAAATAAGGTAATAAGATATCCTGGCTCTTCCAGCGGTACATAAAAAGGTGTTCTCCATTTAGTTCTTATGCTTCTCCTAGGAGTACAGAATTTCACAAAGGTGTAAAGGAAATCCAGGAGTGTGCGTGTGTGTTAGACGATGTTTATGGGCCCCATCGTCATGTGGATATGAGAAATATAGTTTGCCCCTGGATGACCTATAAGTGACCTAGGAGGTGAATAGTTTTTATTGTACGCGCTGCATCAGATTTCTTGGTAGCAGAGTTATGGTTTTCTATAGATTAGTTTAGTGATTATTGTTTATTGATTATTGATTATTTTTTTGATGACTAACACTATATGTTGAGTCACGTTATGTTATATGTAAGTTTTCACGCTTCTGGGATGTAGGAAGTGGAACACGTGTGGCAAGAGAAGTCACATGGAATTTGGTACATGGTCTGAATTCATTTTGGTTATAACGCAGGTTGTGTTATGTTAGGGATTTCGGTGTGAAAAGTGTGTAAATGAAATAGCAAATCACGTTTACTTGTGAAACTTTGGCCTTAATTCTCAGGAGCCTAGTCTCCACATGTGTCTTATCCCCAGAGAAACGAGTAAATTGTTTGTTTGAAAGAAGGGTAAGGTAGAGGGAAGTGCTACTTTATCGGCGAGAGTAAATAATTCTGTGGTAGGGTAGAGGTAAGCGCTGCCTACTGGAAAAACAGGATTCTTGTGTAAAAGGACAAGGCTGTCACTTTGTTTAGCGAATCAGACTATGGAATTGTTTATTTGTTGTAACTAACGAAAAAAAAAAAAACAGTGAAAAGAAAAATTGCCGATAAATTTTGTAAAGGAGGGGTAAAGAGTAGAAGTGACGTGGAAAAGTGCTGCGCTAGGATTGGATAGTGCGCTAGTCACGTGAACACAGAGCAGGAGTGACGTAGAAAAGTGCCGCGCTAGGATTGGTTGGTTCGCGGACGGTGGAAATTGTTCTGATTGGTACGTTAGTGTGAATCGCGCTGTAATTGGTCGAAGTTCCGTACACAGAAACAGCGTTAGAATAAAGAGAAAACAAATAGAAAACATGCCGTATTACGAGTATGAAAGGGAGAGAACGTCATGGACGACGAAATTGAAGAATTTCTTTAAGAAAGACAAAAAGGTTGTGACTAGAGAGGGACAAGTAATTCCTCCGCCGAAATCAGCAGCTTCACATATGATGCTGAAATATGGGTATCATACGTGCATATGGTTGGACAATTGGGTAAAATATACAAAGAATGATGGAGCATTGGCTTTTCCTGAAAATGGTTCTTTTAATGTAGCGGTTTTACGGAATCTAAGAGAAAAAATGTTTAAATTGGAACCTAGACCTAGACCGACACAGTTTGAGGCTTTAACAGAATGGGAAGATGAGATGTACGAGCGAGAAAGGTTCAGAGGAATGAAAGGTTATGAGTTTGTGCCCGGAAGATTGTGGGGAATGAATCATGAGGACAGAATAAAACGATGGAGATGTGCTAACATGACAGGAGGTTTGTTTCCAGCTTTTACAGTTGAGGAAGGGACTAAGAAAAACGGACTGAGAAAAAGAAACATTTAGAGAGAGAAAAGTATATGCATGAGAGCGAAACGGATGACGAGTTGCTGGAAGATATTTTAAATAGAAATCCACCTCCGTATCAGCAGAGTTCTACAGTGGTGACACCAAATGCGCCACCAATAGAGACTATGCGAAATAAAAGTCCGGAAAAGAGAAATGAAGTAAATAGGTCACAAGAACAAATGAGAGCTTCTCAAAATGAGGGAATAGAAAGCGACAATGCAAGTGAATTGGCAAGGACAACAAAAGAACTAACTGAGAAAATTAGAGAATTAACGAAAAATATGGAAGCAGTTACTGTGCCTGTAACAATAGGTCCAGTAATACCAGTTTTTGAGAATCAGAAAATTGATGAGCGAGCTTTGGTGATTCCCTTAAGTTCACAATTTCAGAGAGAAAAGGAAAGAATGGAAACAAGTCCAGGTACAAGCAATTTGGCTAGTGCTTACAGACCAAGTCCACCTGAAAATTTAACAGTAAATGAGTGTAACGGTAGGAAAATACCTATGGTAACTGAATCTGCAACAGTGACACCTGAAAAGAGTGGAAATTGGACAGAAATAAATAGTACTCCCATAGGTCCGACTCCTGATGAGTTAAATGAGTGGATGAAAGCTTTTAAAATAAAAGAAACGGAAGAAAAACCATTAGATGTGATCAGATTAAAAATTGACATGGAAGAATTAATATTAGGAACGATTGGTACTGAAAAGATAAAAAATTATCAGGATGATGAAATAATGTTTCTGTGTAAAAGTATAACATGGAGGGCAAAGAATTTACATGACAAATTAGAAGAAGTGGCTAGTGAGATTGGAATAGATTTTGCAAAAGTAAAAACATTACAGAAACCATACAGAGTGGATTTTTGTGAAAAAGATATTGAAAATTTGAATACAGCAGGAAGGCTGACACAGATAAAAGAGTTGATTGTTTTATTGAGAAAATGGGGTGATGTGGACAGATGGAAGGTTAGATGGACAAAGAAGAATGAGAAAAGTATAGACAAAGGTTCATTGGCTTTTATGGTAACAGAAAAAGAACCTGTTGTTAAAGAATACCCTATGAGAGAAACTCCAGGTGGTAGTTATGTGCATGTTCCATGGACTAGGCAGGACATCCTGTCATTTACAAATGACTTTCCAAAACTAAGAGAGAAGCCAGTTGAATGGTACCGACAGGTAGAAAGGTTTGTAAAGGTCTCAAAAGTGTTGTGGATAGATTTGGATGGATTGTTTGACATAGTGGTACCAACGGATCTGTGGTCAGAATGTAAGATTACAGTTGACTGGCCAGCTACAGAATATCCAAGAGATCCTAAGACAGGAGCTCCAGGACCAGATGTGATGAAGAAATACGACAAAGTGATTACCTTTTTGAAGAATAAGATTCCTCCCAAAGAGACAGATTGGGTTAAGATTGATAGAACTACACAGGAAAGTAAGGAGTCTGTACATGCATATTATGAACGTTTGTTATTGGTTTTCAAGCAGTATAGCGGTTATGAGGAATTGAGTGAAAAGGACATGAGTCATTTTGTATACCGATTTGTGTTTGGCCTGAAACAAGAAATAAGCGATATGATTAAACAACATATGATAAACTGGCAAAATGGAAGTGTAGATGAGGTGTTGAGGTATGCTAAGTATTGTAGTGATGAAATAGAAAGTAAACAGCGTAAATTGAAAGAAAAGGCGATGTGGGCACAAGTGAAAGTGGCAGAGAAACAAGAAGCCCAATTGGACAATAATAATGGAAATGAATCAGGACAGAATAAGATGCGACCAAACATAGGTAAAGGAAAAGGACAGGTGAGTCTAGAAGAGGCAAAGAAGAAATGGCCATGTCATAATTGCGGAAAATTAGGGCATTGGAGGAATGAGTGTAAGTTCCCACCTAAACCTAATCCGGAACATCAATCATTAACTCCACAGGTGCAGAATGAGGTAGTTGTTCAACAAAGTCAGGTGCCACAACCACCACTTCCCAACATTGTTAACCAGCAAAGATACAGTACAGAAACAGGATTCTACGGAGGAGAGCAGGTAACACAGTTGCCGCGAGCAGCTAACATTTCTCAGTATTGGTTGCGTCAGAGTGAGGATGACCCGGATGAAAGTTTCTGACGGTGCGCAGGAGAGGGGAAAGAGTGCGTGCTTGGCGCAACTCTAGAGGTAGATCAGTCTGGTCCCTTTGTGGATGGAGAAGTGAATGGTGCAAACGTAACATTCCTTGTCGATACTGGAGCTACCCGTTCTACTGTTAGGTCAGTGGAAATTCCGAACCTTCCTCTCTCAGGTGAATACATCCAAGTGGTAGGAGTAGCCAATCAGCAGATTAAAACCCCACTTACTGAATTGGTAGAAGTAAAAATTGGTTCTTTTAGCAAAATGCATAAATTTGTAGTGTGCGACTGTAGTCCTGTAAATCTTTTAGGTCGGGACCTTTTGTGTAAAATGAATTGCACAATTTATTGTACGCCAGATGGAATAGGTTTTCAGACTTCAGATGAAGATGTTTTGTACAAAGTAACTTTGATGAATCAAGAACCTGAAACGAATGGTTTGTTTCCTGCATTTGATGCAGAAAAACTTCCAGAAGAACTAAAAAGTGCTGTAAAAGAAAGTGTGTGGGATTTTACAGGTGAAGACATTGGGTTAATGAGAGAAGTTGATCCTGTAAAAGTGACAGTGAAAGAAGGGATAATTTATCCAAACACGCCACAGTACAAATTAACTCCAGAAATAATTGAAGGAATAACTCCTGTGATAAATAAAATGATTGAACAAGGAATTCTGAAAGAAATCATGAGCAGTCCATGTAATTCACCTATTATGGGACTGAAAAAGCCAAATGGAACATATAGAATAGTACAGGATTTGAGAAAGATAAACAAAATAGTTGTACCATGCTGTCCAATAGTGCCAAATCCTGCAGTGATTCTATATCAAATTCCGCATGAAGCTGAGTGGTACACTGTGATAGATTTGTGTCACGCATTTTTTTCTATTCCTTTGCATCCAGATAGCCAGCCATTATTTGCATTCCGTTTCGGAGAGCGTATTTTGGCATGGTGCCGAATTCCACAGGGGTATACAGAAAGCCCCTCAATTTTTAATCAGATTCTAAAGAAATCTCTGGAAGATTTGAAGATGCCAGAAAAATCAGTGATGGTGCAGTATATCGATGACCTATTGGTGGCATCGAAAACCAAAGAAGCATGTGTAAATGACACAATTGCTTTGCTGAACCATTTAGAGAAAAGAGGACATAAAGTGTCTCCTTCAAAATTACAGTTTTGTCAGAAAGAAGTCCAGTATTTAGGACATAAAATTGAGAAAGGAGTGCGGAAAATAGCGACAGAAAGAGTAAGAATGATTCAAGGAATGAGAGCACCAATGACTCAAAGAGAGGTAAGAATGTTCTTGGGAATGGTTGGATATTGTCGACAGTGGATAAGTGGATTTTCTTTGATTGCAAAACCCTTACAAAAATTGACAAAGAAAGATGTAAAAGACCCTTTTGAGTTAAACAAAGAAGAAATGAAATCTTTCAAAGAATTGAAAAAGAAACTGTGTGAGGCCCCTGCATTAGGCATGCCTGATTATGAGAAGGATTTTGAGTTATACTGCAGTGAAAGAGATGGATGTGCATTTTCAGTACTGGTACAAAAACACGGCACCATGAAGAGGCCTATAGCTTACTTCTCAGCTGTTTTAGATCCTATAGCAAAAGCATTGCCTGGGTGTCTGAAAGCAGTTGCTGCTACTTGTGTAAGTCTGGAACAAAGTGAAGGTATAGTGATGGGGTATCCACTGAGAGTGTATGTTCCCCATTCAGTAGAAATTCTTTTGACAAGAACAAAAACACAGTACATGACACATAGTCGGCTGACTAAGTACGAAAAAGTCATCTTGAGTGCTGAAAATGTGACCATAGATAGATGCATAAATGTAAATCCTTCTACATCATTGCCAGATGAAGAGAGTATAATTGAACAAGACGAAGTAGATCATGATTGTCTGAATGTGCTGGAATATTGCACAAAACCAAGAGCTGACATAAAAGATGAACCATTAAAGGAATCGGATTATGTCATGTTTGTAGATGGTTCATGTTTACGCACAAAAGAAGGAGTGTTAAGCGCAGCTTACGCAGTATGCACAGTGGCAACTGTGATGGAAGCGTCTTGTCTGAAAGGAGTTAGGTCTGCCCAAGTTGCGGAACTAATTGCTTTGATTCAAGCATGTAAATTGGGGAAAAATGTACGAATCACGATTGTGACCGATAGCCAATATGGTTTCGGCATCGTACATGATTTTGGTCAGATTTGGTCACAAAGAGGATTTTTGACATCTGCAGGAACACCTATCAGAAATGGAGAGTATGTTAAAAAACTGCTTGAGGCGATACAGTTGCCTAAACAAATAGCTGTAGTGAAGTGCAAGGCGCATAAGAAAAACGAAGATTACATAGCGGTCGGCAATAATTATGCTGATGAGATCGCTAGATATTGTGCGGGAAAACATGGCGTCCCTGAACAAAAATAGAGAAAGGGAGCATGTCTCTTGTCCTTTGCTTTTCACTAATACTGTTGAAACATGGGATGAAGTAAGGCAGTTACAAGAAACAGCAAGAGATGAGGAAAAAGATTACTGGATAAAAGTAGGATGTAGAAGACAGGAAAATAATGGTGTGTGGGTATACAGAGATGAAAGACCAGTTATGCCTGATAGCATGATTGCAGACATGGCACGGATGTACCATGGACAAGCTCATATTGGGAGAGATGCAATGATCAGACTTTTTAGACAGACCTGGTATAACCCAAAATTCAGAGCCATTGCTGAAAGTCTTTGTCAAAGATGTCTTATTTGTCAACAGTTTAACCCAGGAAGAAAAACCGTAGTGAGTCTAGGAACAATAGGACGAGAAGGAGGTCCATTCACAAGAATACAGATGGACTTTATCGAGATGCCCCCTAGTAACAGATTAAGATCTGTTCTAGTGGTCGTCTGTTTGTTCTCTCGTTGGGTGGAGGCATACCCCACAAGAAGGAATGATGGAACAACAGTGGCAAAACTTATGCAGCGAGAGTTCATTCCAAGGTATGGTTTTCCAGTCACGGTTGAGACAGATAGAGGAACACATTTCCAAAATGAGTTGATCCAATTGATTTGTGAAGCTCTGAGTATTAAACAAAAATTGCATTGTGCCTACAGACCAGAGGCATCTGGGGTAGTAGAGCAGATTAATGGAACAATTAAAAACAGATTGGGAAAAATGTGTCAAGCTACAGGACTCAAATGGCCGGATGCACTGCCTCTTGTTCTGATGACCATCAGAAGCATCCCAGAAAAGAAAACGGGACTCAGTCCTCATGAGATGATCATGGGACGAGCAATGAGACAAGCACACGTACCTGTCAACAAGTTATTAACTATAACTGATGATCTAGTACTGGATTATTGCAAGGGACTGGCTGATGTGGTGCATTCTGTGTTTCATCAGGTTGGACCGGATGCGACCACTCTTGAAAGAAAACCAGCCCACGACTTGAATCCAGGAGACTGGGTCCGCATAAAAGTCCACAAGAGAAGAAACTGTCTAGTTCCACGTTGGGATGAGCCAAGACAGGTAATCCTAGTAACAACGACTGCTATCAAGTGTGCAGGAGTGAAGAACTGGGTTCATGCCAGCCACACAATCAGAATTCCAGAACCTACAGATCGACATGTGAGTCGGCGTCTGGAAGTGTGGGATAAAAGTTTAACGGCTGGGCCAACCAAGATAAAAGAAAGGGTGCCAGAACTTGAAGATCGACCTGAAAGTCGACATCTGGAGACCCCAACGGAAAACACCTCTAGAGAAGAAGAGGAACAAGAAGAAGAAGAAGAAAGAAATTCAGAAGTTCCAGAACTTGAAGATCGACCTGTAAGTCGACATCTGGAAATATCTGACACAACTTCAGGATCTGATGATTCAGCTGCAAACTGGGAAGAATTCCGAAAGAGAACTTGGGGTTATAAACCAATTAGAGAAGAAACTGAGCAAGAAATTGAGTTAGATGAACAACCAAGTACAAGTTATGGTGGAAATCCTTCAGAAACAATATTAATAGATGAAGTAGGGAAAGAAGTACACAAAAAGTTAGAAAATCGAGAAGAACCTCGAGGAGCAATAGGGATAGATAGAGAAACAGGAGAACAGGGAAATTTAGAAACAGAAAAGGAGAAAAACACCAAATCGGAAGAACCCCGAGGAGGGACAGTAATAAGGGAAAACAAAAAGGAGAAGACAGATCCACCAGTAGGAGATGACGAGATTATAAGTTTCAAAATAAGAGACAATAGTGAGACAGTTGAAACAGAAACAGAAGAAAGTGGAGGAGAGGAAAAAGCAAAGACTGAATCAAGAAAAAGAAATTGGAAATCAGAAAGAGAAGAAAGAGAAGGTGAAGCCAAAAGGCCAAGAAAAGGAGATAATTGGCCCAACAGCTATGTCAGAAAATTGAGATATAGAATAATAAGAGCGGAAGACGAAGATGCTGAACAAGTAAATGAAGTAACAAGTCAAAAGGGACAAGAAAAACCCAGTGGAAAAAGATTACAAAAGTCCAAAAGGACAAAGAAAGTGAATTCAAAATTTAAGTCACCTGAGTGGCTGTATATTGCACTAACTGATTACAAAGAAGAAGAAGAAAACACTCACGGAAACCAGAGACTGAGAAGTCGGATGGGAAAAGGTGAGATGCAACAAAACTGAAGTGAAGACTTATAGTGCTTCTGCCGGACGTGACAAATTTACTGGACGTGACAAATCACCGGATGTGACAACGAAAGAATTCTGGAGAGAATTAAAGAAAGTACCAAGCAAAGACTTTTTGAAAGCAGAGTGGCATCTAAGTCATTTCTGAGGTGTAGTGACACAATTTTCTGAAACTTAACAAATAGAAAAAGAAAAATGGAAAATAATAGGGATAGAAGAGATAAATGTGAATATATAAAGAGATGGTGCAAAATGTGCTGTTTTTGTACAGGGTTATTAATGACCATATGGATAGTTTTAGCAATCACAATTCCTATTAGTGTAGCTGTGATAGAAGCAAAGAATGATACTAAACCAGAAAAAGAAACTAATATTAAAGAACCAGTTATTTTAAGAAGTAGTGCAGAGTTGCATAAGGATAGGTCAGTAACAGATTTCTCAAAGAATGTTTTTACAAAGTTGTTGTATGAGTACGTAAAAACAATGGAAGTAAGAGATTGTTATGTTTGTATGCAGTTGCCTGCATCAGTATCCGAAGGTGTGACTTATCATCACCTACCTTTGACTTATGGAATAACATGTAGTGTAATAGCAAGTTTATTTTATAAAACAGGTAGATTAGAATCTTATTATACTGATATAGATAAGATTTTTGCAAACATTCCAGTAGTACCAGAATTTAACAAAGTAAAACCAGCAAAAGTTTTAGGAGAATTCTTTTAGAACATAGAAAATTAATGTTAGAAGAAATAGTTAGTAACAACCTTACCTGTGAGTTGAAGAAAAGGTATTTTTAGATATGGTTGAAGAAAAAAGAATGAAATTTCAGAAAGAAGCAATAAAAGAGGAAGGAAAACGCTTATGGACGTTTGAGGAAGGAAATCATGAAGGGAAAAAGATAAATGCAGCAATGACATTAGACTGGCCGCAAACAGGAAAGTTGTGCATTAAGAGAAATAAGACAGTCTATGACAATTACTTTGTAGGTTCCAGTATCTGCCATGATAATTATCAAATTCTGGGAGGTTGGGGATTCAAAGGTGGAAAAGACCCAATATTTCCAGGTATCTATTATATTTGTGGGAATAGAGCTTATTACAGGTTACCGGACCATTGGTATGGAACTTGCTATGTAGGCCTGGTCTTTCCCAAATTTTTTCACATGGACAGAGAAGAAAAGGGAACATACAAGATGATTAATAGATTTACACGTAGAAAGAGGGAAAGTTTTTCAGAAATTGTAGGTGATATTTTTGGAGCATTGATACCAGCAGTGGGAATATCTTTGAATGCATTTAAAATTGGAAGTTATCCACAGTAGTAGATCGTTTATCTACAGATACTGCGGGAGGGTTCTTAATGGTAAATACCGAAATGGTTGCCATGAGAGCTATGGTGATGCAAAATCGGCTTGCCCTTGATATTCTTTTGGCAAAAGAGGGTGGAGTCTGTGGAATGTTGAAAGTCCAACATTGTTGTACTTACATTCCTGATAACAGTGAAAATATACAGAAGTATATTACAAATATTACAAGTTTGCACAAAGAACTAGTTCCACTGGAGGTTGAAAGTGTTTTGGGAAAACTTGGTAGAGGGTTTTCCTCAGTAGCAAATTGGTTAACTAGGATGAGTAGACTAGTGATAGGGAAAGTTATAATAGTAGCAACTATAGTAATATTATTAGCCATGATGTTGAAAATAGTAATCACATGTATAAAGAGAAAAGTAAGACAGAATAAGATAAGAAGAAATAACAGATTAATGAGAGAAAGAGAGAGAGAAATGGGTGAAATTGAGTTGGAGAAAATGAAAGAAAGCATGTACAAAGAGACTAAAAGGCAAGATGAAGAAGAAACAGATGTATAAATAACAGAAGGCAAAGGATGAAAGACATGCTGCCTGAAAAGAAGTATGACTTGGGTTTTATGTGGTGATTTAAAAATCACCAAAGGGGGGATTGATGGAGCAGTAAAAATAAAATTTTTAACCCCTAACAAATTTTATAATTAATTAAATAAAATGTTCGTTTAAATGTATTAATCAACACCGTATGTGTGGGAATGGTAATATGCTAATGTGTGTGCTAAATAATCTATTAATAAATGTCTATGTGTCTAATTATAACGTAAAAATAAATGCGTACTAATAAAAATAAATGCATGTTATTGTGCTTCATAGAAATAAAACGTGTCGTTGGAAAAACAAATAGTGATGGTAAGTAAGGAACAGCTTAAATGTTGCTTTCTGCTAGGTAACAACTAATTGGGGTACGTAGACGGGAGGGAAACGAAAGGGATATTTTTCTCTATTTTAATTATGTTTTATTTGCATCAAATTAGTGCTTCTAAAGTAGAACCGAGTGGCGATATAAAATGGCCGCCAGTGGGAAGATGTGCGCAGGCGCAAGGGGACACGTGGTACGGGATGAGATTGAAGAAATCTGGAACCTCGTGATGTCTCTGAGAGGCTAGGATGCAAGAAATGGTCAAGGCTGGTGTGACCTAATTGAACTGATAGTGTGCCATGATGATCAGCGGAGAGCCCGTGAGAAACAAGTCTAAGAGAAAGGACAATGACTGCGGAGTTCTCGAATGTGTCGAAAGAAGTTACAAATGAACTGATCAAATCGGATGGAAATGTTTAAGCGTATGGGAAAGGAAATGATCCAAGGACCCTTGAATCCAAGAGAACTTGATTAAAGAATGAATAAGCTGACATGCATGGACCAATGAAAGAAAAGCGTGATATTAATGTTGCAACAGTTAGTTAGCAAAGTTAGAATTAGGGTATAAGAGGGCCTACTCTTAGTGGGAGGGGTACACAAGTTCCAGTCAGAATTGATGTCAGTCGTGGTTGCAGTCACAGTCAGGAGAGGAGTTGAAGAGTCGTGTTGGTGGCTTCCAGTGCTGGGTGGTCCTGATCGATCCCTTATTGAGCGGGAGATGCTGAAAGACTGTTAGAGGAGACGGGTTGCAGGTAGCTGATGCTGACGAGCTGAAGTTGCTGTTGATGTCTTAATTTTACAGTTGAGTATGAGAATCAGGCTATTTCTAATTCCTAACTTAGGTTAGAAATCATTAGGCAAAATTAGGAAGTTAGGCAGGTAATTAGGGTTTTGGCTTCATGACAAAAAATTTCCTTTCTGCAATAAATTGATTATGTTTAATAAAATTGTGAATTTAAGATTGAATAATTGAATAAAGTATTAAAAATTATTTTCATGCTTTTAAAATTATATAAAATTTAAGATTCTTTAAACTTAAAATGACTCAGTGGTTATTTTCCTAAATGATTGTGACATAGGAAATTGTTTATTGTGATTCAGCTGGTCTTAATCACTATGAACTAATTTCTTAAATGAATGATTCATCGACAAATAATGAGCAGGAATATCTTAAGAAATAACTAAAATAAAGGGACAAAATAAGGTAATAAGATATCCTGGCTCTTCCAGCGGTACATAAAAAGGTGTTCTCCATTTAGTTCTTATGCTTCTCCTAGGAGTACAGAATTTCACAAAGGTGTAAAGGAAATCCAGGAGTGTGCGTGTGTGTTAGACGATGTTTATGGGCCCCATCGTCATGTGGATATGAGAAATATAGTTTGCCCCTGGATGACCTATAAGTGACCTAGGAGGTGAATAGTTTTTATTGTACGCGCTGCAACAGCCCCTACTGAAACTACAGGCCACAACAATAAGTTTTAAAAACGATGAAAATCCCAAAGAAATGTAGGTACAAACAAGCCCCAATCAAACAAACAAGTACACCAATTCTCCAACTTACTTGTAAAATCTCAAATCCAAAAGTCCTCAAATCCAATCCAATGATATGATGCAGCAGACAGACACAAAAAGTGATCCTTCCAGCTCCAAATCCAAATGAAAGTGAACAGCACATGGACAAAGCACTGGGAGGAGCCTGCTGGACAGGAACAGGAAGTTTGAGACTCAGGGGCACTTCCTTCCTCTCAGAAAAAAAAGTAAAAAAAGAAAAAGGACTCCTTGCACAAAAAACTACAGCCAAATCACAATCTGAGGAGTTTTTTGGAGCAAAATCATCATTTTCGAGAAGGTTTTATGATGCTCGAGAGATATTCTTCGCCAGATTGTAGTTTCTTCGTGTTCGGGATCGCGATCTTACCAACACTGCCGCCGGAAGTTAGATCGCGCGTCCGAATGACGTGTTCGCGTTCGCACACTCTCGCGGGATCGTGCGGCCGGATTCCAAATCTCGTGGCGCCCGCGAACGGATAGGAAATCGCGTCGGCGAACGCAGAATCACGGTAGGTCGTTACCGGGCGCGCGAGAACGCATATTGAGCGCGCGAAGAAGAAAAACAGCGACGCCGCAAATTGCATAGTGCTCGGCAACTTCGCGCTCTACGCTAATTGCGAAGTTACCGAAACTACGCAAACTTCGCGAGCGTAGCGTAGTTCACCGCCCAGGGTTAAAGCAGACATTTGTCAGTGTAGTCAGGTATTCTGTTTTTTGCTTTCTCTGGTTCCTGTCCCTTTTATCTCCTTTCATTTATTTTCTTGTGGGAAATCACATTTATTTAATTCTTATTTTTTTGGATAATGGCAGGGAGGACATATCCCCATTTTACAGAGGAAGAATTGTCAGTCATGGTGGATGAAATTATTAGACGTGAAGCGCAATTGTTTGGAGCTTAGGTACAAAATAAAACCATAGCTCAGAAAAGGCAAATGTGGACTAGAATATTTGACAGAATGAATGCTGTATCAAAGAACCCGTGCATGCAGGAGGAAATTAAGAAGAGGTGGAACGACAGCGGGGGAGAGTCCGTTCCCTGGGCTCCAAGTGTCACCCGGAGGCCCAGGGGACTTGTGGTGGTTCTCCCAGCCTCCCCTTTACAACTCTTTCCCTGGGAGGAGAAGGTATTGCAGATCCTACATTCTGAAGGCATGACAGGAATCCCTAGTGGAGTGGAGACTGGTATGTTACACTTTTGAACGTGTCACTAAACCTAAATGTTGTTTTTGCTTTTAATTTACCTGTTGTGTGTTGCACCTTTGTTAAACATATAAACCTCTATATATTTGCACAATCATTTTTGTTATGTTAGTATGTATTTTGTTGTAATGAAGATGACAGGTTTCAGTCTCTGTTACATTTCACATGCTTTAATGTTGCTTGTAAGTGGTTTTACACCAAATAACATAGTTCATATATGTGCTTTATATTTTAAATGTCTGGTTTCATTCTTACTGCATATTTTCACTAAGTATGTTCAACTTACAATTTTGCAAGAGTTGGTAATTTATAATTGAAATGACTACAAGTACCATGATGCCTTGTTTTTGTTTTGGCAAAATAATATCGCAATTTTGTTCTGGTCATTCTCTTTTTTCTATCATCTTTTCTCATATGTTAATCTCCATTTCATGCTATGTTTTTAAATGTGCTGTGTGTTTAATGTTGTATGTAGTCCTATCCTTGTCGTCTCATTAAATTGATGTTGTGTTTCACAAATCAAAGTTTGCTGACTTCAAAGTCTAAAGGTGTGTAATATTGTATGCAGAATATACGTTCTTTTTTACAAAAATGTACTCTGATATGTTTATATGATGGCTAATGCTCTATATCCTTCTAAGTTGTGCTATTGTCAGAATTCTAGCCTGCTAGGCCTTGGAAGGGTTTATTTCACATTTCTCCTTTCTACCGTGTTGTGTTGAATGTTTGGTATATTCCATGTAAACTGTCAAAATATTTTTGTCATTTCAGGACATCTTTTCACCTGCTTTTAAGAAGTTGTTTTGTGTGAAATTTAATCTGTTTGTGTAATTTATTAGAATACCACTGAAAGGTATAATGATTATATTAATTTACTTCATCCTTTTCGGTTGCTTCATTCTTAGCTTCAAACACATTTGAAGTCTAATGCAAAAGTATTCATAATAGATCCAACACTCAGAGCACATGGCCAACCATCTGCCACTGAACATACCTCCAATACAGGCAGGACTCCAATCCTGAAAGCCTCGATGACGAGGAGCTGCCTGGTCCATCTGGTCTGCCTGGGCAGACAGCTCCAAGTGAGTGTCACTAAGCCCACACCTACGCCTCTCACCTCAGCTGTTACCACACCGCAGCCTATGGATCCCTCCGTTTCCTGTGTCAAATCCACAATCTCCCCCCAATATTGTGCCCCCCAGTCCTGGCTGCTGTTGTTCCAACACCACCACCTCCAGTGCAGCCAGGAACTAATCAGATGGGGAACACTGGGTCAAAGGCACAGGTTAGTGGGTGTAGGGGTAGAGGGGAGGGAAATCTGTGGACCAGCAAAGTGAGGCCACTGGGTTCACTGTCACCCAGGCCACCATCAACCAAGTCATGGGATCCCTCCATCAGTCCTTAAACATGATGGGACAGGTACTTACAGAGCTCTGGGAGATGGAGCAGTTTCAGAGGGAGCACAATGTACAAATAGAGAATGTGAACTCCAATTTGGGCTCCCTGACTTGAGTGCTGCATGACATTTTCAACCATATGTGCAGGGCTTTTCCACCACCATTTTCCCTTTTCTGTGGTCCTACAACATCTGGGCCAAGTATATCAGTTCAATTGAAAATGGCTCTCACTAGACTAGTAAACATTGAAGCAACCTCTTATGGCGTCATGAATACTCTGTGAACAGAACATATGCATTAGTAAACATATTTTGATACATGTACAATACCTAAGGTTATTCTGCTAGACACTTCTTCTTGAAGTCACTAATGAAGAAAAAAACGAAATATAAAAGAAAATGTAATGAGAGAAATTATCAATCGTACAATATTCTGGCTGAGTCCAATATCAACAGTGCAAGACGACTATTGTGCTCAAGATTGCATGAAAGTTCAATTATAGTCTATTTTTAGTTCGTGCACAGGAATGCGATGATAGTCTAATGCCTTTGTCCTTCTTATCGAATATTTAAGGTTTTCTCTTCACCGTAAAATTTTGATCGTTTCCTCTGTGAGTTTTATTCTTGAGGAGTATTTATTAGTTAAAGTCTCTTGTGCGCATTTCCTTAAAAATGAAGGTTGAATCAATTCAATTCGAGCTCACCGGGATTTTGTAATCTGCTTCGTTTTTACCTTGAAAATGCTGCTCTGATTTTAATGCTTCTTTTGGTTGTGCTTCTTTTACAGGGTCCACGGTAGAAGTCACTGGAGTGGAAGACGGAAGGACGGGTCCAGAGGCCAAGAGACGCCAGGTCCAGGGGAAGGAACGCCAGAGGAAGCTGCTGGGGAAGCCGAGGAACCAGAGTCAGGTAAGTGCTTCAATTCAACAAGGCTAAGCATCGGGTTCCTGCCGGAGCGGTTAAAATACCCTCACTGCTAATTTCCCTACACGTGTTACACATAACAGCACTTGCCAGTTTACACGCTGCAACGGTATCAGTTTACACGTGTAGCTAGAACTGTCGGTTTGGAAGAAGGGAGCGTGCATCCAATTTACATACTAGTACAGGTGCTTATGTAAAAAACAATGTGTGTAGATAATCAAGGTTACATTCTAAATACAGTATTAGCAAGAACATGTACCTTTGAGAATTAAACAGTTCTGATTGACACTGCACTTGATCAATCTTTTATCCAGCATTTTAATGAATGTGCACTCACAACTCTGTACTTTGGGGTGGGTTGTGTGAAGATTTGGTCATGCCCATAACAAAGGGACAGTAGTACTCTCTACTTTGGGGTGGGGTGTGTGAAGATTTGGTCATGCCCATAACAAAGGAACAGTAGTATCAAACAGGCCACAAGTTATTATTGTGTCAGGTGTGAAGCTCCTTCACTATTGTGAATGATGTTACGTTAGTCCTATTACAGAAGACATAGCATAAAATTCTCTTATGATGAAGTGGATGTTCCCAAAGTCACAGTGGTGAGTTGGTATTATTACCAAACAAGAGTGAGCATGTGAGTTAAAATGACTAGAAACATCTGAATAAATAGCTACAATTTTGAATTCAAAAATTTACCAAATGTGTTTAGAATGAGAAATACAATTTAATTAATGTTAAAAGTGACAGATTTGATTTATGTCTTACTCCTTCACAAATGTGCATGTAAGTCAGCCTGTTTGTTGGTAAAATATTTTTATAGGCATACACTTTTTAGAAAAACAGACAGATATGTGTACACATTGGTGACAGAGTAACACATACCCATACACATTTGTAAAATGTCCTTTGTTATGTCTAGATGATTAATCAATGATGAGGAAAAATAGGGACCTTTGCAGATAGAATGTTACGTCACATATATGTTGGAGTATCCCATCTGGATAAGTCACAATTAGTCACAACTCATGACTCATTTGGAAACTGTGGAAATGCATTAAGGTAAATCTGGTGCATATTGTGCTTTGCATTTATATTTTTGAAGTAAAACGTATATATGAATCAGTGTATACTTTTTTTACTGTGATGTTGTACCACATTTGGCCTAAAGTGAAAGTCAGCATATTTTTTTAAATTTCACAATAGTAAAACAAACTGGAAATAACTTGAGATATTTTGGAGTCAGGTGTACAAATGTTTAGCTCTGTACTAAAGTGCATTAGACATGTATCAAGCCCTCTGTATTTTTTATGCTGTAGAAGTAATTTGTCAATCCCCCAAAAATATTTCTTCATTCTTCAACAGCATAGATATGTACAAAGTGAGTGATACATTAATAAGCAACTTCAGGACTGAATCCATATAATATTGTGAGCATTTGAAATATATTTAGGTTATTTGAAGTAAGTGGTACAATTGTGAAATGCCCAAACAAAGGAAATAGGTTTTCAGTTTATACAAATATTAGTACGACATTGCAGAATTTGTTGACACACATTGATTGATAATTTATGCATGAAATAATTCAGCTCTTGTCTGCCTTGTACATACACTGTGGAAAGGTATTTTTGCTTTGTATCATTTTTGGTGACATAATTTCCCAATTCTAAACAACAAATCAGAACCCTTGAGAGGTGTTATACAGTTTCTGGAGAGAACTGGCAATGGTTTAGAAAAAAGATCAGAAATGATATTGGAGCAATAATGGTAAATTACAAAACTGGGACCAAATTTTTTCTGAAGAAGTTCCCTACATGCATGAGATAATGATAACAGCGAACCAAAGTTTGAAAGCCTTGAAGCAAGAGAAATTTGAAAACTTGGAAAATATTTAGAGAAAAAACTTTGTGATCACTTCTCTTTACACAGATACAATTCAACTATTGTATATGGCTGTACAGCATCTTCAGGAGCAGGCAAAGAGGGCATTGGCCACGTAGGTGGGGAAGCATCTGGCCACTGTGGTTAAGGTGCCGAGACCACAGAAACTGAAGGGACCCAGGGGCATGTAGGGTGAGGAGACTGCAACGGAGGCCTCTAGCTCATCACCATAATCTTTAGAGGCCTCCACAAGCGAGCAGTCCCCACTGGTTGTCGACCCTAAAAAAATGTACCAACTGTATCCTTGTCCGCCACCCAGAGTACCATCTCCACGCTCTCTCTCGCTGTCCCCCCAGTTGGCCAAACCCAACCCCCTGAAAGGGCTGGGGTCTCCTTCACCACACTTCACCCCCTGCCCCTGTCCTCCCATCTGGGCTGGCGAGGAGGTTATGGACCTGTTATACAGCATCACTCCACACCAGACTGCTCTCCTAAATGCCATTCAGGGCCTTAGTTGCCAAATGCAACAAATGGTAGCATACTTGGAAAGCATCCATAGTTCTATGTATGGTCTGCAGGGATCATTTACAGGACTAGCCTCCTCACTGACCTCAGCCTTCCAACCAGCCAAACTTTGTGCCCCAACTCAGTTTTCTTCTTCATCCCAATTCCAAAGCCCCATCCCTATCCCAAGTACACTCACATCTTTGCAGGCCCCCACTCTAACACACACAAGCAGCACACTAACACACATGTATAAACATAAACATGGAAAGAAAAAGAAGCGAATATACAAACAAAATACAGACACTATTGACACTAAACCCACACCCACCACAACCACCAGCACATCCACAATCACCACATCCACAACAATATCCACAAGCACCACCACACTGACAGCATACCAACAAGCACCACACCCACACCACATCCACAGGCAGCTCAACCACTAGCACACTCACATGTACCATAACCACCATCACACCCACATCTACCAGCACAACCACAAGCACCACACCCATCATCACAGCAACAGGCACCACAGCCACCAGCACACCCACAAGCCCCACCACCACATTCACAACCACAGCACACCCACATGTACCACAACCACTACCACACCCAGAACCTCCAGCCCACCCACACCCACAACCACCACAACCATGACCACACCCACAAGCACCACCACATCCACAAACACCACAACCACACCAACCACCTCAACAGCGCACTCATCCAAACACACCTACACGCACAACAACACCAACCAAATCCAAATGCAAACACTCGCCTGAATACAAAGCACTTGAGAAACCATACACCAGACCCACATGCAACTGCAAAACATACACCCACATGCACCACAATCAAACCAATCACCTCATCAACACAGTCATCTAACCCAACATCCTCACACACAAGCACACCTTCATGCAAAACAACATCCACCAAATGCAAATACACACACTCACCAGAGCAATATACACCTGCCAAGAAACACACACCCCAACAAACACAACATACACCAGACCCACATGCAACTACAAAAACAACAGACGCATGCACATCATGCACTGCAGCTCCCTCTACCTCCCAAACCCAATCCTCTCCAACCCATCATGCCCTTTCTCCTCATTCTCATTTTTTATCAGGTCTACCCTTGACCCCTTCCAAACCCAAACCAACGCCTCCCAAACCCAAACCCACCCCTCCAACCCCTCCCAAACCTACCCCACCCAAGACAGATCTCCCAAGACAAATCATTGAAGTGCCTGCTCTGTGCCCACTGGGTGCCCCTTCCTGAGGAGATTCCACTTGGCAGTTTCATAGGAGGCAAGTTTGCTGCAACAGTACAACAGTGCAGTTATGGACATTTGTTTGTTGTTCTATTTGCTATTTTATTCTAACACATTTAATTGATGAGAGAAGTATCTAATTTTGTAATAAAACAACTATTTTCATTTCACCAAGTTTGTACAGGAAATACAACATTTTGTTAAAATGTCAACTTTGTAAAGTCCACACACTAGTTTAAATGTGATGGACATTTAGATTTTGGTGCAAGCATTTATTATTATAATGAACACTTACATCAACGCATTGATGTTTAAATTTCTTTTTTTTACATGTTAATACAGGTGTGTTTAGTTGCACTTAATAAGTGATACAATTGAACACATATGCATTGCACCTTAAAAATAATGTGAGAATTGAAATATAATAAAACACAGGAAATGCACAAGACAAGGGGACATGTTACATTAATAAATATATTATCTGATTTAAGTTTAGGACTGACACAGATTTTACAGGTATTTCAAAATACATGTTACACATTGTCTAGTGCAATTGCTACATTTTTATTAATTTACCTTTTCTTAATAATGTGTAATGCATATGTTTTTAATTGGATAGTTTACGGAAATTATTTAAACACACCTGCATGGTCACTTTTTGATTTTTTGATGATTGTCCATTTTTGTGTAAGTGTCCATTTTCAAGAAAGCAGCTTCCACCAAATGTGCTAATACATTTACATTTTACAAGTGTGTTTCTTTAAATTTCTCAAATGTCAACATTACACACCACTGCATTACACATTGGTCTCTAAATGCTTGTAGGAGAGATTTAAAAATGCACTAGTCCTGAGCAAATGTTACCTTTAGACTTGTCTGTTTACAAGTTAAAAGTAGTAGCGTACCTTCGATTGAGGCGACAACGGTGTTGATTTGCGTTGTGGTCAAGTATCAGCAGCAGGAATTGTACAATCGGGTCCATGATGGAACAGGAATTATGAAACAGAGAGAAGATACGTTTCTGCCTTATATCCCTTCCATTCTGCCAACTCAGGTGTGGAGGTTTCTCTGCCACAGTTGCATTGGCGGGAAGGCACGTCGTGATTGGCCGGTGAACAAACTGGCTGTGATCCCTCCAACAGCCGCTTTTGTCTATGGCATCGTCAATGCGGGTAAAAAGGCTGACGAAGACAGCTGCACTCCAACGGTCTTTTGTCCATGTACCCGACAGCACCTATATAGAGCGGGAAGACCCTGAGTTGGTGGATGGGGAATCTGACGGAAAATCAACGGCGGGACCAAATCCGCCAAGATTTAGATCAGGACCTTAGACGTCAAAGTGCTGATATGCAGCCTTGCAACATCCGTGTCAACAAAAGAAGTTGAGGCTACTTCTTCCACAGCAGTGATTCTATCATAAATGGCCAACTCCAAGTAAACGATGGGCATCAGTCTTCCACTGGCAGTCTGACAACAGAGAACATATGCATAGTGCATTGCCAAATGGATCAGGTGGATAGCCAGCTTCTTGTACCATGTACAAGTTTTGCAAGACACATCATATGGTTGAAGTAGCTGGTCAACGCCACCAGTGTACTTATTATAATCAAGTATACATTTGGGGATGTTCAGTTCTAACTGACCCCAAACTATGACCAGATAAGTGGTCTCATTGTGAATTGAAGTGAGTATGTATACTTGCCATCTATCTGAAAATTTCAGAGCCAGCAGTGTGTTGCAAAATAACTCATTGTTCTGGCCTCTTTGTGGCCTCTAACAAACAGTCAATTCAAGTTGAGCCACAAGCCACAGTTCCAGCATTATATAGCTGGCTGAACAGATGGACTCCTGTATAGAAACTGTTCACATAAAGTTATAACCTGTATGAAAGTGTGAGGGAGACTTGTATAGGGAGCAGCAAAAATCCCATACAATGTTCTCAGTAATTCCTAAAGTGGAAGGGCAACTTGCAGGATTTATACTGGAATCTTCCTCAGTATATGTGTTCAGGCTATATGCAAAACCAATGAAGCTCTTGCACAACATGCATAGCTTGATGCCTTTACAAGCTAATTTGCTTATTATCTACCGCCTGAACAGCAGCCGACGTTTGTGCAGGAGCAACAACTTGACAGTTATATTCTTTCCTGGTGTATAAATCTTTTGAAACATGGTAGATGAATGTTCCCTGATATGCCTTTTTTTAACAACCTTTGTTGTCTGAATGGTCTTGTGGTAAGATTGCTGAGTTATGCAGCATATGCTACAGAATTAAACAATGATCTCTGTTCCTAACAGATGAGCTGCTGGGAGTTTCTCAAAGTGCAGTAGTGGACTAGTAAAATGGTACTGTTGGTTTATAATATTCCCATGAGCAGTGTAACTATGCCCCTCGTGGGGTCGACCCCTCCAAAGAATCATGGTTTTTACAAAGAAGCTACTGGGCCCTCATCAGTCTAAAAAACATAGCTTCAAGCAAAATAGGGGGAACTCAAAAAGCGCATACTGTTATAGTAGTTCATGGACCTGAAGGTGCTGAGGATGTGCTTTTTGTCAAAGTGCAGAATGACATCACTGAGGGAAGTAAGTCAATGGCTGAAGAGTGAATGACCAAAATATTGGATTAAATATATAGGGGCCTATTACGATGTCGGCCAGAGTTTCCTCTGACCGACACTGTGGTGGAAACTGGACTGACCAACCTCCAGTCGGTGGTTACAACTGCCTGATTACGATGCAACCAAACACTGTTCGGTCGTATACTCCCATTTCTCTATGGGAGTTTGTGCTATGGCCGTAAACCGGTGGTAATACAGGCTCCCATAAGGAAATAGGGGTGTGTGTAAAACCCTGCACCCTGTGGCAGGCACCCCATGGTGCCTGCCACACAGTGCAGGGATTTACAGGGGGGCACCCTAGGTACCCCCTCGTCCACCAACCATCAGCCTTTCAGTGTCGGAAAGGCCGGCACGGAAAGGCTGTCGGAAACCAACATCGTAATCCCGACAGCAGAAACGCCGTCCATAGGGGATTACGGTGCGGGTCCGATTGACCGGAAGACTCCAAGAGCAGATCGGAACCGTGTGGGAATGACCGGTCAGTTTATGATCTGACCGTCGACATTGTAATTCGGCGGTCAGACCGCAAACTGACCATGTCGGTCGGAGAGCCTCCGACTGTGGTCAGAAAGCTTCCAACTAGCGGTCAGAGGCTTTCGGACCGACATCGTGATCGGCCCCATAGTGTGACATGAATATTCGGTCAAAAATATTGTGCCTACCAAAACAACATAGGGCAAAATATTTAATGTAAGAATATTTTGGGTATGTAATGTCATTTTAAAGAATATTGTAATTTATATAATTTACTTAAATATAGTTCAAATAAATATTGTATTTTATTAACTTTATGAATATTAGTATATTAATTTTAACTGCTAGTATTGTTAATACAAATGGTATTCATTTTTCCAAATATTGTTTGTATTTTTAAATGTTTAATTTATTTTTTTAATGTAATTAGTCATTTATAATGTAGTAGCAGGCTGATGGGTTTGTAGGGGAATAGTGTGGAAAGTTAATTAAATTATAATGATTTTTATTTTAATCTTATTTTTATTGTAAATTAAAAATTGAATGAATTAATAATTATGTAAATGGTTTTAATTACTTTAAGTTTCATTTGTTTTATTTTGATTTTTAAAGCGATGTTAGCAATTTATATTTTAGTATAGTGGTTTGGTGGGTATGAGGGGAACAGGTTGGGAAATTAATTAAATTACAATTAATTTAATTTATATGATAATAATTTTTAAATTGTTTAATTATTTAATTGTTATTTTATTTATTTATAATTAATTTATAAATTCAAATCTAGAGTGCAATGTTTATGCTTTTGTTTGTAATTTATATTTTGGTAGCTGGTTATTGTATTTTCATTAAAATATATATATATATATTTTTCTGTGTTTGTGTTTTTTTGGGGGGTTCTATGGAGGGAAGCAAATTTAATTTTAACCATTTACCCACTGTTACTCAAACAGGAGTGGGAGTAGTAAATTTAACTCCTCTGAAGTCCAACACCTTCCCTACTATTTCTTAGACCAAAGTGGGAATAGTGAATCTAACCCCTTTGAGGTCAAACACTTTCCTTAATATTGGGTACACTGGAGTGAGAATAGTAAATCTAACAGTTCTGAAGACCAACAAGAGCTCTACTGTTGCTCAGACTGGAGAGGGAATAGTAAATATAACCCTTCTGAAGTCCAACACCTTTCCTACTGTTGTTTTGACTGGAGTGGAAATAGTGACTCAAACCCCTACAAAGCCCAATACTTTCCCAACTGTTGCTTAGACTGGAGTGGGAATAGCAAATTTAAAAGTAAATTTAATCCCTCCAGAGTCCAACGCTTTCTCTGATGAAGTGAAAATAGTAAATCCAACCATACCGAAGTCCAGCACTTTCCCTACTGTTGCTTGGAATGGAGATGGAATAGTAAATCTAACCCCTCCAAAGCCCAAATCTTTCCCTACTGTTGCTCAGACAGGAGTGGAAATAGTAAAGCTCACCCCTCCGAAGTCCAACACTTTCCTTAATGTTGCTTAGAGTGGATTGGGAATAGTAAATCTAGCCTCTCTCTTTAGTCCAACTCTTTCCCTGTTGATGCTTATACTGTAGTGGGAATAGTAATTCTAACCCCTATTGTTTCATATTTTTTCAAATATTTTGTTAATGTTCATTTAGGGCCTAATTACGAATCTGGTGGACCGAGGACTGCCAGACTTGTGGTGGTGTGGCGGTGGCTGTCAAGCCACCGCTGTACCGGTGGTCTGACCGCCCCATTGCGATTTGGCCAGTCACACCGCCATGAGACCACCTATGCCACCAGGGAACTGCCATTCCCTGGTGGTTGCTCGGCAGTCCTGAGGCAGCAATATGCTTGGCAGAACCGCCATGGTCCCGTCAAGCATATTACGAGTTTCCTCTCCGGCATGACTTTCATGACATTTCCAACTCCATGAAAACCATGGTGGAGAGGAAACACGCCATATGGATGCACACTGGGGGGCAAACCATGTGCCACCCTATGTGCATGCAAACTAGTTCCTTCACAACATGGACTTTACAGTCCATGCTGTGTAGGAACTGTTTTTAGCGTTCCCATTGCGATGCCTATTTTTTGAGGCACCACAGTGGGAATGCCAAAAAACAGCCCGCTAGACAGGGGGAAAGTCCTAATCTGGGGGGCAGCTCGACCACTGCTTTCGCACAGTGGGAGCATGGGGGTGGTGTACTGCCCGCTCCTGCTGGGCCAAAAATCGTATTCGGGCCATAAGTGTTTATTTTATTTTGAAAAGGTGTTTTGTAAGTTTATTATATGTATAAATGTATATGTATGTGTAATTTAAAAAATACATATATATAAATATGATTTATCTAACAATATATTTAAAAATATTTTTACTGATTAATTATCTCTAACTAATAACCTCTTTTAAATAAATTACTTTAAGGTCAATATTTATTTAAAAAAACAATATTCTCACCTGTTTCTGCTTGACATTCTCTTTTACAATATTTTTGACACTATGGGGTCGATTCCGATTCGGGCCAAAAAAAGCACCGATCGACTCGGATCCGGAAAAAATACCGACCGACACGTACCCGTGGCGCACGACACGCCAAGTACGATGAAAGGCGCGAAAAATCCGACCGACACGTACCGAAACAAAGTCGACCGACCGAGCCGCACGGAAAACAGCAATCCGGCCGGAAAAACACGCGAATCCAACCGACCGACACGCACCCAGAACAAATCCGACCGAAACGTACACGCGAACTCCAAACCGCAAAGTACGATGCAAGGCGCGAAAACCATGACCAAGTCGGACGGAGGACAAGCCGTACGACCGACACGCATACAAAACCGAGCCGAAGCAACACAATACACCGCGACCGACGCGTACGCAGCATAGAAAACTGCACAAACACAGCATGAACGAAACGGAGAACACCGTACGAGACCAATGCAGGGTCCGACTCGGTCACAAGAACGTTTCCAACATACACAAACAGCACAAAGGAAAAATCACCCAAAAAAGGCCAAACAAGCAATCACCAAGCCAATAAATACTGGGGGGTGGGGACAGAGAACAAAGACACACCCACAACTCCACCTATATAAAGGACACAAATCACTACCATGAGCCTTTGCAAATGCCATTCCACTGCCAGCACCCAAGAGAAAGCAACCACACACCCTCAGCTCATCCCTCACACAAGCCACACACCATCAGCACACCAACAAATACCTACCTCACATACACCCAGCAAAACACACACTCACACACCCTCACCTGCACACCAACACACACATCACCCACCATCACCACCCATCACCATGCCCCCCAAGAAGAATCCCAAGTTCCTAGATAGTGAATTGGAAGTCATGGTAGACGAGATCCTCAGGGTGGAGCCACAGCTGTTTGGCACACTGGTCCAACAGACCCCCATGTCGCAGAAAACCAAGATGTGGAAGAGGATCACAACAGGGTGAACGCCCAATCACCATGTCGGCGCACAAAGACCGACATCCAGAACAGGTGGTATGACGTGCGCAGGAGGGTACGGAAAATGCTGACGAAAGACTACATCAACAGCCAACACACCGGCAGTGGCCCTCCTGCCAAGCCAATATACCTCAGGCCCTGGGAGGAGAAGGTGCGGGCCATCCTTCCGCCAGTGAGCGTATATGGACTAGAGGACATCCCAGAGCCTGGTGAGTACACAACAAATGTACACAATATACTGCCACAAAACACACACATCACTGTCAAGGGGAGAGTCAAACCATGCACTCATAGCAATTACACAGCAACCAGAACAGAATCATCCCAAAATGTGTATGTCAGTCAGATAAACACAACACATGCCATCAAAAAGTCACATCCAACTGTGCCAACACATGTACAAACACAACCACAACTACAGCTAGGCAGTGGCACAAATAGAACTAACAAACACATCCACACATGTAGCCACCACAACAACACCAACACACAGTGAAGACCACTCAAAGGAAGGAATTCTGTGTATGCTGGCCAAGTCAGTGTAGCCAATAGCATCATGGGAGTCGCAGTCACACATATTGCCCCCCCAACTGTCCCATCAACACCACCATGAACCATGCACACATCACAGGGAGTGGAGAAGGACTCACAAGATGGCTGACACTGGCTACTGCTGTGGGGAGCACAAGGCCCTGCTAGCAACTGTGCACCAACAAACAGCAGGACACCACTGACTGACATCCTGAGAGACAACTTACACTCCCTGCAATGCAAGCACGTTCCATGGTGGGAAATCTGGCTAGCTGGGTGGGAAGGGGGACTTGCAGCACTGACCATAGTCACAAGCACCTCCCCTCACACCCCCCAACACAAACTCCACAGAACCCACCTGGTAGAATGCAATGCCCCCCATCCTAACACAAGATCCCACAAAGAACCACCACCCTGGGTTATGTTGTGTGAAGCACAGGGACACTCTTGGGACTCTTAGCCAAACAACTGCCAGGACAACACTCCCAGCCATCCTGTCAGCACAGCCAGCCCACCCCACAGGGAAGCAGAATCAAAAGGAAGGAAGCATGGGCATGCTGGGAAGGGGGTGGAGGCAATAGCATGATGGGAGTCGTAGTCACTGATATTGGTCACCCCCACAACTGGCCCATCAACACCACCCTGAACCATGCTCACATCACAGGAAGTGGAGAAGGACTCACAAGATGGCTGACACTGGCTACTGCTGTGGGGAGCACAAGGCCCTGCTGGCAACTGTGCACCAACAAACAGCAGGACACCACTGACTGACATCCTGAGAGACAACTTACACTCCCTGCAATGCAAGCACGTTCCATGGTGGGAAATCTGGCTAGCTGGGTGGGAAGGGGGACTTGCAGCACTGACCATAGTCACAAGCACCTCCCCTCACACACCCCCCAACCCAAACTCCACAGAACCCACCTGGTAGAATGCAATGCCCCCCATCCTAACACAAGATCCCACAAAGAACCACCACCCTGGGTTATGTTGTGTGAAGCACAGGGACACTCTTGGGACTCTTAGCCAAACAACTGCCAGGACAACACTCCCAGCCATCCTGTCAGCACAGCCAGCCCACCCCACAGGGAAGCAGAATCAAAAGGAAGGAAGCATGGGCATGCTGGGAAGGGGGTGGAGGCAATAGCATGATGGGAGTCGTAGTCACTGATATTGGTCACCCCCACAACTGGCCCATCAACACCACCCTGAACCATGCTCACATCACAGGAAGTGGAGAAGGACTCACAAGATGGCTGACACTGGCTACTGCTGTGGGGAGCACAAGGCCCTGCTGGCAACTGTGCACCAACAAACAGCAGGACACCACTGACTGACATCCTGAGAGACAACTTACACTCCCTGCAATGCAAGCACGTTCCATGGTGGGAAATCTGGCTGGCTGGGTGGGAAGGGGGACTTGCAGCACTGACCATAGTCACAAGCACCTCCCCTCACACCCCCCAACCCAAACTCCACAGAACCCACCTGGTAGAATGCAATGCCCCCATCCTAACACAAGATCCCACAAAGAACCACCACCCTGGGTTATGTTGTGTGAAGCACAGGGACACTCTTGGGACTCTTAGCCAAACAACTGCCAGGACAACACTCCCAGCCATCCTGTCAGCACAGCCAGCCCACCCCACAGGGAAGCAGAATCAAAAGGAAGGAAGCATGGGCATGCTGGGAAGGGGGTGGAGGCAATAGCATGATGGGAGTCGTAGTCACTGATATTGGTCACCCCCACAACTGGCCCATCAACACCACCCTGAACCATGCTCACATCACAGGAAGTGGAGAAGAACTCACAAGATGGCTGACACTGGCTACTGCTGTGGGGAGCACAAGGCCCTGCTGGCAACTGTGCACCAACAAACAGCAGGACACCACTGACTGACATCCTGAGAGACAACTTACACTCCCTGCAATGCAAGCACGTTCCATGGTGGGATAACTCTGGCTGGCTGGGTGGGAAGGAGGACTTGCAGCACTAACCATAGTCACAAGCACCTCCCCTCACACCCCCCTCAACACAAACTCCACAGTACCCACCTGGTAGAATGCAATGCCCTCCATCCTAACACAAGATCCCACAAAGAACCACCACCTTGGGTTATGTTGTGTGAAGCACAGGGACACTCTTGGGACTTCCAGCCAAACAACTGCCAGGACAACACTCCCAGCCATCCTGTCAGCACAGCCAGCCCACCCCACAGGGAAGCAGAGTCAACAGGAAGGAAGCATGGGCATGCTGGGAAGGGGGTGGAGGCAATGGCATGATGGGAGTCGTAGTCACAGACATTAGCTCACCCCCACAACTGTCCCATCAACACCACCCTGAACCATGCTCACATCACAGGAAGTGGAGAAGGACTCACAAGATGGCTGACACTGGCTACTGCTGTGGGGAGCACAAGGCCCTGCTGGCAACTGTGCACCAACAAACAGCAGGACACCACTGACTGACATCCTGAGAGACAACTTACACTCCCTGCAACGCAAGCACGTTCCATGGTGGGATAACTGACTGGCTGGGTGGGTGGGAAGGAGGGCCGGCTGTCAACCAAACACAACCAATGCAGACCATGTTCACACCCCAGAAAATACATAGAAATGCCCAAATAATGCAGGACAATGTGCCACACCAATATCAACCCCTGACTGTGACGACTTAGGACAATGCAATGTACAGGCCCGCACCCAGAGGCACAGTCACAACTGTCATGTGTGTCAAACATTGATGCCTGCAGAAACATAACATACATTGTTTGTGTCTCCCAAAAACAGGTGATGATGGGGACACAGCAGCAGACGCTGAGGAGTCCCAGTCCCAGGCTCAAGAGGATGCCGAGCTCACTGGTGTCGTACAGCCTCTGTTCTCCTCGGACGATGAAGAACAACCTGGCACATCCGGTGCAAGTCAACATGCAGCACCAGCAGGACCAGCAGCTGCAGCACCAGCAGGACCACCAGCTGCACCCCCTGCACCCACCCCTCCAACGACTGTCACCACGAATACCATCCCTGCCGACATGGACAGAACAAGGAGCAACACCAGCACAGTGACCCTGGACCAACCTGGGGCCATGGACACCACCACCACCACCAACCCCCAAGGTGGACCAGGGTTATCTGTGCGTGCCACTGCACACACTGCACATGTCAGCAGGGGTGGTGGGAGGGGTGGGAGACAGAGGTCGCTGCTTGTAGACGTTGCTGGTGTGCATGATGACCCACAACTGGTACGCATAGCTGATGCGTACCAGTCCAGCACAGGAGGGCTCAGCCAGGTAGTGGGGCTCCTCAGAGACATTAAACAGCAGCAGGCTGCCCATCATGCCCGCTTGGACTCCCACATGTCCCACGTGGAGTCACACATGTCCCGTGTGGACTCACACATGTCCCGCGTGGAGTCCAAGTGGGATGCACTGCATGAGATGACGGCGGTGCACAGGGACATTTTACAATGCCTCCGCCAGATGAACAGCAACCAGTCCACACCTCCCTGTGTGCCAACAACATCTGGTGCCGAAGAAACTGCAACTGCCACAGGGAGGAGGAGGACTCTGGCGGAGAGTCCCCTGCACCGCAGCAGCCTGCACTTGAGGGGCCCCCCAAGAAGAGGGGTCGTCCGAGGAGGGAAAAGTGAGAGGCCGATGGCCAAGCGCAACTCCCAGGAAGCCTGAACCTGTTCTGGATGTTCGCCTTTGTGCACAGACTGTTCACCCTGTTGACGGCAACACTACTCCCACACATTGCATGGGGAGTACAAGTTGGACCAATGTGTCAGACAACTGTGGCCCCGATACTGGGGATCCTGTCTACCCGGACTTTCAATTCACCTAGGAACTTGGGATTGCAAGATCTCATGTACAGCACAACCCATCCTATGCACTATTAACACAAATGTATCACAATAAACACACTAACACACCATACTTGCCTCTGTCGTGATTCCAACGTGGGTGCTGTTATGGGGATGATGAACTGCAAAATTACACTGTGTATGCGAACTGCAACAGCAAGGACAACACAGGCATGTGAGTACAGGCAACGTGACACACATGAGGGAGACACACCACCAGGGCTACACAACACATACACACCTAGGCCATCTGACTCATTGCCTACACTGATGTTGCCAGGGAAGACGGTGCAATGCACAGACATCACACCCATTCCCAGTTGTAGTCAAGTAGCCCACAGGTGCAGTAAGCAAATGGCAGTCAAATGTGTGACCACAGACAACGCACATCACAAAGTGAAGCACAGGTTTATTACACAGTTGCAACATGCCGTAACCACTACAGATGCAAGGTAACCCCACCTGGCAGCGGGCACACAGTCAACAACTGTAGACGGAAGGAAGTCCATGGGTGTGGCGCACATCACCTGTAGGGACACAACAGCTACCAGCCTGGATGTGCAATCACGTCGTCGGTGGACACAGTTGACCAAACGAATCTGAAAGTACCCTGTGAAGGACAGAAATGACACACAGTCAAAAGCAATGGAGTACAGGACAGAACAGCAAAACTCATGCACAATACATGTTACAAGATACCCACCCAGAACCAAGTTAGCATGTCAACACTGTTGGGGAGTACAGCCCACCTGTCACCACACATCGCAACACACATCCAGTCAAGTAGCCCATGGACACACTCCAACAGCACCAGAGCACCACCCACACATCATGCCAACTCACATCATTGACATGACACCTCAGGATACTCACATTCAGCTAAAGAAGTTGGTGATGAGCTGTGTGCGGACATCACCATCACCATCATCATCATCATCGTCACTGGCATCGTGGTCCAGGCCAGGATCCTCCACAGGTGGCGGATGTTGGTCATTGTCATCCTGGATGAGAGGCAACTCCTTCCGCACTGCCAGGTTGTGGAGCATGCAGCAGACGATGATAATCTTGCACACTTTCGCAGGGGCATATGGGAGGGACCCTCCGGTCTTGTCCAGGCAGCGGAAGCGGCTCTTCAGGAGACCAAAGGTCCGCTCAATCACTCTCCTGGTCCGACCATGTGCCTCATTGTAGCGCATCTGGGCAGGTGTCACAGGGTTCCTGAGGGGTGTCAGCAACCACGGCATGTTGGGGTATCCCGAGTCACCTACGGACAGACAAGTGCACATTAGCTGACTTGGAAAAGTGGGCGGAATACTACAGATCAGATCACACACAATGGCACAAAGTCAGTACACACCGACAAGCCAGGCACGCTGGTTCTGCATCTGTGCCATCATCCTGGGGATGCGACTACTCCTCATCACAAAGGCATCGTGTGCTGAACCAGGGAAACGGGCACACACGTGTGTGATGGTCATGTCTGCAAGACACACCACCAGTGCATTGACCGAGTGGTAGTGCTTGCGGTTCCTGTAGGCCTGCTCCTGGGCCTGTGGTGGTACCAAAGCCACATGTGTCCCATCAATGGAGCCAATGACATGCGGCATCCTCCCCAGGGCATAAAAGTCACTCTTCACGTCAGTGAGTCGTCGCAGTCTAGGGAAATAGATGTACCGGTTCAGGAAGAGCAACATTGCCGCCAAAACATCGCGGAGCACACGGCTGAACATGGTCTGTGACATCCCACCAGCAGTCACCACAGTATGTTGGAAGGTACCAGTGGCAAAGAAGTGTAGGGCTGCCATCACCTTCACCTTGGGGGTCAGCGCTGTAGGATACGGCCGGCCAGGCTGCAAATGTGGGGACAACTGCACTGCCAAATCCTCAATCAGCTGCCTGGTGAAGCGGTACCGTCGGATGCTGTCCCGTTCCACCATCGTTGCCAGGTCTGGGAATGGCCGATGGACAGCAGGAGCCCTGCAGTGCAGAGGAGAAGTAAGCAAGATTGTCAGTCACCCCACATATGCGGCATTGAACACACTCAAGATCCCAACATACATCATTATGAGGCACAACTACATGAAGTGTGCAGTACCGGAAGGACATGTATGGTACATACATGGCCAACATCTGTCAACACGGTCCAACAGGTGGCATCAATTAGTCCCAGGTTGGCCCATTGGATATCATGAGGCCGTGTCACAGTTCCCATCTCCTGCTGCCGTGTCACAATAACCCCCACAGTGACATGTGAGGACAGATGTGCCCCAGGCACCACAGCTCAACGACAGGTACATTCCCAGGGACCCTGTAATGCCACATGGACACTGGCATTACATGGAGTATCATGTATACACCACAGCAAAACAACCATGACCCCCACAGGTAGTGGCCCCACTTGCCACGGCAGGACAGACATGGACGTCTGTGACACACACGCACAACATCAGAGTCCATGCACACACAACGTGGATGTGGAGACTGTCTCCCATTGTGCACATGAAATCAGAGACATTGTAAACACTACATGCACAAAGACTGTGGAGGACCATCACTATTGTGCCACTGGGACACCCTGGCCCAAACATACCGTCCCACATGGGACTCACGGGGTATGTGACATGACATACACATACACCACTGTGAAATGTGACCATGGCACATGCACAGATATGAACAGTTGCACATCACAGTGGTCACGTACACGTAACACCCAGGATCCTGTCCCCATGAACACGTGCACAGCCTGGGGGTGGCTGCCCACAGGTGACACCCACAGGACAACATGTACACCAACATACACACAATAGGAAATGCATCCTTACATGCCTTATGATAAAGTTTGGACAGGCTGTCGTGATGTAGGTGTGCCCCTCACTCCCTGGGAGCTATCTGTGGCTGGCATATGTCCATCTGAGACAGGCATGCTGACATATGCCAGTCACATGTACAGTGAAGCGTTGAACAGCAATGGACCGATCGGTGCTCCGGCCGGCCCATTGCTTTCAATGTGTGCGGGTACGCGTTGTACCCCTGTGCGCGTTGAACTGCAATGGACCGATCGGTGCCTCCGGCCGGCCCATTGCATTCAATGTGTGCGGGTACGCGTTGTACCCCTATGCGCGTTGTACCGCAATGGACCGATCGGTGCCTCCGGCCGGCCCATTGCTTTCAATGTGTGTGGGTACGCGTTGTACCCCTGTGCGCGTTGTACCGCAATGGACCGATCGGTGCCTCCGGCCGGCCCATTGCTTTCAATGTGTGCGGGTACGCGTTGTACCCCTGTGCGCGTTGTACCGCAATGGACCGATCAGTGCCTCCGGCCGGCCCATTGCATTCAATGTGTGCGGGTACGCGTTGTACCCCTGTGCGCGTTGTACCGCAATGGACCGATCGGTGCGCACCCATTGACAATGGGCTTGCCTGGCAACGGACGCGTTTTCGAATTTCGAACGAGTTGGTTGCTGGAAAATCAGTTGGTCACCCACAACAATGTTGCAAAATCATGTATGTCATGAAGTTGAAGATTTGAAGGATGCTGTGGGCGTGTTTTGGTGCTGCTATTCCATGGATTGGCCAGATTCAGAAGATGCAGACGACTTGGACCTATCACTTTGGACACAAGGGACATGTATCTGCCTCTCCAGCACATATATATTGCTGGCTGTTCCCCTGAGAGCCCACTTGCCTAGCACTACATGCTCCAGGACGACATCTGCCACTGCACTGCTGCTGTCTCTGCCCCTCTGGACCCTGCAATGGCACGTACTGTGGAGAGAGCCCCAGCCTTCAGCCTTGAAGAGAACCAGGCCCTGCTGGACAGCCTACTTCCACAGTACAGCAAGCTGTATGGGACACCAGGGGAGCAGGTGAGTGTTCTGTGCACTGCCTTTCTGAATGTGCATTTTGTCTGACTAGCAAGGCTGAGAGTCTGCACGCCACTGGCTAGCAGGCTCACTGAGTAGTTGTCACCGCCCATAGTGTGTAGTGACTTGCACTGGACAGGTATGGTGCAGTGACAGTGCATTTGAACATGGTTTTACTTCCCATGCAATGATACCATGTAGTGACGTCTGGCAAACTGTCCATGGGCAGCTTTGCACTGCCTGTGTACATCATGTGCCCCTGTGATTGAGACATGTATATACAACTGTGTCATGCACGGATATGTTGCATGTGTGGTAATGGCCTTTTCACTTTGTCATCCTGACAGGTTAATGCCCATCGGAAGCAGGAAATCTGGAAGGACATCGTCCGGACTGTCCGGTCCGTGGGGGTCTACAAGCGCCGGATCCGCAACTGCCAGAAGAGGTGGCAGGACCTTCGGGGCTGGACCCGGAGGATTGCACGGGTCCAGCTGAAGCTGTCGCCTCCTCGCAGGAGGGGCGGAACACGGACCCTGACCCCCACATGCTCCAGATCCTGGCGGTGGTCTTTCCAGACCTGGATGGGCAGCTGAAGGCCAGACAGCAGCAAGGAGGGGGTGAGTCAAAGACTGCACTGTGAACTCTGTATTACATGCTTTGTGCCCTCCTCTGGCCTGGTTCAACTGCCACAGTGCAGCAGTCATGTTGTCCAGGAGCCATGTCCCTCTATTGTGCACTGCCCACTGCTCATCTGATACCCAGGTGTGGCCCTCACAGTCAGGGAATTGTGTCACTTGGGACTGTGTCCTTGCAGTTTGCTTCACTAAAGGTGGGGGACAGCATCTGTTTCCCTAACTCTGTTGTGGGCATCATGGGTGGGTCCTTTGTTCACACAACGCCTGTGTTTGGACATGTGATCTGCGTGTTGCTTTGATATGCGGTCCACTTGCTGAGCTGAGCCACCACATGTGCCTGGGGTATGTGGCACACGCCCATGCAGCGGGTGGGAACAATGTTTGTGCCCCAGGAGTGTGCAGATTACGTGTGTCACACATACATAGCCAGCTATCCACTGTCCAGGGCACATCCCTCATTCATGTGGAGCAGGACAGTCATGCCTACTCCAGGCCATGCAATGCACTCTGTACTCCCACTCCCGTGTATCAGCTGACACATTGTGCACAGTGATTTGACCCCTCAGGTGTCTGCCTCTGTGTCAGTGTGCTGTGGATTAGTTGCCAGGACTGCTGGGGTGTTTCTTAGTAGGGGCTCAGCATGCCCCTGGAGATGTGACCATAGGAGACGATACTTGTGTGTCACATAGGTGTTTGATCAGCTGCCCGTGCAGACTGGGGTATGCGAATGTGATGTTCAGGCAGCTGTTCCCCATTCACAGCAAATTGTGAGGGGCTCAGGTTCAGAGGATAGTGTCACAGGTCTCCCATATGTCCAATAGGTGTGACCTGGACAGATGAGGGTTGAGATGATGTGTTGTGTGGGGGATGTACATGTGCACTTGTGCAGCTCCAGGACTTGCATTCCCCATGACCTACTATTGTGACACAGTGCATAGTGTTGTTGTCTGGCTGCCAAGTCATACATCACTGAGACAGTGATGTATGACTTAGCAGTCATGCCTCTGCCATGGCATGTGTCAACTTATTTGTGGTCCTGCAGGGGAGTGACATGTGCTACATGCACACCATAGTGGCGCTGGCTATCAGGACATGGGTGCATCATGGTGTCTGTCGCTGGTATGCATCACATGCATTTCCTATTTGACTCTGGGCATCCCTTTCATCCGGAAACCTGTACTCACTCAGTGGCAAGAGCTGTGATGTGTCCACACCGTGTCCTCTGCACTGTCCAACTACTGTGTACTTGGTGCATGTGTCCACACTGGGGTGTTGCAATCCAACAGACACCAGCCAGATGGGTGCAAGGCCATGTGGGATGTGAGTGCCATGCTTGGCATCAGACTGACAATTGGCTTCTCCTGTTCAGTTAGGGCACTTTTAGCAATGTACAACTAATGATGCCAGGGCTTGCTCTGTGATGTGCTGTGCTCACAGTGGTGTGTGCGTTTGGTGCAGGTGACTGATGTCTGTCTGTTTCCCCATTGTTTGCAGATACATCCACGGCCACGGAAGGGGACAGCTCCACGGACCAGGAGGAGCCAGAGAGCCAGACTGGGTCAGCAGCCGAGGAGTGGTCGGAGGGACCCGGTGGCACGGAGGGCGAGGGGAGCCACACCGAGGAATCCTCAGCACCATCCACCTCAGCTGAGGACCAGAGCAACTCGGAGGATGACTCCCTTGTGGAGGCGGGTGTCAGCAGCCACCACACCCCAGCTAGTGTTGCTGTCCCCGCCACCACCAGCACCACCACCGCCCTCCCATCGGCTCCCATTCCCCAGGTCCATGGAGGCTCCCATGTTCGGGAGCGTGTCTCCTTTGGCCCAGGCACCGCACCCCTGCCCCTGTGTCCCCTGCTGCCCTGAGTGAGGAGTCTGTGTACCTCCTTCGCCAGCTCCATGTAGGGCAGACAGCCATGCTGAGTGTCCTCCATGCGCACACCGCACTGTTGACTCAGCTGGTGTCGTTCATGGAGGGCATCTCATCGGGCATGTCTGACCTACAGAGGGGCAACAGGTCCATGGACTCCTCCCTGACGGCAGCAGTGTCCCTCCTCAGACAGTCCCTCACCCCTCCTGCCTCTGCTCCATCCACACTCCCCAGCACCTTGCCCGTCCCAAGCACACACACACCGGCACAGGCACACACCAGCACACACACATCCAGCACACAGACACACACGCCACAAACTAAACGCACACGCACGCACAGTCAGGGGACTGAAACCAGACACACAGGGGATGGGGCCCTGGTACACACACACGCATCCACGGGCACTGCACAGTCCTCAGTTGCCTCTCCCTCCAAAGCACCCTCCCTTGCCTCACCTGCAACCCCAAAGACCCAGCACCTCTTCCTCAGTGACCTCGGCCTCTTCCCCTCCGATCCAGCTGCCCCAACATCCAGGGGGAAGAGGAAGCCCACCCACATGGAGCAGAGTGCCCCTCGCCCCCGGACACCCTACCCCAGGCGCAGACAGACTGA
Organism: Calotriton arnoldi; assembly: GCA_963921515.1. Lineage (NCBI taxonomy): Eukaryota > Metazoa > Chordata > Amphibia > Caudata > Salamandridae > Calotriton > Calotriton arnoldi. Next base: position 538,785 of record CAWUFW010007617.1, read on the forward strand.
GGCCCCCACCCGCAAGTCCCCCCGGAGTGGTAAGAGCAAGACCCCGCCGCCGCCCTGCAGCTCAAGCACCAGGTCACCTTCCTCCATCACTCAGGCCCCCACTCCACAGGTGCCCCCGCCACACCCTGCCCCAGGTTCCCCCACCCACAGATATACCATCCCCAAGAGGCTCCGGCCTTCTCCCCCTGCCACTTGCTCTCCCGGCACCACACCCCCGCTGCGCTTGTCTGTGCCACTGATGTGGTGAGGGTGTCCTCCCCTCTGTCCAGCCCACCTTGCCTGTTCCCCATTCTCCTCCCCTGGTGGTAGGCACTGCAGTGGAGTCCACTACCACCCTGTCTGACTTGGGCACTGCAGTGGCGGACCTGTCCACTCCATCTGCAGGGTCCACTGCAGTCGTGCCGGCACCCACAACATCTGAGCCATGCCCCCCAGTTGTGCCGGCACACACCATGTCAGACACCTCCACTGCAGTTGTCAGTGGCTCTCCAGCACCCACCACCCCTTCCCTGCTTCCTCCTGGTGAGCCCTGATCCTGTCCCTGCGGTGCCTGGCCTACCCCCCGGTTGCCCCTCCTAGTGGATTGTCCCTGGTTTTGTGCAGGCATGTGTAGGGTGGCATCTGCCACTGTCACCCACTTGTGACTTTGTTGATGGACTGGCCATTGGCCTTTGTTTATGTTCTACCGGACTTCTACTTTTAATGCCACATATGCTGAATAAAGCAACTTTCTGTTCTCTAGTGCTTTTGCTTCTGATGTACATGATGTTGATGATGCTAACAATGCCCTTGCTGCAGTGATGGTGATATTTGGTCTCATGATTATGAAGTGTTACTGTGCAGGAACCCATGTGGTCCAGGGGTTATGTGTCCTATCCTGTGGTGTATCCATGTCATCCATAGCAGCATCTGAGGGTGTCATGTGTTCAGTATTTGGCAATGAGATTTCCTACTTAGATTGGCAACTTCACATCTGTGGCTTCCACCCCTGCACATCTGTTGTGCCTGCCATTGTTCTATTCGTCTACTTCCCTGACCGTGTGGCCAACTCCAGTGAACATGCAGGTTTGGGCATCAATGGGGAAGGACTCATCTGTGTTGTCAGTGCAACATTGCTATACAAGTGTGTTGGATCTGTGCTGATGATTCCGTTGGCACTTCCATGACCAGGCTGATGGGACGGGAGCCCTCATTTGTTGCTAATTGTTGATTGTGTGTCCCATTGCTGCCGTGGTATGGTATCTGTTCGCCTCACATCTGCAGTCTCCACAGGGTATCTGCATGTGTGTGCCCATTGGTGCAAATATGTGGGTCTGCATTCGGATGGTCACTTCTGTCATTGTGTCATTGATGATTGTTGACGGTGCCAGCCCCCATGGGTGTTGTTTGTCTGCACATGGCCAAAGTTAGGTCTTATTTGCACTGCAGGATTTGGCTCCCCCAATTTATGTTGCAATGGGACACATACACTACTTTGCCACTGATGTGTTTGTTGTTCTGTGACCAGGAATCATCCATGCAGTTTGGCAGTTGCACCTCTTACTTTGTCAACACTTGCCTTTTGGTCACTGTGATGATGGGGGTTTGGACCCCATTGCCACAATGTTCAAAATGTGCTGCAGCTATGGACCCCACACTTGCCTTTTGGTCACTGTGATGATGGGGGTTTGGACCCCATTGCCACAATGTTCAAAATGTGCTGCAGCTATGGACCCCACACTTGCCTTTTGGTCACTGTGATGATGGGGGTTTGGACCCCATTGCCACAATGTTCAAAATGTGCTGCAGCTATGGACCCCACACTTGCCTTTTGGTCACTGTGATGATGGGGGTTTGGACCCCATTGCCACAATGGTCATGGCCTGCTTGTGTTGTGTGTGCCACACACATATTTGTGTGGCACATGTGCTAGGGGGTCACATTGTATGTTAGAAGTCATGTTCGGTGTTGTAGGCATTTGACACAGTCTACACACGCTTGTCATGGTGTTGGGGGATGTCTTCTTCTTGCATTCCCTAGGTTGTGGTGTGCTGGTTGTGTCATGCATTGTCCATCCTATGGGTGGGGGTGGTAGTGGTGGTAGGCATCCTGCCCCCTGGCTAAGGGTGGTAGTAGTGGTAGGCATCCTGCCCCCCTGGGTGAGGGTGGTAGTAGTGGTAGGCATCCTGCCCCCCTGGGTGAGGGTGGTAGTAGTGGTAGGCATCCAGCCCCCCTGGCTAAGGGTGGTAGTAGTGGTAGGCATCCAGCCCCCCTGGCTAAGGGTGGTAGTAGTGGTAAGCATCCTGCCCCCTGGCTAAGGGTGGTAGTAGTGGTAGGCATCCTGCCCCCCTGGGTGAGGGTGGTAGTAGTGGTAAGCATCCTGCCCCCTGGCTAAGGGTGGTAGTAGTGGTAGGCATCCTGCCCCCCTGGGTGAGGGTGGTAGTAGTGGTAAGCATCCTGCCCCCTGGCTAAGGGTGGTAGTAGTGGTAGGCATCCTGCCCCCCTGGGTGAGGGTGGTAGTAGTGGTAGGCATCCTGCCCCCCTGGGTGAGGGTGGTACTAGTGGTAGGCATCCAGCCCCCTGGCTAAGGGTGGTAGTAGTGGTAGGCATCCTGCCCCCTGGCTAAGGGTGGTAGTAGTGGTAGGCATCCTGCCCCCCTGGGTGAGGGTGGTAGTAGTGGTAGGCATCCTGCCCCCTGGGTGAGGGTGGTACTAGTGGTAGGCATCCAGCCCCCCTGGCTAAGGGTGGTAGTAGTGGTAGGCATCCAGCCCCCCTGGCTAAGGGTGGTAGTAGTGGTAGGCATCCAGCCCCCCTGGCTAAGGGTGGTAGTAGTGGTAAGCATCCTGCCCCCTGGCTAAGGGTGGTAGTAGTGGTAGGCATCCTGCCCCCCTGGGTGAGGGTGGTAGTAGTGGTAAGCATCCTGCCCCCCTGGCTAAGGGTGGTAGTAGTGGTAGGCATCCTGCCCCCCTGGGTGAGGGTGGTAGTAGTGGTAGGCATCCTGCCCCCCTGGGTTAGGGTGGTACTAGTGGTAGGCATCCAGCCCCCCTGGCTAAGGGTGGTAGTAGTGGTAGGCATCCAGCCCCCTGGCTAAGGGTGGTAGTAGTGGTAGGCATCCAGCCCCCTGGCTAAGGGTGGTAGTAGTGGTAAGCATCCTGCCCCCTGGCTAAGGGTGGTAGTAGTGGTAGGCATCCTGCCCCCTGGGTGAGGGTGGTAGTAGTGGTAAGCATCCTGCCCCCTGGCTAAGGGTGGTAGTAGTGGTAGGCATCCTGCCCCCCTGGCTAAGGGTGGTAGTAGTGGTAGGCATCCTGCCGCCCCTGGGTGAGGGTGGTACTAGTGGTAGGCATCCTGCCCCCTGGGTGAGGGTGGTACTAGTGGTAGGCATCCAGCCCCCCTGGCTAAGGGTGGTAGTAGTGGTAGGCATCCAGCCCCCCTGGCTAAGGGTGGTAGTAGTGGTAAGCATCCTGCCCCCTGGCTAAGGGTGGTAGTAGTGGTAGGCATCCTGCCCCCTGGCTAAGGGTGGTAGTAGTGGTAGGCATCCTGCCCCCTGGGTGAGGGTGGTAGTAGTGGTAGGCATCCTGCCCCCTGGGTGAGGGTGGTACTAGTGGTAGGCATCCAGCCCCCTGGCTAAGGGTGGTAGTAGTGGTAGGCATCCAGCCCCCCTGGCTAAGGGTGGTAGTAGTGGTAGGCATCCTGCCCCCCCTGGCTGAGGGTGGTAGTAGTGGTGGGCATCCTGGCCCCCTGGGTGAGGGTGGTAGTAGTGGTAGGCATCCTGCCCCCCTGGGTGAGGGTGGTAGTAGTGGTAGGCATCCAGCCCCCCTGGCTAAGGGTGGTAGTAGTGGTAGGCATCCTGCCCCCCCTGGCTGAGGGTGGTAGTAGTGGTGGGCATCCTGCCCCCCTGGGTGAGGGTGGTAGTAGTGGTAGGCATCCTGCCCCCCCTGGGTGAGGGTGGTACTAGTGGTAGGCATCCTGCCCCCCCTGGGTGAGGGTGGTAGTGGTGGTAGGCATCATGCCACCCCTGGGTAGGGGTGGTGGTGCGCATTCAGGCCCCTGTGTGCATATGTGGCATTGGTGATGGGCATCCCGCCCCTATGGTGCTGCTGTTGCTGGTGTGAGTATATTCTGCATCCCTGTGTGTGTGTGTGATGTGTCGTGTACGTGTTGTATGTGTTTTATGGTTGGTGTCTGGCTTACCTTCTGCGCCGTACGCGTCCGTGCCTGTTCCGGTAGTAAATGTAGAATATTGGTATGATCGGGACGAAGGGATTCATGGTTGGTTCGTGTCGTTCGTCCTTCTCGTTGCTTCGCGTCGTCCTCGTCGCTTCGCCTCGTCCTCGTCGCTTCGCCTCGTCGCTTCGCGTCGTCCTCGTCGCTGCCGTGTTCGTCTCGGAGCCGTGGATCGTGTTGTGGCGCGAATCGGAGCTTATGTGCGCCTCTCCCGGATGCTTTGACGTGCCGTGCGTAGCGACGGGTTCGGCGCGTTCGAAAGCGCATCGTACTTGTCCGGCCGGACGGGGCTGTATTTTCCTTCCGTGCGACTAGATTCGGCGTTTCCGGATTCGCCTCGGTCGGAGAACAGGACCTGGTTTGGGTGAGTACGGCTCGGCCGGATTATTTGCTGTTGTGCGCATCGTACTTGCTCGTTCGGTGTGCTGTACGGATCGGTCGGGAAACAGGCTTTCGCATGGCTTTTTTCCCGACCGAATGGTATTGGGTGCGCCTCCGACCGAGATCGGAATCGGCCCCTATATGTCAAAGAGCGTCAAGGGGGAAGGTCTTTCTCGATCAGGGGAGCCAAACTCTGGAACACCTTGCCCCCCTATCAAGTCAGAACTAGAGTTCAGGAAGACCTTAAAGACTCTGCTTTTCTCACAGATGTAGCACTTCTACGCTGATCTTTGCAGTCAGTGTGCACTAGCGCCGGGACACCTGGGACGAGGTAGCTGTTGCGCTCTATAAATGCATATTGATTGATTGTAACTCTTCTGTGCATCTGATTTGTAACTGCCCTCTTCATCCTCAAATGCCTTCAAGAAACACCATACCCCATCCTTGGTGAAAGGGAAAAGGAAAAGGGTTCTTAGAATCCCTTTCATTGCTACTTCCGAAGACTCTTGTTATTCTCTCTTCTTGTTGCCAGGTCAGATCAGATTACCTGGAGGAAATTAGTTACAGTCGCCACCTTACTGGATAGTGGGGCAAGTGGTCAATATTTGGATGAATCTTGGGCGGAGGAGAAAAACCTTCTACATGTTTTAAAAGAATCTTCAGAATATGTCTAAACCATAGATGGGACTCCATTTGTTTCTGGACCTGTCAAAGAAACGACAAACCCAATTTCGGTTGGGTTTTGTCACCCTTGAATAAATTGTTTCTTTTGACTTCATCTCATAACCTAATCATATCATCATACTTAAGTTTCAGTGGCAAATCTACCACAATCCATATATCAATTGGGAAACCCGAACAATCTCACTATCTTCACAGTTTTGTCACCATTACTGCTATTTTTCATATGAATATTGGGCCCCTAAAATGTGAGAAGCCAGCATTCAGTTTGATTCTAGAGCAATACATTTTGTCAATGGGGTTCCAGAGCAATAATCCTGTTATACAGTGTTAGAAATGAGGGTCTCTAGTTTGGCAATGGTTTGCACCTTTGTCCAAGTAGGGACCCTTCTTCCTAGTCAGGGTAAGGGGGATACACTTCTAAAATAACCCCTGCTCACCCCCTTGGTAGCTTGGCATGAGCAGACAGGCTTATCTCAGAGGCAGTGTGTAAAGCATTTGTGCATGTATACAGTAATACAGTGAAAACACTACAAATGGACACCACACCAGTTTAGAAAAATAAGCAAAACTTTATCTAAACCAACAAGACCAAATATGACAAAAACCCAACATACAATACTGTAAAAATAGTTCCTTTGCAAGATAATCTTTAAATTGCAGAAATATCTCAAAAACACAGTTCTTCTGAGTCGGTAGCTCCGTCTGGAGAGTCTAACATTTCCAGCCGACCACATCGGTACATGCCAGCTAAAGCGTCGAGAGACTGGTAGGCAGTACCTTTCTCATTGCGGCCGATCCCGTTGGTACGAGTCGGTTGGGGCAACCATCGTGGTTGCGTTGTGAAGTGAAGCGGTGCAGCATGGGGTGCCCTCATGGTGCAGTGCAGGCAGCGGCTCGGTGACGGTAGTTCAACGGCATCGGTGAGACCGAGGCTTACGATGCGGAGTGAGGCGGTGCTTGATGCAGTGCTGGCAGTTCACGGTGCAAGCGACGGAGCCGGTCAGTGTTCGGGTCGGGCAGCGACGGTGTCGGTGATGTCCGGGCAGAGTGAAGCGAGGCGCTGTTGAGTGCGGTGCCCACAGCATGCTGTGCAAGCAACGGCTCGGTGACGGTCGCCCAGCTGCATCGGTGAGACCAAGGATGCGGTGCGAAGTGTCTTCTGCGGTGCCTTCAGGACATGGAACCCGTGACGGACTCGGTTGACAGAGTCAGCTGTTCTTTCTTCTGCGACAACTGAAACCAGCGGTTCCAGAGACAGTGCCCAGAACGATGGTGAAGTCTTTGCTGTTTCTGAGACTTCTTGAACAGGGGGGCAAGCTCTACCTCAAGCCCTTGGCGATACCTTGTCAAGCAGGATACACACACAGTTCCTCTCCTTGGCAGAAACAGCTACTGCGGGCCAACCCCAGACAGCACACAGCAAAGGGGCAGTACTTCTCATCCAGCTTCTTCCAGCTCTTCTCCTTGACAGAGGTTCCTCTTGAAGTCTAAAAGTGATCTAAAAGTCTGGGTCCCAATTTTTATAACAGAAATTCCTTTGTTCTCTGGTGGCAGTGATGCTCTTTGCCCAGCCAAAACCAGTTCTGTCCTTTCTGGTGCATCTGTCCGGCAGGAGGTGGAGACAGCATTTTCCAAGGCAGACCAGGCCCATTCAGGTGTGAAATAAATCTCCTCCCCATACTCTGAATGCATCCCAGGTCTATTCAGCCCAGCCATGACCCTGGAAAGGCAGGACACACCTCACCCCCAAGTGGCTGTCTGAACCGAATGCACATCCCCAGCCCCTGTCACTCCAAAGCCAGACAATCAATACACAAACCTAGCAGAGGCACACTGGACGGCTAAGCAAGATAATACCTACTTTCTAAAAGTGGTATTTTCAAACCCAGATTGTAAAAATCATCCTTCCTAGCAGATGCATCTTTAGATTCTGAGTTCAGGCATACTAAATTCCATTTTCCTATTTTGTTCCCATGGGTAGTTATACTTATAAGATGTTATAAGCAAAACACCCCATTCTATCCTATGGGACAGATAGCCTTTCAATAGTGAAAAACCATATTGGCACTAGTTCACTATCAGGACATGCCACACACACCAGGGCATGTCCTACCTTTCACATACACTGCACCCTGCCTACAGGGGTGCCATGGGCCTACCTTAGGGGTGACTCACATGTAAGAAAAGGGAAGGTTAGGGCCTGGCAAGTGGGTGCACTTGCCAGGTCGACATGGCAGTATGAACTGCACACAGGTACTGCAATGGCAGGCCTGAGACCCTTTTGCAAGGCTGCTTGTGTGAGTGGCACAATCTGTGCTGCAAGCCCACTAGCAGCATTTGGTTTACAGGCCCTGGGCACACATGGTGCACTGTACTAGGGACTTAGCAGTAAATCATATAAGCCAATTGTGGGCACACTAATCCATAACAACAGTTTACAGAGGGAGCTCTTGCACTTTGGCACTGAACAGCAGTGGCAAAGTGCCCAAAGCAACTAGATGCTTTGCATAAACGAAGTCCAACACACAGTAAAAACACAGGAGGCAAAGGCAAAAATACAGGGGAAACCCACGCCAAGGATGCCAGGTCTAACATAGAGAATTGCTGGGAAAACCGAAAGCACTGTGTTTATGCCCTCACAGAGAGTATGACCATGCCTTCCCTATCGACTCAGGAGCAACTATTCCTTTTGGAAGGTTGTATTCTCTCTTGCTTCTGAAAAATAGGTTCTCAGACAGTATCTGGAGAAAAATCTTCGTAATGAACTCATAACTCTATCCAAGTCCACAGCTGGCACATTGATGTTTTTCGTACCCAAAAAGTCTAATGAATTAAGGCCTTGCATAGACTACATGGGCTTAAATAAGGTCAGGATCAAGGATCGTTATCCACTACCTTTAATCTAGGACATTTTGGAGTCCATCAGGGGAAGTTGGGCCTTCATGGTGCTTACCATCTCTTGCGTTTAAAGGAAGGCGCTGAATGTAAGCCTGCCTTGAGAACCTCTTTGGGTCATTATGAATAGAGAGTCATGCCATTTGGGCTTAGTAATGGTCTGGCAATTTTTCAGCGATTCATGGACACTCTATTTGCTGATATATTGAATCAATTAATTGTTGTTTATTTAGATGATATTTTGGTTTTCTCAACCTCCTGATCACCATTCTCATGTTGGGCAAGTCTTGGACAGACTGCAGCAGAACCACCTTCATTGTAAGTTAGAAAAATGCAAACTTGATCAATCTGAAGTCAAATACTTGAGCATTTGGCTAAATAACCAGGTGGTCTCAATCGATCCTAAGAGGTAGCAACAATATTGGAATAGCCAGCTCCTACCACTCTCAAGGAAACTCAGTGCTTTCTTGGTTTCACCAATTTCTATCGGCAATTTATATTAGATTTTGCTCACTTAAGCAGCAATATAACACAAGTTCTCAAGAAAGAAATGCTCCGTCAAGGTTTTCATTGAGACACTCTTCCTAAAAATGCATTTAATAATCTTAAACTGGCATTCACTCAAGCACCCATTTTGCGCCATCCAAACTATACTCAGCGGTTTATCATTGAGACAGATGCCTCTGACAGAGCAACTGGTGTAGTCCTGTTATAAGTTCAGGAAGATGACGGGTTAAAACATCCCATTTTTACTGGTTCCACATTTCATTGAACGCAGAAAAAAAACTATTCAGTCCTGGAAAGGAAGCTCCTAGCAATGAAATTTTCCTGCTCCGAGTGGAGACACCTTTTGATGGGGACACAAGAACCATTTGAAATACAAACTGATCATTGTAATCTACAATGTCTGAGGAACATGCCTTGTAGAAACAGCCATCAAGCTAGATGGGCTCATTTCTATAATCAGTGTGATTTCATCATTACTCAGATTCTTAGGTCCTTAAATCCAGAATCTTCTCCTGTCTATCATCACAAAATTTTTCCATGTCAGCGCGGGTCAGAGCAGTGACTCTCCTCAGGCACTGCCGATTGGAATTCTCCAACGGCTTTGTGATTCGAATTCTTCGATCACAAGCCTCTGCTTCGCTGGAACTGCGGTGAGCCACCTATTTAAGTACTCCACACGTTGGGTTGCGTAATAGAAAGGAAGTTGCATCTGATGCATCCATAGGACCGCATTGGTATACACGGATCGGGTTCTTATCCAGAAGCGATCCTGATAATTAATGATAATCCAATTAACATGGTATTGAACCCTAAGAATACATATCCGATTAATTCACGCCAGACGCACTCCTGTCCAAGGGATCACCTTGAGAACCACAGTCCTGAGGCCCTGCGGATCAAACAATGAATTTTCAATCTACATGGTATTGGTCCTATTGTATATATATATATTCACCCTGATTTACTGGAAGAAAGAATGATGACTATTGGTGATTAAAAAGACTTATGCTTAAGTGATTCGGCACTTACTACAGGTGCTCAGGAATTCTCCATCCTGAAGAGACCCCTATATCCATAGTGGGGTCGAAACGTCGTTGACAACCATTAAGGATAGTCTTGAAAGCACTAGAAAAGACTCTGGTCCTTGATCTGAAACAGTGAATCAGAATCACAAAAGACATCCTTCTTATTCCAATAACCTGTTTTTAAAAATACAGTCACTTCATGTTTTAATACAAGTTGGTTATGGTCACTTTCCTGGGGTCACAAATGTCACTAATTTTCAATTCTTTAATTATTGCGTATGCATTATAAATATACTTTGTGGTGTGTGAGCGAGTGTTTTATAAAGATTTCTGTAATTATAAATAAATATATTACTCATTTCGGCTGAAGTGAGTATTAATGAATATACTCCTCGGGCTACTTTCTTACAATACATTAGGTAAATATTACAAATATTGAATTAATTTAGATAACTGGATTATATTACATTCACTCTTTCAGACTTATCATTAAATCATTGCAAAAGTTAGACACTTTCAAAAATGAAAAACATTTTTCGAAAATGAGTTCCTTGTGAACAATTGTTCCTAGCTAAATAGCTATTACCCAGTTTACATGGACATGTGGGTTGCTCTTGTGTTTTTGAAATAGTGCAGAAATAGCCATCAATATAGATGGGCTAATCTCTTTAATCAGAGTGATTTCATCATTACTCAGATTCTTGGGTCCTGAAATCCAGAATCTTCTCCTATCATCACAAAAATTTTCCATGTCAAAAAATAATTGGGGTTGTACAATCTTTCATGGAGAAAGTGCAGGCCACGTATTCCAAGATGTCAAGAAGAGAATGGGCCTTCTTAAGTGCAATTATTATGAAACGTGGGAGTCTTTTCTTTAAAAACAAATCTCTATTTATTCTATCCCAAGACCTCTGAGTTGAAGTGTTTAAGATGTGTCACAACTTCCCTGTCGTAGTCACCAAGGTGCTAAATCTACTCTGGAACGGATCCTTCACACTTTCTGGTGGCTCATCATTCGAGAAGATACTGAGAACTATGTAACATGTTGTCCAACATGTGCTCAAAATAAGCCTTCCCATGCCCGACCTCCTGGTTATCTTCAGGCTATTGCCAGTTCCCTCAGAACCTTGGCATACTGTCTCCACTGAATGGTATTGTGGCACTATCAGCTTCAGAGGGTAACACTGTAATTATGGTAATCATTGATTCCTTTTCTAAAATCACCCATTTTACAGCCCTACAAAACAGTTGTCTGCTCAAGCCTGAGGCCACATATTTTTGAGATAGATGTTTTGTTTACATAGGTTGCATCATGGCATTATCTCAGATTGTGTGCCCCAGTATGTCTCTCACTTTTGGAAATCTTTTTGCCTAACACTTCAAGCTGGCGTTACCTTGTCTTCTGGTGTCCACCCCCAGACTTACGGCCAGACTGAACATCTTAATCAAGATATTGAAAAATATCTTTCTTTTTTTGCAACTCTACTTAGAGTGACTGGTCCTCATTTTTGCTATTTTTGAATTTTCTTACAATATTTCCATCCACAGTGCCACTCACACTTCACCTTTTTTTTGTCTCCATGATCTTCACCCTCGAGCATTTCCATCAGGCTTCCCACCCTCGGCCTTCATTCCGGCTGCTGATAGTTTCTTTCAACAGCTGCAATCTATCAGGCGCAAGCTTTAGATCAATCTTCGGGACTCCAAACAGAAAATGAAACGCTTTCCTGACTTCCATTGTGTTCCTTCAGCTGCTTATAAAGTCGGGTGTTAGACATGTCAGACTTAGGTGGTCTTCCCCCAAACTTTTTGCATTGCTCCTCCATTTTTGCTGATCTCATTTTTGTTTGCCTTAGGACTCTGTGCACTCTACCACTGCTAACCAGTGCCAAAGTGCATGTGCTTTCTCCTTAAAACATGGTAACATTGACTTACACTCAATTAGCATATTTAATTTGCTTGTAAGTCCCTGGTAAAGTGGTACTAAATGTACCCAGGGCCTGTAAATTAAATGCTACTAGTGTCCCTGCAGCACTTATTGTGCCACCCACTTAAGTAGCCCTTTTTAACATGTCTCAGGCCTGCCATTGCAGCCTGTGTGTGCAGTTTTAAACTGTCATTACGACGTAGCAAAATATACCTTTTGCCAAAGCCCAAACCTTCCTTTTTAATACATATAAGTCACCCCTAGTGTAGGCCTAAAACGTCCATAGGGCAGGGTGCAGTGCTTTTAAAAAGTTGGATATGTACTTTCAACTTTTACATGTCTTGGTAGTGAAAAACTCTTAAATTCGTTTTTCATTAATGCACGACCTACCTCTCTCATAGGAGAACATTGGGTTACCTTATTACATTTAACAAGTGCTACCTTTCAATTGGTAGGAAGTCGGAATGTTGAGTTTTGTGTCTAAAGAATTGTAATTTAAAAGCCTCTTTAATGGTAAAATTGAAATTTATGTCACGGCTCTGAAAATGCGACTTTTAGAAAGTTGGCATTTTCTTGTCCCAAACATTTGGTACCTTCAGCCTGTTTCCTGGGTCACATGACTAGTTGGTCTTTGTGTATTGCTCCCAGACAGTGACTCAACGAGGGAATTGATGTCGGCAGGATGGGTCATGATAGGGGCGGAGCTGACACCTACCACAATTACACATCACAATGCCTCTGCCTGAGCACACTCGCAAAGGGTTTGACACTAGTCTTTTATGCCTCCAGACAATCTTGGGCCAGGGAAGGGAAGCATTAAATTTCAAACACATATGGGTGTGGAAACCTCCAGAATCTTTTCCTACTTCAAAGCTGCCACCAGGTGTAAATAGTGGACCCTCAGACCCAACCCTTCAGTGCACCTCTGGATCTGTGGAAGACTCAGAATCACTGCTGTGCTGCTCTGCAAGAAGAACTGCTGCTCTGCTGCCTGAGTGAGAAGGACTGGGCTTGCATTTTAAACCTAGGACCAGCAGAGTGACTCCAAGGGCTAATTGGATGACGTCCTGAGCAGAGCCTCAGGGACAGAAAAGGTTCAAACCACCTTGAACCCTGGGCCTGGACCCTGTCTGATGTGAGTCTAGTCCCCCAAGTGGCGCCAACCCAATTGTGAAGTGGGCCTGAAGGTGCTCTATCAGACCCAACACAGTGCAACACATCATCCCGCAGCCCATTGGAACCCCTGCTGCGCAAAGCATCCTTATGCAGGACCTCACTTCCCACCCCCACAGCCCTAGGAACCGCCACTTCATCTCGCATCTTCTACCCAATCCAAAATTGACATCTTCCCTAGGAATCTTAAGGCGGCAGCACAATACAAGATGTTGTTCTGATGTAACTTCTTGCCCTTTCCCTATTTAAGGAGCAGGTTCTGCTTACTTCTTGCGTCGCAACGATTTGAGTACTCATGGACACTGTTATGTAAATAATGTGTGCATCGTGATAACTAAAAACGTTGCTGCCTATATCAAATCCCACACAATATCAACTATCCTTTACCTGACATAGTACCCTAACCCTGAAGTCAGCTTGCATAACAAACAATGCTTAATTTGTGCCGCTGATTTCCGGTTCTCTGCACCAGCACTTAATTGTCAGCACCAGCTCTAGTGACAGTCCACCACATGGTGGCGCTGTCTTTTTTATTTTGAGATGAGCACAATAACCGTGTTTATTAAGTCAATATACATTGAAAATGAATGATACCAGCCTCTCATGCCATTAATATAGCTTTGAGTGGCCTGAAATAGTCTGAATGGTTATAAGTTATGTTGGTACTGTCATTGGCAGCGCTGGCAGCGTATGCACTGATAACAACCACAGTCATCTGCACAACTATGAACATGTATCAATATCATACTGGTTGGAGGTGTGCTAGCGTACTCCCCTCCTAAAAGTGATGCCAGATGTGATAAAGCATGACTTAGCTTTATAGTGGCAGTGATATATCCATCATTGACATTGCCATTGTAGTAATGTGATGTAACATATGGAATGGGAAGGATGTAATAGAATGTGGGAGGAGGATTCTGTGCTGGAATCAACGGGGTTTAGAATGTATACAAGGCAGTTACAACGGTCCTGAGGAAGCCTTACTGTACACCCTGAATAAAGAAGTATAAACTCACTCTGAAGCATGAGTTGTGTATCATGGGCTATTACAATGGCGACGATCAGATAAGCACCATGCAGAGTGCAGATATAATGCAAATTTACTGCACTCACCAGAGGAGCAACAATCGAGGCTGAGGGTGACACTGAATATCACTGCGCTTCAGGTGACACTGAATATTGCCACTGATTACGCCAACCTTTACTCCTACTTTTTCCCTACTAAATGTAATGTAGATGGTCTTTTACTTGCCTACTAAAAGTGGTAGAAGGGAGAAAAACAATTCAAGATCATACTTTCGATTTAGTCAAGCTGTAATAGACCACAGACTCCGTCTTTAAGTTTTGTGAATTTATTATAAGGCCAAAAATAATTGAATATAAACACACCTCAAAATTAGAGTATAGAGGTACAAGAAAATCAATACAGAGCCGATTTTACGAATATAGGTCATTCGGCACAGAAGGCATAATATGATGAACTCCAAAATCTAGATACAGCAAAGAATGGAAGCGGAGTCCAATTCTCTTTTCATTTAAGAAGGAGCAAAATCTTTCCCTACTCTACTCTCAATGAGAATCCTACCTATCTCCCTTGTATCATATCCCAAAGGTGTCAGCACGTGTTGACTTCCTAAGAAGTACTCACGTCAAAATGGGTCTGATAGCTTAAAGCTATGGAGCTCGCTCTAAGATGCTCCTTCTCCTCCGAAAGCTGGTAGAAGTCTGTCTAATCTGTCCCTGCGCATTATACAAAAAGACAATAATCGTCTCCCAATACGTCATATGTTAAACTTTTCCACTTGCAACGGTTTTCAGTAAGTTTCCACAGAAGCTTTAATTAGCTGGCTCTTCTTCCAGTGGCCTTGGTTCCCAGATAGGCTATGCACGAAGGTGTCCTCCCTTCTCGCCTTTCAGTCTTCTTCAAAGACATTCCGAGTATCTCCTTAAATCTAAGAATAACGAGGTCGAATTCCTGCACCTGCAGTAGGATGAGAACATACTGTCTTCGAGCACACCAGAATTTATTTAATTAATACTTGAGCAGCTAAGGAGAAACGAAACTCAAAACAACCTACAATTTGGGCCTACAAACCGGGTAACTTAACTCAAAATGGTTACATTATATGAATACAACGTCATCCTGCACATTACACATACTGGAATTATATTTCTAATACATACAAGATCCTACTTAAATGTGCTCACTTCACTTTAATACTATTATGACATGAATAAATGCATCTTAATAATCGTAAAATACTGCACACGACAAAATATATATATGAGTACGTTTGTATCAGGAGTATAGTGCACCCCTACAAATTAGAGTGCTGTAAGCGCTCTATCACCACGCTCACGAGTGAAGATTTTGTCAATAAAGCCTGTGGGGAGGTGCGGTGCACTGAAATCACGTGGTGAGTGCAAGGAAATCATTTTGGAAATCGGTTATGAAGTGCACATGTGCGCGTTAAATGAATGATCATGTTGGGCAGCCAGTTTGGAATTAGACGAATATGTCGATTGGAATCAGGCATATATGTTGAGTGAATATAAGCTGTGAAAACACTTCAATTGTCCCAAAGTGAGTGTCGGGAGAGCGAATACATGACAGTATTGCATGAAATATTAATTTGAAGTGCGGCAATTTCAAAAGTTGTGCAAATTGAAACGGATATGGTATATGAGGCCTAGAAATAACGAAATAACACAAGATCTATCTCAAATCTCGGCGGCCATCTTAAAGTCATGCATAATCTTGTGACTTTATTAAAACATTTATTGGGACCATTTTAAGGTCAGGAAAAACCATTTTAAACAACAAAATGCTAATTTTAAATGGCAAATCATAATATTAACACAAGGAGAATAAAGTGATGTCTAGCGAGAAGACAAGCAGCGAAGTAACAATAAATATGAACACAGAATCCAGGAATTATTTCAGAAAAATAATTAATTGAAGCATCAAAAAGAACATGATGAAACAATTCAGGAAGTGTTGTATTCCTCTTAGGGTGTCCATACACGGGCTTTCCTGTATCATGTCCTTATATAGGCACAATTCGCCCTGCCCTTATATAGGCATAAAATCCCAGTCCTTATTTAGGCATTAAACCGTGCACTCCAAATACAGGCATGGTCTCCGACATCCGTCCACCCTAACGTCACAACGAGTTCTTGAAGAACAGACCCTTAGGCTTCGGGAGTTTCCCTAGCACAGGACTATTGATTTCTTCAAGGACTCATCTATTATGCATGAACCATTATACCTTAGGGGTTCATTCATGACGTCTTCCGCTGTCCGATTCACATCAATGCTAACATTCTGAGGTACCTCTCAGGTATAAATATACCTTCCCTAGCCCTTGTAAACTAGAGAAGACCTCGACTTCAGAGGAGCCCGTTTCCCGGCCTGACGCACTGAGAAGACGCTGTCATCCCTGCACGCAGAGAGTCCAGCTTCCAGTGATCTGACTTCCCTTGCGGGGTGTTGGAGTTCGAGTCTGGCAAGAGATTCCTACCTCTCTCATTCTTAAGGTATGGAGCTGACTAGAACCTAGAGGGACTCTTGGCATACTTGGCATACTAGGCATACTAGACTTAACATACTCTTAGTATACCATAGTAAGGAATACCTCACCTACTTCATACCTCTCCCTACACCTAGGTTAGGTTAGGTACATTGGGGTAGAACTAGCTTAGCAACGCATCGTATGAGTACTCGCATTTTTAGTCTGTGTTATTTATGCAAATGAATATCTACTAAAGATCATGCTAGCGCAGTATTATTTATTTCTACTGCTTACGCTGTACATTATTTATCTTGTATACTGTCTTGTGATCATAACAGCACATTTAACTTACACGAGAAACAAGACTGTTCAATAAATCTTTTATTGAAACGCCCGTCTATTCTTTCTGTTTAACTTTGAGGAAAACTAAGCATGCACGATTGAGCTGAGTGAAATAGTTATCTATTGTTTCCACGACTCTGGGACACGTTCTGATTCTAAAGGGAAACAAAGTTGTCATGTTTTGCGGCTGCCAGAAACCTTCTTGTTTGTCAAGGAGTTTCTAGTGGCCTCTGAGCTAGCTGGCACAAGTAATTAAGTTTAATATACTCGATAGGGACATACTGACCTTAGTCCTATGTCAAACCTATAGGGGATATTATTCCAATGCGCAGAGCCTATTAGGGAAATAGGAGCTACACTACAGAAGTAAAGAAGATTATACTTGAGAATAGCTGTAGACTGCTAAATAATGCAACATGATTTGGATCTAATTTAAGAAAACATAATATTTTGGCATTCAAGAGTATACACTCGGAACTATCTGTGGCCTCATCTGCAATACTTTTCAGAGGCAATAAATTGATTATTCTTTCAAAATTACAAAGGAGTGTAATTCATTTGGTGGATGAAAGCCATAGAGGTGTCGCTGCTACAAAAAAAGTTTGAAGAGAACAAATGTGGTTTCCTAAGTTAGACAGTCAAGTGGAAGAAGTGGTCCAAACTTGTTTCCTATGTCAATGTACTACCAAAGAAAGAATGATGGAAGAAATGCACGTCTGAGTTGCTGGATGCTATATGGTCTAATGAAGCAGCAGATTTTTATGGACCAGTGGAGTCAGGGATTTATTTATTAGCCATAATTGATGAGTATTCTCATTTTCCTATAGTAAAAGTGGTATCATCAACATCTGCATCAGTTGTACTTCCTTTTCTTGATTAAATATTTTCCACTTGGTGAATCCCAAGTGTACTAAAAACGAACAATGGCCACCTTTCAGTGCTAATGAATTTCAGAAATGTATGAATTATTTGGGGATAGTGCACAGAAAAGTGACTCCAGTGTGGCCTAAGGCAAATGGAATGGTGGGAAGGTTAATGGCAACCATAAAAAAGGCTGTGCAAAGGGCGAAATATTCACACATTTCGACAAACCAAGCCCTATGTCAAGTTCTATGTGATTATTGAAATACTCCACATGGATCAACGGGGAAATGTCCTTCGGAATTGATGTTTGGCCAACCTAGGCAACCTCGGTTACCACATCTTCCAGCAGATCCGCCAAAAGACCATGTTGAAATAATGGAAAGGGAAGCCAAAAACAAAAATGAAACATTATGTAGATAGTAAAAGAAGCTTTCAAAAGAAAGAATATCAAATAGGTGATTTGGTACTAGTCAGACAACAGCAAACATGGAATTCGCAAACTAGATTTCATCCTGCGCCTATGGAAGTGACAAAAATTCAAGGAACAGCAGCTAAGGCAAAACATTACAATAAAATAGTAACAAGGAATAAAACTTTTTTCAAAAAGTTTAAAGCAAGCGTTACCACACAAGAAAATGTGCAATTAGATAATTAACAAGAGGAGCAGACATTGAGAAAGTCTATAAGGATCTCAAAAAGACCGGATCGACTGACTGAACATTGTTAAACCATCAGATATATGTGTGGTTGTATTTGTTTCTTCAAAAAGGGGAGGGGGAAAAGTGGTAATGTGATATAACTTATGGAATGGGAAAGATGTAATAGAATGTGGGAAGAGGATTCTGTGCTGGAATCAAAGGGGCTTAGAATGTACACAAGGCAGTTACAATGGGCATGGGGAAGCGAAAAGCACCCTTACTATACGCACTGAATAAAGAAGTATAAACCCACTCTGAAGCGTGAGATGTGTATCTTGGGCTAATACAGTCATGAATGGTTTGGCAGGATATTCAACTGGAATAATCAGTGTGCATTCCCCAATAAATAAATAAACTGCATGACTCACAATGCACCTTTATTTACATATTTGAAAAATGAAACGGAATGTTCAGCAAACATATGTAACACTGTAACACATGAACGTGTAGTAAATGTAACCAATGTGTCGGAGGAAATAAGAGAGGTCGTAGATAAAGGCGGGAAGTCGGCCTTGATCCTGCTGGACCTCTCGTCGACCTTCGACACGGTCAATCACGACCTTCTTATAAACCGCCTTTTTTCCCTGGGCATTAGGGGTAGGGCGCAGGATTTACTAAAGTCTTTTCTCAGTGATAGAGATCAACTGGTGGAGCTTGGGGTGCTACAAGTCCCCGCAGTTCTCTTTTCCTGGTGGGGTGCCACAGGGCTCCTTGCTGAGTCCGACCCTTTTTAACCTTTATGTATCTCCACTTTGCTCACTTATCAAGTCCTTTGGCTTTAAGACAGTATCATACGCCGATGACACGCAAATCGTGGCATCCTTTGCAGGGGATCCAAAGAACACTGCATCAAGATTCCAAGACTGTATGCGCAAAGTAGGTAATTGGATGTCCCAAAATTGCCTGAAGCTGAATTCAGGTAAAATGGAGGTGCTTCTCTTCGGACGAGATAACTCCTTCTGGACACCAAGTTGGTGGCCACAGAAATTGGGAGAAATCCCTGAGCCAGTCACAAAGGTGAAAAACTTAGGAGTTTATTTTGACTCCAATCTGTCCTTTGGAGAACAAATCAATTTGATCACCTCTTCCTGCTTCTTTCTGATTAAAACCCTCAGGAAAATATTATCTTTCATTCCACCAGAGCACCAGAAAGCTGTGGACGCAGCACTCATCCTGTCTAAAATCAATTACTGTAATGGGCTCTTTCTCAATATACAATTACGGTATCTTAACAAACTGCAGGTCCGTCAAAATGCATCAGCTCGTCTGCTGCTTGCTATTCCAAAACATAAGTCAGTGACCCAAGCCCTTCCATCGCTGCACTGGCTTTCAGTTAAAAGATGAAACAAATTCAAATCCCTCTGTATTGCCTTTAAAGCGCTACATGGGCTTGGCCCCGATTAATTCTCACAGAGTTTCAGATGGTATATCCCAGAGAGGCAGTTGCGGTCAATGGCCTCTTTCAATCTGGTAATTCCTAGGGCTAAAACTGCCTCATGGGGGGGGAGAAGTTTTGTGGCAGGCACTGCTAGCCTGTGGAACTCTCTTCCTCTGACACTTAAGAAGGAAAGCAATCTTCTGGCATTCCGCAAACTCTTAAAAACGTGGCTCTTTAACAACTAGCCCAAACGCGCTTATCCCACATCATCTCTCTGGTTAGCCAATTCAGCAGCATCTCCGCACCTAGACACCCTCGGGTACTTGTGCGCATTATAAATCTTACTTTCATTTCATTTCATGTAACCAATCATAACCAATTATTGAAGATGTGATAATGCCAGTGGGTGTGCCAGCAGATGCAAGTATGAACACTCACTAGAACACTGTCTCCTTTCACGCAGTGTAAAAGAAAACATTGTTGCATTGTTTCATATGATGTTTGAACATACTTTACACAGAGCTGTACATTTAGTGCTTGGTTGTCTATGTTCCCTTTTTAATTACACAACATCACACCCCTCTGCAGGTCCAATGACCATGTCTTTCATGTTACTCTCTCACTTTTCAGATTCAAGGCCCACATTTGCAAGCTCCATTTTTCACTATTTCAGCATTTCTCTTAGTTGCTGTCAGCATTTTGTTTTTAATAAGCGAAGCGATTTCTGTTGCATTTTTTCTGTGGTTGGTTACCTTTGGTGGGTTTCCAGTTGAAGCCGAGAGCACAATAACATGCCATAAATTGAATTCTATAGCTGCTACCAGGAGGGCAGTTATGGCTGTCTCGAATGGTGTCAGGGTTGGACTGGGGCAGAAAATAGGCCCGGGCACCAAATTAAAAAGTGGCCTCCATTAGCAAATTAGATAGTCACAAAGTCGCCCACATTTGCAACTCAGAGCAGTTTTAAATTTGTAAAGACAAGCTGTATGAGTGTTTTGCATGGGATGGTAACTGCACACATTTATGCTGGCTGCAGGCAATGTTTATGGTAATATCAGAAAAATCAACAGTAATAAGCAATGGTAATGCATCGGTTTCGCCTATGTGATGAATAAAAAGCGTTTTTTGTCAATCACCGTCTTGGACGAAGGAAAGAGTTCCCTGACAAGTAACAAGGGAGTGGAGAGGATGTGGTGCACCGGCCAGAGCTGTTGACTTGAGAGATAGGTATCCCAGTTTGAGTCTCGGCGGTGCAAAATCCTATGATTCTGGGCAAATCACTTAATCTCTCTGGGTGATAAGTTGCTATATAAATCTCCTGCAAGACGAAAAAGCAAAGAGAGGCAAAACTTTATGAAAAAATTGATCCACCAAAGCAGATGCTAACAGTATTTCAGCGACGGGAAACTGATAAGAGAAGCAGACAAGTAACAAGCATTGGTAAATGCGGTTAAATATGAAACAGCCAAAAGAAATGGAAGAAAAGTAAGTGGCACACACAGGAACCAATGAAAAACCAGGAAAGAGAGGGAGTGGGATGGGATGTAAGCCCCTTTCATTTTATATTAAAAAAACAGATTTCGTAAGCAAAGCGCAAAAGCTGTGCAGGCAAAACCTAAAATGGCTTTGTCAGTGTGAAATGCCTCTACATGTGTAAGCCATAGCTGCAATGCCTCTATTACCAAGGTAATAATATTTGTAAAAGCTCTCCTCAATGCTACATGATATATCCTTCAAATAACAGCTTTAAATATATTTTGGAAATGCAGCCATTTTTCTTAAAATATCAGCTAGTGAGTTCTGAGAATTAACACATTTTCATCTAAAATACACACTCTCAATTTTGGTATAAGTAAATTATTTCAGCTAAGCAATAGTTTCTAATTTAGTAGGGATTGGCTACACACAGGAGAGCTACTTCCAGGTAGCTGGAGAGCTACCAGTAGCTCACAAGCTACTCGTTGGAGAAGCCTGACATAGTCCATGCTTCACAGAAGAGGAGAAAGTGAAACCAGTACAAGCTGGCCAATGAGGAAGCAGCAAATAAGAGTGTCAATTAATGGTAAGCAATGGGCGGGCCCCAAGACCCTTTTATAAAACAAAGTGTCTCGCAAGCGTCAGCACATGCGCTGTTTCAGGCTAAACCTAAAAATCATTGCATTGGGCCTCAAACAGTGCTTGGAAGTATGTGTCTTAGAACCAAGCAATAGTGCAAACTAATCCATGTGGTTCAGTGTTTATCTAAATGTCCTGATTCTCTTCCCCCTAGCACTCTACCCACAACCTAACCTTACTCAGACACCAGGGGCGCCTAATTTAAAAGTTTGCACTATACAACAGTCATATGTACCATGCAAAACTACAGGTGCATAAAGCCTTGAAAAATTGCGAATATTCTTAGCGAACATAAGATGAAGTAAAACGTGAATTTTTAAAACAGGAGTGCATCTCTGATATGGATTACCTTAAATGATTTTTACACTCATTGTAGAGCAATCGATCAGTCATTTTGCCAGTAAAGTTAAGGACATGAATATAGAGATCAAGTACTTAATGCTGAGTAAAAGGAATCAAGCTAAGAAACTGCAGCGTCAAGCAACTGCAGTATCATTACACCTTTAATTCTATTGTGTATTGTGCCATTCTGGCCGTTAATAAAAAGTCAATCAGTGAAATTTCTGCATTCACCAAACTAACTGGAAAGGAAGTGACACTGTGATAATGGCCAGCGTAAAACCAGACACAGTTTTCTCTTCAATTAGACTTTCTAAATGATTTCTACTTTCAGAAACATGTGGAAAAAAAGAATTATGGGGGAAGTTGCTTCACCTGGCATCCACTGGATCCTGATGTCTGAGCTGGGATATTATTCCCTGTATGTTGCTTCTCTGGTAAACTTGTCACTGGTCAGAAAACACCACAACATTTCTAGTCCAGCTACCTGTTTTCTTCCAAACACGAACTGAGATATGAACTGAAGTAACATACCGGAGAAATACTTTAGAACACTCGCACCTCCTAATATCAATCACACATTCATAGTGGACTTTTCCCCCAAATCTCACTGTTTTCTTATTACTCCTTTTCCGTATAAGCAACACCACATGGTAAGATAATAAGACAAACGTTTAGGTTGTAGCAACATGTGGACCCCAATGACAATCTGTCGATTAACGTGATAAGTGCATGGATTCAGTAGCAACGAAGTTAAAGCGTGCCCCACTTTAAAATGCGTCTTGTCTCTGCTGATTATGTACGCTGCCTCTGTATAATCAAGTTTTTTTTTTCTTTCAAAAGTAAATTTGAGGCAACACGTTTTAAAACATCGTAATTAAGGTTGAACAAATCCGAAGATGAAGTCTTGAAAAAGCAGTGACATGCTACAGATCTGTAACAACCGTAAACAGGGAACAGTTCGGAAAAAATCTTCACAGTACCAGCAGTCTTTGTCTTTTACCTTTATAACCCCCAAAACTCACAGAGACCAAAAAGAGCAATTTCACTTAGCCTACTGCTTATTCTCTCTACTCCCCTTTGTAAGACAAGGAAAGCACTGACAAAAGTACTGCCTGGATGGTGCTCCGCTCCAGAAAGCACTCTCTGGATGCCACAGTCCAGTATTTAGTGTTGTAAAAGCTAACACGAACGATTATCTCAACACTACTGTCAGCCTTCAATCTGACCTGCCGTAGTGTAGGCTAAAACGTGAAGGGCTATATAATACCTCTATAACAGGGGTAATTCCGGGACAAAATATCACCTCAAGGAACAATTCAATGTTGACAGTATAATTGCCATCTAAATCGGGACACAGCGCCCAGAGCTGGGGATCCCGGTTCGAGTCTCGGCGGCGCAACATCCTGTGATTCTGGGCAAATCACTCAATCTCTCGGTGAAAAAATTGTGCTATATAAATCTGCTGCAAAACCAGAAAGAGACAAAACTGTAGTATAGGGATGGAGGAAGAATTACAGAGGAAGCAGGAGCTCTGGTAACGAAGTATTTAATCATAAGAAACGTAGACACAGGAACCCACGGCGAAGAGCAGCTGGTCAGACGAAGTCAATGAACCAACTGCCCTTCACTAGGGAACCACAGAACATTCTACATGACACATGAAAGATTCTGCATGACATATTAAAAGTTCCACAAGTGTATTAAAGAAACACAGTAATAAACTTGCAATACCACACATCTTCCCCCCTTTAAAAACAAACAAAATAAAATGAATCAATAAAGAACATAGTCTTTCAATTTAGCAGGCACCCTACAAGTGCGCTGACTGCGAGAAGATACACGCACTTCACTTGGGAGAGATTGCAAATTGGGAGTGTCCCCCTGGATTCAATCCCAACAACGTTGTCAACAACAACCCCAGATTCAGAGCTTGAACGACCTCTACTACAATCAGCAATAGAAGGAAAAGAAATCAAACCAGCTGTTCCTGGTGGTCTTTAATCTTGAGCAACTGAAGTGACCACAAAATCATGACCAACAACAAAAGCAGGATTAGAATCACCTTCGTCATCTCTATTAGCATACACGTTGAAAATTTCCACTTGACTTTCTGTACGTTTGACTACACGATCCTTGTTCCACCAACCTCTCCCTCCTAACAAAACAGAAGCTTTACTGACTCTAACTATTTGTACAGGTAACAAGAATTTGGATCTTTACAAACACGGTATGGCTTCTTGATCAGAACCCAATCATTCACTGCAAAATTCTCAATTTTGATTCTTGAATTGCTCTCATACAGTTTTTTTGCAACATTTGTTTAGCAAATACTCTATCCCTCACCTGCTGTTGATCTTCCTTCTTGTTTCTTTCCTTGGACAGAGCAGAACCCACTGCCAAATCAGTGAACCAGTTGGGCATCAATTTCGACCTGGCTTCCCTACCCCTGAGAGCTTTAAAAGTAGTCTCACTGGTGGTAGAATGTGGCGAGGTGAGATAAGCCCACACCTTTTCTTGCAAAAAGTCACCCACATTGACACCGGCTGCAACGGCAGTTTGAATTCCCTCTTTTAAACACGATTGGCTCTTTCAACAAGTCCATTGGAGGAAGGACTGTACAATGCGACTTGGCAGTGCTTAATTTCAAATTTCTCCATAAAACATGTAATCTGCCTTGTCACAAAAGATAATCCATTATCTGTAACAATGCAACAGGGTGCACCTTCAATCTTAAAAATGTTTCCAAGAAACGAAATCACTGTAGTTGAATTAGCAGCTTCCACAAATGAATAATATATCTACTTTGAATAAGAGTCGATAGCTACTAATAAATATCTTTTATCAGAGTGTAAAACATTAAATGGTCCAGCAAAGTCTAGAGCTATTTTCTCCCATGGCACTTCTGGAAATGAAACAGGAAATAGGGGTTTCTTGTTTACCTTCCAATGTTTGTCTGAAACTACACATTCAGGACAATTGCCAACAAAGGTGGCTACCTGTTTGTCCATACAAGGCCACCAATAAATGTCTTTGATTTTCTTACAAGTTGCTGAAATCACCATGTGTCCCCCATGAGCCATGTGAATAATCCTATCTCTCAATAAGAAAGGAGGAACAAACAAACCATTTCTGACACAAACCCCGTTCTCAAATGACAACTCCTCACTAATCTGTGCAAAACTCCTCAATTCCTCACTAAGGTTTTTTCCTACAGGCCACCTGTTTCTTACAAAATATTCAACCTGTGTGAAAGACTCATCTTGTTTCATAGATGTAGACCATTCCTCTTGAGTGATACTCCCATTGCAGTTCGACACAGCATCTACTAGGCCAACAACACAGTCTTTGTCAAAATCATTCTCCCCCTCACTGGAATCAGGAAGGGGAATGCAAGAAAGGCAGTACGCTCAGACATTCTTTCCACACTGGATGTATTTAACCACAAGGGTATATTCTTGTAACTTTGACAACAATCGTACCAAGCGCGCAGAAGCCTTCCCCAAACCGTTCCCGGCTAGTAAAAATAACTAGTGGTTTGTGGTCTGTAAAAATTTCACAACGTGTTCCCCAAATGTAGGTTTTGAACTTTTGTACTGCCCAAACCATCCCAAGCGCTTCCTGTTCAATGGTGCTGTAGTTGCTCTCTGCAGTAGTTAAAGCTCGTGAAGCAAACGCTATAGTATTTTCCTGACCTTCCACCCACTGCCCAAAAACTGCGCCAAGACCTTTGAGACTAGCATCCACAGAAATAAATGGTTTGCCGTTGGGTACGAAAGGGTGCAATGCAGGAGCATTGACCACTAACAACTTCACTTTCTCAAATACCTCTTGTATTGCGTCATTCCAAACAAATTTAATTCCTTTTAAGTAGACACCTTAAAGGTTGAACTATGTGAGCATATCCTGGAACAAATCTGGCGTAATATTCACACAGACCAAGAAAAGAACGTAGAACATCCTTGTCTAGAGGAGGAGGAGCATTGCGTATTGCCTCCACATCGCAAAATTTAGGCTTGATACCTTTGTCTGAAATGAGGTGTCCCAAATATTCCACTTCATTTACTAGAAGTTTGCATTTACCTGGTTTCACAGTCATCCCTTTTTTTGTAATACTCCTAAAACTTTGTGTAAGACTTGCATGTGTTCATCTCCGGTTTCTGTGAAAATCAAAATATCATCTTGGAATGCCTGCACATGCGGTATTTCCCCAAACAAACTATCCATTCATTTTTGGAAAACACTCGCCACGGATGCAAGTCCAAATGGTAACCTCAAATACTTGAAGGCACCAAAAGGTGTCACAAACTCAGTGAGTGCTTGAGACTCATCTGAAAGTGGGATCTGATGGTAAGTGGAATGCAAGTCAATCGTGGAAAAATACTTAGATCTCCCAATGTTAGCAATCATCTCTTGGATGTGTGGAAAAGGGTGACAAATAACTAAAATGTTTTGATTAAGAGACCTCAAATCCACACATAATCTGAGAACCCCAGTCTTTTTCTTGGTTAAAACGACTGGAGAAATCCAGTCTGAAGAATCAATGGTTGCAATGATCCCTTCAGATTGAAATTTAGACAACAGCAATTTGAGATCTACCCTTATGCTGAGAGGAACAGGCCTTACTTTATGTACCATTGGCACAGCATTCTTCTTGAGTTTTATGCCATGCTCAAAACCCTTTACAGTTCCAACTGCATCTTAAAAACTTCTGGATAAGATCGAACGAATCTGTCCACTACCTCTTCCTCTTTATTTTAATAAAGAATTTCTGTTGGAAATGGCCCTAAAACGATTGGAGGATCTTGCCCAGGGAATAGAATAATAACCAAAAGCGCAAGATCCTTCCAACCTACAATATCTCTCCCATTAACTGCCACATATACTTTTGTTCTTATAGACCTGCCCAGACACTTCACATCACTCCAAAAGGAACCTAATAATTGTATGTCTTGTTCCCCGAAAGCCTTGGGATTGATATCAGGTGCCGAAAGGTGTACTTCTTCGGACCAGAATTTGTAGAATGTGGGATCTGCAAGTATGGTATTTGGCGCTCCAGAATCAGCCATTACAACAATAGATTTCCCATCAATGATGGTATCCACCAGCGGCCCTTTAATTTTCCTCTGTGGACAATCATCAGCATATGGAAGATCTACTGTAAGCAAAATGTTATCAAATTTAGAACTGCATTCTTGTACGTCACACTCATGACTGTCCAAGTTTATATTAGAGACTTTGACTCTATTGAAACTTGCAGTCCCAGTGGATGTCCCCTACACACCCCTTGAAAGTGCCCAATTTTTCGGCAACGCATGCACTTCTTGCCAATGGCAGGGCAATTGGGGTTGTTGCCTATGTGATTTCTAGAACCACAGCGGAAACAGACCAATTTTCCTCGACCAGGTTGAATTTTTTTATACTTTTTTCCACCAGGTTGCTTTGAACTAACTGCACAAACAATACTTTCATCAGACACAGCATTCACAGCAACCTGTGATGCATGGTTTGGCAGCACCTTAGAGGTCACTATAGACCTTTCAATACTCTTAGCAATTTCTAAGTTTCTATCAAACTGGGATTGCGAGCGGTTAAGAAACGCTCTTGTATTTTTTTTTTAAAAACAATAAAACACAAACTGATCCCGAATGTAGATGTCTACATTAGCTCCAAATTCACATTTCTCTGCTAAAACTTTCAACGTAGCAATAAAGTCTTCTACTGATTCCTCAGAAGATTGTTTACACATTGTAAAATTGAATCTCTCTAAGAGCACACTAGAGGTATCAGAATAATGTTTTTCATACGTTCCTTGGCTTCCAAGTAGACGTTCCTGGGAGTGTCTTCGGATATTGGAGCAGGAAAACGAGGAAGATTATCAAAAACTCTTTGCCGAGCCACCCCCAAATGGTTTATTATTAAAGCCATCTTCCTGGAGGGTGAAAAAGCATCAGCATCAACGCCTGTTAAGTAGTTATCAAAATTACCGAAGCCACTCTGACCACTTAATATCCGGTTTACCTGCTCTCTGTAAGAAGGGTGGTGGTTGGATTACTCCTTGACTGCTGGCCATGTTTCAAGAGGAATCCCCAAGACAAAACACAGTTAGATATTATAATAATTGTGTATAACTTAAATTGAAACTGATTGCAAAGATAATGTGCTGGGAAGTATTTTTTTTAAATATGCACCAGTTTACTTAACTTGACGAAAAACTAAAATGTTACCTCTAGAAACAAGTAGAAGATAAAGGTGTGTGAATCACCGATGCAGGTGTCGCACTTTTTTTTTTAATTCTTTTTTTTATTTATTAGAACAGGAAAAAACAAACAAATGAAAACAAGCAGACATAATACATGGCATCACAGAATAAATAAGAAGAGACGCAAATAACAGTTATCCAATGGATAGCAGCACTAGATTACATGGCGATACATTAATAGAACTGAATTAATAGCAACTATACAAATAGTCAATAAAAATAATATGGAGAATATATAACATATTTCTCAGTAACCTGTATTAAACTATGATCGATGCTCGAACTTACCCCCAATGATTCCCCGCAAATACATATGTCCGCTACTGATTGTTACTGTATAATCGACAACTACGCTCTACAATAGCTACATCAAGCTGGCGTACTGTCTATTTAGAGTGCATATAAGACTTGCAGCAGAAATTTTACTTGAATACTACAATCAGCTAACAGCTATAAGATGGCTACAACAACCTGGCATATAAATCACAACCTATTGAAAGTGCATTGTGCAAATATCCTAGCAAACAAAAAATTTGAGAACTATTCAAAGTGCATTGTGCTAGTAGCAGCAGCTATTTTAAATAAAGTGCTGGAATTAACTAATATCTGAACGATACCTACGTCGAATTTTGCAAATCACTATTGAGAGTGCAAATATTGCTAACAGCAGCTATTACATAAATAAAATGCAGAAATTGACTCCCATTAAACACCCGACTCTTATAATCTCCTTTCCTCCGCTACACAATAGGTAGAGAAATTGTGCCAGATAGCTCTGAATCTTACAGTACCTCCTACACGTTTTGCATAGGCCTCCTCAAATCTGAAAGTCCTGCGCATTTTATTAACCCAGTGATCAATCCTAGGTTGCCTATCGGTTCCCCAATTTTGCAGGACAAGTGACCTAGCGACCGCTATGAAAATTAGTATAAAATACTGCTGATATTTTGTTAACCATTTCACCTCCCTGAGGAACCAAATAAAACCAACGTGGATGATGGATCAATTGTCAAAGAATTAAACAGAGAGATCTTGGAAAAAACATCTTCCCAAAATTGCAGTAAGTTGTTACATTCGTAAAATATGTGCACCCATCCTCCATCACCCTGTTTATTGCATCTAAAACATTGGTTCGGATTCGTTGAATACATCTTATGCAATCTCAGGGGGGTATAATATGCTAACCATCTAGATAAGAAGTTCATTCTCTTAAAATTAGCGCCTCTGAGTGCTTTATTCGATAGCTCACTGAGCTGCTGCCATTCTTTCGCATTAAACTTGCAACCCGTCTCCACATGAATTTTCTGGAGCTCTTTTGTCAAAATATCTTCGGTATGGGCCTTCTGGTGTAATAGCATATACCACAATCCTACCCCCACCATTTTATTTGCCATCTGCCTAGTGATTTGACGCGCAGCCTCACCCATCATAGTATAATTGTTTTTGAGAAAATTAACTAGCTGAAGCAAACTCAAAGAGAGGGCGGTAGTCAATGTGCAAGATTGCAATCGGACCGTTTCCCAAGTAATTAATGTCTCATGGTTATAAAAATCCCCAAGCTGACCGAAAACATAGTTCTTGCCATACTTGGTAAAGCCCTCTAGGCAATGTAAGACCTCCTACTGCACAGTCTTGAAAAGGGGTATTGGCATGAAATGCTGGAATATCTCGTGATTTAAAAAAAAGCTGGAATCTTTCCGCTAATGCCAGTATCACCTTATATCTGGTCTTTTTAGGAAGTTTCGCTAGTCGTAGAAAAGTGGGAAGTTTTATAGCACTTTCCTTCAACATATGTACTAACAAAAAGTTGTCAAAAACTGAATTTTCCTCACCTAATTGTGAAAGTAAATTAGACAAGGAAGCCTGATAGTAAGTTAAAAAATGTGGAAGTGATAAACCTTCCCATGCTACATCCAATTGTAATGTAGCTAACGTAACCCGGGGATGTTTATTATTCCACACAAACTTCCGAATCGTTTCATCCAGCTCTTTAAAATAGGAGCTCTGGATTTTCAAGGGAAGATTAGTAAAAAGAAACAAGAACAAAGGGAGCACCGACATTTTAACCATAGAAATCCGTCCTATTAATAAGTGAAGCAGAGACCATTTATCTAATAATGTTTTCACTTTCGCGAGCATGCTATTATAATTCAAGGAGAATAATTGCCCAAAATCGTTTGTAACATGTATACCCAAATATCTAACTGGATGCGGTGGCCTTAACTGAGTGGAAGCTGGAATATCAGAAGGCACAGAGTTAAATGTAAGAATTTCAGTTTTCGTTTGATTCACTTTATATCCCCCAACCTGCGTAAATTTCCGGATTTCGTCGAGTGCATTCTGTACATTAGACCCCCCCGCCTTGAGATATAAAATAATATCATCCGCGTATAGCTTAATTTTTGCCATCCCCTCTATGGGGCGCAAAATCATTAAGCTATTCCGAATTTTAACAGCTAGGGGTTCAATAAACAAAGAAAACAGAAGGGGGGATAACGGACAGCCTTGTCGCGTACCACGCTTAATATTTATCTTACCGGCTTCTGATCCATTGATGATCATTTTGGCTTCCGCATGACTATATAATTCTTTTAGCATTTGTATCGACTTTAACGGAAAACCAAACTTATCCAGAATAAAAAATAAAGCACTCCAATCTACTAAATCAAAAGCCTTCTCGGCATCCATCATCATAATCACCGCATTAATCTTGTTAGTGGAAAAATAATCAATGGCTTGTATTAGAAAATACGTGTTAGATGCCATTAACCGTCCTGGAGTAAAACCATTTTGGTCGGTATGAACCACCTGTTGTGCACATGGGGCAATCCTTCTTGCCCAGATCTTCATAAACAATTTATAGTCCGTATTTAACAAACTAATAGAGCGATAGGAGTTAGGGTCACAAGGATCTTTATCCTTTTTAAGGAAGACTACCAGCACTGATTCTTTAAAACTTTTGGGGATGTCTGCCCCGTCCTTTACTTGATTGAACAGTTTTGCTAGAAAGGAAGTAGTTCTTCTTGGAATACCTCATATACTTCCGCCGGGATCCCATCCACTACACTAGCCTTAGCATTGGGCATACTTTTTAATACTGATAGAATTTCTAAGATTCCTATTGGGCCACTAAGTGTTTCAGTAAGCTGCTGTGATACCTGTGGTAGTGATCCAGCGCAATATTAGCCAACAACATTCATACACCATATACTCACTTGGGCCCATACATTCACACTACACTAATACTTACGCTGGGTGTCAGATGTACTCTTTTATCAAAGTCCCTGCTACCAATTACCTTCTGATTGAAGAGTAATAACTTACCAATTGATCCTTTGCTAATTGGGAAGTTTAAAATGAGTGACATTCATTATAGTACGTAATCCTGAAATAATCACTGAGTCAGGAAGTTTTAAAATTGTTTATCTAAAGTTTTAGCAGAGTAAAATACAGAAAACACTGTACTTGATTGAAATACCCATGAAAAAGCATAGAAATGATTTTGCTAATCAATGACGGTGTTTAAGGAAGAGGAGAAGATAGAGACAGCAGCGCAACTAAAGGTTGCAGTATAATTACCTAAATGCGAGAACCAAGCCCCTTGGCCAAGGAGTTGGAAAAGATAGGACACAGGAAGGATGAAGAGCAAAGACTTCTTCCAGGATCAGGACAGGACCGGTAACCTCTCTACAACGACGCCTGCGCTGTTCCCCTCTCTGATACTCGACTTCTCCTCGATTCTCCCGTTCTTCCTTCTAATGGACTCCGCCGCCCCCTCCTCAGGACCTCTTCTGGACAGGGATTCAATCTGCAATCGATCAGCTTAGCAGTCTGGAGCTCTTCCTGTCAGCATCTCCGCTCTTCTGTGCTTCAAGACTTCTGACTCTCTAATTAACTAATTCTATATCTATTATACCCTTCTACGCCCATGTACCTCCCCTTAATGTTGCTAAAATATGGGACCACTACTTCTGATTGGACAGGGACAGGGGGTGGATTCTCGCACCATATCGATTTGGCCTAAATTGTAAAGCCTATTGTCTTTACGTTCCCGCCCCTTCAAATTAATACATTCACTTTATTTCCCACCCGTCTCACGACAAATGTTATACATTTTACAGGGGAAAAGTATCATTTTGTCCTCCGGAAACATGAAGTACAGCATCTTCGGCCAATGGGTCATGGCCTTGGAAGACGTCCAAGTTGACTTCACTTAGCAGGCACACAGGACACATGCGCAGAACCATCTGTCTCTCGAGTTACAAGTCACCAACCCAGGCCCAAGTTTACGAATTACTAAAAGTGCAAGAAGAAAATATTAAAATCACAAATAAAAAGTTTCACTGTATACCCACTTTCCCTACTCTATTCCCAATTAATTATAATACTATCCTGCATTAGTAGCATTAAGAAAACGACAATTTAATAATGACATGAGAGCAAGCTTAAGCATGTGAAAACATTTAGCGGCCATTTTAGTGCACACTGCGCAGAAGCAGAAGTGATCAGGTTGCGACATGCGCATTGAGGTTCCCGCGCTTTAGCGGACATTTTGGATTACAGACAAGCGTTATTCATTAGTAAAACACATAAGCAAGCTTCTGTCCCTCTTGTGTTTGTGAATGCAAAGTTTAGTTTTGACAATACAAGTTTAATAAATTAATACTATGAGGAAGTATGCGTACAAGCAAGTTTCATTTTTGAAACCTTGCTCCATCAATCCCCTCTCTGATGGCGTTTCTGAGCCATCAAAAATACTACCCTCAATCAGATGCCAACTTCTAGCAATTCGTTTCATTCTCCTTTTTACATTTTCTGTTTTTCACATCCCCTTTCAACTTTTTGTATAAATCACTTCTCCATTCTTCAAGTTCTATTTCATCTAGTTTTCTTTTCTTTCCTTTTCCTGTCACTTTATATGTTCCATTCTTTATACAGCATTTGCACCATATTGTTATTGCCAATATTATTATTGCTATCCCTGCTAGGGGTACTAATATTTGACCTATAAGTCCTTTCCCTATATTGGCAAACCAGGTTCCAATTGACGCAGATACTATTTGTCAATCTTTCCCATACACTATCAACTTCCAGTGGTTTAAGTTCTTTCTCAAGTTTAGTTATGTTCTGAATATACGTTCCAATTTCTGCACTCTTATCAGGAATATAAGTGCAACAATGTTTCGTCTTCAATAATTTACAGACTCCTCCCTCTTTTGCCAATAGAATGTCAAGAGCAAGTCGATTTTGCATTACCATAGATCTAATCGCAACCATCTCCGTATTAATCATTAGAAAACCTCCAGCAGTATCCGTTGATAAACGATCAACAACTGTAGACAATTTACATATTTTCCTTGAGTTCAGAATTATTCCCACTGAAGGTATCAATGCACCAAATATATCACCTACAATTTCTGAAAAACTAGCTCTTTTACTACGTATTAATTCATTATTGTTTTCATTGCTTCCAGTGTTTCTTTTTACGTGGTATATCTTTGGAAAAATTATTCCAAAATAACAACTTCCATACCACCGTGCAGGAAGCCTAAAGTAAGCCTTATTCCCGCATACATAATAAATTCCAGGAAAAACTGAATCTGTTCCTCCTTTGAGTCCCCAACCTCCAAGAATTAAAAAATTGTGTTCACATTCACTGGTACCGATGAAAACATTGTTATAATCAGTCTTTAACCTATGAAGACAAATTTTCCCTTTCTTTACGAAATCCAGAGCCATTGCAGCTTGAGCTTTACCAGGTGTATAACTCCCTTCCTTCTCCGCCCAAGATGGCAACTGAGCCTTATGCTCTAAAGCGTTCTTTTAAGAAAATCATGTCTTCTATCTTCTACTAAATTCAAAAATATCTTTTCTTCTTCTAGTAAAGAACATGTTAGATTGTGTCTATGTGCATGTGTTATGTCTATCGATTTCATTGTTAAGAAAAACTCTCCCATAA
Source organism: Calotriton arnoldi (assembly GCA_963921515.1). Classification (NCBI taxonomy): domain Eukaryota; kingdom Metazoa; phylum Chordata; class Amphibia; order Caudata; family Salamandridae; genus Calotriton; species Calotriton arnoldi. The sequence goes on from CAWUFW010007617.1 coordinate 573,049, forward strand.
ACTGCGTCTTGACTACTAAGCACTGGGTTCATACTCTTGCGAATCGGAACCTCAGAAAATATCACATCTAAGTTTGAATAATAATACTGCAGTCTACCTGTTCTATAAAATAAACTTGTCAATAAACTACATGAGATGCCATATGTCAGTGGTAAATGATGGTATGTTAATCCTTCCGCTACTGATTCAGGTAACTTCATACAGACATAACAATTACTAACTTCCATTGTGTCTACATACTAAAACAATAACTTTGTGAAAACATTTAAACTAGTGTCGTTATCAGCTATTTCATGATGAATTTCTGCCTCATCTTCTGCCATTAAATCTACTCTATTGCCCTTTATGTTTGCTGTCCTCCCTTTAGTTTCATTATTAATCTTCCTATCTATTATCATAAGGTAAGGAACTGCTACAATCAGGACTAACCATACTATAAGCACCAATACTAGACTACATATGCAGATTGCACAGCATCTTCTACAACAATTTCGTTTTGGTCTCCCAGTAACTCTATCGTCAGGCATTTTTCGACAAGGAAGATTGCTCTTCTTATCTCTTCTTCTTTTCTTTAGATGATTCTTTTGTTTAGTCAGGGTGGTCCTGTTTCTTCTTCGTATGTTAGTTCTGCACTTGTTCCTTCGCCACCACTGTCACTTGACTCTGAGCTTTCAAAATCTTCAAGAATGATATAAGTCCAGTCAGGACCCTTGAATTTGTTATTCACAAGTCTCAGTCTTTTACTTTTTCTTTTTCCTGACTTTTTCTCTTGTTCAGTTTGACTTGTCACTTCAGGTACTTGTTCTGGATCTTCACTTCTGGTTGTTATGTGGTATTTTACTCTTTTAATGACACTTGGCCAATGATCTCCTTTTCTTGTTTTCTTGGTTGGCACTGTTTCTCTGTTTACGTCTTCAAAGATCTCGTTATTTTCACTGCTCAATACTATTTTGTTTTCTTTGATTACTGCTTCTTTTGTTTGTTCTTTTTCAGGTCTGATTGGTTTCTCTTCAGTAGCTCCCCAATGACTTTCAAGATGTTGACCTTGTTCCTTTTTTATTTCTTTATGTTCATTTGTATCAACCCCTTTTTCTTTAGTGAATTCTTCTTGATCTAACTGCTTCTGATCAGGGCTTATTGCACTGTGAACTTCTGCAGCCTGACCGGATTCTTCTAAACCTGTCTTTCCCTGTGTAAAGTCTATTAAATCTTCACTGTTTTGTGTCCAATTTTCTTTCCCTATCTGACCTTGCTCAGATTCTCTTATTGTCTTTTCTTCTTGTACCTGAGCTGCTTCTTCTTCACCTATTTGATCTTCTTCTATTTCTTCCAATTTTGTTTGATTTCTCTTTCTGTAATATACTTCAGGAACTTCTACCACTGGTATCCAATCCTGACTTGTGCTCGGTTGTTCTCCGTCAGCTTCTCTCGAACCTCTAGCCTGAGATTCTTCTGCTGGGCAACCTTCGGCTTCTTCAGCTTCTTTAGTGATTGGTGTTGTCTGTGGATTCTCTTCTTCAGGTTCTGGTACTCTCTTTGTGTGGCTTACGTGAATCCAATTAGGAAATCTTGCACACTTCACTGCTGTATTGGTGGTCAATATAACTTGACAAGGTCTGCTCCACCTGGGTGATAGACACGTTTCTCTGGTGTGATTCTTCACTACCACCCAATCACCAGGATTCAGATCATGTTCTAGTTCAGGCTGCCTGGAAACTGCGTCTTCTCCAACCTGATGAGAGACAGAACGCACTAGGTCAGCTAATGCTTTGCAATAATCCAGAACCATATCATCAGATATATTTACTAATTTGTTTGTGGGAACATGTGTTTGTCTCATTGCTCTTCCCATCATTATTTCATGAGGGCTTAATCCTGTCGTTCTGTCAGGTATACTTCTGAGTCCCATCAAGACAAGTGGCAATGCGTCTGGCCACTCTAATGATGTTGATGCACACATTTTTCCCAATCTTGACTTTATAGTGCCATTCAATTGTTCCACCACTCCAGAAGCCTCTGGGCGATATGCACAGTGCAATTTCTGTTTGATTTGAAATGCTTCACAGATTATCTGGATCACTTCGCTATTAAAGTGTTTTCCTCTATCTGATTCCAAAGATACTGGGAAACCAAACCTAGGTATGAGCTCACGTAACAACAGTTTTGCAACTGTAATACTGTCATTTTTCCTAGTAGGGTAAGCCTCCACCCACTTTGAAAACAGACACACTATGACTAGTACATATTTTAGCCCTCTACATGGTGGTAACTGTATGAAGTCGAACTGGAGTCTTATAAATGGGCCCTCTGCCTTTCCAATCTTTCCAAACCCAATTATCGTTTTCCTGCCGGGATTATGCATTTGGCAAGTTAGACATCTCTGGCAAAGACTCTCTGCAACAGCCCTGAATTTGGGATTGTACCAATTTTGTCTGAACAGTCTAATCATTGCATCTCTCCCTATGTGTGTGTCTCCATGATGCATTCTAGCCATTTGTGAGAGTAAACAGTCTGGCATGACTGGTCTGCCATCTGCACTGATCCACACTTCATCTTCTCCCTTTGGGAGCAACCCACTTTGATCCACAAATTTTTCTCACTTTCATCAACCTCATCTTGCAATTTCTTCACCTCATTCCAAGTTTCAGGTGGCATATACAGCATAAGTTGGCAGCTGATTCCCATTCTTTCCACCCTCTTATTGACTGACGTTCTGGTTTTGGCACAATGTTGAGCCACCAAGTCTGCATATCTGTTGCCGACTACCACCCAGTCATCTCCTGACTAGTGTGCGGCACATTTCACCACAGCCAATTCTTTTGGTGATTGTATTGCTTCTAGCAATTCCCTTACAAATTGTCCATTTTTAATGGGGGATCCTGAAGAAGTCATGAAATCCCTCTGCATCCACAGTTGGCCAAAATCATGCACAACCCCGTAACCATATTGACTATCTGTAAATATGGTCCCTCTCTGATTCCTCCCAATTTTGCAAGCTTTTATCAAAGCAATCAATTTAGCTACTTGTGCAGATTTTACTCCTGGTAAATAGGATGCTTCGACTATTCCAGTTAATTCACATACCGCATAGGCAGCAGTTAGCTTACCATCTTCATGTCTTTGACATGAACCATCGACAAATAGCTCCCTGTCTGGCTTTTTAAGAGGCTGTTCCTCTATGTCTGGGCGTGGTTTTGTACATAATTCTGTAATTTGTACACAATCATGTTCATCTTCTTCGTCATCTTTATTTGTTTCATGATATGGGTCCGGCAATAAAGTTGCTGGATTTATTATTGTACACCTTACCATGGTCACATTTTCAGCACCCATTATTATCCTCTCATATTTAGTCAGCCGACTAGGAGTAAGATGCTGAGTTCGGGTTCTTGTCAACAGAATCACAACTGCATGTGGAACATATACTTTTACAGGATGTCCCATCACAATTGACTCGCTTTGTTCAATGCTCAAAGAAGTTGCTGCCACTGCTTTTAAGCATCCTGGCAACGCGGCTGCTACTGGGTCCAATGTAGCAGAAAAGTACGCTATAGGACGCCTGTCTAGTCCATGTCTCTGAGTTAGGACAGAAAGTGCACAATTTTCTCTCTCTTGACAGAATAATGCGAATTCTCTTTTATAATCAGGCATGCCTAAAACAGGTGCTGAACAAAGTGTGTTTCTCAATTTTACAAAAGCTTCTACACTTTCATCCTCCCACTCGACAGGGTCCTTTGCTTTCTTTTTCGTCATGTTAATTAAGGGCTTAGCTAACATGGAGAAATTTGGTATCCATTGTCGACAGTAGCCTACTATTCCTAGGAACATCCGTACTTGTCTTTGTGTTACAGGCATTTGCATTCTCTTTATTAATTCTACTCTTTCAGAGGTTATTCTTCTTTTTCCCCTCTCAATTTGATGTCCCAGATATTTAACAGCTGTCCTGCAAAACTGTAACTTTTCAGGTGAGTCTTTATGCCCTTCCTCAGCCAAAAGATTTAATAATGTTATGGAATCGACAACAAAGTCTTCTCTGGTGGTCGACGCCACCAATAAGTCGTCGATATATTGGACTAAGACTGAGCTTCCTGGCATCACTAGTTTTTCAAGGCATTTTTTCAGTATCTGGTTGAAGATGGAAGGACTTTCTGTGTACCCCTGAGGAACACGATTCCACACATAGACCTTGTTCTCAAATTTAAATGAGAAAAGATACTGGCTGTCTGGATGCAATGGTATTGAAAAGAATGCTTGACACAAATCAATTACTGTGAACCATCCTGCATTCCAAGGGATCTGTTATAGAATTACTGCAGGATTTGGTACTATGGGACAACATGGTTCCACAATCTTGTTTATTTTACGCAGGTCCTGAACAATCCTATATTTTCCACTAGGTTTCTTTAGTCCCATGATTGGTGAATTACATGGGCTACTCATTACTTCTTTTAGGATGTTTTGTTCTACCATTCGTTTTATTTCTTCAATGACTCCTGCTTTTACTTCTGCACTCATTTTGTACAGTCTGGTATTTGGGAAAATTGCACCTTCTTTTACCGTAATTTGAACTGGATCTATTTTTGCCATAAGTCCTACCTCTTTTCCGGTGAAATCCCATACTATTGGGTTTACTGTACCTTTTAATTCTTCTGGTAACTCATCTCTTGTTATTAACGAAAACATTTCGTCTATTTCTGTACCTTGTTTTGCAACCATAATTTTATATACATGGTCCTCATCTGGTGTCTGAACTGCCACACCATCTGGCGTGCAGAAAATTGTACAGTTCATTTTGCACAATAAATCCCTACCTAATAAATTCACTGGGCTAGAATCGCACACTACAAATTGGTGCATTTCTCTGAAGTTTCCTATTTTGACTTCCATTGGTTCTGTAAGAGGCGTTCTAATTCTTTGATTAGCTACCCTTACTACTTGGATATCTTCACCAGAGAGAGAAAGGTCTGGGATATCTGCTGATCTCACCGTAGACCTGGTAGTACCAGTGTCTAAAAGGAAAGTAATATCATTACCTTTCACATTTCCTTCAACATATGGACCAGACTGATCTACCTGTAAGGATGCGCCAAGTACGCACTCCTTCTTCCCCTCTCCTAGGCACCGTCATGAGTTGAATTCACAGTAATTGTCCTGCAAAAGAAATTGTGATGTCATATAATCATTCTTACCACTCCCTCCTGGGTATCCAATGTCTGTACCATGCTTTGCTCTGCTTACATTACCCTGAACAGGTGGAGATGGTAATTGACTCTGGGGATTTACACCCTGCTGTGTGTCATTCTGTGTCTGTGGATTTAAGTTTTGATTTGGGCCATTATTATTCCGAATCTTTTTACATTCGTCCTTCCAATGCCCCAATTTTCCGCATCCATGACAAGGAAATTTCTTTTAGCTTCTTCTCTACTCATTCGTCCTCTAAATTTTCCACCATTTCCCGTATCACCACTCGTTCCAGAATCTTTTCCTTGATTTTCACTCGGATTTTCCAAATTAATTCCCTGTTTCTCAGCCATTTTCACCTGTGCCCACATCACCTTTTCTTGTAATTTCTTGTGTCTATCCTCAATATCGTCTCCACAATATTTTGCATACTGTAGAATCTCATCTATGGGCTTTCCCTGCCAACACAGCATGTGCTGTTTAATCATCTGGCAAATCTCTGGCTTCAGACCATAAACAAATCGATACACAAACTGACTCATGTTTTTGTCTCCAATGTCCTCGAATCCACTATACTGTTTAAACACCTGCAATAAACGCTCATAATAGGAATGTACTGTTTCACTGGCTTCTTGGGTGGTTCGATCTATTTTCACCCAATCTGTTTCTTTCGGTGGTATTTTCCCTTTCAGGTAAGTTATCACCTGCTGATACCTTTTCATTACGTCATTTGACTGGGCACCTGTTTTCGGATCTCTGGGATATTCATCACTAGGCCAATCGACTGTGATTTTACAATCTGTCCATAAATCGGCAGGTACCACTATGTCAAACAACCCATCTAAATCCTTCAACAATACCTTTGACACCTTCACAAACCTTTCAACCTGCTTGTACCATTCAATTGGCTTTTCCCTCAATTTTGGAAAATCATTCGTAAATTATAAAATATCCTGTCTGCTCCATGGGACATGTACATATCCTCCTCCCGCAACTTCTCGCATTGGATACATTTGATCTGCTTTTCCTGCTTCCTTCATCACATATTCAGATGCTGTTCTACTTGTTCGTGCCTCTTCCTTTTTCTTGGCCCACCTAGTTCTCCATTTATCTAGGTCTCCCCATTTTTGTAAAACTAACATTAATTCTCTTATTTGTAATCTTCTTCCAGAGGCATTCATATTTTCTAAGTCTTTGTCTGAAAATTCTGCTCTATAGGGTTTCTGTAGTACCTTTGATCTCCCTATTTCTATTCACATCTGTAATGCTAAATTGGACAATTTTTCATGAAATATCCTTACATTTCTGGTGATACTCCTGCATAGGAACAATAATTCTTCTTCATCATAGGTATTTAAGCGTTCTAGTCCTACATTTCCTGCTATTATTTCTTCTAATTCGACTTTTAATTTATGAATGTCCATTATTTTCGGAGGTGTGCACTGTTTAACTGACCCTTGCACCCATCTTTCTAGATCTTCAGGTGTTACTATGGTAGCACTTTTTGCTCCCAATGAAGTTACTAAACTTACATCTTTTGAACCTCCAGGTACATCTTTTCTTGGAGTACTATTTACAGAACCTCGAATAGGCAAGTCCATAAGTGATATTGTGGATTCACAGTCACTAAATTGATCCTCAATTATAACTGGAGCTTCAGATCTGGGATTACTCACAGGAGTAGGTGCAAGTATGGGTTGAGGACAATTTCCCTGAGTATAATGGAACCACTGGACCAATTGTTACAGGTATGGTCAACGAATCAGGATGTACTTTTATCTGAGTTATTTTCTGTATTAATTCTGCTCTGGTTTTTTCTATGGCTTCTTTTTCTTTATCATGTAGTATTCTATTCAGGGTGAATTCATGCATTACCTGTGGCACTAATGGAGTTTTTGGTGGTGCACTTGGGGTGCATCCACTTGTCCCTTCCTGATATGGTGGGGGATTTCTTAACATTTCCTCCATAAATTCGTCTTCAGATTCCTCATTTCTCATTAAATGTTTTGTCTTTTCTGTACATTTGCCTCCTGATTTCTCTCCTTCTGTGAATAATGGATACAGCCCTTCTGTAATCATTGCCCTTCTCCATTGTTTCAGCTGACCCTCTCTCGACTCACGTAAATATCTTGGGAAAAATCCTGGGTAACTCCTATTACTTCTAGATCTATCCCGCTCAAATGCCTCGGTTTCCCATTCTTCTAGAGCTTCGTACTGAGTTAATCTAGGTCTGGGTTCTAAGTCATTCATCCTCAATCTCAAGTTCTGAAGAATTCGCCCATTGAACGTGCCATTCTGGGGAAATGCTAATATTCCATCATTTTTGGTGTATTCTATCCAATTCTCCATCCATACACAAGTATGATAACCTCTCTCCATCATCATAAATGATGCTGGCGTTTTAGCTGGTGGAATAATAATTCCTTCTCTAGTTTTGATTGGTTTGTCCTTTTTAAAATAATTCTTAATCTTTTGTAAGAATGACATTTTTCTCCTTTCTCCGTACATTCTATCTAATCTTCTGTGTACAAAATTATATTCTGCAAAACCTAGGAATCTCCTATCCGGACAAGTTCCTGTTAAAGTCGGTTCGCGTTTTAACATGCAATCCTTATCCACTAAGAATTTTGCTTCTATAATTTCGACCAATCAAATGTCTGCTATCTTTTATTTCCGAGCCAATCCTTGCGCGGCCTTTTGATGACGTTTCTCTGTCAACCCCTCCTTTACAATCTGCTCTTTTCTGTCCTCACTGGTTTAACCAATCCCAGCGCGGTACCTGTGACGTCAGTACTACTCCTGACTACTGACCCCTCCTTTACAAGTGTCTCTCCACACCAGCTGTTTCAACCTACCACAGCGCGGCATTTTGTGACGTCAGCTCCCTCTCTGGCAACTGACCCTCCCTTTACAAAACTTTACGCAAACTTATTTTCTCTATAAATCTTAATTAAATTTCAGTAACAACATAAAACATTCGCTATCGTGCCAGTTTCCACTAATTTTGAAAAGGATAGTTTCTTCCACACTTTAGTAAAACCTTTCCGTTTACTAATACATATACAACGAGTAAAACACTTCCGTCTACTCTTCACACAAGCTCCAGAAGTACCTGTTACTTCTCCAATGTTACCCTTACTGGGTGATATAACATCAAAACATTTTTTATCAGCGTACCCTTTTTGCTATTACTCACACGCATAGAGTCCCTAACGAGTACTTGAAGTCCTGCTTAACTTCTCAGTACTATTTCTGCCTGACAGATAACCTCACTGCAGTATGGCTTCCACTTGCCACCCGCTATTCTTTTTACCTACCCCGGGGTATTCTGGACAACATATAACAAAACTCAAAAATAAGCGGATGTTAGTTCATACAAATAAAATTCTCATTACCCAATTAACAAAGAGTATCAAAAACCGTCCTCTGCTTACCAGAAAACTGATCCAGCGCAATATTAGCCAACAACATTCATACACCATATACTCACTTGGGCCCATACATTCACACTACACTAATACTTACGCTGGGTGTCAGATGTACTCTTTTATCAAAGTCCCTGCTACCAATTACCTTCTGATTGAAGAGTAATAACTTACCAATGGATCCTTTGCTAATTGGGAAGTTTAAAATGAGTGACATTCATTATAGTACATAATCCTGAAATAATCACTGAGTCAGGAAGTTTTAAAATTGTTTATCTAAAGTTTTAGCAGAGTAAAATACAGAAAACACGGTACTTGATTGAAATACCCAAGAAAAAGCATAGAAATGATTTTGCTAATCAATGACGGTGTTTAAGGAAGAGGAGAAGATAGAGACAGCAGCACAACTAAAGGTTGCAGTATAATTACCTAAATGCGAGAACCAAGCCCCTTGGCCAAGGAGTTGGAAAAGATAGGACCCAGGAAGGATGAAGAGCAAAGACTTCTTCCATGATCAGGACAGGACCGGTAACCTCTCTACAATGACGCCTGCGCCGTTCCCCTCTCTGATACTTGACTTCTCCTCGATTCTCCCGTTCTTCCTTCTAATGGACTCCGCCGCCCCCTCCTCAGGACCTCTTCTGGACAGGGATTCAATCTGCAATCGATCAGCTTAGCGGTCTGGAGCTCTTCCTGTCAGCATCTCCGCTCTCCTGTGCTTCAAGACTTCTGACTCTCTAATTAACTAATTCTATATCTATTATACCCTTCTACGCCCATGTACCTCCCCTTAATGTTGCTAAAATATGGGACCACTACTTCTGATTGGACAGGGACAGGGGGTGGATTCTCGCACCATATCGTTTTGGCCTAAATTGTAAAGCCTATTGTCTTTACGTTCCCGCCCCTTCAAATTAATACATTCACTTTATTTCCCACCCGTCTCACGACAAATGTTATACATTTTACAGGGGAAAAGTATCATTTTGTCCTCCGGAAACATGAAGTACAGCATCTTCGGCCAATGGGTCATGGCCTTGGAAGACGTCCAAGTTGACTTCACTTGGCAGGCACACAGGACACATGCGCAGAACCATCTGTCTCTCGAGTTACAAGTCACCAACCCAGGCCCAAGTTTACGAATTACTAAAAGTGCAAGAAGAAAATATTAAAATCACAAATAAAAAGTTTCACTGTATACCCACTTTCCCTACTCTATTCCCAATTAATTATAATACTATCCTGCATTAGTAGCATTAAGAAAACGACAATTTAATAATGACATGAGAGCAAGCTTAAGCATGTGAAAACATTTAGCGGCCATTTTAGTGCACACTGCGCAGAAGCAGAAGTTTCCCACCAAGCAAAGAAAGACGTCACACCATGTGATCAGGTTGCGACATGCGCATTGAGGTTCCCGCGCTTTAGCCGACATTTTGGATTACAGACAAGCGTTATTCATTAGTAAAACACATAAGCAAGCTTCTGTCCCTCTTGTGTTTGTGAATGCAAAGTTTAGTTTTGACAATACAAGTTTAATAAATTAATACTATGAGGAAGATTGCGTACAAGCAAGTTTCATTTTTGAAACCTTGCTCCATCAGTAGCTCCAGTGAATCGAAATAAGCTGTCAATTCTGCCTCACCTACCACCTGTGTTTTTGTGTATATTTGATTAAAATGTGTGAGAAACACCTCAGAAATTGCCTGCTTGTCATCTTCTAACAGGCCAGTGGATGGATTTTTAACTTGTCTAATTAATTGAGCCGCTTTCTGACTTTTCGTGGACCAGGCCAGAAATCTGCCAATCTGCTGGCTTTCCTCATAAAGCTTTTGTTGGTAAGCCTTACTTCCTGTGATTTCCTCTACCAGAAAAAAATCCTTCAATTGCGCCTTGGCTTTAGCTAATTCTTGCTGTTGTGCTCTTATAAGAAGCTCTGCTGTGTTTGTTAGAGTTACGTTTTTTCTAGCTTTCGCTACAGCAGTTTGTAATTCCAGAATCTTTTGTTTACGTAGATTACTTATTCTAGCCTTATATGATATCGTCTGACCTCTAAAAGTATCTTTAAATGCCGCACAAACCATAAACATTGGGGCAGTATTTACATTAGGCTGGAAAAATTCTTTGATAAACATCCTGGTTTCTGTCACCCACGTAGTATCTTGTAATAGAGATTTGTCAAACTGCCATCTTGACTTCTTCTTTGGGGTGATTCCTAACCTTAATGTAAACGAAACTAAAGAGTGATCAGAAAATGAGTTGGCCAGTATTTCTGCTTGACCATTGGCAAACACCTTATCCACTAAAAAAAAATACAATTGAGATGCCGATCTATATCTTGCAGAATAGCAGGTGAATTGCAAGAAGCCAGGATGCCCCAGTCTCCAAGGGTCTATTAGGGTGAAATCTTTTGACAAACTGCTTATTAATTTAGCGGTTTTAGGCTTTAGCTGTCGTTTTGCCTTATTTGATGTATCTAGTGCCAGATTCTGAATAAAATTACAATCCCCACCCAAAACCAGTATACCTTCCATCCGTACTGCTAATTGATAAATTTGCTCGAGTGCTGTAGTATCGTCCTCTATAGGACCGTAATAATTAACCAAATTCAGCACTGTTTCCTCGAGCCTTACTTTTACCCATAACCATCTACCTTTTCCATCTCGCCGGACCTCCTTAACCTGCCAGTCCAGTGTATTGGATAGTAAGATCCCTACCCCTCTAACCGCTAGATTAGCAGATTAAAAATAGGCCTGCGCATATTTCTTGGGAAGAGATATCGTAGGGGTGTCGGACCTGAAATGAGTTTCTTGTAAAAATATAATTTCAGGAGAGAGGGAAGTTAGCCAATTAAAAAAAAAGCAGAACTTTTACGCGGGTTCAGTAATCCATTAACATTGCACATAACCATTTTTATATTCTGCATCCCTGAATCCATCTTGGATGGCCTCCCTCAGCTTTATCCACTCCTACATTTTTCTCTACTATTTTAAGCCTTCTTTTTCCATCGTCACCCGTAGAAACCGGTCCCTGCGATTTCCTGTTTACCTGAGAACTTATCCTGTGAACTTCGCTCTTTTCCTGCTCATTTTTTCCTTTGCTTACCGCTGCCACCACCCCACCCCCGCTACCTTTCCACCCTCCCCGCAAACCCTGGCAGATAGGGAATAGCCCACCATACCCCCTGCTAACTCCCATTGACTACCCCCCAAACTAGGTGCCATGTAATTGCACCCTTAGTGACCTTGCCCCCCCTTAGCCTTGACAAAAAATGAAAAACATGCTTTCTCTTTTCCCTTTTCCTTCCTCTCTCTCCCTCTCCCCTCCTCCTCCCCAGAAAAGAAATGATAACAGCCAGTCTTAATTCTCTATTTTCCCACAGTGGTTTTCTGAAGGAGCTCCTGTGCCTCATCAAGGTTCACAAACATATGGAATTTCCCTTGCACCAGTACACGTAGCTTAGATTGCTGAGCTATGGAAGCCTGAGCCCCCTGCGCCTAGAACAGGTAGAGAAGTTTGACAAATTCTTTCCAACGGTGGGCCGCTGCTGCGGACATATCGGAGAAGATGCGACAGCTAAGGACTTCTCGAGTTGAAATTTGCTTCTTTTGGATAGCCTGGGTCAATATCTGTTCTTAGATCCTAAAGTCTGCAAAGTTAACAAGGATTGTTCTGGGTAACTTTGAGTTCAGAAATGGCTGAGCTGGGACCCTATGTGCTCTTGTGATGGTAAGATCTCCGGTAAACCCAGGTAGCACATTATCTTTAATAAATGACTCAACCCACTGGAGCATTTGTGACCCCTCACAACCTTCTGGGACCCCCAACAACCGCAAATTGGAACGTCGGGAATGATTTTCTAGTTCTTCCAACTTGCTTTCCAAAAAATGTTGTTTTTTTTTATCCAAGGTTGCCTGATGTTGCCTCACGGTCATCTGATCCTTGAGATGAGATATCCTGGACTCAGCCTCTTGTAATCTTGCCGGATAGCTGCCGACTGCTTCTTCAATTTTTGACAAGCGAAGGTGTAAGGCTGCAATCTCACTCACTTGTGTCACTTTCATCTCACGTATCTCCTCCAAGATGAGTTTCAGCATGGATTTAATGTCACATTGAAAGCTGGCCCCGGTGTCTGAATGCTGGATTCCAGCGGGCTCTTCCGGAGCCAGTTGGGTCCGATCTTGCCGTTCTGCTGCGGTCGTTGTATCTACCAAAGAGACCGAAGGCTGACCATCCCTCAAATCCCCCCTTGGGTCTAGGAGGTAAAGTCGATGGAGAAAAAGTAGATGTTTGAATATCCAATGGCCCATCTGCTTGCGTTTTCCCCAAGGGTTCTTGTTCTGCACATAGAGGCTGCATAGGTGGTAGGGATGTTTTGGATTTCAGAAATAATGGATACTCCTTGGTTTTGGTTTGGTGCGCGCCAGTGGAATCTTCCTTTGCGGACTCTTGGTTTGGGCTCGTTTTTGAATTCCCAGGATTTCCTACTTCCTGGCTATCTTCCTGGATGATGGCCCCCCCGGAAGCTGAGCCAAATTGAGCCAGAACTAGTCCCTCAGCTGTGAGATCTTCATTTGTCTTTTCAAGAGAAAGAGTCTCAGAAATTTCCAGGGTCTGATCATCCTTAGTACCCTTCCCGAGATCCACCAGATCGTCTTCTGAGCTTAGTGGGCTTGATATTAAAGCTGAGCCTTGACGAGCTTTCTGCAAGCGTTCAGCTCTTACAATTGCTGAGACTGTCTTCACTTGGGTCGACCGAGTCTTTGATTTAAGCCCCCCACTTGTATCAACATGGGCTAATAGGTTGGCGATTTTTAAGTGCTTCCCCATCTTGACAAAAAAACAAGCATCCAAAGACACACTATTATTTTAACCTATTGCAAGGAGAGCAACTTGTCCTTAATATAGTGTGCAGTAGCTGCTCCAATTTTACAACTTCCTGCTTCGTACCAACTGCAGTGAGACTAAGTGGCAGGGGAAAGGATTCTATAAATGCAACAGTTCTGGGCCATTAGGGGCTGATTTGCCTGAGTTTATAGTCTGTGCATAGAATATGCCTTCAGCCTTCAGTTTTGCGTCATACCACTGTGCATCTCCCCCACAACGCATAGGGGACAACTTGACACCTTAACGGATTTTCAAGAAGCTCCAAAATACCCGGCCGTCTCAGGGGGGGCCCTCAAAGAACACCAACATCAGTCAGGGCAGCACTGTTACTGCTCTTCAACAATTCAATCCGTTTATTATTTAGGAAAACACCGGCTTATTTTTCCTCCTACCTTAATCCTTAAACACTGCAAATATGCCTCTATGTGGCAATTCTGTAGCAGTTATATCCGTAGCCACTCATTAGTCTCTCACTAATGTGGGGCAGCAGAAAAGTTCCAATCAACAGGATGGAGAGGGAGGGAAAAAATACCTGAAGACTTTATTCCACCGGTCGATGCTCAGCATACCTTTGTTTCCACATGCGGTATCCTTCCCGATTCAGGTTTTTTCCATGGCTGCTAAGCACCAGACAGGCTGGCAGAGGACCAACAGTAATGCTCCCCAGCAGGGTCTCACCCCCAGCGTGGAGCGCGTTCCAGTGCAACCAGCCGGGCGCCCCCACCACTCGCGGCACTACCCTAAGTCTTCTCCAGCCAGCAGGGGGTCAAGCATGCAGAGAAATTACAGCCACGGTCTGTAACCTATCACCCGCGGCTACCGCAGTCCACAATCCACCATACATCCATCGTCCAGCGGCCGCCTTCGTACCGAACAGCAATCAGGTACGTGAATCAGCAGGCTCCATTGCAGGGGGAGGGGCAAGAAGTCACCTGAGGCTACACGCAGGCGAGATTCGCTGTAACCATTCCGCCCGCAGGTGTCGCACTTAATGACACTTGTGAGGATCACTGACGAGTGACTGTCAGCAAAAAAAAAAATACAGGTGTGCGAATCACCGATCCAGGTGTCGCACCAAAAAGCAGGCATGCGGATCACCAAAATACAGCGTGTGCACAAAATTAATTGATTTCCTGACACGCAAAGGTATTAGGAAAAACAAGATCCCGAAGATCAGTGTAGGTGAAGCAAGGAAACACCCTTCACCAAGATAGCCATCGTGCGTGTGACGTCATCACGCTCCCAGGATGCAAAGCGGCACAAGGAAGACGATCCTGTTGCGCAGCCGCATTCCAACTTTGGATGACGAGCAACGACAATGCCAGCTGGAACGTCGACACTGAAAGCCACGCTCCCACAGCCGACACAATGCAAGGTTCGTGTGCAAGGCAGCACGAGCCAGGCCAGCAGGGGATTCAAAAGTGCGCAGACTCGAGCGGAGCAACGGTACCACACAGGGAAATAGTGTCAGGGTTTCAGAACATGCTGCCACGCAAAAAAGTAGGCGCCCCACCTTCGGGTAATTTGGCAAGCAGAATGTTCTCCTTAAAGACTTCCTTGTAAGGTCGAGAAGTCAAACAGCCGGTTGGTTCCTTCCTCCAACGAATGGATATGTAACAACGCAGCAATCCACCCCACTCCTGGTACCAAAATGTAGTATAAGGATGGAGGAAGAATTAAAGAGGAAGCAGGAGCTCTGGTAACGGAGTATTTAATCACAAGAAACGTAAACACAGGAACCCATGGCAAAGAGCAGCTGGGCAGACGAAGTCAACAATCCAACAGCCCTTCACTAGGGAACCACAGAACATTCTACATGACACATGAAAGTTCCACAAGTGTATTAAAGAAACACGGTAATAAACTTACTCACAATACCACAAAAACTTTATAAAAAAATAGTTCCACCAAAGTGGATGTTAACAGTATTTCAGCTGCAAGAAGCTGATAACAGAAGCAGGCGAGGAACAAGCATTGCTAAATGCAGAAAAATATGCTACAGCCAATAGAAATGTTGGAAAACTAAGTGGCACACACAGGAAGCAATGAAAAGCCAGGAAAGAGAGGGGGCGGGATGTAAGCCCCTTTTAAGTTGATACTAAAAACAATAGGTTTTGCAAGCGCTGTGCAGGCAAAACCTAAAAACCAGCCCACCAAACCAGAAGACAATCCCACAGACAGACACACAAGCAGCCCATACACTGATTTGCGAGACCAGCCTTTCGGACACTGCCAGATTGCCGTGTATGGGGTGTGGCTGCTGGCTTTGCCTTCTGTGAAAAGCATGATTACTCCATTACAAGTGCAACTGATTGTCTGCCATGCATATTCCAATAGTTAAACCACTCTAAATAAGACGGACAAACAGTCCACTTTTCTATGGTCCGTATATTTGCCTAACTATAATGTGGTAAGGTCTTGGCGAATGTGGCAGATATGTGGGCCGCCAACCAGCTACACTCTAAGTAGGATGGATACTACACTGGTTTGAAGGACAAGTTAAATAAAACCATATCGGAGTACAGAGAAGATTATGACTGATTTCGAAGTATAAGGCATAGGTTTGTGAAATCAACTGATAAGATAGAACGGTGGAATAATGTATTAATTTCAGAGATCTCTGTGTATCTCTGAGAACACACGTGCAAATCGAGACTGATTTAATCAGCCTTTTAACCTTCTGTTGTAGATAAAATGAGTAAAAACATCATATTAACGATTATTTGGATGTCTTCTAGAAACAATATGTGCAATGTTTTTCTAACGTTTGGACTCATTGAATTCACTGCATCACTTGTAACCGATGAAGAATTTTTAAGACCCATTTGAATTTGTGAGTCTAATAAATCAATTTGATACGATGTATATAATTTGTATATTGGATAACATAATACATATTTCGATAATATTTTGATGTAACAAAAACAAAAATCAAAATATAAATTTAAAGGATGTATCTGTTTGTTTTTTAAACTAATTGAGGATATCAAAAGCTAGGAAAGGAGAGAGGGTTAAGAATAATTGAGAATTATATTGTTAACTCACTTGATTCATGGCAATTTACTACACTAATAGACTAAGGGCCAGATGCATCATTATGCTAGTGCATTTTGTGACCAGTATTGAATTTTGTGAGCCAACCTATGTTCTAATAGGACAATTCATACATTTCTGAATCAGAGTTGTCCTCAATCCGACCTAATTAAAATTTATTAGGTAGGTCTTAAATTGCAACTCAATCTGTTTCCATACAATCTCGGGGAAGGATGCCAGCAAGGGTCAGCAGAGCATTATGCGTGTGGTTGCAATAAAATACATTTTTAAAAAATTATAAAAAAAGAAGCCCGATTTCATTGAAGTAAAGGGGGCTGCTTTTTCAAAAACGTTTCCTTTTTAAAAAGTTTCTCTGAGGATAGACAGAGGCTATTGCCTACTTCCCAAGAATTTCTTTCACAATTTGCAAAGTAGAAGGGAAGGGATCGAAAGGGGATTGCTTACCTTTTGAGGATGATTTATTACCTTAGCTCAGCTGTGGTTAACTTTTCAGTGGTTTGCGCACAAAATTGCATTTGCAAACAATTGAGCCATAGGGTACAGATTCCGTATTTGGAAGGGACTCCAAAATCATGCCCTTTCAAATACCAAATCAATATCCAGTTGCAATCCCATTTTAGGAGCCTGTAAAACCGTAGAAACTCCACTTGAGGCCTCGTACGCACAAACACAGGACAAAACATCTTGCCCTTTGTTAATTAAAACATACGAACAAATATGTACACATATACACATTATAACTCCTCGATAAGTCATTGAGGTGCTTGCACTAGTCTTCCAGATCTAGTTGTATTAGGTAGAGGAGGCGCGCCTTCATCTGGCATCACTGGAGATGGATGCTTTGCTTGGGCATTCAGGTGGACTTGTCTCACTCATGAGGTCTGGAACCAATGAACATCGAGGCAAATGCTTAAAGTGGGACAAGTCTCTGTTTATCGATTTGACACATAATTGGGCAGTAACCATATGTCCTTTGCTTGCCACAACTCTTAGTGGTTCAGCATCAAAAAGAGCATCAGTCTTGCGTGTCAGCTTTTGCTTGACAAGAACTCAGTCTCTTTCCTCGAGGACCGTGTTTTGAGAGCCTCGTTGCTTATTGGTGTAAGCCTTCATTTTGCATTTGTGAGAGCTGTCACTGACATGAATCTCGTCAGGGTCTATTGACCGACCGCTGGTCCTTTGTGGTATCTTTGTTCCAAGAGCTCTCCCGAACAGCAAGGTGGCAGGACTTTCTCCTGTTGTGGAATGAGGAGTGGAATGGTAGGCGCAGAGGGCTGGGTGTAAAGCTGACTTCAGGTTGATTCCTTCCAGCACAGCATGCTGAACCACCATTTTCAAAGTACTCATAAATCGTTCAACAATGCCATTTGCCTGTGGCTAGAAAGGTGTACTTTTCTGATGTTTGATGTTCAAGCAATTAAGTAAGTCTTTGATCTCTCTGCTATTGAAGGGTGGGCTGTTGTCAGATTTGAGAATGGAAGGAACACCCCATGCTGCGAAAATGTCAGCCAGCCTCTCGATGACTTTGTCATGTGTGATTGATGATAAGTCTTCCACTAGAGGAAAGCATGAGTACTCATCGACAACTACCATGAGATGATGTCCATTGTTCAGGGGTCTGACGAAGTCAACCACAATCCTCTCCCTGGCCTGCTTAGGGAGATCAGACATATTCAATGGGTGCTGAGTCATTTTGGGAGACAGAGAGTTGCACGATGACAAGCTTTCAGTTCCCTTTCAACTCGTTCATCAAGGCGCGGGAACCACACTCAATCCCTGAGGGCTCTTTTAATGTCCTTTGTGTGTTGTAGAAGAGAAGGGGTGATGGGTCCCAATTCCTTACTCGCCGTATAGTTTTGGGCAGTTCGGATTTGAAATACTTGTCCTGGACAGGGGGAGACCCCTAACCCCCTAAAAGCGCAGAGGTTACAGAAAAGGATGTCTGGACAAGTTTTTGTATTCGTACTGATTCAGGAAAAAAAATTCCAATAGGCTGATATCAAGGTAAAAATTCTTTATATGAAGGTGATTTAGAAATTCTATGTAGGTTTAATAACGAGTGAAAAACAGCCAACACGTGTTTCGCCCCCTTACATAGCCATCCGGCCTGGGGCTTCTTCAGGGCGTAATTAGGCGAACGGGTCTTCTAGAAATGAAGCGTGCAGAGATCCTAAGTCGATCTAATTGTCTCGGGCATAATCCCACCAGCGTGTCTTCAAGAGAAAATCAGTCCTGAATCAGTACGAATACAAAAACAATGTCCTTTGTGTGCCAGTTCAATAACTTTTTGCCTCAAGCTTTCCGGAATAACTATTCTCACCCCTCTCTGTATGACACCATCATGTGTAACAGAAAGTTCTTCCCGAACATTCTTGACTTTTTGGTACACAACATCATCTATAAAAGGTCGAGTATGTTTCCTCCATGATTGCGCTGCAATGATTTCTTCAAGCCTGAGCATGTCTTTATCAGTACTAGTAGCTGTCAGTATCTGTTCAATTGTAATAGCTGCAGGCTCCCTTGACTTTACTATAAAATTGACGTAGGCCTCAGGCGCTTTAGATGTTGTACTATAACAGTATAGCGGCCCATGTGAAAAAAAGTCTGCAGGGTTTTTTTCCTTCCCAGGTTTGTGCACAATAGTGTACTCATGCTCCTGCAGACCAACTTCAAGCTCTCGATGCGAGGGGGCATCTTGGATTTTGGATTTCTGAAAACAGTAAGCAATACCTGATGATCCGTGATAAGGGTGAAATGCTTTCTGAACAAAAACACATGGAAGTGTTCACACGCCCATACTACTGCTAAGCTTTCTTTCTCAGGTTGAGAATAAGCACGTTCGGTCTGAGATAGACTCTGGCTAGCATAGGCCACACTGTGTTTCTGAGCATCGGACTGTCCAATGTGTTGAGTAAGGATTGCACCCACCCCCACCAGTCTTGCATCTACCACAATCTGTGCATACAATTTTGAATAAAAGTAAGCCATTTCAGTTACATTTTCAATTACGTGTTTCCTTTTCTTGAAACTTTGGTCACATTCAGATGACCATTCAAATGGAGCATCTTGCTTCGTTAGTTCTCTTAGAGGGGCACTCACGGTGGCAAAATCACAAATGCACCTGGAGCAGTAGCTGGTTATGCCTAAGACGAATCGTGCCATGGCCACATCTTCGAGAGGGCAAGAAGACAACAATGCTTGTACATTTTTGGGGTCAGGAATCATTCCCTTTTCAGAGAAAATATGCCCAAGGAATTTAAGTCTGTTTTTGTGGAATTCATACTTCTCTGCATTTAGTGTGAGACCTACATCAGCAAGCAGACGGCACACTTGTGTGAGTCCTTTATCATGTTCCTTTCATGTAGCGTCAAACACCAATATATCATCACCGTAGTTAAAAGCATGTGTGACAAGCTGAATTATTCAACAAATTAAATCTTGAAAGATTTCTGCAGCTGACGACACACCAAAACGGAGTCTTTTTATATCTGAACAAACCAACATAAGTTAAAAAAGTAGTAAAGTACCTACAGTTTTCTTCCAGTTCAAGTTGATGGTAGGCTTTGTTCAAATCAAGGCAGGGGAAAACTTTGGTGCCATTCAACTGCGTGATCATGTCCACAATGTGTGGCCCTGGATGTCTTTCTCTTTCGATTGCTTAGTTGGCCTTTCGCATATCAACACAAATGTGCACTGAACCTCCACTGTCCTTTTTTGGCACTACCACAATGGGTGAAGCCCACAGTTTTGGCCCAGCAGAGCGCTCAATGATGTCATGCTTTAACAGTGTTTCTAGTTCTTGCTCTATAGCTTCCTGTAGGTGAAAAGCAATTCAACAGTGTCGCTGTGCAACAGGGCGAATGTCTTCATTAATATGAAGCTGCATCTTCATTTTTGTGAGTTTCCCAAGTCCATGAAACAATGTCAGGAATTGACTCACTATTTCAGAATGGGCATTCAAGTTGTAGTTAATAGAGATCTGTCCCATGTCAGCAGCAGTGTCGAAACCTAATAGGCATGCACTCGACAACATACCTTGGAGGACAGGAATTGGTCCTTGCACTGTCGTTTTCTTGTGCCACATGGTTGCTACAAAGCATTCTTGACTCTGCAAAGGTGTGTAAGCTGCCCGGTGTACACCTTTGTTCTCGACAGTGTGAGATGGGTTATCAGAGATAGTTCTTTATACTTTTCTGCAGGCATGATGTTTATCGATCCACCACAGTCTATAATAAAAATTGTAGGGCAACCGTTCACCATGAGCGTGATTTAGGACAATGTCCAAATGAACTTTGTTGCTTTGTGTTCCAATTCTTTTTAGATTTGTGTCTTTCTTTGCGAGCAACCAATCCTACATGCAAAAATCAGTGTGTGACTGACACCATCAATGCACATCCATCTTCCTTACTGTCACTCGATGATGACGTTAACAAACCTTTGGTAGATGAATTTGATAACGATCGACTTCGTTTAGTTTCCACTTGCCTTAATCGATGTTGCCATATGGCCTTGTGGGAGTGGCTAGAGTGCCTCTGGAACTTTCTGGCATCCATCTTCTCATCTCTCCATGATGCACTTAGTTTTTCTTTCGCTTTGCAATAGTTTTCTTTACTGCAGCCTTTGCATATCTTTCCAATGGCGGGACATTTACCTTCATATGGAAAGGAGAATCCACAGCGGAAATACAATTTCTTTTTCCTCGGAGACATCAATCTGTGGGCCTCTGCCTTGTGTTTCTGCTTACTTTTCATACTCAATGCTGATTCAGTTTGGGTTGTTCCAGTTTCAATATCAGCAGCATGTTGATCAGGACCTTCCTCCGCTCTTGCAGCCATGAGCACTTTCTCCAAACTGAGCATTTCTCACAGCACGTGTCATCGGAATAAATCGGAGAGGCAACCATCGATAACTCTAAGACACATGACTTCTTCATCATTGAATTCAATGAACTTGCAGAGTTTTATGAGCATATCGAGTCTCTCAACAAACTCATCCATTGTCTCACTAGAAGGTTGCTGTCTCGCTTGGTTGAAGATGTACTTTTTGTAGTCGACATTCGGCAGTGGATTGACCTTCGCTTCCAACGTCTTCTTGATTTGACAGAATGATACTTCTTCAGCTTGTGATATCTTCTTTAGCACTTCTTTTACTACATCACTTGCAAGCTTCTTTAAGTATTTGATGATGTTTTTGCCATCTGCTTCTTCTATAGCATCTATAAAGTCATGGAATAGTTCAATCCAGACAGTCAATCTGGCGCCAATATTCTGCTTTTTGGAGGTATCAAATGGAGGAGGTGGTTTCAAGAACACAGCAGCATCATATTTTGTGCTGTTTCCTGCTGACGTTGAGAGTATATGCTGTTCAGGCAGCTTTTGGCATTCAGTGTCTCTTGGCCCGGTGGCACCTCTGAAAGAATCAGCCTGCTCACTAGTACTCGGGTCATCACACCCGAGCTGAGGTCAGTGGACGCCATCTTACTTCTTAACTGAGAGTAATGGTTTCACTTTTTGCACGTGCTCTTCACTGCTCTAGGCTTTATGCATTATGCCTGGCTGTCAGTGCCTTTAGCCTTTCTCTGCACCTGGTTGTTTTTGCCTTTAGCACTTTCCTGCACCTGCCTGTCTCTGCCTTCAGCGCTTCTTTACACCTGGTTGTCACTGTCTTTAGCGTTTCTGCTCTGTATCAGTGCTGGCTCTGTGTTATGCTGTGTCACAGTATTTCTTCTTTCAGCCTTACCCGTGAACTTCTCGCGGGCTTATTGATGGTGCTCCTCTGTAGAGCCTTCTTCAAGGGCCACTCAACAGCTAGAGTTGCGCTTTGACTCCACATACGTCAACTGTATACCGCTTCTTGGGGCACGCACAAACAGTTTACTGGACCACAGCAAACTCTCAGGGAGGGCAGTCTTGCATCCTTGGGGGAATGTACCCCCTATCTTGTCGTCAGTTGTAGCGTCCTCCTAAGCCCGGGAGCATATAACAGACCACGCCACTCATGGAGCTCTTGCTTGCACATCTTTATTCTTCAGTATGCAACCGTTAACTGATCGCACTGCGTCACAAACTTTATTAACCACACCCAGTCAAACCCAACAGATTACGTAGCACTTGTAAGGAGTCTGCCGAGGACCACTAGAGGCTTTGTGCGCACAAACACAAGACACATCTATGTCAGTGTTTTCCTATTATTCTCTTTGTCTGTATGTCTTACTTTTTCCTTCTCTTTCTCCAAATAAATTTAGATGATGAAAAATACGACCTGCTACCCAAAAATTGGTCCAGCTGCCCACCAAATGCAACCATCAGCAGAAAGTGAGCACTCTCTAGTGGTACACAAATATCTATACACAATGCCCATTGTTTGAAGCACAACACTTTTTCCAAGGTTTATAGGGATCACTTCCTTTCCATTATAATATGTATTTTAAGGTAAAATGTTTCCAGTTCTTGCTTGAATGACTTGAGAAATTATAATACGTTTGTCTTTGTAAGAATGTAGTGTGGTAAGTCATGGGAGCACAATAGAGACATTTCAAATGAACATTCAAAATTAGAGGAGATTGGGTCTGATTGGATGAGCAACCTAAGTTCCCAACCTATCACCTTGCAGTAGAAAACCCATCTGATTATGATATGTTTTAGCGTACATACATACATTGCTCTTCTGATTTTCTAATTATTTTGAATGTCTTTTTTTGAAGTAATAAGTGCTGTTGTTGAATATTATTAGCTGTAAAGTCATAAACAAATGTGACTTGATTAAATGCTGAGCATTTTCATGAACATCCCTGATAGATTAGACCCACTCACCCCGATTGAAGTTTCCAGCTGCCTCCAAACCTATGTGGTTCAGTCAGATGTGTATGAGTACATTTTCTGCTCTGCTTCCCCTTAATGTTGTCAACACCAATAGACGGTACTTATTACAAATGTCTGTGAGGTGTTGTGATGCATGGATGCGTGCCTTATGTTACTGTTTGAAATAGAACCTGTTCAGTAAATGTGCTGGCTGTCAGACTGGTCCTTAGCTGATGTTTGATATCTAAAATTGGAAGGCAGGAGTTAGGAACATAATTAACTTGTACTGTGCGACTAGCAAGGAGGGTAAATATTAAAATGCTTTAGTACCTAAAAGTCGGATATTAATACTTTGCAAACCTAAAAAAAACTATTGTGTTATTTCGGTTTCAAAGAACAATAACAAATACAGCTCGTCAATAAAATACAGCAGATCAAACTTCCACAATTAAAATGTGCAAATACTTGAAAACAATTTAACATTTTCAATACATAAAATGACCCGTTTTTATTATCCTTATAGCCTGCATTATAAAAGCAACAATACAACCGTAAAACACACATCAGCTGATTGAATTTGTTGTAAGAATAAAAGTGATGGTTTACAGTTCCTCACACGAGTATCACAGTTTGAATCTCTTTTTACGTTTTTGTGGTTCTCTTTCATTGGCAGCTCACATGACAGCACAGTTAGCAAGTAATAATCTGTTTCTTTGTACAAAAAGTATACATTTCCTATGTGGTTTTTGACAGATGATAATTACAGTATAGAGCCGGGATCACCGAAGGCAATTGCTCGCGTGGCGCCCAAATTACTACTGCATTTTACATTTGTATTGTACAGGTGTCAATAACAACAGCTTGGTCCAATGTACATTGCAAGATTCTTAATTATTTATAAAGGAAAGAAAAACTTCAACGTAAACTAGTGTGCCCAACTTAAGTCTACACTCACATGAGTATCATTAAGCAACGATATAAGATAACATTTCCTAGGAACCATATAAAACTTACAAACCCAAAAAAATGGAGTGCTGATTGAACTAAACTGACATCACATGGGCATCTTTGAGCCTCCCTTGACCAAGTACCAGTGTGTAAACGCATGAACAGGAATCTGTGATGGCTAATGGTCACGAATTGTAAGTAGAGTGGCAAACCTTCCTTGAAGAAAACTTGTGCATGTGCAAATATGCTTTTTTGACATCTCTAATATGGGAAACAGCGTTTACAACGCTGTTTCCACAACGCATGGCCTTACAACGCGGTTGTTACAATGACCGCATTGTTACCACGCGTGCAATTACATCGCAAGTTGTAACAACGACTTGCTGTAGGGGACGTGCAAAACCAGGGAATGTGTTGGATTTTGATCTGATCTCAGGAGGTAGAGCGTTCCAAATTCTTGAAGCAAGACCAGTGAAGGCCCTATTGTAAGATCTTTTCTTTTTGAATTTGGGAGGTTTCAAAAGTAGGGTGGACGTACTTCTTAAGATCCGACAAGAGCCCGATAATTCAAGCTTATTTGCAAGTATACCGGGGTGTTGTGATGTAAGGCTTTATGCGTCAAGCAAGCTATCTTGAAACGTATCCTGGCTTCGATAGATAGCCAATTTAGTTGCAAAAGGTCGGGGGAGATATGTGGTCATGTTTTCTAGAACCAGTGATGAGCCTGGCCGATGCGTTTAGAGTAGCTCTGAGCGGGGCCAAGCTAGCTTTGGGAAGCCCAGCAAGGGTCACCAAACCATATTCCAGACGAGAGATAACAAGGGATTGTACAGCAGACCTTATGTCTTCAGGAGGCAGGAAAGGCTTGATTTTCCTAAGGGTGTTGAGTTGGAAGTTGGCTCCCCTGATAGTTGCACTGATGTGCGCTTGCATATTTAGGTATTTGTCCAAGGTGATGCCTAACGATTTAGAAGAGTCAACCACATGAGGGGTGCAGTTAAGAGCAGTGAGTTGGTTAAGCCAGACCAGGTTAGGTTCAGAGTGGTTGGGTGGAGCAATCAGAAGGAATTCAGTTTTGAGAGTATTTAACAGAAGATGGTTCTGGGCTAACCATTGTTGAGTTTGTGAGAGAGCATCATTTAGCGTTTTTATGTCTTCTTGAGAGGAGATCTTCAAGTACAGTTGCGTGTCATCTGCATACATGTGGTACTGAATGTTAGAGTGGTTCAGAATGACGGTAAGTGGTTCCATAAAGAGGTTGAAAAGAGTGGGTGAGAGTGCGGATCCTTGCGGAACTCCAATCGTAACAGGGGTACTGGTTGCAAGGGCGTGGTTAACTTTGATCCTTTGTGATCGGTTATGTAAGAAAGAGGCAAACCAATTTAGGACCGGGCCCAATAGACCCATCCTATGTTGAAGAAGAGCAATCAAGTTTTCATGTTTGATGGTATCGAATGCTGAGGACAGGTCAAGAAGGTTCAGGAGACAAGGGACATTTTGATCAAGGGATCTTAAGGCATCATCCACAATGTGCCTTAGTGCTGTTTCAGTACTGTGCCCTGCTCTTAAACCCGACTGGTAGAGGTCAAGGAGTTGAAATTTCTCGATGTGGTTGCATAACTGTGAGTGGACGCATTTCTCAAGCAATTTAGCTAGAGTCATGATGCTGGTGATAGGTCGGAAGTTGTTAGGATCAGATAAATCAGAATTGGGCTTCTTAGGGATGGGAGTAACTTGCCCCGTCTTGAGGCAATCAGGGATCCTTCCCTGTAAGAGAGATTCATGAATGATCCGGGACCACAGAGGGAGAATGGCCAAATTGAGATCTTTAAAAAACTTAGCAGGTAGTGGATCACTGAAATCGTTGGAAGGTTTAAGGGACGCCATGTTGTGGAGCAGCTCCGTGACATCTGGAAGGAGAAAGGAATTCCAGGTGGCGTTGTTTTAGAGAGAACAACCATTGGGTAAGGACACTGCCGAAGGTTCTGCCCACTCAGCTGATGATGCAGTGAGGTTCAGAGGTCGCAAAAAGGGAGTGTCAGGAAGCAGCTCCAGTTCAATTTTCTTAGTTTTTTCAGCGAAGTGTACTGAAGTCCTCCCCACTAGGAAGCAGGGAGAAGGGAGTTGAGATAGAGTTGGAAGAGTGGTTAGCTTGTTGCTTGATGATTTCAAAGAGCTTCTTGGGTCTATTCTTAGTGCCATCCAGCTGAGCCCTGAGGTGCTCTGTTTTAGCAATGCGGATGGGTTTGTTGTAAGTACTTCTCACCTTCCTTAGCTGAATGGGGCTTGAGGAGGAGGGTGTGTTTCTCCAACGTCTCTCTGCGAGTCTAAGATTACGCCACTCATCATTTAGGGCATCATTAAACCAAGGTTTGGATTGTTCAACTGGAATCCTTTTGAGTTGCTTTGGTGCAATAGTATCAAAAATGTTAGCCATAGTGTTAATGTAGTGATCCGAAAGATCGTCAAGGTTGGTCGTCTTCGGAGAGGGCTGAAGCCTATTTTTGGTGATGGATGTTAGAGCATTGATGTTGATGTCTCTCAAATTGCGAGACAGTTGTTTAGCTTTAATAGGTTGGCCCTGTCTGCACGATACCTTTTCCAATATGTGGAAGGAAATTTGATGATGATCTGACCAGTCACAGGGTAGGATGTCA